>CM029605.1:72689145-73359006 GCA_017311375.1 Mytilus coruscus
TAATGATTATGTATTTATATTGGCATAAAATTGTGATTATGTGATTACTTTGACACCCCCATGAGGGGCCTCAGTAATGGTGCGATCGGTGTGCAACGTGATATATTCCGACTTTTTATCAAAAAAGACAGTTGACACAATTTTCAGTGTTCCTAATTCAGGTCATTCATAAATGAGTAAAAGGCAGCAGATTTAGTCCATTGATTTTGATTTACTATTTTTGTGTCGATACATCTGCTATGATCAAAGCCAGAGTTAGATGACATGACTACTTTAGAACTTCCTGAGGCAAAGACGACTTAAGAGGAATTGGGGTGATTAAGATCCTATTGGTTGTATAGTTTTAGTACTCTATTTATTTTTACTAATACATCAAAACGATAACAGGAATTCCCATAAATGTTGGTCAGTTAAATAAATCACACCAACCACCTACACCTGAATCATTTGAGAAAATAGACATACAAAAATCACACAACATCTTACAATGAGCATATGGTACAGATACTCTGACTTTGTATAGACACAACTGAAACATTTGAGAAAAATAGACATACAAAAAAACAAAACATCAAACAATAAACACATTGTACAGGTATATTGACTAGGTACAGACACACCTGATCCATTTGAGAAAACAGACATACAAACACATCACACAACATCAAACAATAAACACATTGTACAGATATACTGACTGGGTACAGACACACCTGATCCATTTGAGAAAATAGACATACAAAAAAAAACACTCAACATCGAACAATAAGCATATTGTACATATAGGCTGACTGGGTACATGATCAACATGAGGTGGTGGTGGAATTACATGGAACAGCTGTTTATCAATGTTCTAATCTCATAAACCCATTAAGAAGATACAAATCATGGTTCAAAAATCAAAACTGAGGGAATCACATGAACTCCTAAATAAGCGATCACATTTGCACATAGGTTTTGTATATCAGAATCCCTTTTTGGAATAAATCTTTCAATCAAGTAATGATTGGAGTCCAAAGTATAACGCAAGCCATCAATTGAAAAAGTCAATTTATAAATATTATATTTTATTGTGTACGAAAGAAAGGTTATCATACATAATATCCCTTAGTTGAGCTGGTAAAGGCCGATCTCCAACTGTGTAGCTCCAAAAGGTTTGCAGGTACGATGACTACATGTTACTGATGAACTATTTTTACTCCTCGGTTATTGATTCTTATTTGACATGATGTTGATAGATATACAGATGATTAATGTTGGTGCAACGTGATATAGTCCATTTCATTTTTCCGAAATGTCATTTGACCCCAACTGTAGTCTTCCTTACTCAGGTCAATCTTAAATGCGTGAAAGACAGGATGTTTAGTGCATTGATTTTGATTTACATTTATTATGTCGATACATCTGCTACGATCAAAGCTATGGTTATAAGTCATTACTACTATTAAAACTTCCTGAGGCAAAGTCGACTTCAGAGGAATTTGGATGATTAAGACATATTCGTTGTATAGTACTAGTACTCAATTTATTTTTACTAATGCATCATAAAGATAACGGGATTTCCATGAATGTTGGTCAGTTCAACAAATCACATCAACCACCTACACCTGAACCCTTTGAAAACAAAATGAAAACAACACCTTATGAATTTCATGCATTCCAGGCGCTTTTCTGGACTTACCTTTACCATAAAGGTGTAATGCCACCAAATCATAGTACGTCACATCCGGTTGCATACGAAAATAGGTCGAAAAAAAATATTCCCTTGAATTTGACAGTTGTAGGTAATTGATCCTACATTTCATTGCAGTAAAACATTTCTTGATCATAAGCATATATCTTGGGTATTTCAAAGCACCATTATTTTTTATTTGGGGTTTCTATAGAATATTTTGGAAACTTGAGGTTACATGGTTACTAAAGCTTGTACACAAGTTTAAAAAGGGGGAAAATTTGACTGGTTAACTTCCAGTGATGGTTATTTTCTTATATGCAATGAAATGTAATGTGAATTTTTTCTATAGTACTGGACAGGATAAAACTTTATTCATCCCAAGTATTTCTTTATTTGAAACAAAGATAAATTCTGCACAATTTTTTGAAATGTGCAAATTTAACAAAGAATAATAGGGGAAAATCAATGGTGGTATTACACCTGAACGATCAAAGCCTAATATAAGAACTGAAAGAGTTGTATGACCAAAAGATTCTAAAAATTAGACACAACCATCTGTATTCAAAATTTTGACTGAGAAAAATAGACATAAAAACATGACCCGCAACATCGAACAATAAGGATATGGTTCAGATATACTTACTGGGTACAGACACACCATGTGGTGAAGAATGAATTAGAGGCAACAGTAGTTTACTAATTTTCAATTTTCATAAAACTATTAAGAAGATATAAATCATGGTAAAAATAAAAATTACTTAGAGAATCGAATGAACCACTCAAGGAGCGATTCCACGTGCGCATAACATTCCCCTTTTTGCTTTTAACCATTGATATACAAATTCTTTATTTGGTATACATCTTTCAATGAAGTGATGACTGTGTCCATTTTAGATTGAAGTCAAAAGTATAACGGAAGCCACCATCAGATAAAACGAGATATTAACTTTGCATTAGAAGCATATTTTATTCCAAGGTTACATATTTTTAATAATATGCTGGGATTTTGTTTGCGTTTTGTTTTTTAATCTTATCATATTAATTTTAAGCCTATATAAATAAAAATAGAAAACAACAGTTGATATGTATTTATAGATAAATGACATATTTCTTTTTTAAAATGTTCTTAAGATAGGAAACTATTCGGAAAGGTTTTGTCCAAATAGTGAAGGTTGTTCATTCACCTGTAGTTATTAACGTGCTTGTTCCCTTTGTATTTTATGGATTGTTGTCTCAAAGGCAATCATACACTATCTCTTCATATTCATAATATTCTTGTACTTAAAATCAGAGTTAAATTATCGACTATTTTGACTGTTTCATTGAGGTCCGTTTGGATCTGATGGTTTAAAACATTTAATAAAGGTGACTTTACGAAACTTTAAGACTAGGCGTAGCTAATGAAAGTCAACATCTATTTTTTTTAAATATTAGTCAGTCGAAATTCACAGAAAACGGCAGATATATGATTGATACATCAAATAAAAGAACAAAAATGACTATCAACTCAGTTGAGATGTTTCCTTGGTAATTGGGAACTCCACGAGAAAAAGGTGATCAAAACATTTCCAAGTTTCCAGACTGTATGATTTGCTTTTAGGTTTTCATGGGTTAGAACCAGTAACTAAGTCTGTGATTTAGTAATATTCCATCGGTTTTTGTTGTGATTCTCGTTAGTTTTATGTGTATTGTTTTTTTTTCTATCTGTAGTTTTCTGTTCTTTCTTTTCTTTTTGTCATGGTATTGGTTTTTTCTTCGACTAAGTTTTCGACTGCACCCTGGGTGTGTTCTCATATTTGGTATACAAAACACTAATCTTTTTTTTTTTTTTTTTTTTTTGCGCCTATTATTCTCTATTTTTATTCTAGCACCTATATTCTCTGTTTTATTTATCTTTTATCTTTTTTCTCTATATTCTTTATTATATTTGCTTTTGCTTATGTTGATTGCCCATTCGGAACTACTTTAATTTTCTTATGTATTCAAGGCTAAATATAATTGACAGCTGAATATAACCTCACTGCCCTTAAATGTTATCTTTTTAATTTTTATCAATGCATATATATAAAAAAAAAAACATATGCAAATCATATGCAAATCAAACCTCATTGTGGGAAATGTCATATTTTGATTGATAAATTACTGCCACACTTAGAAAAATCGCATAAAATTCATAGTTCAGGTTAGATGAATAGTTTCAACTTACTTGTTTTTACTTTATAAAGCTACGATTATAAATGATATTATCAAGAATGAACTTTTTTGTTCCTTCCCAAACCAGTCTGCCGATGCCTCATGCATAAGGAACTACACAGGGTAATACGTGCACAGTATGAATGAATGGTAATATGGGATGAATGTCATTGAAAGATAAACAGTTCTTCTAATCCAACGACATCTTTCATGCTAGGTTTAGTCGCTGTATTTTAGTCCGAATTTCATGAACAAAAGACGGATCAAAATTGCCTATCAAACAGATCTCCATACAGTAGGAGAGCGGACGACTTTTATTCGCGAATTTCAAGTAAAAAAATGGCAGAACATAATTCACCTGATAAATTTTGTTCGTTTTGATGTCGTGTTTAACGCATCTAAAATGTGCAGTCAGTATGTGACGTTTTTTTTCTTTCTGTTTTTTGTTTAAAAATCATATGTAGAAGGAAAAGGTCAAAACCATTGCAAGACAAAAACAAAAACGACGAAAATATAATTAAAAGTCTATATTAATTTAACTGTATTTGGCAAAACTTGTCGGAATTTTCGGTCATGAATGCCCTTCAACATCGTACTGTTGGCCTTTTAAACTTTTTTTCGAGCTTTACTGATGAGTCTTTATAAGACGAAACGCGCGTCTGGTGAACAAAATGTTAACCTACTAGCAACATGTTTTATAGCTCTCCGATCTTTAGTTGCCAGAACAGTCGTCTGACCTGTTATCAAACCTATGGGTCGAATTCCCGATTATGACTTTTTGACTGAGTATGATTTCACATGTCGTTTGAAGCATGCATAGCATGTCGACATATTCGGTATCTTGATTTGTCTCTTCCTAATCTATTAACGAGATTTGAACATTTGTAAACTACTGTCGCCTTAATATATAATTTATTCTTAGATGATCGAACAAATCCCAAAAGAAAAATTAATAAATAGGATCAGGAAAGCTCACAGTAAATGATTGAAAAACAAACGTTTTTAAGTACCGGACCACAAGTTCAGAAAGATTAGCACAAAAATAGCAATGGTTTTAAACTAATATGATACGAAATAGCCCTGTATCCAGTATTCTGCTAAATATTGTCCCAATTTTTTAGACAACCATTCATTCGACTTGATCGTACCCGTGCAATACATATAGCTTCAAGTTTCAGAGCTCAAATTTATATCTTTGCATACCAGATTGACAGTTTTTGGTGAATGTTACCAAACATTGTTCATGATATATTTTCTGCAGGTATTCATCTTTTTTGTACTTACTCCAGTCTTGTTGCTTTTAAGTTAAGTTGTGTTTTGTACTTTTAGACACTTTGTTTTCGTGGAATGTTTGGTATTTTTTTGCCTAAAAAGTACACTAGCGCAAAATATTGAGAAATAAGATAGGTAACAGCTGTTTATCAAGGTCATTTTTAGGATAACTCCCTCGAGCGTAAGTTGCAGAAAAGTGCTTTGAACGAATATACTTTATTTTCATTTTTAGTACACAAATTCTAAAAAGTGTTACCTTGATCTCGTCACTAGTTTGATAGATGATGCAACTCATAAAAAGTGTATCATAGTTTATTGCTTGTTTACTGCTGTAAATTCTGATTTAATACGTGAAATTAACCAAAAAGATCCGTTACACATTAAAGATTGAAATAATCTAACAATCTATGATGATACCCATCCTTAATTTTCGAAACAAAAGAGCACACCCGACGAAAACCATGTCTATTTGTCATTGCATAAATGAGGACAAGCAGTAGAATTCTTTCTTAAAATTGACGATAATGTTCAGTTACACATGAAAGTTTGAAATTAACTTACAGTCTATTATGTTATGTTTCCTTAATTTTCTAATCAAAAGTGCAAACCAGATGAGATCCAGCAATGGTCAGTTATTTGACAGTTTTAATCCGATTTAAGTCATTCTGAGCAGATATTTTAGACAAGTTTGTAAAAATAAGGAGATGTGGTATGATTGCAAATGAGACATCTATCCACCAAAGTTCAAATAAAGTGGATGTAAGTCAGTTTTTCTACCGAAGATTGGTGGTTCTCTAGGGCTACTCCAGCTTATTGACAGAAATTATAAATGCAAATATATCAAAGCAAAAGATCGTTATGTGTAGTACAAATACTGAATACTGCTACTCTTTCCAGAGCACATGTTTTTTGTTTCTCGCTTTTCTCGTATTGAGTAATCTTGAGATTTCTGTATAGCGTTTTATGGACTTTTGGTTTTATATTTTCAATTTTAGTTTCTTTTAGAAATTGTGTTGACTTACGGGATTTGATTGTCTTTTTGATAAATTTTAGTGTTTTTGTCTTTATTTACAACATATAAATACGAAAAATATAATATGGTCATGTCATGTCATAACCAAAGGGATGTGTTCGACTGGCAGATTCGTATGGAAAGCATGATTAATTTGGAAAGAATTTTATTTCTTTTCGTTTTTCTGTATTGTAACACTTTGACATTCAAATTGTCATAATAGTGTAGATACCAGGTTCTTAATTTATTACGCCAAACGTGCATTTTGTCTAAATTACCTTATCAGTGGCACTCGAGTGAAAACATTTGGATGACCAAGTCAATTACGAAATTACGAAGTTGGAGAGCATTGAAAATAAAAGGTGAAAAGCATTGAAAATAAAAATTCCAAAGCACCGTGCCAAATCTGGCTGAAAATGTATATGCCATGGGTAAGATAAAGTTGTTGTGTAACGTCAAACTTCACCAGTAGTGATTGTAAAAACGTATCGTAGATACATGGATATGGATAAACAATTGTGTAATGAAAAAAAAAAACAAAAACAAATATGCATATCAAATTTAATATTGAATTTTTAAGAATTGTGATGTTGTTCATGCTTTGATTATTAGTCCAGTTGATAACATTTCATCTCGTTCCAGTTTATACCATTTCATCTCGATCAAGTTGTTACCATTTATCCCGATCACGATCAAATTGATAGTATTTTTCTCGATCCTGTTACATTTTATCTAGATCCATTTAATACCATTTTAACTGGATCGAGTAGATATATTATTATCTCATTTGCTATCAGGCTGTTATATATGAAAACGTTTCACCTGGAACAAGTACATGTATAAAAATAAGGAGATGTGGTATGATTGCCAATGAGGCAACTATCCACAAAAAATTAGATGAAGTGGATGTAAGCAATTATAGGCAACCGTACGGCCTCCGACAATGAGAAACCCATAATGTATAGTCGGCTTTGTGTACCTTTGTATACTTTAAAATGAACAGCTTCATTACATTTCAGTGTAAATTTCACAACGGAAAGAAATTTGCAATCAAAGTTGAATGAGAATTAGCCTACCATCGATTTGTTTAATCGACAAAATTTGATGAAAAAACAAATAGTGCTAAAATTAAAAAAATTAGCTGAGGAATGATTTGAAATTTATGTACATTGTGAAATAACTTGATTTTTTAATGGTATTCTTGAACTTGCAGACTAACCTACTGTTGCTGCTAATTTTAATAGCAAACAAGTAACAAATCTTAAAATATAATTGATGTAATAATGTTAAAAAAAATATATCAGTATTTGTTTAATATGCAAATTTCACCTAAAGTAAGATATACTAAACCTTCAGGGCATGAAATGTAATGCGGTTGATGGAATTGGGTAATTTATACAAACATAAAAGTGATAAAAGATTATACATTGCTAACGAATCTAGTCTGGTGTTCCCATTCTTCCTCTCATGATAAAGTCTTATGCAAATGAATTGCTTGCGATAAAACGTGTTTATTACATATTTAAATGAAAAGAAAAGAAAAATCATTATAGATATGAAAACTGTTTTTAAAATATAGATTTAAATACATAATAGATGTACTTTCAAAAACTAGAGGAGATAAAGTTTTTTATGAATGAAGTGCTTGCTTTTGTGGTTGTACATATCTAGCAGAACAGAAGAATTAGAAGAAAAGTTTGGCTATAAAAGCTATATTTATTATTAATATTTACATAAATTATAGGTGACCTCTCAACAGGAAAAACTAGGGTAGATAAGTTTTATGAATGAAAAGCTATTATTTTTATATATATATCTAACAGAAAAGAGGAATTAGAATATTCAGTTTGGATATAAAACCATATCTAATAGTAATATTTACATACATTATAAGTGAACTTCCAACAGGAGAAACTGGGAAAAATATTTATTTTATAGATGAAGAGCTTGTTATAATCAGTTTGGATATAAAACCATATTCAGTATTTATATTTACATACATTATAAGTGAACTTTCTATAGGAAAAACAAGGAAGATATTTTTAGGAATGAAGAGCTTGTGATAAACAGGTTTTTTAATATATATCTAGTAAAAAGAAGAATTAGAATAATTAGTGCTTATGATAATCCGTTTTATATATCTAGCAGAAAAGAAGAATAAGAGTAATCAGTTTGAAAACAAAAACCATATTTAATATTCAGATTTACATATATGACACATGTAGATGATCTTTCTCAAGGAAAAACTAGGGAATATTATGATTATTTAAGATCCCACATCGTGGATCAATCACATTAATTTATATTTATAAAGATGTATTGAAAAGGTCATTTCATTTTAAATTACCCAAAACATCTAGGTAGATGCTCGGTACTTGTATATCGAATTTGTGATTCCTTCAATATTGTGTTACTTGAACTAATTTTTCTACGATGCGGTTTAGAGTCTGATAGCATTATGTGTATGCAACTCCATTAAATTGAAATTTTGTAACACTTGTAAATTTCGGAATAAAGAGAACATGTCATTTAGTCAAATGAAACCTTTTTAAAAAAGCAAGAAACAATAAACTAATCCAAACTGAACAGGTTAACACAAAGACATAGGCATAGTAAAGCGTTTCCAAATGAGAAATAATCATATGTTATTTGTGTTGTCTAATTTACTTTTTTTTCGGGGAGACTTGGTTTTTCATTTAATTTCTAATTCTATTTTCATTTTATTATTTTATTTTTATTTTTATTTTTATATTCATTATCAATTCATTTTTATTTTTATCTCCATTATTATTATTTGATTTTAGTATTACTAATTTGTAATGTTTATCAATTTTTTATTTATTTTGTAGTCTCATTAAAATTCTTATTAAGAAATTTATGGTAGCTATGTTTTCATTTTTCAATTATGAAATATACTACAAAAAAGAAATATAAGCGGTACTGGTATTAAATAAATCAAAGATTTTTATAAACTAGTACTAAGGTCTGGGTGGAGTTTACAGACTAGTGGAAAATGGGCAAAACAATTAAGAATAGAGAATAATGGGGGTTTAAATATAAAAAATAGAGTTGAATGGACAAAACAGATAAAGAATAGAGATAAGAAAAAAGGCCTAAAACATTAATGAATAAAGAAATGAATTACCCCATCCAGAGTCTCAGTATTAGGGTCATTATTTGTAATTGTTTAAAATTCATTTTGGAAGAATGATAAATAGTTACATTTTTACAGTATGGTGCAACAATATACAATAGAGAAAGACCGAGATACATGTTATGGAAAATGATTTTGAACTGATAAAAACGTGTCTCAAAATGTCTTTAATCTGTTGGTTTGGCGTTATTGTACAGAAGTTTACTGTTTAACAGACAGTCAACATTCCTCCAAATCGCAACCCATTGATTACACGACCACAGACCACTTTACGTAAAATATTGATTGGTTTATTAACAACCATAGGCTTCCGAAAGTAAGCGCTATGGACGTCATTAGTCAATTAGACCATTGGTAATTGGTTGTTTTTTCGCCTTATGTTACCAATGTATGTAAATAGTCTTCGTGAATACGTTTGAATAAAATACACTAAATGATTCACCTTTTTTAAGGACTTCACATTCATTCAATACCTTTGTCGTTTCTTTACAAACTTTAATAAGCTATTACCCAAATTGTATTTTAACTAGATACGAGTTACCTCCCTTTAATTAAGTACTTGTTCGCTGCATTGAAAGTCTAAATACAGAAGTAAAAATATATCATTTAAAATCAACTTTTGATGTCGAAACAAGTATGCTGGAGTTTACAACACAATATACTGCCAATACAAATCATGCATGTAGCCACATTCTGTATGTGCCTTTCCAAATTCAGTATCCAGTAATTCAGTGGTGGTCGTTTGTTGCTTTATGTAATATTTGTTTTTGTCTGTTGATTTGTGCGTTAATTAGGCCGATGGTTTAATTTCTCGTTTGTTTTGTTTTACGTTTTATGATGTTGCGATGCCTTTCATTATTTCCAATGCGGTATGAGTTTTTCACATTGTTGAAGGCCTTACGGTGAACTATAGTTTCTAACATCTACGACATTTGATCTCTGGTGGATAAATTTCTCATTGGCAATCCTACCACATATCCTTGTTTGACAATGCGAAGTTTTAAAGGTGTTAGAACAAATAAATCCATTATCAGTTATGGAATTTTATATCGGAGCACAATGCTATAATCTTTTAAAGGATTTTAGTAATAAAAATATTTCAATAGTCAGTATTTCATATATATCATTATATAAGTTCAAATCAAAAATCAAGATCAAAAGATCAAAATACAAAACTTGCATGTCAAATGGATTTTAAACAGTTAGAAAAGCAAAGACGATACATGAATACAATGAACCTGTATCATTATAAGATATTTTATGCGACTGTCATATAAGTGTGGTGTTTAGCTAGCTATTAAACCAGATTTAATCCACCATTTTCTACATAAGTAAATGCCTGTACCAAGTCAGGAATATGACAGTTGTTTTCCATTCGTTTGATGTGTGAGCTTTTGATTTTGCCATTTGATAAGGGACTTTCAATTTTGAATTTTCATTTGAGTTCAGTATTTTTGTTCTTTTACTTTTTATATAGATAACAAATACGAATACATTTAGATGGAAAAAAACGTGTAAATACAACGTGCAATATATATCACAAATGATTGATTCTATCTAGCGGGTCAATTAACTTCGATAACACTGGTTAAAGTGCAAAGCGGTAATTTGCGCGTATTACAGATCTCATGCAATAAGGGTGCCATGCCACAAAATTGGTTGATCCGAAGTTCACTTAACAAATTGCAAACTTAGACAATATTTTTGGTATATAAAAATACGAAATTAATTCGTGTTGCTTGCTGTTAATATAAATAACCTACATAGAAGTAACTTACACTTTTTAATCGATTTTGACTGGAAAAGTCTAAAAAGAGTAACTTATTAGTAAGCCATGGTCAGTTTTTCAGTCAATTTTCAGACTTAATTCAGCGGTAATTCAACTTCACTAGCAGTCAAATAATATCTGTTCAGTCTATAACCATATTGTTCAATAGCTTGTATTTACCCGAATAAAACAAGAACATGGTAAATTGTCTGAAAGGCAATGGAACAATACAAGATTTACAGCAAGCGAAATGTTTGAAAGGTACTTATTTTGCTCTGGTCTTCATTTAAACCTTTGTTAGTAGGTACACTAAAACGGCCAATTTTTAACAAATGTATCCTACCAATGTTAGGTACAAGTTTCAGCAGTTAATTTTTGCCCTCAACAATACACAACAAATGGAAATTAGAAAAAAAATTGATGGCGAACATTATTATTCCAATTGTCAATTGTTCGTGTTTTTTCTTTATTTTTATCTTTTATCTTTATTTTTTTAAGAAAGATCATACAAGTTACTCTAATACTTTTTATTTCTCATATAGTAAAAGTCCTAGATTGGATTCAATAAAATACAAAACAAGTCCGCAATTGTTTTATCGCATTTTAAGATCCTTGAACTGTTTACGACATGTTGTAACCAATTGGCCGAATTTAAGGGTTAACCCCTTAAAGGAAAATAACTGTAAAGGAAGAAAACTGTTAAATCAGAAATGCGTTTGCGATAGCTAGTTTAATCAATGTTTTTAAGCATTCGGGTGAAACAAGAGTTAGAATAATCTGTGTATTATAAAACGCACCAGCAATTTAATAATTATTTCCTTTAACCTTTGTTTCCTTAATAACAACAAAAGCATCAAACATGGAAAAAAGGTTAACAAAACAAAGCAAAATGACCGTGACGGTGACGGTTGGATAAACGCAACACAGATGACATTAAAAGTATACATTTGTCATATAGCACCACATCTCTAATTGCGTAATCTATTTAAAAGACCTCTATAAATGGCGAATCTTGAACCTTTTAGAAGATAAATACATTTCAAATAGTGAGAAAAATCCTTTCATACAAGTGAAAGTATAAGAAAGAGATTACTCGAAGTGATTGTACTTTTAATTGCAAATACATTCTGATACCTCACAATATATCATGATACAAGTCCATTCTTTCTTTGGTATTTCGTCTATAACATTGTTATTTCCTGATCAACGAAACATAAGTAGAGCAGCTAATACTATTTGAGGCATTATACAGGAAACTTTAAACTTTTAATGTATCTTCTTCAAAAGCAAATAAGCAAAGATATATGTTATACGAAATAGTAATTTGCCAAAGAAAACAGATAACAGCTCATATTAACTTATTGACGATTTATATGTTTTTGTGAATGAATAGAAAATAACCCCCAGATTTTGCCTCACTTATTGAATCAAAGAATATTCATCATTATATATTGAACACTGACTTTGGTTAATGATCTGTGCCTCTTTGGTTTTATCATAATCAATCAGGCCTAAGAATTTTTAACTGATTACAATTCAATTACGGTAATGTTTTTGTGTGTAACCTATTTTTTTTTTTTTTTTTTTTTTCGATTTTAAAATCTCTTATGCATTACTCACATTAACTAGATAATGAATGAACATAAATAAGTAACGACAAATAAGTACATCTTTGCTATTCAGAAATATACATTTTGAACTTGTTAGGAGACGTTTTACAATTATCATTTTATCATCATTATTATTATCATTATTATAGTTATTATTATTATTATTATTTTAACATTGAGTGAATTTTATTTTGCAATCGTTAAATCACAGGTACTATGCGTCCCAGCAATAGTTTAAATTGTCTAATATTTCATTAATCTTTATTAGGAAAAACAGAACATCTCCTAACTACCACAAGTTGTAAGGATTAATAAGTAACATATATTAAAAGATTTTCATTCAAAACATTTGCAAAGCGGCTATGAGATTGTTGTATCATGGTTAAAACAAATACATTTTGTCAAAACGTTTTCAGTTCAATAATACTGGAATTCAAGGTTGCATCTCCCTAAGACAAAATGATTGTAGACTGTTATCACTGTTCAGTTAAGAAATGTTAGACAGAATATACCAAAGTGATATTCAAACTAATCATTCGAGAACAAGCTGACAACGTCATTGCAAAAAATGCCAAAAACGACTAAAAGACAGACAACCGTATACAAAACACAACATAAAAGACAAAAGACTGAGCAACACGAACCCATAAAAACCGAGGGTAATCTCAGTAGCCCCATCATGATTCTTTTTTTATTTCATTTTTTTAAACAAATCATTTATGTTTTTTTTTTAAACTATTGCATTATAAAAGTAATACCCGATGCCAATTGCATCATCCGAGGTCTAAGTACTTCTGAGCTTAATATTGGGTGTCGATTCAATGCTCAGGTTTGGAAAGTGTCTAGACTTACAAAACGTTGTTATAATTAAAGTGCCGTATAAATATTTTCTGTTTTACTATCAATGCGTTTATATTACGTGTTACTTTTGGTGTGACAGTCATATTCGGCTTTGAGTGTTCCTGCTGAGAGTAAATCAAGATAAGTGCTTCAGGCGCATGAAATTTATAAAAAGAGTTTTCATTTTTTTTTTCAATGTTGTTGTGGTGGCATTGCATGTATTGCTTGAATATTGATGCCAGAGAATATTTTAGCTAACCCAAAAACATATAATATATTACATTCTTATGTATCTATCAAAATGATAAAGTGTTCCTTATTTAGTTTTTGCGTCTATTTCAGTAGAAATTTGGGATTATTGCTATTTTCAATTATTGATACTTTCTGTTTTCTAATACTTGGTATCAAGCAGCACTGTCGACAAAAAATAATATCTTTTATTTTGTTATAGTAATACCATTAACGGTACAATTTTCTCTGCAGTAGATGCGCATTTCGACAATAAATGTCTCTTCGGTGATGCTCGATGTCAAAATATTTAAAAATCTAAAACGTTTTAAAAAAAAAATGAAGAGCTTATAAACCAATAACGACAAGAAGTATAGAACAAAGAATCAGACCTTTGCACGAGGGAGATAAATTTCTTATTTAAAATAATTCAAGCATGACAGACAATATGTCGTATCACAGACGTCTATAAGAAACATAATTTGTATCAGTAAATTCTAAATATGAAAATATGATATTAATGCAGTTTACACGACCTCAATTTATCATAAAAATTGTATATGAATGGATGATTCTCTTGTTTCAAAGCACATATACGTACATCGTTCATTGTCAGATTTTGTAGACCGCAGAGGTTAACGAATCAAGTACTGTTACTAAGATTGATATACCTGCCGCTTACATCATCCCCACGTATTTTGTGCCAAGACTGTTTTTGCAATTGCCTCCAAAGGCGTTCAAATACACAATAGTCTGCTTGTATAAAGAATTTTCTAACATTCGTCTTGATTGTTTTTTTTTTTAACTGACGAGTGCTTTTTATTAATAGTGAGAAGTGATAATATATTTTCAGGTATAAAAAAAATGCAAAATGAGGAGTAGCAAATGTACTAACTTAGGTCTATTATTTGATGTATTTCGAGCCTTTTTATAATTTAGGGATCACAACCCATATAAGGCTATACTGAACTATCCTTTACCCCAAACCCTTCCATAGCTCGTAAGTACCTTACCCTAACATTAGCCCTAACCCTGAAATCTAACCTTAGCCCTTAAAGTAACAAAAAGCCGTATTTTTACATATATTGGCCTTTTCAAGGAATGCATCTTCCAAAGAATGTGTATTTGCAGGAGCAACACGGTACGTGCAACATGTGAATCAAGAACTGCTTATTCTTCTGGAGCACCCGAGTTCAACCCCGTGGGGTTCGTTGAACTTTGTCTTTAGTTTTAAGCGATACAGTTTGCATGTGTTGTCTTTCCGTCGGTTTTGATTGCCATGGTTTGTCTGTTATATTGGACATATGATTTCTGATTTACCCTTTGGTTTCCTTTCTTTTTCTCAAACGATTATGATTTTAGCAAAGTTGATTAACTTTCTTACATAGAACATAGTATTTCCAAAATGAAAGAGGTTACATGCAATTAGAGATTTTGACAGTCATTTCCAGCTTGTATGAGATATGGATCTCATTAACCTTATATGCGATTTCATAGACAAAATATTGCTGTTGTTTTACAGATTACGGTATATCCGTGAAAATGTTCTAATACCAGTACGATTTCAAGTCTTGAAATCCATTGACTTTGAATAATACTTTGATATTTTTTGCCAATATCAATGCTGTTAATAGCTATAACATTCATGGCGGATGACGCACCCAGTCTCGCATCTTTCGTAACTCATACATTCCTTTTTAAAGCTCAAAGTTTTTGGATTTTTACATTGATTTGTATTTTCTTTATGGATGTATGAGATATGGACATCAATAAACTACTGTTGCCTCTAATTCATGTTTGATTTGCTTACCAAGAAAATCATATTTTGTTTAGACATTATTCCATAAATATATGAAATGTTCCGACATTTACTTGGGTTTATTCTAGCATACTTCAGAACTTATTACAGTTACAAATCACATATCCCTTCTGATACCGTTTCCATAACTGCCTTTGAAGTTATTACTCAAAATATATCTCTAAATGCAAATTGTTAAATATTAAATCCAGGAACAATAAACAATTAAAGCATGACTGAAAATTCTCATATATGTTTGATACTCTCTTTTGACATGTATGTTTGATACTCTCTTTTGACATGTATGTTTGATACTCTCTTTTGATATGTATGTTTGATACTCTCTTGTGACATGTATGTTTGATACTCTCTTGTGACATGTCTCTTGTGATATGTATGTTTGATACTCTCTTGTGACATGTATGTTTGATACTCTCTTGTGACATGTATGTTTGATACTCTCTTGTGACATGTATGTTTGATACTCTCTTGTGACATGTATGTTTGATACTCTCTTTTGACATGTATGTTTGATACTCTCTTTTGACAATACTCTCTTTTGACATGTATGTTTGATACTCTCTTTTGACATGTATGTTTGATACTCTCTTTTGACATGTATGTTTGATACTCTCTTTTGACATGTATGTTTGATACTCTCTTGTGACATGTATGTTCGATACTCTCTTGTGACATGTATGTTCGATACTCTCTTGTGACATGTATGTTCGATACTCTCTTGTGACATGTATGTTCGATACTCTCTTGTGACATGTATGTTCGATACTCTCTTGTGACATGTATGTTCGATACTCTCTTTTGACATGTATGTTTGATACTCTCTTGTGACATGTATGTTTGATACTCTCTTTTGACATGTATGTTTGATACTCTCTTTTGACATGTATGTTTGATACTCTCTTTTGACATGTATGTTCGATACTCTCTTTTGACATGTATGTTCGATACTCTCTTTTGACATGTATGTTCGATACTCTCTTGTGACATGTATGTTCGATACTCTCTTTTGACATGTATGTTTGATACTCTCTTTTGACGAGTGCTTTTTCAGTGGTTGTCTTTCGCCTCTTTTCTTTTGAAAAATGAAAACTCACAATGAGACATAAATATTAAATGCAAACGTTCCGTGAAATGTACCAACAACCAGGAGTTTCTGTTTGTTCTATAAAATTATAGTAAAAATAATCAGCATAACTATATTTAATTCAAATTCATGTAGTTAACTCGTTGCTTCTCGCTATGTTGGTATAATCAGCGTCTGAACGGAAATGATTTATGATAAAAAGATAATAGATAAGTTTAGAAATTATAAAGAAAAATAATAAAAGGTTCCAACTCCTTCTGGGAATTTTATATCTTACATGGAATTGGTTTTGATATATATTTTTTTTTTGTACCTTCACGTATTGTAGTATTTATACATCCTTTTTTTTTTTTTTTTTCTTTATGTTTGATCGTAACTAATGAAGATATCTCCAGAAAAGTGTTTAGGAAACACAAAATTTTAAAAGTGTTATTTTATTAAATACACTAGATAGAAATAATTAAAACACAAAATTTGTATAGCCTATTTGTATAAATATTTAAAAATAAAGGATAATTTCTGAATCGCAACAATAAATTTCCCAGCAAGTTAGTCATTTACGAGAAAATTTGTGAAAAGATCCATAATTCGAAAACGAAATAAATGAAACAAACGCAAGATAAAAAGAAGTTGAAGCTAGATATTGCATTATTCAGCGACACACCTGAAGACTATTTTTTCAATATAGACGTATGTTATAACACCAGTTTTGATGGTAATATCGTATTGCCTGGGCGTTTACTTCTTTAAATATGAAATTGTTTACATCGCGTGGACTTCTAGAAGCTTATTCCTGAAATACGTATTGTGCGTATCAAATTATGAATTGTATACATAAATCAAATTGCTTCCTAGTGAGGTTGCTGCAGTTGAAAGATGCAAAGCGGTACAAAAAATAAATATTACAGCACTCGTGTAATTACTAATGACAACTAAGTTAGAAAATAAAACGTGACAAGACTGATTGTCTCGCAGTTTCAAGATTAAAAAGAAAAGTACAAGTTATTTCACTAATTTTTTTCTAAAAACCAGTCATAATTGAATTATTATGAAATTTATTAAACAGAAATATATTACACTGAATTGACATAAAGGCATATATATCAATATCCAGTTTTGGAAGGAATTAAATATTTGTATAGTCATATCAAAAAGATACTCAAATAAAACAAGCCGTTTTGAAATAGTTGGCTCAATAAAACCTTTTACTATTTTTACGTAACATTTAAACGTGTTTCCTGTTCATTATCATTATTATTTTCTATTATTATTATTAATGATATTAGTATTATTTTTATACATTTTGACAATTAAAACAATTTTGCCAAAAAAGCAAGTTCTGTAAAAATGAAAAATGATCTCTCAACAAGAACGAAAATAGCGTTCAAAAATGCACAATACTCACTTTCTATATCGATTTACAATTATAAGTCATAAATCAACATTATATTGTTAAAATAAAAAGCCTTAAGAAATATGTACCTCGAACATCGTATCTGCAACAAAATTAGTTAAGTTATATTGACAATATATAATCTTCAAATCGCCATATAAATTTTCAGATTGTCATTTCCTTGAAATATTTATTCGATAAACTGACCATTTGTCTTCATAATAAATTCTATATACAAAAAATGTTGTCTTTTCTTCAAGGTTAAGCCCTATCATAATCTATATCATGTTAAATTATAATGTACTACAAAGATGTTATTTTTCTGACGTGTCAGTTAAACAATCTGTTCAATAGTAAATGACATTTATGTTGAAAAGGTGCGAACCGACAAATTACAGGGGACTGTGAAGTTTATTTCTTAAATCATACTGTGTTCATCTTCAGACATTTGAAATATATCGGAACTGAACTTTTTTTATAAAATAGACATCATCTTCTATCTTTTTTAAGCTTATGAAAATAATTTTACATTTATTTTACCTTTTCTAAAATAATTCATTTTTTAATCCTTATTCGAGCCTTTCAGGGGTGTTTTCGGATTTCTATGGGTCAATTTGGTAGGCGGTGGCATTTCAATTGACAGACAGATCAAATTAACCCACTGTTAATGTCTCCCTGATGATAGGACTATGTCAGTTTTATGACGTAGTATATAAATGTAAAATAGTTACTACATACTGCTAGAAGGCCATTACAGTTACCAATTTCTGGGAATATCTTGCATTATCGGCTACAATCTCGGTGGACGCAAAATGCTAGCAGTTCTTATCTTAGCCACCATTGTGGGTAAGTCAATTTACAAATTAATTGTAAGAAACGAACTGTGACAAAAAAAATCAACATGAAGTTGATGAAACTGACAAACATAAGATATCCAAATCTTGCATGAATCGATAATCAGGAAAAGTTTTCTCATTTTAATTGTATTTAATTTCATATAATTTCAATTAGTTTAATATGTCTTTAAGGAGTAGAATGTTCTTACCTATTATGAAATTTAGTTCTCTTTGAATGCGTATTTCATCAGATTAACAAACAAGAAAAAATATTTAAACAAACCTATTTCTTTATTTGAAAATTGAAAATTAAAAAACTCGTTTACTTATTCCAGTTATTTTCAATTTCAGCTTCCGCGGTTGCAGGTAAGTTCAGTTTATTGATATTTTATTATACCATATTTAAGTTGCTTTATCAGTTTACAATACACTCGTGAACATTTGTAATTAATGGCAGACAAAAACAACAAAAAGATTAACTGCAGGCAATTTAACAAAATCGAAATGACATATATCATCTTTTCATTTTACAAGAGTCTGGTCATGTTATTTCCTTTGAATAATGAGTGTAAATTTGTTAAAAAATAGTTGTATTGCAATCCTGGGACATAATAAATGTCAGTATGTTATTCCTAGTGAAAACAACATAATAAACAAATCAATTATTTTTTTCATGCATGAGATTTATTTTTGCCGACATAAGCAAACAATTTTAATGTTGCAATGCAATCATTATCGAAAAGTAAACATGTTTGGAAAAAATAAATCTTTTAAAAAATGAAGCGATTTTATTTAAACAGTTCCGTTGAATATAATGTGTAGAGTAACATTGGACAACCTTGCCGCCTGGCTTGGGCAAGATAAAATTATTTGAATGAAACAAAAGTAACTGTCATCCGCTAATTGTATTACCAGTTGTTTGCTGAATGCGTATGGCATACAGTTTTTAAATTTGAAAACATGTTGTTCATTTTGAAGTCAAAGGATCCAAACTTTGATATTCATGTTACCATATCACGCGAGTATAAATAGAAGTTTAATTGATAACGAATTATACGCAGGTTTACATATCCATTAGATATAAGTCGTCTCAATTACAAACCTATGGAAGACCTTGCAGTGTTATATGTTTGTGAGATTTTTTATATTTCGTTGAAATGCAATACGTCTTGATTCATCGACAAAATTTCAGAAAACAGTGTGTGCTTAATTCCTGAGTCTTATATCTGTAAAATAACGAATTGATCAGGAAAGTCTGATCTGTCTACGGGAATACCTCTAAATCATAGCAAGAACATTTAAATCATTTAATACCAGCTGTAAATTTCTTTGTCAATTTCCTTCTTGTCTTTGATAACTTTTGACATGATCAGCAACTACAAGAAGGAATGTTTCACTCAAAAACCTTTTAGGAGGTTGACCTTTTACAAAGGGACAGAACTCTTAAAAATAACTAGTGCGTTTAAGTTAACCAGTTTTATAGATATGTTCAAAGCTTCTTAGTAACACGTGTTCTTCTAATTCTGTTTCACAAGAAAACTTGTAAGGCATTGATGGCACTGACTGTTGCAAACGAGTTACAGATTTTAAAAAGTAATCTCCCTTATCCCTGAACTCTACTGGCTTAAATTTCCAATTTTCTTTTCATGATGCTTACGTGGCTTTGACCTTTGACATTTATACAGCTAAATTAAAAAAAGGGAATAACATATATGATATAATAAACTTCGAGGTATATTTTAATTAATCAATATCCATGTTTACTGGCTAGATCGTCCACTTTTCCTCATTTAAGCAATTCGCCTTTTATTGCAAAATTAAATGCTATTATAGTAATATTTTCAAAAATTATACCAAATCGTTGATAGGCTAACAGCGTTCAAAACAACAAAAATGCAACCAATACTGTATCGGTCTTTTAATTTGGGGTACGAACGTAATCAATGCGGTTTTAAAACGGATATTGAGTGTTTAACTGTCATAGATTATAATCCTGACTTGGTACTTGCACTTTCCTATGAAAATGCTGAGATGTACAAGGTATAACTACGTATAGGCGGATCAAGGGTCCGAGGAAAGTGGGCTAAATTGTCCATTTTTTTTTACAATTATAAGGGTATTCTTTCCGATCAAAGAGTGGTGTATACCCTCTATGCCGTCCCCCCCCCCCCCCCCCGAATCCAGGAACTAGCATTGTTGCATGCCAACATTGTATGATAGTCTTAGGGGCCAGCCGAGGGGTCAAGTATGGTCTCGCTGCATTGTAGACCCATTGATGGCCTTGTGCTGTTTTCTGCTCTTTGGTCGGGTTGTTGTCTGTTTGACATATTCCCCGTTTCCATTCTCTATTCTATTTCCATCTCCTATTATTTCTTTATTTCTTTAATGAAAAACGGACTTAAAAATTACATCCTGCTAAATCAATAGGACGGGACTGTGTATTTACAGATCGCACACATTCTAACGGACGTGGCTGTGTATTACTAATCGCGGAGTCAAGCGGTCGCGGATATGTTTTTTACGCATGAGGAACAACCAATTGTACGCTTCTCGGAAAATGTACAGTACTTGCACACTCTGGTTCTCCCATATTTTATTCCTATTCATATGAATTATAGACTTAGGTATTTGCATGGTCATGCATTGTAAACGCGTAGGCATGAATTAATTATATGCGTATCCGTCTGATTAATGGTACTTTTTCATATAAAAAAAGCACATAGTTTTTTGTACGACATTCATAAAAAGTCGTTTAACTGATGGTTCATCCATCATATTCTATATTTTTATGATGGGAGGCACTATGTTATGGTTCTTTTTCCGCTGACAGTTTTTGCATCGAAACAAGCTTAATATTTCATGATTGAATGCTGTATATGCTTAAATGTGTCAAGAAAAAATGCTTTCAATCATATTTTCAAGTTTTGCTAACAATCATAATTCCGTTGAGTAATATACGGTAATTCATAACTTTTAAGAAAATAGCTGTTAATGTCATTCATGGTTAACTAAATGAATATAACCCATTACATCTATACATAAAACCGCGTTCTGTCATTACTTACCATTCATACAAGGATGCAAATTGGGGTGTCTTCATTTCCCTTTTCATTATTTTTTTTTTGGGGGCAGCTTTCTTTTCTTTATATTTTAGCACCTCATTATTATCTATCCTTCATTTTTTGGCTCATTATTTTCTATTCTGTAGCATAATACAATAATACAATGATACTTCTGCATTATATTTGACGAACTCTTTTTTATCCTACAATCAGTCAGCTATCGATCAAATAACAAGCATAAAATAATTTTTTTTGGAGTGTTCAAGTAAATAGTTCTGTTATTCTGCTTCTATGTTGAGCAAGCGGAAAGTAGTAAAAGTACTGTTTCCGTCACGGTTTATTTTGTGGGCGTCTTTGCAGTCCGCGCTTAATTCATTTCTAAACTTATATTGCGTGACCATAAGTTATTGATTGACAAAGAAAGATACTTAAAAATTCTGAGAAAAAAAAACCCGATATGCCGGTCTTGTAACCAATTGTAGATGAGAAACACTCTCTATTAAATTGCAGAAAACCTCAATCATTTGACCAGCCTTTATACAAATATTGTTAAAGAAAAATTCAATAGACTACTTTAATGACTTAAAGGATAATGACAAAATGAAATATAGTCTTTATCTATCAACACAAAAGCAGATCGCAAGCATAGGGTCCCGTGTAAAACAGTCGTTAGTACTGAGAGGGTAGGGGACTTGTAATTGAATTATAAACTATTTTATAAGTTTGCTAAATTATGCGTGTTAATAAACAGGAGAAAAGCTCGGCAGCCTCGCTTTTCGTCCTGTTTCCAAAGCTCGTACAAACAAAATGATATTTTCCTATAATGTGCCTATATTGTATGAATATGTTTTATAGATGAATTTAATGCTTTGTCGTTATATGTCAATATAGCCGTTTTAATAACTTCTTAATAACTTCTTGGTTTTTTTAGTTTTACTTTGATTTTGTCATATATATCTATGTTTGTGTAAATTGTTTATTTTACTTTTACTTGCAGGACCGCCAAAACAGAAAGGTAAGAATTTATTTCTACTATGTGTTTGCCCCCCTCCCCCGACTTTTTGGCCAAAAACATATTGAAAAAAAAATTCAAAGGAAAGAGGACACTGACTAATTTCTAGACTATAAGACTATAGATAAGCTTTTTGCTTGTCAATTATAGACGTCCCCCTTTTCGAACTTTTCAGTCTACTTCTATGCCACACTGTACATGTACTCAGTAGTCATTGGTCACAAAGCCGTTTTAAGACATACAAATTTATCGAAATGTAGTGAATGATAACTTTACATGAAAATTCAATTAAAAAAAACTTCCAACCACTAATACCTTGGGATTTTTTAATTATTTTTTTTTTTTTTTTTTTTTTTTTTGTTGTTGTTGCTAAAGATATGTTTTAAAAGTAAATTTGGTAATAGTAGAAAATGTCTAAAATTTGTGACATCACTATTTACTTACTACTACTACTAGGGGGTGTTTAACGACCTTTACTACCCATGAGGGTCTCTCACGGTCGGTAAATGGGATTGTTAACATGAAATGATCATACTTACATACTAAACCACAAAATAACTTGGTATCAAAAATTATGTATTTTAAGAAGATCAATTCTTTGTAATAACAATTGAGATACGAGAAGCAGAAACCTTTAAAGTAAATGTCACATTACATGAGATAAAAGACAAATATACTATCAATCTTTTAGTTAAAGACATCTAAAATAATAATAATGATAAATCACGTGATAAAGATGTAAATCAGATAACGTAACACTGACATAATAATTCTTCGATGGATATAATCTGTAACATATTTCATATCATATGTCTCTCAGCCTTTCGGTCCTTGTCGTGTGAACAAGATTTTCTGTCATAGTTTTCCCATCTATTATACATATATCATGTTGTATACATATATATTTATTATCATTGGTTACTCCACTTGTCAATCAGAATTTTGTCCTCTCTTTTATGTTTGAATATCATTAGTGGGTAACGACTAATAAATCATGCGTCTAAGTGACACGCAGATTTTTTATCTTACAAGAGGTTTAGTTTTATACGCATTCTCGACTACCAAGAGGTTTAGTTTATACGCATTCTCAACTACTAAGAGTTTCAGTTTTATACGCATTCTCAACTACCAAGAGGTTTAGTTTTATACGCATTCCCAACTACCAAGCGGTAAAAGTTTTATACGCATTCCAAACTACAATGAGGTTTAGTTTTTATACGCATTCACAACTACCAAGAGGTTTAGTTTTATATACATTCCCAACTACCAAGAAGTTTAGGTTTATACGCATTTCCAACTACAAAGAGATTTAGTTTTATACACATTCTCAACTACCAAAAGGTTTAGTTTTATATTCATTCCAAACTACCGATTCTTTAAAGATTGGATGGTGGCTTTTTCTGGGCCATATGGATAATGGTACCATTTTCATAATTTTCACCACTTTATAACATTGACCCAAAAATGCACACACATTTAATTGAAGGACTTCTGTGATATACGAAAAATATACATAATGACCGTCATTTTTCTCGCTAGCTCTATAAATTTAAGAGCACAATTGATATGCAGCTATTTTTAAAAGCAGTGAATACAAAATTTAAACAATTTCTCAAAAACTCCTTTTTACCTGTGTGTAAAATAATTATATAATTATCTTCACCTGATTTATTCTTCAACTTCGAAAAATGTGCTGGGTTTTTGATATAGGTCACCCTACGCCTTCAACAATGGACAAAACACTTACCGTATAATCAGCTCTAAAAGGTTCTGGCATGACAAAATGATATATCATTTCAAACAAACAATAAAATAAAATAACTATTAGTGCTTTAACAACAAACGAAAAACAAAATTACAGACCGTTATAAGTTGCAGCTTTTAAAGGTTCAGTACAGTGTTTTCCAAAAATCTAAAATATCAAAAGAAAAAATGTTTGATATCGAGTCAGATAGAAAGAGGTTTATTTCTCTTAAATTCAAACAAATTGCTATACCACACTGAATGAATAAACAAAAGAATTGTTGACAATGTCATTTATGTTGTAATTTTAATTTCAATAAAATATTTGTTCTTTTTACAGTGCACTTTCAACGTGAGTACATATATATATATATCATACAAGTAGCACAATTGTCAATAAATACTAAGAGTTAATATACACGAACAAAATAGTTTCTCCTATTTCTTAACGATATATTTTATTGTTATTTCAATTTGAGTCAAAGTCCGGTCAGATATGTAGCACAATTTTCAATTATATACATCAACAAAATAGGTTCTCCTATTCTTAATGATATATATTCTATCGTTTATTTCATTTTGGGTCAAAGTTCAGTCAGATAAGTAGCACAATTTTCAATTAAAGCATCAAGTTAATATACATGAACAAAATAGGTTCTCCTATTTCTTAACGATATATTTTATTGTTTATTTCATTTTGAGTCTTTTGATTATGAAATACATGTATCTCAAAAAACTGTGGTGTACACCGTACAATTTTGCAAATTTATAATACTATATAGACAAGAAAAAGTAAACGGACTATTACTCTTATATGCATGGTTGAACAGATTTTTTACTTAAATACTCTTTATTTATATTTACCAGAAACACTCATTTATAACAATATTTGTACTTATAGCTGTGCCAAAGGCTGTAACCCACGAAGAACCAACTCTCGTTGGAAAGAATGGTGAGTAAATAACTTATGAACAGTCAAAACATGGTACATAAATAACAGTATTTTCAGACTATGAACAGCTATAACAGAAGACGAAAATAGCAGCATTACTCAGAACAGTATTAACACGAAACGCAAATAGCACGAACTGTAAACATTAGTACAAAGCGACGAAAACTGCTACATTACCAAACTCTGAACAGTGATAACACAAGACGAAAATAGCAGCAATACTCAGAACAGTATTAACACGAGACGTAAATAGTAGCCTCGCCGAACTGTAAACAGTAATACCAAGAGACGAAAACTACAGCATTACCGAACTCTGAACAGTAAAACCATGAGACGAACATAACAGCATTAACACTGTGAACAGTCGCATTACCAAGCTCTTAACATCAGCATTGCAACACTCTTCACAGAGCATTATCAAACTCTTTAAAACACCATTACCTTACCATAGTGACACAGTTGTGGAGTGTGCATGCGTGGAGTGTATGTCAATGAAAAAAACGACTCAAAACAACAACAACGACACGTGACATACTAATCATTGCCTTTAGTATCTTTGTATAATACTTAATTCATATTTTGTTTTTCTTTACAGTTCCCCTTTTGAAGCAACATCCCACGATCCACAAACGTAAGTTTATTTTATATTATATAAGAAGGTTAAAAGTTTTATGGATTTTATGATGTGTATTTGTAGAAAAACGTATAATTCGTGAGAATAAAAGATAAAGAAGCATTAACGTATAAATGAAAAGTGAACTCAAAGAAAGATAAATGTTAATATCTATAGTTTGTTGAAGTCTAAAGGTTATATTACATTAAAATGCAAATGAGTACAAATCAAAGTTCAAGACAAATTGAAAAAGGACAGCCGAACAATTATTCGCTTTAGAATAAATACGAATGAATGAAGATGTCGGATAAAAGTCAAAATTCAAGACAAATTGAAAAAGAACGGCCGAACAAGTTTTCGATTTATAATTTAATAGTATGAATGAATAAAGATGTCGGGTAAACATTTATTAGACAACAACCTTACAAACACAAAAGACATCTATAGGGTAAGCATGTGTATACTCTATAACAACTCCCGCTTATATATCATTCATTATTCAAAATATGATTTTCTTTTGTTTTCCAGAAATCGTTACTGTAGTTGACCAGGTACCAAACTTCATCAAAAGTAAGTATCATCTAAATATAGAAAAAAGGGAGACAATCTAATATTCTTAGAGCGCAGTGAATTAAGTAGGGATTTGCGAAACAGCTTTTTTTCAATAATTTTGGGAGATACTTTTCTGTTCAAGATTTGTCTGCTGAAGAAAAATGTAATTTTAGTACTCAATCCATCAAAATCATTACAAGTAAATAAATGTTGGGCCTAACATAAAAAGTTATTAGAACTGAGGGCAGTGGATTCTTGGACTTTTACTGGATTTAAATTATTGTATATATATTAGAATTTTCTTGTGTACTTATTCTGTACTTGTAATTGTCACACATGTACTGTTTGAAGTTTATATGGCAATATAAACATTTAAATAATGTTAGGTAAGAATCATTTACACATGTACTTCTTTATTCCTCTCTATCCTTTATTCTAAAAACTTTTTTTTATTTCCAACTTTCATACCTGAGGGTAGGAATGCCCTTTATTGTCAAGCGTCAAACGTCCGTTTTTCGCTACCGTTAGCTTCAAATGAGCTTAAATTTTGTATCGTCATTCGTCAAATCTCAATTTGTAGCTACCGTAAGCGTCAAATGGAGTAAAATGTTTATCGATAATAACGTTATTTTCACAAATATTTTACCATCATTCGTCATGTGGGGTACCCAATTTGTACCCTCATACCTGGCCATGTAGTTTAAAAATTGGCATGACGTTATGGTTTTTAATTGGGAACTGGTTTAGGATTAGACAAGAGACTCTACCAATTTTCAATTCACCGTTTTAGAATTTAGAGCATCCAGGGAATTCTTTTCAAAAGCGTACATTAAAACGTTGTGATTTAACCAATGACGCGACGTTATTTTCATTTTTGGGTACGAGCAACGAAATTACCCATAGTCCTTTAGATTCTGAAACAGCCAATTGTAACATGCGTTTCAAATTGTCTGCAACATCTTTACAGCTGTTCGACCCTAGTTCAGCTCAATAAAACATCTGTCACACAAATAAAAGATACTGGTTATAGAAACTCGTTCAATCTCACTTCGGGAAGGATCGGGGGGAGAAAAACAACAATTTCAAAGGCATATTTTTTTTTAATCCAGTAGCTGTTGATGGGAGGGATATATTCTCAGACCCCGCTACATTATATCAGTAGGACGGACCTTCTTTATATTAGTTATCGTAATAACATATTTCAGTCTATTCGTTTATTTCATTTGTTTTTTTTTTTTTTTTTCTTTCAGGACCTAAACTTCTCGTCAAAGAAAGTAAGTATATATATTTGATAAACAATGCTTTGATATTTAGCTCAGAGAAAGATTCATGCGTTATCTATAATAAAAAATAAACCTTTATAATAATTTTACCTATATTTTGCAAGTCTTGGTAAACAGAGTTCATTTCTTTATAAACTTCTACATATATAAATTGGATTAATGATTGAATAATTGCTGCTTACTAAGCGTCCAGTAGCGCATATTTCAGTATATATTTTCACATTAACAGAATTGTGCATGTCCTTAAAATGTGATTCAAATTAAAATGATATATTTCTTCATTTTATATTTATTTCTATTTTACAGTTGCTGTCAGAGAAAAGTGTGAGTACAAAACTTAGTGTTACTATGATAACTATGGTAGGATCTTATGATAGTGCTCGGTATTATGAAGATATCCTTGTATCTTCAAGAAAATATGTATTGTAGCAACATAGCTTAAATTTTTAAAGAAAATAGTTATTTTCGCAATATTTTTGTAAGGAAAATATGATTTTAGCAATATATATTATCTTTTAATCAACATATGTATTTTAGCAATATATACTATCTTTTTAAAGGTAATATGCATTTAAGCATCTTTTGTCGTGGTTACATGGATTTTCCCCAGATATTTGGGATATACCATTAAATAGTGCATAGTTTTATTTGTTTGTTTGTTTGTTTTTTTTCTTTCTCTTTCAACTTTTCTGACACGGTTAGTTTGTCTAATCTTAAATTTATTTAAAAAATGTTAATATTAGTAACATAAATGATATTGCAGCATTTTCAAGGAAAAAGACTTATTGTGAAATCGTTATATATTCGCTCTATGAAAATGTGTTTAAACAATTAAATGTGTATATGTTAATCATACATGTATGAAATGTATTTTCTGTTTCTAGACCCCGTTGAAAAACCAGTGATTCATCACAGAAGAGGTAAGCTATTATCAATTATCATTTCTTCTACTTTGGGTTTTTGGTTGCACACTTGAACATATTTGTCATCATTCCTATATGATTTGCATATCTGCAAATATCTGAATGTGATTGGTCTTTTAGAGTTTCTTTCCTCGGTTTAAATTTCAATAGACCATGATGCAGAATTTTTTCGTTACCTTTCTTAACGCTTAGTCGGTTTCACTGTGTTATCTTCTTGCGGAATACTTGGGTACCGCGAAAGGTGAATTTAAAGAAAAAAAAATAATATGTTTGAGTGTTTGAGTGTAGAATTATTCGGATAAAACACATCTTTTTCGAGGTTATTGATGTGTCTTTTGGGCGATTTCCTCGAAAAAGTAAAAATATCCTCCTAATCAAATGTATCAAATATGACGCATAATGTGTTTCCATATCTTTTTATTACAATGTTTAATTATATACTTTCTTTTTTTCAGTCATCAAGCCCATCCATAAAACTAGAACTAGTAAGTATTCTTTTATATTCTTTTTACAGTAGCTACGAATCAACTTTAAAACTCTTGGTTTTGTAAGGGAATGAAGGGATTTTATATCACAAGTTAATACACCACATCGCTTCTTGTCCATTTCAAAATGCACATTACTTGTCAATTATTGAGATGTGTACTATCCAAACCGTTTTTTTAACCAGTCTTACATTAAATAAAAGTACGTACCTACTTACTATTTATTTTCAAAGATTCTTTGGGCAGAATTCATTTTTCAAAATAATTTGATTTTCTGTTTTCATATTATATTTTCTTAATATTAAAGTTCGTATATGCACAAACAACACTTCACTTAGTCGACTGTTCCTCCAAATATTAGGTTTTGGCCGTGCACGATGAAGATGCTGCTGTGCAGTTTACCAAGCATGAAATGAAAATGTCCGTGAAAACAAATCGTTAAGTTTATAACACAAAGACACCTTGTGAAAGGGAAATAGCTCTAGTAGAAAAAATAAGTGACGGACTATAAAAAAATGTGCCAGAACAAAGGAAAAAGCTATATAGTATTTATGTTTTTATTTCTTTATTTTCAGTTGTTCACAAAAAGAGGGGTGAGTATATTTAACAGATATAAATAGCCATAAATAATTCTAACTTTACTGGTCATGGACAAAACTTAGTCACTGTCTTTATCATAGTGGAGTTCACTTAGTCACTGTCTTTATCATAGTGGAGTTCACTTAGTCACTGTCTTTATCATAGTGGAGTTCACTTAGTCACTGTCTTTATCATAGTGGAGTTCACTTAGTCACTGTCTTTATCATAGTGGAGTTCACTTAGTCACTGTCTTTAACATAGTGGAGTTCACTTAGTCACTGTCTTTAACATAGTGGAGTTCACTTAGTCACTGTCTTTATCATAGTGGAGTTCACTTAGTCACTGTCTTTATCATAGTGGAGTTCACTTAGTCACTGTCTTTATCATAGTGGAGTTCACTTAGTCACTGTCTTTATCATAGTGGAGTTCACTTAGTCACTGTCTTTATCATAGTGGAGTTCACTTAAACTTAGTCACTGTCTTTAACATAGTGGAGTTCACTTAGTCACTGTTAACATAGTGGAGTTCACTTAGTCACTGTCTTTAACATAGTGGAGTTCACTTAGTCACTGTCTTTATCATAGTGGAGTTCACTTAGTCACTGTCTTTAACATAGTGGAGTTCACTTAGTCACTGTCTTTATCATAGTGGAGTTCACTTAGTCACTGTCTTTAACATAGTGGAGTTCACTTAGTCACTGTCTTTAACATAGTGGAGTTCACTTAGTCACTGTCTTTATCATAGTGGAGTTCACTTAGTCACTGTCTTTATCATAGTGGAGTTCACTTAGTCACTGTCTTTATCATAGTGGAGTTCACTTAAACTTAGTCACTGTCTTTAACATAGTGGAGTTCACTTAGTCACTGTCTTTAACATAGTGGAGTTCACTTAGTCACTGTCTTTAACATAGTGGAGTTCACTTAGTCACTGTCTTTATCATAGTGGAGTTCACTTAGTCACTGTCTTTATCATAGTGGAGTTCACTTAGTCACTGTCTTTATCATAGTGGAGTTCACTTAGTCACTGTCTTTATCATAGTGGAGTTCACTTAGTCACTGTCTTTATCATAGTGGAGTTCACTTAAACTTAGTCACTGTCTTCATCATAGTGGAGTTCACTTAGTCACTGTCTTTATCATAGTGGAGTTCACTTAGTCACTGTCTTTATCATAGTGGAGTTCACTTAAAGTTCAACATTTTTATATATCTAAGTTTCATAGATTATGCATATTCTATTCAATATACTAGTAAATAAAAGTAAAATTTAAGGATAATATTTTCAATTTCTGATTTAGATTTTTTCTATCTCTATCTAGTGGAGGAATAAATACTAACTTAAATATATTAATACAGAACTACGTGTAAAAGTTGAAGAACTTGTATACTGTCTAACATTTAAATTTGCAATAACTCAATTTGAAATATTTTTTCTTTCATTTTTTTGCAGTTCATGTACCACGTAAGTATACTATTTGAAGGTTTTATGTTGTAATTGGGTTTTTTTTTCAAGAATTTTAATTAAATTCAAAATTCTGATTGATTGGTCAGTTCATCTATTTGCATGCTTTTGAGTTTGAGTTCAATATCCGACCTTGCCAATGTTATTTACGAGAACATTTGGACAGAATGATATTTTTTTTTCAACTCTATTTTTATTTAAATCATCACAAAAATATAAATATACAAATCGGCCACCTCTTTTATCATTGGGGTTGGGATAAATTTTCGGGAAACATATTGTGTCCTTTAAATTAGAGAGCATTTATCGATTTCGTGAAATGTGCAAACATTTTAACAATTCTCATAGTACGGAACTAACACTCATGACTTCATTTTATGTCATTTTAGGACCAATTGTCAGAACTAAAATCATTGAAGTTCCCCAACCACATATTGTACACAAACCATACCACAGAGTAAAAACTGGTAAGTAATTATTTATAAAATTTTTTTGATTTAACAGATAAATCATGCTAGAAAAATTTCTTTGATATAGCTCCATTTTCTAATCATACATATATGAAAATCTCCGAAACTATATATATATATATAACTCTTGCTGTAATACGCATGACAAACAAGCATACGAACATGCATTGTATATATTATATGGTCAGTCAATTCTCAGAAAATGCTATGCAGATATATCTATTAATCTGAAATTATAACAAAAGGAATCAAACGTATCTAAAGGTTGAATCATTGATAAATTGCATAAGTTGAGGAATTAGGTTTGGAAAAAAATATATCATTTGTGAGTTTGTCATTAACTTACGAGATTGAATATTCCTTTTGGTATCTACTGCATCTCTTTTACAGCTAAACTCTTTGGTTGTGTAATTGATACATGTTACACTATAAGTTTGCTTGTTTGTTAGGCGAACCATAATTTCTTTATTAGCTAAAGTTACATATAGAAACAAACTGGTCTAACAGGGTTTTAGCCTTATTTTAAAAACATATTATATGACTTAATTGGCTAATTATCGCAATTAGTTCATCTTTCAAAGGGTAATTAACAAAAGAATGGTAAATCAAGCATAGAGAAAACAACTAACATGACTGTTCTATGTATCCACCAAATATATATTCTGAAAGCATTTTGAAAAGACAAACCACAATATATATTATATCAATCTTATTTCTTTTTCAGTTACTCAAGTTTTCGAACGAGTCCGTAAGTATGATCGTATTTTTTCAGTCATAAGACGAAGAACAGCAATACAATCGTTGGCCCTTTCCTTTTTGTTTTTTTCAATTGCGTGTGGAGATTTTTTGTCATTAATTTATACACCACATCCTTTCATTTCTATTATACAAGATTTCATTAGAAATACCGAAGTGGAGGAAAGTATTATTGTTAGGTGTATGAATGCATCAATATATGGTATGTACGTTAATGAGACGAAACCCTACAGTTTTAATAACCAAACGACACGTAACGATCAACATACGCGTTTCAAATAATATACAAGTATTAATAAAATATGGCAAGATATAAATTGCCTTGCGTCTAAAAAAATATTTTGATAAATAACATTCCTTCACATGTCGGCCATTAGCACCACATTCCATTGAAGACAATAAGCATTAAAGTATACATCAAGCAAAAAAAAAATTTTTTTTAAACTAGGCGTATACTTTAAGCACGGGAGTACATTCTACTGTATTTGCATAGCTTTAGATAAAAACTCCACATTGAAGATGAATAAAGGGAGATAACGTCAATGAGACCGCAATCCCAAGACGAAAACCTCTAGTGCCTAGTGGTCAGTATAAAAAATCACTTTTACTGTTAAAAAGAGCATGTGAAATTGAGTGTTTCTTTTCTCTTTGTTTTGCAGACAAAATCCCCAAACCAATCCCAAAACCAGAATTGAGAATCGGTAAGTAATTCTGTTATAGATATAAAGTTTCATTATTTTATGCTAAAGTTGATTGATGTCAACAATAAAATACGCGTTTCAGATGGAAGACAGTTGTTAGAAAACATATTTATTATTGATCCATTTACCAGTGGTTTACATTTGAAAAAATAGGGGTGCTCTAATTTTTGTACTATGCATCAATAATTAATTTTTTTGCTAATAGTTAAATGTAGAATTAAAAAATGAAAACTTTTTTTTGCTAGTAGTTGAATGTAGAATTACAAAATGCTAATAAATGTAGAATTACAAAATGAAATTTTTTTTGCTAATAGTTGAATGTAGAATTACAAATTGAAATATTTTTTTTGCTAATAGTTGAATGTAGAATAACAAAATGAAAACTGCGTCTTTCCTGTCTTAAATAAAAAATAATGTTACGGATGAAGTTAACTATGAACGTGGGTTCAGGAATTTTAGATTCGTTTAATTTAACATTTGTATGGTTCAATATTTAGTTCCCTTATAGTTACAAGTTTTGGATATAGTAATATGCTTTGTTATTCATATATAAATAAATAATTTCAGTCAACCGTGACAGACCATTCCCAGTAGAAAACTTGGTTATCAGAAAGAGACCAAGGGTTGGTGAGTACACGTCTTTTTTTTCCATAATTACAGCTGTCTTAATATAACAAAATTATTAACTATTTCTAGGAATTATACCTGTCCCCTTAACGACAGTATTTATGTGATTGAATACAAAATTAATAAACGTTTATATGTTGATGTGGTTCATAAGTGTTTCTCGTTTCTCGTTTTTTATATAGATTAAACCGTTGGTTTTCCCGTTTGAATGGTTTTACACTAGTAATTTTTCGGCCCTTTATAACTTGCTGTTCGGTGTGAGCCAAGGCTCCGTGTTGAAGACCGTACTTTGACCTATAATGGTTTACTTTTATAAATTTTGACTTGGATGGAGAGTTGTTTCATTGGCACTCATACCACATCTTCATAGATACACATCCTCGTTGATAACGTTAAACAGTATCTACGTCCCCGTTAAAGACGTCTGCACCAATCAGAACTTTCAAAACAGGGAAACAAAAATACAGTATTACTAAAGTGGCTATATGTTATCATGCGGTTTGCATTATTGAGAAAGTGTTCCAGTAGTTTAGACAGTTTTCATTTGAAAAAAATGTTTATCCTATCATTATGAATATTTCTTTTCATTTACAGTTGAACACCCATACGACAAGCCAATCCCAATTGTTGAAGAAATCACAAACGTTATCAGAAGTAAGCATTTTTATTTTATATTATTCATTATTCTTTGCATTAATTTATTCATCATTCCATGTAATGCATGTATTGAAGCTTCAGAATTGAGCCAACAAATAGGCAAGATCTGTAAAACGCTTGAATCGGGATGAGGAAATTTCCGTTTCATTATACATTCTTTGTGCAATAGGCAAACCTCGACAGATTCCGCCACCCTACTTCTAACTTATTTAGAGCTGCCGAGGTGTGGCGAATGATTTTTCAGGTACACATGACAAATAACATAATTTATGACTGCAGTGAGTTATACAAAATTTGTCGGACAACGATATACATTGTTTTTGATCGGAGAATACGTTTTATAGACAATTCCCAAAAAAAACTAGATAGCATTGACACAAATTATACAATTATGTTTTGTATGAATATTTTAAAAAGATAAAGAATTTTTATTGTATTTTTATAACCATTATATCTTGATAATCATACTTCCTTTTTTACATTTCAGAACCAGTACCACGTAAGTCAATTTCAACAGTATGGTAACTTGAACATAGGAAATCTTTGATGTAATGATAAAACAGTTGTGTTGTGATATTTTCACATTTTACCTTAACACACTCTTGTGTTGTTTATCGTTACTTAATGTTTTATTTATTGTAACCTTTTTTGAAACGGGTTAGTTTGAAATATTTTTTAATCCAAAGATCAACAACAGCAATTTAGTACTTTTTGTTCGGTGTCTTTGGAGAAGATCAACATACATGCATAAACAGAAAACTTTATAATTATGTATTTTATGTTTTATTTGCTCCTTAAATAGTATTTTAAATTCTCTTCATATGGTCCACTTCTTCCAAGTATATTTTTTGTGTTCACCTTAAACCGGGACATGCTTAGTGATAACAATCATGACTCATATATTCTCTTTTTTTCAACAGACCCCAAGAACAAAGTACTGACAGTTGATAGTAAGTGCATTATAGTAAAAAAAAAATATGTCGACGGGAGAAAATATGTATACAGTATTAGTATATTCACGGTATTAAAATGTAAACTGTAACATATTTGTAAATAAGTCGTTGCACGTGAACACATGGTCATGATGTAACCGTTGTCTCATAACAGTTCCACTTCAAAACAATGTTGTTCAAAATTAAAAATTAGATACAATGGTTTAAAATAAATAATGTAGAAATATGCATTTCAATTCTATATATGATTTAACTAACAATGGATAAACAGAAGAAGAAATTCTTGTTTATGAAAAACATATTTTCTGCAGTATTATTGAAATGTTTTTTTTTTTTCTCTTTACAGAACCAGTCATTCACCACAAAAAAGTGCCATACTTTCCAAAAGGTAAGAAGTAAATAGATACGTTTAAATCGTTCGGATGCACGCTGATGTTGTTTTTGTCAGATATTCGGACTCCTCTAATTTCATCCATGTAGTGACATCAAAATATTTTCCCGCTAACACTTACTTTTTCATAATTTTATTGTATATAGCTTAAGAAGCCATTTTTAAAATCTTATAAAATCTTGTTTTGTTTTCATAGATTTTGCAAGAAAAAATGTATCAATGACACTGACCTTTCATATTTTTCTGCTTTTTAGTTCCGTTATTCATATACTGTCAATACATGAAAGTCTTTTAAAAAACTTATTTCGAAACAGAGCAGCGAACATCCTTAAGAACTGCGTTGCACCTTTTTGGGTTGTTAAAGTTTGGTTTAAGGTTTTTTATAATTTATTTTTTAAACATGTACATAACATGCATTAGTTTTTTCTTAAACAAAAACTAAACTCTGATGTTTATTTTCTGATGTATTTATATCAAAATTTCCGAATGTGAAGAACTAATTATCAATAAATTTTTACGGTTTGAGTGTGTCTTAAAGTTAACCCAGAATAAAATTTAAAAGATGTATTAAAAATATTGTGTACAATGGATAGGTAATTTTGGACACATATTTAAAAACGTACACATTGTGTGCTTCATTTTTTTAGTTTAAGCGTTCCTGAATAAGGTACATGCAGAAAAATGATTCGGACGCAACAAATTTATAAGTGTTATTTTCAAAATTACTTATGTACTATGTAAGAGCGGATGGGGTTTATAGAATACAGAATAAAGGGCAAAAAATGCAGGATAAAGGGTGAACAAATTAAAGAATAGAGAACAATAGGCATAAAGAATATGGAATAATGGGGTGCTAAAATATAAAAGATAGAAAATAATGCTAAAAATTAGATAAAGAATAGACAAAAAGATACAAAAATTTAAAGAATAAAGAAACGAGAGCCCCTTCCAGACTTGTATGCATAAGCGTTGTACAAAAAAAAGGTAATATAGCAAAAATACCGAACTCCAAGGAAAATTCAAAACGGAAAGTCCCTATCAAATGGCAAAATCAAAAGCTCATAAACACATCAAACGAATGAAAAAAAAACTGTAATATTCCTGACATGGTACAGCCGTTTCCTTGTGTAGAAAATGGTGGATTAAACGTGGTTTTTAATGGAAGCTTAAATAGAAACATTTTAGATTTAAGAATGCATATTTAATAATGATGGAATTAGAATATTTTAACCATAATATACTGAATTAACCTGGTTTATTTGTATTTTAGCTCACCACGCTGGAGGTAAGATCACATAAAATAAAGTGAAAATCACGAAAAAAGGGGGGGAGCCGGGATTTTTGAAGGGAATAAGGACTAAAATTGGTACAAATTTCTTTATAATTATTACTCAAAGGGGGAGCCAGGGTTTTTAAAAGGGTATTAGGCCTAAAACTGGTACAAATATCTTTATAACTATCATTAAAAGGGGGAGCCAGGATTTTCCAAAAGGAATTAGGCCTAAAATTGATACAAATATCTTTGATTTTAACTGGAAATTGATAATACAAAAAACGTCCATTTGCATGATAAAATCAAATGGAGGTATGTGTTCTATAAAAAATGTTACATTGGTTATATCGTAGATATTTTATCACCTGATATCACTTGATGAATTCCACTGTAGCTATCACATTCTGCAATTCTGATACTAGTACTCCATATCTTTGTTTCCTTTTTATTCTGTTCTCATAATTTTTCTACAATTTGTTCATTCAAGATTCATTTGTAAGTGATACTGATGTTTCATATGAGCATTTCAACAACGTCTACGAAATCTTTTCTTCACTAATGGTCCACGAAGAAAATATGCTGGTCCTCACAGTTATTTCTATTGCAAAATACCAAAATTGTGGTGGTCAAAACCTTCCAAGTTATAATCCTGATATCTTCGAGGAGTTTCTTTTAACCGTCCATAACTTTTACGAACAATACCCACTATTCTGCCCCTGTGTTTATTCTAGGAGCAGGAGGAGGAAATGTTCAAGTTATAAGCTCAGGAGGTGGTCATGGCGGCGGAGGTACGACAACAAAATTAACCAATCAATGTTCTCTCCACAAATAATCATTTGTTTCCATAACGAGGTTTTTGTCCATACGTGTATACGTATTACATCATGAATTTTATCTGACCGCCTGTGATTTTAGTAACTACGTAACTAAGGCATGTTCTTTTTTCGAAAAGGTGTTCGGTAATGTATTCTTATGCATTCGAATGATGACATTATTTAAATGATTAAAAATCAGTTTCTCTTAACACCTTTTCTTTAGTAGAATCGCCCTAAGATACATAACCGCCTACGTCACGTTCGGTCAGTTGAAATGAATAGATTAATACTATGGTGTATATATCCCTACTAATACTCAATGGAGTGAGTTTATGTCTGTCCTTATTACTTCATTGTTTTCTGTATGTGGAACGGTAATAATTCCTAGTTGACATAGTATAAATGATCTTCCTTGCACATAGTATTTTAGTACTTGGAACACTCAAACCCATTGTTGTTAACAGTTTTGCATTTTTGTAAAAAAAAAATAATAAATTACCTGTACCGTAGCACGTTTTTGTTATACTAATTTAACTGATAAATATTTTGTATAATGGAGTAAATATTTCTCTGAAATAATCATATTTAAGATTAACAGTTTATGATTTTTAATATTATAATACAATGATTATCAACAGCATACATATCATTTTTAATGGTACTCATTATCACTTGATATAACTTTTTGGATTTTGATGTATATTCAAATAAGCACACTGATGTTTTTTCGTAGTTCATATCTTTTGCTTTCGAATCTTTTTTAATTACGTACAGTGCTGATTACTGTCAATGTCTTTTGATGCTAAGTCGTTTGAGCGAGTAAAACGTTATAAGTTTCTCATTAATAGACAAATTCCATTTACGATAGGGTTGGAATAATAAGTAACTCATATGTATATCATAGGAACCGTTCAAGTAATTGACGTCGGTGGAGCAGGAGGTATAACCTTTAACCTAGGATGAACCTAACCTTTTACACCTACCTAGACAAAACCAGTTTGTTTTGTTTAGAGAACTATCGAACATTCTTTTTCCCCACTATTAAATATCAATGTGTAGTTTGCATGACATCTTGCACTATATAAGACCTTCATTGGTACATTTTTGATAAAATAAAACGTATATCGTATTATTATTTAGATTTATAACCAGTTGTTAAAATTATAAAAAGGCGAAACTAGGCAAAAATAGATGGAAAATTACTTAATTAGTATGTCGTATGTGATTGCAATAATTGTTATGTTCAAGCAATTGGAAGTATCTTTTTTGGAAATGGACTATACACTCTATACCGTTGCTAACATTTGTGGCAAATGTGAACGTACTGGAACACAGACTAAAATGTATGACAACGAAAATGTAGAATCAAATTGCATACGTCTGATTTCTTAGAACCTCTTTTTATACCATTATGACATTTGAATCATTTTGATTTCAGGAATATATCTCCTTCGTGCAAAGCTTTGAGTCTTTGTTTGGGATTGGCTTTACTTTTGTTCCTTTTCGGAGTTTGTATAAGGTTTTTGATTTTTAAACATTTTGGCCAACCACATCACTGAAGATACATCATTGTCGAAATGAAGCTCATTAGTAAAATTGGTATCGTTTTATGTCATTGCACTATCATAGCTATTGGGTTGTAGCTTTTTATTGGCTCCCTATCCTTGCTTTCTCAATGCTTATTTATGTTTTATGTCTCTCAGAATACGGGCAAGCAAATTACGGAATTGTAAATCAAGGTAAATTGAATATACTTAAATAAATCTATTGTCAAAATTATTTATCAAATTATTTTCAAAAATCATTTCTTAAATTTAATAAAAATGCAATTTATTTTCTATTTTCAACTACTCAGATAATATCAAAACTTTATAATTTAAGATTTAAATTTTTCAATTGTTTAAATACTCAGATTATTACAAAACTACATAATTTAAAAGATAATGAATACAATATTTATGTTTATATTTCATATTTTTAGATATCTTTGCTTTTAATTTTCATTTATTTTTCATGATTTTTGTTTTATTTTTCATTCAGTTATATAATATATTTTTTATTTATTTTTTTTTGTATGTGATAAATTTTCAAATAAGCAATCGGAGGATAAATAAGTGTTAAAGAAAAAAATAAAAGAAGATTAACTACATCATTGCACTAGCGCATATTTCTGTACTGCACCAGGCTTTTAATGCCTCAACTTTTACTTGTCACTCATAGCTGTCGGTCATTCTCTTTGGCTTTGTCGACTGGTACACTGCGTTAAAAACTACCATTGATAGTTCGTCATCTGATTGAAGGTCAATATCAGAACTTTTGTCTACTCCTAATCTTCGTAAGATTACTATTATTTATGTTCTTACTAGTAACATGATATCAATCGGTGTCAATCTATTACGGACAATAAAACTCATTCAACCTTACAAATGAAACGAGTGGAGAAAAGTATCTGCTGATGAGTTTTCATATGATGAATATCCAATGGTTTTCAAACGTAGTGTATTTGCTTTGCTTTGCTTTGCTTATATGCAACAATTCGTTTCTTCGTTTTAGGATATGGACAACAAAACTTCGGCGGACAAGGTACTTAATTTAGCATGATTTAGTTTAATGCAAAATACTATATTTGCAAAGTAGATTTCGATTTAGATATATATCTTTAGTAGTCTCTTAAAATTGACTTTCTAAATAATCATATTTTGATCAAATCACTACAAACCGGTAGAATAATAATTAAAATTTCATCGGATAAAGAATAAATCATCAATCAATTCAATGCCTAAAGATTGCCCTTTAATGCTAAATTGTTTATCAAAAAATGGAAATATTGCGTAAAATCTCAGTCGAGTCTATTTTTCAAAACATTGTTTTGATAAGTATATTCGACTCTATTCGTAGTTTTATTATAATCTGTCTTTGTCCATATCTTTTCCTGTGAACATTTCCCTCAAAATGCAATATTTGCTGTGTGAAAGACAAATTAATAAGTTTGTTTTATTGTGAATTTGTGTCTCACTTGTGCTTTATCTGTTATTTAAATGTGGTTCCTGTTATAAGTGTTTCATGCAATGTCCTCCATATTGTGATAGCTTTAATTATGTTTTTAATCAAACTTCATCACAATTTAAAATCAAACCTTAAGTAACTCGAAATCTATAATTTTCAGAGCATTAAACAATATCTGTTTAAACTCTGCTTCATCTTCTTAATAGATGTCAGTGCTTTTCTTGTGGCTTATTTATGCTTTCTAATTTGCAACAGGTTATATTGAACCAAATTACGGATTTGCTAATCAAGGTATATTGAATTTAGTTAGAATTGTGAATTGACGAATTATATAAACAATTTTTCAAATAAGTCTGTAAAGGCAAATGATCTGTAAGATATTAGCTTCTCATATAACTTCAAATTTTATAAATTGTAAATTGTATAAGCTAAGCACATTATTGAGAGAAAAATCCTGTAACTTTTTTTTTCCAAACAGCAATACCATAATAGATACTATCTACAGTAAAAAAATCTATATAAAATAATAATTTATATTTGGAAATTAGAAAACTAACTTCTAGATATCTATAAAATATTACGTGTCTTCTACTAATTTTACGCAATAATAAGTAAACAAACGAAAAAATATACATATTTATTTTATTCATTTATTTCACAATGATTGTTTATATTCTTAAGAAAAAAATTGTAAATAAAAATCATTTATTTCAAAAACATTATGTTCAAATCAGTAAACATCTCCATAGAATACATGATTTTGGCACATGTCGTCTAAAGAATTTTCATTTTTATCGGAAAACATACCTTTAAATCATTTTATATAAGTCACCCTGTTGCTTTATATGTTTTTGCTTCTACGTTTGTCTGTCTTGCATTTTGTTTATGTTTTGTGTGCTTCTTCATTTAGGCGTAGCATACAATGGAGGCCAAATATATGATGCTGGATTCAATCAAGGTACATAAAGCTTGTATATCTGAAATTTAAATCCTCATCGAAATACGTCTTAGTAAAAGGTATCAATTACAAGATGGTAGAAATAAATCCTCATGCAAGATCAACCTAAACAGTTCTACTAATGCAGTTCGTCTTTAAAATAAAGACACTGTGTATACAAGTCCATCGAATACTTCAGCTAACTATCACATAATGCTACATATGCACAAGCATAATTACATAGCAGGAACCAGCAATCATATATGCTGTATTTTGCTAACTTCAAATTCTAAGATTCGAAACAAAGTCGATAAAAAAGAAATGGACTATAAACGACGTTATCCGGTCTACGGAATAAAAAAAGTGGCATTGATGTACTAGAACGCTACATGTATTAATAATGAAATTCAAGTAAAGCAATATAACCGTTTCATCATTAATTTCACATTTCTCTGAATTTTTTCTGAATAGGGTTTATACATATATGGTATTTTTACTCAACTGTTAGAAATAATTTACCATTGTGTGCTATGATTGTGCTTTATTTGTGCTTCCGAAAAGTATTGCAGTTTTTGTCATGTTTTAATTGTCTGTTGGTTTTTTCTTCACTTTTTAATCTATGTACGTTTTAGTATTCATACAAATGTTAACAGAATTGAGCCAATTTCATTCCAAATTGTGTGACATTATTTGTGCTTTTACAAATAAGATGGTTTTCTAATTTATAGGATATGGTGTAGGTGGTGGTGGTATTCAACAAGGTACATATTTGTAGTTTTGTTTCATATATCAGTGTACAAATAGTGTGTGGTATTGCTTCTGACATAAAATTAACATGTGATTAGAATCATTGCTCATGTTGTGAATTTCTCTTTTTTCATGGGTTTATACTTTGATGTTCATGTGCAATGTAAACTTACAACGTTTGATGTGCTGTTCTCTTTTAAACCTGTACCACGTGCCCACGTGCACAACTGAATATTATGGATAATTGCTTTGCACGCTGTTGCCTTTTCAATGACTACTTGACAACTATACCTATACCACTGACCCTTGCATACTTGTATCATTTAGAGTGGTGGTTTTTCTCTGTGGATTGTGCATTTATCATTTTAAATGAACATTGTCCCATCGCACATTTGTAACCTGTGCATTGCCCACTTGTAATCCATACAATGCACCTTTCTTCACATGTAACTGGTGTATTTCACCTTCACACTATTTACTTTACTCTGTATTATTTAGTTCAATTTACAAAGTATTGTTAAAAACTGCTTTTTCGTTCTGCACTTTGATCTTATCCTCATAGCTTTCAACACTTTGTAGGAATGTACTTAAACCAGGGTTTAAACTATGGATATAATCAACAACAAGGTACAAACGTGTTGGCGAATGTTGTGTATCTTGAAGGCCAATTAAAATAATGCGTGATTCAACGGATTTATTTTTTTTTATGTTCTTTTTGTTAAAATATGTTTGTAGTAATCGATAATACCTAATTATTGTACGAAGGTGTAAATCACTTGATTTACATGTTAACATGTCAGAGGGTATATTTTACTCATTTGTTTAATGATTTTTTTGTTGCTAAAAAGTAATTTTTAATTTGATTTCTTTTCAATTTTTTTTTTTAGTTTAGTTGGCCTGATTTACTTTATATGTAGATAGTTTACAATATTTGATATCATAGTTCTATGTTGATTTCAGATATAATATATTTCTCATCAGATATAAGTTGTTTCCATATGAAGGAGAGCTTTTTTGAACTTGAATGGAAATTGCATCTGCGCTTTATATTAACTTTTATCATCTTTTTTATGGTACAAAAAAAAATAGTTTATTTATTCTTGTTCGTGTGTTTTTTGTTTTTTTGTTTTTTTGTTGTTTTTGTTTTTTTTTTTTTTGTGGGGAGTGACATTTTTTTTGGGGGGACAGTTATATATGTATCTACAATCAACAACACCACTATATATATATTCTTAAGATCCATTAGTAATTGTAGTAAAATAAGTTATATATTAGCTGTTACTTTAGAATGACTCATCTCTTGATTGGCTGCATGAGAAATATCATATAATTTCATAGTGTATAAGAAAAAGACGGCGTAGCAGGAGCATATTTCATAAAATATGTATCACCACATAATCCTTAATTTTACTCTGTTATCACACAACAAGACATCAAATATAGTAAATTTTACCCCATTATCATACAACAAGACATCAAATATAGTTAATTTTACTCCATTATCATACAACAAGACATCAAATATAGTTAATTTTACTCCATTATCACACAACAAGACATCAAGAATAGTTAATTTTACTCCATTATCACACAACAAGACATCAAGTATAGTTAATTTTACTCCATTATCATACAACAAGACATCCAATATAGTAAGTTTTACTCCTTTTATCATACATCTTGACATCAGATATAGTAAATTTTACTCCATTATCATACAACAAGACATCAAATTTAGTACATTTTACTCCATTATCCTACACAAAGACATCAAATATTACCTATTTGTAACTTAAATTAACAATTAACATCATTTCTACCATTTGGATTAAAATTGATAACCTAGACAAGACAATTTCAGTACAAAATTTAAAGATTAAAAGAACCTTTTGTATGTTAGGATAATTTTATTTATCATTAAGGTTTCTTGTGCTTTCTTCCAATTCTTGAGGTAAATAACATTTTTATTTTTGAAAATACTTTGTCTAATTCTTGGGCTTTCGTTTCGTCAAATATAATTTTTTTTAAATTACTATTTTGATTATCTCCCAAGTTCTCACAAACGTCTTGATCAGTTCAATACCATATTTCATACTTATGTCATGCTTGAAATTTTCGACTCTTCAATTCATCGTCATAATGTCCTCTAGACTTAAAATGTCAAAATCTCCTTTGTTTGTTTTAACAAGTAATAATGTTTGTGGTTGTAATCTAGTGTTAACTTTGTTGAACATAACTTTTTATTTCTATTTTTATATCTATTTTGCAGGTTATGGTCAACCGCTATACTAAGTTTAAACGTTAACAACTTGGTAAGAAATAATTTCTTAATTTTTCGGATGGTTTTATTGTATTCCTTTTTTTCGTAATTCCATGATATTGTTTCCATTTTTTAAATGTGTAAGAGTTGTCTTGTGTCGCACTGTATAACGAAAAAGAGGGATGGATAAGTTGAAACATGTAAAAAAAAGTAAGGAAAATTCAAACCGGAAAGTCCTTTATCAAATGGCAATATCAAAAGCTCAAACATCAAACAAATGGAAAGCAACTGTCATATTCCTGACTTGGTACAGGCATTACCTTATGTAGAAAATGGTGGATTAACCCTGGTTTTATAGCTAGCTAAACCTCTCACTTGTTTGACTTGAAATGAAGTTAAGACGTGATCAAAACGTAAAAAACTAAACGTGCTTTTCAAGCTATGTTATAAAGCATTTTAAACAAGGGAGATCATTGATATCCTATATTTCCTCATCATAATCCACGCTCCGGTATGCGTAAATTAACACTTCTTGCGCTTTTCTCAAAACATGAAAATCGGTACTTGAAACTGCCATGCGTTGACAATGGCTATAAGATTAAGGGGTTTTTTTTATATCAGAAACGCAATTTTTTTTGGAGCACTTCAATCAGTATTAAATGATTATATATGTACATTAAATATTTGATTAAAAATCCATTTATTTTGTTCAAGTTTGACAACACGATCTACTGATGTGTATTTTAAAGAATTTTTTAGTTTGGTTTACTCATTCGTATTTACATTGTTCCGACACATACTTACACATGTGAATTATATAATTTATGAATTGTTCGATTTCTAATTATAGATATAATTCTAGTTTATTTTATTACAGCCAATTTCGGTGGCAGGTTTAGCAGAATTTACATGGTAATTATCTTTGTTATTGACATTTCTTTGTCCTTCAACATTTCTGCAGGGTGTTTCCTATTGCTATTTCTAATTGATCCATTTCCTTTCTGTATTCGTAATTAGATATCCAGTTTAAGCCTTTATATATTTATTTTAAAGAAGTAATGAACTATAAAAGAGCAGCGGAAAATACCAAAGAGATACTCAATTTCATAAGTCGAAAACGAATTGACAATGCCATGACGAAAAAACGAAATACGACCAAAGGACAAATAACAGTCTACAATACACAACATAGAAAACTAAAGTGGGTTTTTTTCAAATAAGATGAAATTCTGTAAAAAAAACATATCAATCAGGTTAACATGGACATACCTAGTCACACATATTTGGCGCTATTTTTACATGAAATGTGTTGACTGTATCTAAATTAAAAAGATTTGAAAGTGACTACTGTATACTTCCTTCATATATGTGATTGTTTATTTACGTTTTTTTCTTTTTCTTTGCAGGCATCACTAAATTGAGATTGTAGCCAAACATGCAGTTTAACAGTTCGGGGCTTTAGTTCTGTTTACATATAATGTAGATATTAAATATTGCCATCGGTTTCCAGTATGTATTCATCATCTTCGGGCGTCTAAAATATATATTTTACATAAATTTGTCTTGGTTTCTATTAGTTGTTATGTTTTTGATTGCATTAATCAAAATCTGACAGATCTCACATTTGACAAGGAAATTAGCCGGTTCAGAATCTAATATATTTTGTGTAATATTTTCAAAAGCGTACACCAAAACGTTGTGATTGGTTTAAAAACGTCCTAAACAATAAAACTTCAACCAATGACTAGGTGTTATTCTCATTTTGGGTGCAAACAGTACAATAATCCATAGCCCTTTACATTCTAAAGCGGCGAATTATATGAAAGACAGCCATATTCATATGTAAATATATAGTAAGTGAATAGCACTTAATAAATTGTGTGCGTCTGAAGAACATTTATTGGTTAACCTTCATCAGGAACACTCAAAGCCAAAATTATAAAAGCAAAGAATGTACAAATACTTGAAAACGTGAGGTACTACATAACCAAATGGGAGCCAAAATCAGCTCAAGTTTGCCTGAGGGAGTTGTAAACCTGCATATGCACAGTGACCCAAATTTTTTTTGTAAATGAGTTTCGATTTTTTTTTGTACCTAATGTGAGCAAACCCGAAAAATAACCACATCACTTCATCAACTGAAAATATCACATGACCATTCACCATGTCCACTACTGTTCTATCATAGAATAAATCAAATACAAGTGGTATATCCTTTCTGTGGTCATTTGCTCTTGAACATGCAAGATATGCTGCTTAAACCAAAGCTAAACAATTATATCTTCATCTAACACCACATCTCAAATTGACATATTTAATTCCTAACAATCAACAACTTCTATCTGGTCAGTCTTAAGTTTCCTATGTGTTGTATATTGTTGTTTGTCTTTTGGTCGGTTTTCGTTTTTGCCCATGTCAGTTTGTCATTGACTTAGTTGGAATGTCCGTTTGGTATCTTCCGCCCCTCTTCCAGATTAAGTATCTGGCTGGTATAATCTGTGCAGATGGGAATTATGACAGTCCTCGCAAAGAGAGTTTATAAGACTTCGGTTTTTCTTCACATCTGTCAATGAATTGGTCATCAACAATAAAACTTGACGCAACAGTGACCTAAAGGGCTTAATAAGGCACAGTTACTCTGTGGTCGTTTTTTTGTCATTTGTCTGGCAATCAAATGATACGAACTGTGAATGACGTGTAGTAAATACTAAAGTTAACTCGCACACATATTCCTACAGTAGTAGTCATTGGTAAACACCAATCCAAGTGTATGTGAACACTGAGGAGAGAACTATTGCTTTCAATTAGCATCGTCAACTTCAATTGAAACACTGCATTGTATTTATCAACAAAGAACCAGATTTATTTCCCTTTGTTGATAAATTTGTAGGTTGAAAAATAGATTCATACAACATGCGAGCATTACTTTCTATAACTTGTGTAATGTTTAATTAAATAGTTTTCCTCACAAGTCAGGTTGTCAACACACATAATTTTGTAGTCTGGATATCATATATTATTGAAAAATAACATTCATGGGCGAGGCTACGATCTGAGGAATTTTTACCTCTCTTTACTGTTATGCGTACTCACTAAACACATTAGGTAGAATAGCTAACCAGGCAGTAGCTATAGTTTCGATTGGAATTTGTGCAATTTTTTTTCCCAAAAAGTATTAGTTATTTCAAAATTATGGGTGTTTTGATCTTGTATGGTTCGACTGTCATACAAGTGAAAGGTTTGGCTAGCTATAAAACCCGGTTTAATCCACCATTTTCTACATAAGGAAATGCCTGTACCACGTCAGGAATATGAGTTGTTTTCCATTCGTTTGTGTGCTTGAGCTTTTTACCATTGAATAAGGGACTCTCCGTTTTGAATTTTCCTTTGAGTTCGGTATTTTTGTTATTTTACTTTTTTCATCCCTTCATATCAAAATAAAAAGATATGGTATAAGTGTCAATTAGACAACTATCCAGTAGAGCCCAATGGCGTGGGTTTAAGCAAATATAGGTCAGCGTATGGTCTTCAACATGAACAAACCAATACCGTATAAGCTATATGAAGATGTCATGGAAAACACCTCTTATGATTGACTGTAACATTACTTTTTAACCCCATGTTTCACCTGTAGCGACATTTATCGGTATTTCAGTTTTAACAAAAGCTGAATTTACCAGAAAACACAACACATTTTTGTCTTGGCCTAATCTTAAAAAAACACAAATGAGGATTGCTTGAAATTACCACACAAGTCTAATCAACTGGTATATTCATTGCAGTCTAGACAAGCAATTCCGCTCAAGCCAATGCTAGGGGCCGTCTTTAACTTGCAGTGAGGTGAGAGTTGTTTTGCTCTGTGTTGAGGGCCTCACTGTGACTTTGAAATGAAGAACAGCAATAAAACCACTGTTCCTTTGCTTTTTTGTATGTGTTTTTTGCTGTGCATATACTGATTTTTTGCCATGGATTGATATCTCATACCCTTTGTTTTTCTATTAAGATTTTACACTTATTCAGAAAAACAACAATCCAAAAAACTAAAACATGTTGATGGTGTAGTCCAAAACACCTCTGATGATAGCCTGAATATTTTGTCTAAAAAAGAGGTAGAAGATACCAAACTCATAAGGGGAAAAAAAGCTAACAAAACACACAAAACCCCCTAAACGACCAAAAGACAAACAACGGTCCACAAAACACAACATAGATTATAAAACTTAAGAATGAGCAGCACAACCCCTAAAAAAGGGATGGTCTCAGGTGTACCAAAAGGGTAAGCAGAACCGGCTCCACATGCGACACCCATTTAAGTACATACTTGGTAATATGTCTTATTAGGTAGGTCATTTTCGAGGAAAAGAGAAAGGGTTGTGGTTACAATAATTAGAAAATGAAAGGATATGGAGTAAATGTACATGGGACAAAATCGCACACAATACATAGAAAACATAGAAAATTATCAATGAACAGGTCTTTTATTCCTGTTCAATAATTAGAACATACTTGGCCTCATCTGTTTGACCGAGAGTGACACTCATTGCAGTCTCCATAAACAATTATTTATCAGAAAAGAGAAAACTTTTTTCTTGGCCTTATTCCTGCAAAACCAACTCTGACAATTGCCTGAATATTTTTGTCTTGCCTACAGCGACACTCATTGCAGTCTATTGAAAAACTGAATTTACCAGAAAACACAACACATTTTTGTCTTGGCATAGTCTAAAAAAAAAACACAAATGATGATTGCCTGAATTTTACACCCAGGTCTAATCAGCTGTTATATTCACTGCAGTCTAGACAAGCAATTCCGCCTAAGCCAATGCTAGGGGCCGTCTTTAAACTTGCAGTGAGGTGAGAGTTACTTAGCTCTGTGTTGAGGGCCTCACTGTGACTTTGAGATGAAGAACAGCAATAAACCACTGTTACTTTGCTTTTTTGTGTGTATGTTTTTTGCTGTGCATTTACTGATTTTTTTGCCATGGATTCATATTCCATATCCTTTGTTTTTCTATTAAGAAAGATTTTACATTTATACAAATTTTATTAACAAATTATATAAATTACAGAATGAATTTAGCCATTAAATATTTAGTTCAAAATAAAATGTTAGACAGGTCATACATGTTATATCACTTTATTGAAAATTTATCAATTTATTAAAGGAACCCGTTGTAAAAAATATCTTCCAGTCCCTTTATGCAAATTTTTATATTTTCAAGCTCAATTCTGGAATAAAATATATGAGCTTGAAAACACAAGAAACAAATGTTCACCTTATCATGAAAATTCTTATTTAAGGGCTAACTGAATGCTAAATATATCTGCTGCTATTGCTTCAAAAGAGGGTATCAAAATCAAGGATTTCTTGAAATGACATCAAGGCAAATTAATAAACTTTCCACGTTTTTTTTTAGTAGATATTTGTCAAAAAATGTAAACAATAAAAGAGAGGTTAATAAATTTATGAGGTATTGTACTATGATCTCAATATAATCTAAATCTAAAATTAATGTCTCCACTTGAATCCCAAATTGTGAAATAAAGTTGATGTGTTGACTTAAAGAAATTTACAACAATCTATTACAAAAGTAAATAATATTATTACATTGTATTACGAAATAAACAAATAAATAAATGAATATTTATATCATTATGTGTGACACTTTGTGACAACTGTTACAATCTTTTTGTTTGGAATATACTCATCTCAAATCGACCTCTTTAAACCATCCAATAAAAACACCAATTTTAAGTTTTTATTTTCATACAAAGAGGATAGATTTGAATGAAGCATATTACAAACAAATTAATTTTCCCAATTTTATATGACAACAAAATTTTCATTCATTCACTGTACATTTGATCTTCCTGAATAAATTTCCCGTAATTCATTGCAATTCCTGTTTTACAATATGCTGCATCCTGGACTTTGAGCTGTTGTTATTTCTTTTGCTTCTAGACCCTTCTCTGCTTCCCGTATACTTGCAATTACCTTGAAAAGAAAATCAGATTTATGTTATATTGAATAATTTTGATAATGTCCATACTTGAAAATTATAATATTTCAATTCCTAATGGAAACCTTAAATTTTGTTAAGGTAAAAACTATAAATGTGTTTTTGTTAGTTGTTTTTGTGTTGTATCGATCTGATGAGTCATCCGATTTCAACTGATTTTTATAGTTTGTTGTACTAGTACACCACAATCCCAGGTTAAGGGAGAGTCGGCTCCTACAATCATGTTTAACCTGTCACATTCTGTATGTGCCTGTCTTAAATCTAGCAGCCTGTAATTCAGTGGTTGTCATTTGTTGTTTTAAATCACAAATTGTTATTTGTTTATTGTTTTGTACATAAATCTGTCCATTATTTTTCTCGTTTGAATTATTTTTTTATAAGTCATGTTTGTCATGTCTGGGATGTAAGTTTTGCTCATTTTTGAAGGCCGTACAGTTGATAACTTCTACGTCATTTGGTCTCTGGTGGTGAGTAGTCTCATTGGGAATCATACCACATCTTCTTATTTTCATACTTCAATCACAACAGGCGACAGGGATAAAAAAAAACCTACATCTTCAGCTGCAGGGAATCCACCAAGTTTCAGTTTAGAGAAGATCAACTTATCATTCACTGTTACTTCAAAAGATGCTGAAATCAGAGATAACAGTGTATGCAATATTATACAAGCTTTAATAAATAAAACATAATCAATGATTCAAGTACTATCATTAATGCAAAGAAAGAGAGAGACCCTTATTAGTATTAAAAAATTCTTAACAGACTATATTTTTTGTGTTTTTTGCTGTTCATGTACTGATTTGTGTCATGGATGGATAACCCATATCCTTTGTTTTTCTATTATATATTCTTTTAAAGTACATGTGCATTTTGATAACTTTTTGGTAGATACATTTTATGAGGGTCTTCATTTCTGTAATGTAAAAGGCCATTTATCTCTATTCTTATCAACTGCTTATGCTTTGCCAATTATTCTCTTTTTTTATGCACCCCATTATTCTCTCTATTCCTGATTTTTTGGTCTGTTTTTCTCTATCCTTTATATTAGGAGGCAATTATTCTGTATTATGTTAACCCCATCCAGACCCTCTTTAATAGGTAAGATAGTAGTGTAACATGTGTAAGTTCTATTCCCTTCAGGAAAAGTAATTTACAATCTTATCTAATTTTGGTAACTATCTTATAGCTCTAATTGACACTTTATGAATTCATTTTAGACATTCCAATCATTGAGCATTCTTAATGAAGACTTTTGAATAAGCCATGCACATTGATTATTATTGTTACACTGTACATAAAAGTTCTTGTCAGAGGCGGATTTAGAGGGTTTTTCAGGGGGCCCGGGCCCCCCCCCCCCTTTTTTGGGAAATATTTAGTTGATTATATAGGGAATCACTGAAGCATGACTGGAGCGGGCCCCCTCTTAGAAAGTCAGAGGGCCCCCCTTATGAAAATATCTGGATCCACCACTGCTTGTATATAATATTTTATTGTAACAATCAACATGTACTACCTCAAACCAATAAAATCTCATACTGGAAGCAATTAATGTGTGCCTCACCATAGCCAAGGATTGCTTTGGTGTCAGACAACCTTTTTTTTGGACTTGCTCAAGTCGTGTTGGGGTCGTGGCCCATTGCCACATCAAGTCCTAAAAAAGGCTGTGAGACATCAAAGCAATCTTGCCCTAGCCTCCCTGAACTCATTTTCTAGTGTAATGTAAAATAAAAGGAGAATGTGTCCATGGGACGCAGATGATCCACCCGCTTTCATAGAACATTATAAAGGGACATAACTAGAGAACTGTAAAAGTGATGCCACCCAAATTCGAACTTGATCTGTGTTTTATGGAAATAAGCATTGTGTACAAGTTTCATAACATTTGGTTGAGGCAAACTAAAGTTAGTTAGTTAGAGAATGGAAAACTATCTTGAGATGTACATACAAACGGACATATGGACTGACAAGGGTAACACTTAATGCCCCTCCACCTGGTCGGGGCCAAAATTATGTAAGTTTGACTAAGAACAATTACATCTGATTACAATGAATTAAAAAAAACATTTTGAATGATGGTAATGAATAAACGTTTAATGTAACTAAATAGATATAAGAAGATGTGGTATGAGTGCCAATGAGACAACTCTCCATCCAAGTCAAAATTTATAAATGTAAACCATTATAGGTCAAAATACGGTCTTCAACACGAGCCTAGGCTCACATCGAACAGTAAGCTATAAAGGGCCCCAAAATTACTAGTGTAAAACCATTCAAACTGGAAAACCAACGGTCTAATCTATATAAAAGCGAGAAACAAGAAACACTTATGAACCACATCAACAAACGACAACTACTGAACATCAGATTCCTGACTAAGGACAGGTGCAAACAAATGCAGCGGGTTTAAACGTTTAATGGTACCAAACCTTCACCCTTTTCTGAAACAATAGTGTAACATCACAACATAGAAAACACATTATAAAATATCAACTGAATTAGCTTAACTCAATCAAAGGACATATTAACACCATTGAACATACACTGAACAAATAAATTTGACCTACGATACAATGTAAATTCAAAATAAAGCCTTTTTAGAAAGGATTTTGTTTGATATATTATAAAATGATAACTTCAAACTTCATCTATTTAATAAACCACAAAGTTCACTACATACACATGATCATTGTGTCACTGGTTATGACCCATTACACTTTATCATCATTGATCTCTGAATTATTTTGACTTCTACTTTGAATATAGCTTTATAAAGAGTTTACTGTTTGTCTTCTGACCTCTTCCAGACATTACATGTATTTCAAGGTGCAGTTTATGAAAGTTAAAATATGGATGAAATAAAGTTACCAGTTAAAAACTATGTAAAATTTTAATAGAATAGTTTAATCAGATTGTAAACAAAATACAAGTACTAAAAATCATTGCATTTTACATGTCCTGTCCAAATATATACAAAATTTGCTTATTTTAAACAAGATATTTGTCCAACTTTTAATTTAGTTTTATGCTATGTTAAAGGAAAACAAGCTTAATTGATTAAGCTAAGTTTATTGAAAATATTTGTAATATAAATAGCTACTAAACACTGCTAAACATGTTAAACATACATTTCTGTACTAAATGAAATCAAGAGTTAATCATTCTGTGTGCATTTTATGAATAGTTTAGACAACTTATAAAGATAGACGACTAAACACTCTATTAGACCAATGTGGTCAAGATAAATTCAAGAAAAAGAGAAAATATAGCATTTTTTTCTGTCAGAGGTTAAAAAAATCTAAATGACTAACATGACTAAGGGAGAAAACTCTACCTTCAAAATTATATTAAAACAAATTAATTCTACAAACATGACAAAAATTCTAGCATCAAAAGAAAACATGATCTTATCTTAAAATCAATCAAAATAGGTTCTTTCCAGTGGTGGATAAGATGAAATGTTTTCTTTAAACAAGAGTTATCTCTCATAATTTGTGGATGAAATGACCCTTATATGACTTTTTGATTTTTTTTAGCAATTGGTTAATACATGTAATATGAAATATACTTGTGAGTAAAAATTGGTTGGGCCTAGAGAAAATTAGAAAACGATATGTTTAGGCAAATAGAAAAATTATTATATGGTCAATAACTATTTGGGGCAGACTGATCTAATACTTACATAACCTTCCAACTTGTCCTGTGACCTCAGCAGTAGGAACCTCAGCAAGGACAGCCCTGTGAAGCTCCTGATACCGAGGTCCATAACCTCACCCACCACTGTAAAGATAACAAACAGACACTACATTATAACACAGATCTATACACTCTAAAGAAACAGCAGTTTTTATTGGTTAAGTGTGGGTACAGTACACACAATGTGAGTCCGTCAAAAAATCACCCCTTTAGAAAGGATCAGTGTCATGACCATGATGACTGTGAAACAATTTGTTTTCTGGTGAAAAAAAAAAACAAAGGGAATGTGTCCGTGAGAGGATTATTTTATAAACAGCATGTTTCATTTCCACATATTTGATTTCTATTTTATCACAAAATCTATGGAAACACTATCAAAAAGTAAAATCACAAAAAATACTGAACTCCAAGGAAAATTCAAAAAGGAAAGTCCCTAAATTATATAATCAAATGGCAAAATCAAAAGCAAATAATTGTATTTTCACAGTATCCACAGTTACACGAAAAATAATGAATCAACATACATTGTATGTCACTTAGTGTTTTTTTTTCAATACATGTGTACTTTTGAATGCAGATATTTGTTAGTGATCAACTCGGCAATACTTCTCTGTATATTCCATACATATTATATTCATGACATTAGGTTGAAATTCAGGATGTTTTCACTTTCAATCTTCAGCAATCACAGTGATTCACTAATCAAGAGGGACTTTTAACTTGGTCACCATGTGTGTATTGTAGGTAAGCTAACAAAGTATTACAACAGACTGTTTCCAGCAACTTACACAGTCTGCCTTTGGTACCAGACACACTTGCATACTGAACCTCTTGCAGTATAACCTTACGGAGGTCTAGATACTTAGATAAGTAACCTCATCCAGAGCTGCAAGTTGATACAAAAAGTACATTAAATGTAACAAGTAGATACAAAAAGTACATTAAATGTAACAAGTTGATACAAAAAGTACATTAAATGTAACAAGTTGATACAAAAAGTACATTAAATGTAACAAGTTGATACAAAATGTAACATAATTTAAACAAAAATTCATAAAAGTTGAAGGGAATAAAACACTCAAAATCAAATTATCTAGTTCCTGCCATGCCTTTAAATATAAAAACAAGCATTCTGAGAGTATTGCATGGCAATACATAGTCCCCTACTGGGTAAAAGTTCATTATACTGGCATTACTGGAACAAAATGCTAACTTGTTCTATAACTTGTCATAGTGTAAACAAAAAGAAAATATCAAGTCAATATCTTCAAGCATGACTAAAAACAGTGTGGAAAACTGATAATATGAGTGAATTTTTCAAGTCCAAGGACCATAACTCTGCACAAAATTATCAGACAGAAACAAAAATTTGAACTTGATCTGTAACTTGTTATGATAAAACTATATACCAATTATCAATCTATATCTTCAAGCATGATGAAAAAAAGTGTGGAAAACACTCTAACATTAGATACAGTATGATTAATAGTTCTCTAAAATTAGATATGATGTAATACATTTGTATATCTATCATGTCTATTTTCAAATTATAATCAAATTTAATTAATAGTTCCAAATATTTTTCTTTCATTTGTCACAAACTAATATAGATTTGTAACAATTATCTATAAAATGTCAACAACTTTTATCTATACACAATGTAATGTAATGAAATATATCCCTTAATCAAAATAGACTATTATCTAATTAAAGGATTTCACTTCATAAATTTTATATATATATATATACATGTATAGCATTCAGAAAACAAACAAACCTGCCAAAAAATTCTTCAAACACAATCAATACAATACAAAACAGGTGTTACCCGAGAGGGAGCATCTCATAGTTGTATCCCAACTTAGTTTATTTTTACACCTTCTGCAGGAACGAAAAAAAATGCCCATTAAAATCCGAAAAGATTTTATCTTTCTGAAATGCAAACCATTTAACTTTCATATATCTAGTGGATGCCAGGCCTTAAAACTTTTTCAACTAGACAGGTAAGTCTGTACTAAGAGTAGTTTTTGGGGTGTAAATACAACCATATTTAGATATAAGAAGATGTGGTATGAGTGCCAATGAGACAACTCTCAATTCAAGTCAAAATTTTTAAATGTAAACCATTATAGGTCAAAGTACGGTCTTCAACACGGAGCCTAGGCTCACACCGAACAGTAAGCTATAAAGGGCCCCAAAAATTACTAGTGTAAAACCATTCAAACGGGAAAACCAACGGTCTAATCTATATAAAAACGAGAAACGAGAAATATTTGCCCGTTTGTCATGTTTGTTACATAATTGTCATAAATGATGAAGCTTAATGAAGTGGGAAATTAGGGTGATACATCATATGAAAGTAAAAATGCCAAATACGAAAACAGGACAGATTCCCCTGGACTAGGCGGAGTGTTGCTGATGACGATTATAGCCTTTCAAGACGTCATAATTATTTGGACTAATGTCTAATGTCCAAAAGTTTGTGAAATAATTTACTACTTCTCAATCTGCTGTGTTCTCTCACAGGTAACACCTGTGTTACATCAAACCTAACAAATGCTAACCAATATTCAATGTGTACTTTCACTCCCATGACTTTAATCCTCCTGTCAAGACTCAAGAATAGTATTTTATTTTCTTTGACTGAAGTTGTGTGACGACAAATTGTTTGTCATTACCTACTGGATCCATAAAAATAAACGGAACGGAAATGGGAAATTGAATCCAAACAGTAAACCAGTCAAAATCAATGTAACAAATTAAGTGTTACATTTTCCGAACTTTAACTGCAACAATCTTAACGGTAAACCATTGTTAACATGGTTATGGAAAGTGTTAAATTCGAACACTATGCATACTTGCCAACCTCTGACAATGAGAAATCATGTCATGACATGACATGACATGTCAAAAAGCGTGTGAAAACGCGTGACGAAGATACAGACTTTTTATATGAACAATATTCATAATTTCACATTGTCATGATTATACAAATTTGTTAATCATGTTAATATATAATAAAAACAATATTCTAGAGTAAACTTTTATTGTATTCAACAGTGGTCTGTTTTGCTGCTTTTAAAGCAACACCCTAGGCTTAGGCACATATTCAAAAAACTGCCAGTTTGATTACATTTACTTGATAACAAGGCACACAACATATCATTGTCGAGTTCTGATCAGAATTCAGTGTAGATTTCTTTATAATTGAAAATTTTCTCTCACAGTCAGTATTGATAATTGGCTGAACATAAATAGCTTGATCAAGCTTTGAAAGAGTGTCATAACTTTTTTTGCCATCTAAAATGTCATCTATTATCGTTGCCATTGCTCCCAACGAACTATATATGTTGCTATTGTCTCTGAGGCTTTTGTCTGGTCAAAACTGGGTAGATCATCAGAAGACAGCTGGTACTTTGATAACTGATCCAACAGTTTCGTGATGTTTCCATCCCCTTTGGCCTGTGGAAATCTTTTGGCTAGATTTGAAACTGAAAAAGAAAAGTATTTTATTATTTGATTACCATTAAGCACGTTAAATGCTTAATCTGACAAATCGTTCTCCTCTCACATGTATTGTTATGATTGCAACATAGGGTGCACAATGCGTTACTCGTCTCTCAATAATTTAAACTTGAACTCCCAAATATAATTTGTAAATCTTGAAATTTATCTTGGTACGTACACATCGTTTTCGCTTAGCAATCGGCTCTTTAGACGACGGTACAGGTCCTGAAAGCGAACTATTTCTGTCGACATTTCCCCAAAGTGAATTTGAAAGAAAGAAAGTCAAAAATCGTAAAAACTAATCACAAACTACTTACCTTAAGGGCTTTTGCTGTTCGTCCATACAGAATAACAAACAATGGCGACGATACAATTACTTCGAAATTTTCGGTATTTTTTGTTTAATAATGAAAAAACCCGAGTATCACGATATCACTAACAACCAAAAAATCAAAACAACGAAAAAGCGTGTAACTGCGTGTAAAGTGGCGAAACGCGTGTACACGCCATGTGACAAAATCCTCGCGTGTAAACCGTTGAAAAAGCGTGTATTACACGCGAATATCATGTCAGTTGGCAACTATGACACTATGTATAATCAGACTGTCATTGGATGAGGCAATAATCAGGAACGACTTTTTAACAACTAATAAGAAACGTTCCATGATGTGCAATTCAAGTTAAATGAAATTTTAAATTTTATAAGATAAAATTGCAGTTGAATCTTAGATAACTGAGCATTTTCAGTTGAATGCATATAATGTTCCGTAAACAAATGCACTCCCTTATGTATTCCAGTGGCGGATCCAGAACTTTTCAGAAGGGGGCCGCTGACTGACCTAAAAGGGGGCGCTCCAGTCATACTTCAGTGATTCCCTATATAATCAACCAAATTTTTCCCAAAAAGGCCCCCGGACCCCACCCTGGATCCGCCTATGTATTCTGTTTGAGAAATTACTCTCTCAAAAATCATCTCCGACAGATTGGAAATTCATTGGCATACGGCCTTGCATGTAACAATTATTACAGGAATTTCCAAATGCCTGTACTAAGTCAGGAATATGACAGTTGTTTTCCATTCGTTTGATATGTTTGCGCTTTTGATTTCGCCATTTGATAAAGGAATTTCCGTTTTGAACTTTCCTTGCTGTTCGGTATTTTTGTTATTTTGCCTTTTCCTTTATTCAAAAATCATGAAAATGGAGATAGGTCAATCCTCCCAATTAAATAGCAGACGGGCTCTTTTCACCAAAAAAAATCTTACGATAAAAATTAATCATTATTTATACAGAAATGTTCGTGACTTATGAGTTTTTTAATTTCTTACGATTTTTTTTGTGAAAAGGTTTCATTGTTTCATTGTTTCTTGCAAGATTTAGAGTACCGGTATATGTCGATGTTGGGACTGATTTGGAAAATGGTGTGACAAAATCTCAATACATTGCTTAAACAGTTAAAAGTCTATAGATATAGTATATATATATATTTCAGCATATATTGTTGATCAGATTGATCAGTTTTCAAATCTGAGTAATATAGATTTTGAAAATCTTTTTTATCTGGATTATGACAAATGAAGGTTTAGATTTTGAGACAAGAAAAACTAGACACAACGTAAACAAATGGAGTTATCCCTCTTTGTACTGGCTCTCTCCCCTCATGTATAGATGTTCCGGACCATATGAGTATAAACTCATTTGGTTATTAACGGGCCGTACCATATGAGTATTTGGACCATATAGGTATTTTTCGAATAAATTTTAACTGCTTCCTTCTCAAGAAAACACAGCTCGTTCATCAAACTAAAATCGACCAAGTGACTTACTGAAATTCTTTATCTTTGACATGACTGAATTTTGGTGTTTCTGTTATCTTGCCTGCGCTAGGCATTTATCCTTTCGACTTTTTCTTCCGTGAGTAAAACGACCCGCCGTTTTTCTTCTTTTCCTGACGTTTAAATTATTTAATTTTTTTTATTCTTCTTATTTCTACGTATTTTAACATAATTAATGTGGTCTTGTTCCTATTCATACGGTTGTGTATTCGTGCTGCCCCTCTATTCTTATTTTCCACATTAGAATATATGGACAGTACTTATATACTAAAATCGTACGATTAGACGCATGAACACATTAAATAACAAAATTAATTGGAACTATTTAAGAAATTGTAATTAACTAAAACATTTACGCCAAAATATAGAAAAAAAAAAAAAAGAGGGTGCGTTGCCATAAGTGACGGTGATTTAATCAGTTGACTTTTTGTTTAATAGTTCATTCAGAATTTTGTTGAAGTTTTTATTATTCCAAAAGTGGAAGTCGACATATAGTGTTTCGTGTTGGAAAATCGATATCGACCATGTTAAAATGGTTTTACTATAACTTTAACTTGTGAGTAAAATTCACTTTATTTCATTAATCAAGTAGCAATGATTACCATTTGATTTTAAAAAAGTCACCAATTCATTTTAGAAACTCTTAATTTATGACACCTTGAAGGGTCACACCTAATGCAACGTTCATCGGATAAAATACCCGGACCATATGAGTATATACGCATATGGTGGCACCGGTAGTATTTCCTGGCCCATAGCCTTTTTAGAATTTTCACCACTTTCTAACACTGCCCAAAATTCTACATACACATTTAACTGAAGTACTTTCATTATAATATTCAAAAATTAATTTGAATATGTATGATGACCGTTTACTTGTTTTGCTATCTTTATAAACCTAATTAAGGCCACTAGTGCTTTTAGGTCTTTTTATCATGCAGTGAATACAAAATTTAAAAAAATTCTCTAAAATTCATTTTCACCTGTATGTAAAATTATTTCATATTTTTCTACACCTGATTCATCCCTCAGTTTTGGAAAGTATGCTCAGTAGATACTGTATTTTTTGTCCAATCATACTGTTCCGATACATTGACTTAAAGAGGTACTAAAACGCTAAAATCATGTTTGTCTTATTCTAGAGTTTTATAAAAAGACCATAAACCCACTTATTCATGGTATGGTATCAATATTTCTGACCTGACACTACGTACTTTTTATTGCTTAATTCTTTAGAATTTAATATGCAATGTTTCGGGTTCTTTCGGGAGTATTCCCAGGTAAACCCTCATCAGAGGCCGACCTTTAGCTATTTATTTCGTATCTAGTATCATAGATAGATGTGTGTCTGTTTCATAACAGTTTTTTTAATTTATTAACTACACGTGCATATAGGTCTACGTCGTAGCTAGTCTTTTTACAGACTGAAGAAACTGACCAAGTTGATCAGCACTTTTGTTTAATTAATGAAGAGACTTATTGTCTTTATTTTTATCACTAATTACTTCAACATATGTCTACACGGGATATAGTAGAGATAGTATTTATCAATGTCATATTGTTGAATTCAGGGTACACTGGCGTGTTTGTTTTATCATCTGTATGATAATATACAAAAGTCTCCATGTTTAGCATTTGAAGAAATAAGTGTAGGTACCCTGCCGGGTAGAAACATGGACATATAAGAAACCGTCGGTTATCTCAGATACGTGATCTATTGAAATAAATCGGTGTCATGTCTTTATTACATCTGTTTCACAGTATACACTATATTATAAAGTCTCCTATGGAGTGGTTCTTCGACTTAATGATTAATTATCATGTCGTTAATATTCTTATTGTTTTTGAAACCCATATCTGGTTTAGATTTAAATATTTGTTTGGCAATCGGATCTTTCCGAATTATATACCAGAACTTTGTTATAATCTTTTTAAGATATTCAGCATTATAATGATACGTTGTAATGAACATATTTGTGCCTGTTATTTTATTCTTATATTGTTTATTCCGAAGTTTCAACTGTCTGTCTTCGTGACGAATTTTGTGCACTATTTGACTGACGATTTCTTTCGTGTATCCCCGTCTAGATAATTTATCTATAAACAGTTCAATACGTTTATTAAATTCATCCTTACTGCTGGTGTTTCTAAGAGTACTAGTCCCTTCTCCTTTAATAAAAGAAGAGAAACAGGTAGGAGCATGACTCGAGCTTCTATGTAAATACTGAAATTTTTCAGTGGGTTTGGTGTAACAATTCACATCTAGTATTCCACATGAGGTGAATCGTTTTTCTTTATACAATACAACATCTACGAATTTCATAGTATGAGTATTTATTTCAAAAGTGAATTTCAGCAGGTTATGTTTCTTATTTGCTATTTCAAATAGCTGTTTAATTTGCTCACTGCTTCCATTAAATATAATAAAGCCATCATCTCTCATTCGTTTATGAAATTTAATATTATCTTTGTATGGATATTGTTCTATAATATTATTTATATGGTCAAATATAGCAATATCAGATATTTCCGGGGAAGCAACTCCGCCCATTGAAACGCCAACGATTTGTTTATATGCGTTTTCACTAAAAGTAAATTCATTTTTTGTCAGTAAAATAGTAAGAATATCAAGTAGACTCTCTGTAGATGGTCTTTTAATATCATATTCTTGATTTACATGGTCTGTAAGCGTATTTTCTATAGCCGTTTTAATTTCATTGAAATTAAGATTAGTATATAACGATGTTATATCATAGGAAACAAGTAAATCACTTTGTTCCGTGTGAGTATTTTCTATGTATCTGATAAAATCGCTAGTATCTGATAGATTTGTATCTTGTGTCTTCACCAGTGGAAGAAGAAAATAATCTAGGTATTTTCCAATATTTAGTAGTGGTCCTGAGCATTGGCTAATAATCGGTCGACCTGGTTCATATACTTTTCTTTATTCATACATTTATTTTGGTACATTTCTAATGTTTCCGTTCTAAGTTTGTGAATCTTAGGAAGGAAGTAGGCTTTTGGAGTTTTAAATGTTTTACCTTCTTCTCGTAAGAATTTGAAAGACATTTCGTCTATTTCATCATTTTCTTTCATACGGTATACCATTTTATTGACTATTTTTCTGGTGTTTTCTATGTCAATATTTATTATTTTAGTATAATGAATACCGTCATTTAATTGGGATTCGCATTCAATAAGATAATCACGTTTATTCTGTATTACAGTCGTGTTATTTTTATCGGCTTTATGAATACATATAGTATTGTCGATTTTTAATTTCTTTATGCATTCACGTTCCGATTTAGACATATTGTATTTAATCTTCGGCATATATTTTGATAATTCGTGTTTTGTGTAGAAAATGTATTTTTCTATTGAATTATCGCCAATGATTGGAACTTGAAAGTTAGACTTAATTTTGAAAGGGTGGTTTTTAGTTGCTATGCGTACATTAGTACCGAAATAATATTTCAGTCGCAACGACCTCTCAAATGATTGAAAATCTTTTATCAATTGTCTGTGGTTACATTTGTTTGTAGGAACAAATTTTAAACCTTTTGCTATAACTTTAAATTCAGTTTCAGTTATATCTCTTTTAAATAAGTTAAGGACGAACTCTTTATGAAAGTTTAGGTCCCGTTTCTTATTTTCAATAGCAAGATTGTGTTTAAATCTTATATGCTTATTCTTTGTTTTATTTCTTTTCTTGTTTTTATAATATCTTCTAGTATGACCCATGATTATCAATGGTGTCAGTGATGAGTTTTATAAAAAGACCATAAACCCACTTATTCATGGTATGGTATCAATATTTCTGACCTGACACTACGTACTTTTTATTGCTTAATTCTTAAGAACTTTAATATGCAATGTTTCGGGTTCTTTCGGGAGTATTCCCAGGTAAACCCTCATCAGAGGCCGACCTTTAGGTATTTATTTCGTATTTATTTCGTATCTAGTATCATAGATAGATGTGTGTCTGTTTCATAACAGTTTTTTTTTTTTTTTTAGTTTATTAACTACACGTGCATATAGGTCTACGTTGTAGCTAGTCTTTTTACAGACTGAAAAAACTGACCAAGTTGATCAGCACTTATGTTTAATTAATGAAGAGACTTATTGTCTTTATTTTCATCACTAATTACTTAAACATAATTTACACGGGATACAATAGAGATAGTATTTATCAATATCATATTGTTGAATTCAGGGTATACTGGCGTGTTTGTTTTATCATCTATATGATAATATACAAAAGTCGCCATGTTTAGCATTTGAAGAACTATGTGTAGGTACCCTGCCGGGTAGAAACATGGACATATAAGAAACCGTCGGTTATCTCAGATACATGATCTATTGAAATAAATCGGTGTCATGTCTTTATTACATCTGTTTCACAGTATACACTATATTATAAAGCTTCCTGTGGAGGGGTTCTTCGACTTAATGATTAATTATCATGTCGCTAATATTTTTATTGTTTTTGAAACCCATATCTGGTTTAGATTTAAATATTTGTTTGGCAATCGGATCTTTCCGAATTATATACCAGAACTTTGTTATAATCTTTTTAAGATATTCAGCATTATAATGATACGTTGTAATGAACATATTTCTGCCCGTCATTTTATTCTTATATTTTTTCTTCCGAAGTTTTAACTGTCTGTCTTCGTGACGAATTTTGTGCAATATTTGACTGACGATTTCTTTCGTGTATCCCCGTCTAGATAATTTATCTATGAACAGTTTAATACGTTTATTAAATTCGTCCTTACTGCTGGTGTTTCTAAGAATTCTTGTCCCTTCTCCTTTAATAAAAGAAGAGAAACAGTTAGGAGCATGACTCGAAGATCTATGTAAATACTGAAATTTTTCAGAGGGTTTGGTGTAACAGTTTTCATCTAATATTCCAGTTGTCATGAACTGTTTTCCTTTATATAATACCGCATCTAAGAATTTCATAGAATGAGTATTTATTTCAAAAGTGAATTTCAGCAGGTTATGTTTCTTATTTGCTATTTCAAATAGTTGTTTAATTTGCTCACTGCTTCCATTAAATATAATAAAGCCATCATCTCTCATTCGTTTATGAAATTTAATATTATCTTTGTATGGATATTGTTCTATAATATTATTTATATGGTCAAATATAGCAATATCAGATATTTCCGGGGAAGCAACTCCGCCCATTGAAACGCCAACAATTTGTTTATATGCGTTTTCATTGAAAGTAAATTCATTTTTTGTCAGTAAAATACTAAGAATATCAAGTAGACTTTCTGTAGATGGTCTTTTGATATCATATTCTTGATTTACATGGTCTTTAAGCGTATTTTCTATAGCCGTTTTAATTTCATTGAAATTAAGATTAGTATATAACGATGTTATATCATAGGAAACAAGTAAATCACTTTGTTCCGTGTGAGTATTTTCTATGTATCTGATAAAATCGCTAGTATCTGATAGATATGTATCTTGTGTCTTCACCAGTGGAAGAATAAAATAATCTAGGTATTTTCCAATATTTAGTAGTGGTCCCGAGCATTGGCTAATAATCGGTCGACCTGGTACATGTACTTTTTCTTTATTCATACATTTATTTTGGTACATTTCTAATACCAGATTTCCGCTACTGACACTAATCCATAGAATGAAATTCGACAGAGAGAATGACAATTTTTCGTGTTTGAACATTTCATTCAGGCCAAACTATGGCAACAAAGAGAACTGTGAAGCTCTAAAAGAGCCAATGGATAAATGTCTAATAGAGGCCAAAGAACAGGCATATCAGTCGGTACTTAGTATACTAGATACCCGTGTGCAAGAACTTAATTCCACAATCAGCACCGTGTTAAACACAGGAATTTCTTTCTTTGATATAAACAGCCCACTAAGTGGAGAGGCTAGGACTAAATTAGCCAAAGAGGCTAACAATATCAATGAGGAGTACACTCTAAAGTTGAGAAAGTTCGTAACGGACATGAGACACAAATCTCGCTCTAACAAAAATAGCCTGAGAGGGCCGACCAGAGAAAGGGACGAAAGAAGAACCCCATACTCCAAGAACGAGAGACGGATAAGACTCCCAAAACAGATCTAGAAAACAGAAAGACAATGATTCTAAAAACAATGACCTTCTGAAAATATTCAAGGACTTCATAAAAGGCGCTAACGCTTGTGAATAGACATAATTTGTTGTGTATTTTAAACCTATATATACATGTATCAATACTATGCAGTTCATAATTATACATGTTCACAACTCTATTTTGTTTATCATTGATTAATGAAAGTCATCTGATCAAATACCTAAATAGTGATTACCTAAATAGTGATTATCTATGAAATATGGAAGTTATACTATTAGATTATCAAACAACCATGTTTCATCGTTATATCATGTAAAACCCTAGAAGGAACATGAAAGCACATATAAATTAATATGATTGTCAATGACGTATGGAAGTTATACTATTATACTAGCAAACAACCATTCTTCATCGATATATCATCTAAAACCTTAAAAGGTAACATCGAAATTGATAACAGGTTAACATGACCGACAAAAAACACGGAAAGTTTGTACTATTATACTAGCAAACACCTTCAAGTCATCACAATATCAGTGTCCCAAACAAACATGTAATATGTGCCACTGGACATTAAACTAACAACAATCAATCATATATCGTTATATCAACGAAAGTTATGTTATTATTCTAGTAGACGAACCTATGTCATCACACTATATCGTCCTAAACATACATGAAATATGTGCCACTGGACGTCAAACAAACAATAATCAATCATACATCATAATATCAACGATAGTTATGCTATTATACTAGCAGACGAAATTATTTCACCCCACTACTATTGTCCGAAAGATACATGAAATATGTGCCACTGGACATCAAAAAACAAACAATAAATCATTCATCAGTGTATCTCATTGAGAAAGCCTACAAATTGTGTTTTAATAAATACAAATGAAATGCATGGCAGTGAAAATTAACAAAGTCACTAGCTAATATTCCTAAGGAATATAAATAATAACACCAATACAGAAATTTGAAGCGGATGCCTATCGACCACTGGTTACGCCTTTATTCCCAAATCGAAGAATTCGATTGGTTGCCGTAACTATCATCTATCACTCAACTTACATAAGGCTCTAATAATGACCTTAACGTCAACAAAGCGCAATTTTGCCTTTGATCACTGACACCATCGATAATCATGGGTCATACTAGAAGATATTATAAAAACAAGAAAAGAAATAAAACAAAAATAAGCATATAAGATTTAAACACAATCTTGCTATTGAAAATAAGAAACAGGACCTAAACTTTCATAAAGAGTTCGTCCTAAACTTATCTAAAGAGATATAACTGAAACTGAATTTAAAGTTATAGCAAAGGTTTAAAATTTGTTCCTACAAACAAATGTAACCACAGACAATTGATAAAAGATTTTCAATCATTTGAGAGGTCGTTGCGACTGAAATATTATTTCGGTACTAATATACGCATAGCAACTAAAACCCACCCTTTCAAAATTAAGTCTAATTTTCAAGTTCCAATCATTGGCGATAATTCAATAGAAAATACATTTTCTACACAAAACACGAATTATCAAAATATATGCCGAAGATTAAATACAATATGTCTAAATCGGAACGTGAATGCATAAAGAAATTAAAATCGACAATACTATATGTATTCATAAAGCCGATAAAAATAACACGACTGTAATACAGAATAAACGTGACTATCTTACTGAAGGCGAATCCCAATTAAATGACGGTATTCACTATACTAAAATAATAAATATTGACATAGAAGACACCAGAAAAATAGTCAATAAATTGGTATACCGTATGAAAGAAAATGATGAAATAGACGAAGTGTCTTTCAAATTTTACGAGAAGAAGGTAAAACATTTAAAACTCCAAAGCCTACTTCCTTCCTAAGATTCACAAACTTAGTACGGAAACATTAGAAATGTACCAAAATAAATGTATGAATAAAGAAAAAGTACATGTACCAGGTCGACCGATTATTAGCCAATGCTCGGGACCACTACTAAATATTGGAAAATACCTAGATTATTTTCTTCTTCCACTGGTGAAGACACAAGATACATATCTATCAGATACTAGCGATTTTATCAGATACATAGAAAATACTCACACGGAACAGAGTGATTTACTTGTTTCCTATGATATAACATCGTTATATACTAATCTTAATTTCAATGAAATTAAAACGGCTATAGAAAATACGCTTAAAGACCATGTAAATCAAGAATATGATATCAAAAGACCATCTACAGAAAGTCTACTTGATATTCTTAGTATTTTACTGACAAAATGAATTTACTTTCAATGAAAACGCATATAAACAAATTGTTGGCGTTTCAATGGGCGGAGTTGCTTCCCGGAAATATCTGATATTGCTATATTTGACCATATAAATAATATTATAGAACAATATCCATACAAAGATAATATTAAATTTCATAAACGAATGAGAGATGATGGCTTTATTATATTTAATGGAAGCAGTGAGCAAATTAAACAACTATTTGAAATAGCAAATAAGAAACATAACCTGCTGAAATTCACTTTTGAAATAAATACTCATTCTATGAAATTCTTAGATGCGGTATTATATAAAGGAAAACAGTTCATGACAACTGGAATATTAGATGAAAACTGTTACACCAAACCCTCTGAAAAATTTCAGTATTTACATAGATCTTCGAGTCATGCTCTAACTGTTTCTCTTCTTTTATTAAAGGAGAAGGACAAGAATTCTTAGAAACACCAGCAGTAAGGACGAATTTAATAAACGTATTAAACTGTTCATAGATAAATTATCTAGACGGGGATACACGAAAGAAATCGTCAGTCAAATATTGCACAAAATTCGTCACGAAGACAGACAGTTAAAACTTCGGAAGAAAAATATAAGAATAAAATGACGGGCAGAAATATGTTCATTACAACGTATCATTATAATGCTGAATATCTTAAAAGATTATAACAAAGTTCTGGTATATAATTCGGAAAGATCCGATTGCCAAACAAATATTTAAATCTAAACCAGATATGGGTTTCAAAACAATAAAATATTAGCGACATGATAATTAATCATTAAGTCGAAGAACCCTCCACAGGAAGCTTTATAATATAGTGTATACTGTGAAACAGATGTAATAAAGACATGACACCGATTTATTTCAATAGATCATGTATCTGAGATAACCGACGGTTTCTTATATGTCCATGTTTCTACCCGGCAGGGTACCTACACATAGTTCTTCAAATGCTAAACATGGCGACTTTTGTATATTATCATATAGATGATAAAACAAACACGCCAGTATACCCTGAATTCAACAATATGATATTGATAAATACTATCTCTATTGTATCCCGTGTAAATTATGTTTAAGTAATTAGTGATGAAAATAAAGACAATAAGTCTCTTCATTAATTAAACATAAGTGCTGATCAACTTGGTCAGTTTTTCAGTCTGTAAAAGACTAGCTACAACGTAGACCTATATGCACGTGTAGTTAATAAACTAAAAAAAAAAAAACTGTTATGAAACAGACACATCTATCTATGATACTAGATACGAAATAAATACGAAATAAATACCTAAAGGTCGGCCTCTGATGAGGGTTTACCTGGGAATACTCCCGAAAGAACCCGAAACATTGCATATTAAAGTTCTTAAGAATTAAGGAATAAAAAGTACGTAGTGTCAGGTCAGAAATATTGATACCATACCATGAATAAGTGGGTTTATGGTCTTTTTATAAAACAACTCAAAAGTAAACTTTACTTTTCGCCTCTCCTTTTCCCTTTTTCAAAATCCTGCCCGGATCTGCATCTGAATTGCCATAAAGCAATACTTTAACCTGAGTTAAAGCTGAATCTGTATGGATGCCTGTTTTGTGTTTTGTATTGGGTAATGTTGTACATTGCCAGTTGTTAAAGTTGATGTAAGAGATCTGTTGTCTATATACATATTTGCGGAATAGTATATAACAAAATAGCATCTTCTCACGATCGGTGAGCTGTCATAAAAGTGTTTGTTTGTGTGTGTGTGTGTGTGTGTCTAACTGCTTTTGCCGAGGGATTTGGGTTTGCAGTTTATCGTTTATCGGTCGAAAAAAAAAATGGTTTTGACTTGATCTTTCGGTAATCATCGGTTGTTTGATATTTAAAAAACTTAGTTTCACTTACAACAGAGACATATATACAAATATATGTCTGTGCTTAAAACAGTCTGGTAATTTGAATATGAAGACCTCCTTTTATTTGTTTTAGGGTTCAAAATCGAAACCCATTAATAAGACAAATAACATTGCCTCTGTTAGTTTTAGCTGTAGGAATTTCAGCTGTGAGCAATCCTTGACTGCGCTACTAAAAACTTGGAACAGCTGAAAAGTTCAAAACTAGACTGTGTGGCCTCGGTATATACTACACATACACTGAAATGACGATATGAAAATAGGCTGAAATATAAAGATTAGGGAATAATGGGGTGTTGAAATCTAGAGAATAGAGAATAATGGACAAACAAATTACGAATAGAGAAAAGTGGTCTAAAAAATTATAGAATACAGAAATGAGGACCCCCAGCCAGACCCTCATGTAGGTGTATATATTTGTTACTTGTATCATCAAATTCTAGAAAATTAAACAACGTGTTTCAAAGATATACCTATGGATGGACAAAATTACTTAGTTAAGAAATATGAATAAATAAATGAATTATTAATTAATGAAATTTAAAAAAACTCCCATTCTAACACAGCCTTTTCTGAGACTGACATTGTCAAAATGCTGCCTAGATTTTTTTATTGATTCGAAGACATACTTTATTTGAATATGTTTTAAACAGACAATCACGGTTTATATTCCGCTGTTTCGGAGAACCAACTGTACTTCTGTTCTCGCCGACTTCCTATTCGTTTTCAAGCAAACTAAATTATGACAGTACATGTTTGATTTCTTTGCCAGATTTATTTTATTAATATTACTCTATGGCTTTGTTCTTCAATTCACAGTTGTGTCGTGATCGTCAGTTTGCAAAGAATTCCACTTAAACCGATGCTAGGGACCGTCTTGAACTTACTGTGAGGTGATAGTTTTTGGCTCCGTGTTGAATGCCTCACTGTGACTTTGAGATGAAGAACAGCAATAAAAGTGCTGCTTCTTTGCTTTTTGTGTTTTTTGCTGTTCCCATAATGATTTTGTGTCATGGACGGATACCCGATATCCTTTCTTTTCTATTACATACAGGAGGGCCTGGATGGGGTTTACAGAATAGAAAATAATGTGCAAATAGTGCAGAATAAAGGGCAAAAATTATAAAAAAAATAGAGAAAATAGGCCCCCAAAATATAAAGAATAGAGAATAGTGGGGTGCAGAAATATAAAGAGTAGAGAATCATGGGGTGAAGAAATATAAAGAATAGAGAATAATTGGGTGAAGAAATTTAAAGAATAGAAAACAATGGAGTGCAGAAATATAAAGAATAGAGAATAATGGGGTGAAGAAATATAAAGAATAGAGAATAATGGGGTGAAGAAATATAAAGAAAAGAGAAAAGTTGTCTAAAAAGTTGATGAACAAAGAAATGAAGTACCCTCCATTCAGACCTAATATAGGGCTTCTCAAGAAAAATTAAACCAACTTACCAGTATTCGTAATAAATTTGGTAGCAGTCTTTTTGCTCCAAATATTATTTTTCAAAGGTATCAATTGCGCCAATTTACGGAATTCTTTTGCGCCAGTTTACCTGTACATACACTGTAAAAGCAAGTGTTTCAAAATGAAACACTTTTAAAACACATATCAGACACAGTTTTAATACACTTTTTAGCGTTTAGTTCTAATCACTTGTGTTTTATATAAAACGTTTAAAATGTTTTATAGAGTAATCACTAAATGTTTTCCTTCAAAACACACATGTTTTGTCAATAACACTATGATGTTTTACCTAAAACACTTCAGCGTTTAATATAAAACACTTTTAAAAGTGTTTATGAAGGAGACACACTTTTAAAACACTTTTAAGTGTTTATAAATGAAATATGTTTTTGTTTAAACACATGTCTGTTTTTATGTGTACACATTCAGCAAGTGTTTTTGCATTGCATGTTTTGACATGTGTTTTTAAAATGTGTTTTATCTAAGCATTAGTATTGTTCCTTTTGCTCTCTAAATGATAAGATCTGTATCATTGGCTTGTATAGAAAATCTTACCACTAAAATTTGTCCTTTGCAGTTACCTATACCCCAAATATTTTAAACTTGTCAAGTTTCATGACTTTGTATTATGTCATTATTTACACATTAATGTTGAACTAAAAAAATCCCTGCATAGTGCAACCAGTTGTTTGCTTCCATATACATGATATATTTCGTATATTTTAGTATTTACCGTACATAGAATCCCTAATAAATTGTGGATACTGAAAAAAATAGTTGATGAAATAAATTGGACTATCTGAAAGCCAAACGGATGAACAAGATAGGAACACACAAAGTGCTGTATGACCGAAAGGGATTTAAAAACTAGCCAATTTCATCTAAGGTCAACTTTGCCAGAGGGAGTTAGAAATTTAGTTTCTTTATTATTTCTCAACGAAAAAATTAAGAAACTTTTGTAATAAACCACGTCATTTGTACTGATGCATTGACTACTGAGTCGGGAACTAACAGTCCACCAGCTGTTTTATCGACCCAGTGCTAGTATTAAATAAAAATAACACTATCTATTACGTGCGTCCGAAGAGCTTTTGAACGGAAAACTCATGAAAAGTTTGTTATAAATCGACTATATAAATAGTACCGAAGCAATGACCTTAACTAGGCCAATGTCAACTACTGGTCCTATACCCGGTTAAAAAGGAGAAGCGAAGTCATTAATTGTTTTTTATTAAGAAAAAAATGCGTAGTCTGATACTTTATTTTTGGTGCAAATGATACTATTTATTTTAAAACAGCGGCACAAACGCAGCATTGGCACAAATGAGACGCATTGATGCAAATGAGTTGTGGCGCAAACGGATTTCTCCCCAAAATTTTACCTTCTGGAATGAAATATGATGTCGATCCTTTAAATTGTTTTAGGTTTGAGGATTATGTATTTATTGCATTTATCCCATAGAATTTGGAATAATGCGAATAATATATGCAACAAACACGCCTAGATCTGACTACAACTACAAAAATTATTATAAATTGGCTCCGATTTTACTACAACATACCGATTATAACATAACCATTCCTATGTTGCAATATCCAATGTAACTTACCTTTAGTTAAAGATAAAAAAATATATATCACTCAGTCGTGATATTTTCCAACACTTGTGAACATATAGCTTGTGTATATATGAGGGTCTGGATTGGAGCGGGGGGTCCTTCAATTCTGTATTCTTTAATTTGTTTAGCCATTTTTCTCTATTCTTTATAAATTGTTCCTGGTATTCTCAATTCTTTATTTTTTTTTTATCTAATTCTCTCTTTTCTTTATATTTTTTGTCCTTTATTCTGCCCGTTTTGTCCATTATTCTCATTTTTGTACACCCCATACACACCCTCATATATACGAGGATTGCATTCAAATAGAAAATAATATGAAGCTTGAAATGCTTTTGGAATTCATTTTATTGATTAACGCTTAAAATATTTCAATATTTCATTGTTTATTTGTCAATTACAGTGCGTGCACCTTTATAGCTGTCATACCGGATCAAAAGGTTATAATCACGATTAAATCTTCCGTTACCGCTACGACCACCATGTCCTCTATTACCCCCATTACCGCCATGTCCTCCATTACCTCCACTGCCCCCATTACCGCCGTGTCCTCCATTACCCCCACTGCCCCCATTACCACCATGTCCTCCATTACCCCCAGCACCCCCATTGCCGCCATTCCAAACACCCCTATGACCGCCTTGTCCTCCATCACCCCTTCTGCCCCCATTACCACCACCGCCACCATTACCCCTATTCCAAACACCCCTATGACCGCCTTGTCCTCCATTACCACCCCCGCCACCATTACCGCCATTCCAAACACCACCATTACCGCCTTTTCCTCCATTACCCCCATTGCCACCATTACCACCCCCGCCCCCAATACCGCCATTCAAAACACCACCATTACCCCCACTACCTCCATTACCGCCCCTGCCACCATTACCGCCATTCCAAACACGTGCATAACCGTCATATTCTTCATTACCCCAATCGTCACCATTACCGCCATTCCAAACACCACCATTACCGCCTTTTCCTCCATTACCCCCATTACCACCATTACCACCCCAACCCCCATTACCGCCATTCCAAACACCACCATTACCCCCACTACCTCCATTACCGCCCCCGCCACCATGTCCTCCATTGCCACCATTACCACCATTCCAAACACCGCCATTACCCCCACTACCCCCATTACCACCCCTGCCACCATGTCCTCCATTATTCTCACGGCCACCATTCCCTGATACGTTGTCTAAACTATCTTGGTTATCCTGCCACGTAACATTCTGCACACCACCTCTTCCGCTATTCCCTGGTCTTCCTGCAGAGCCTCTTCTTCCTCCTATTCCACGTCTACCACCTCTTCCTCCCTGGCCTCGTCTACCACCTCTTCCACCTAAACCACTGAAGGACAACCCGTCTTGTCCGTCCTGACCGTCTTGTCCATCTTGACCATCCAAGCCATTTCCTGTGTTGAGAAATTCTTGGTTGTATCCCTGTTCACCTGAATAAGACAAGTTTTTTTTCCATGTTCTTTAATATAAAGCAATTTATTCTATGAACCACTTCTTTTTAAAATTTATAAAAATACATTTATATATATTAGATACTTCATTGCCATACATGTAATTTTATATATTAGAACTGTAAATATTATCTTCATGAAGTTAAACCTTCCTTCAAAGGATTTTTACGAATGCTGTACACTGCCTCATTTGTCAACATCCTTTGTCGTTTCATAAGAATGTTGTTACATCTGACTGTTACCCTGTATCATTCTGTATTGTTTCGTGATTATTTTTTTTTATTAATTTCTGACTGTTGCTCTGTAGCATCATGTATTGTTTCGGGATAATGTTATTTCTTACTGTTACCCTGTAGCATCCTGTATTTTTTTCAGGATAATGTTTTTCCTGACTGTTACCCTATAGTATTCTGTATTGTTTCAGGAAAATGTTATTCTTGACGGTTACACTGTGTGCTTATAGATTAAAAATCAGTCAAGAGTAGCAATCGCTTTCAAAACATCTGTTGCTGAACTCAAGAATCCATAATTTATCCAATATACAATTTAAATAACATTATGACTTCAATCTTGAAATATACATTCTTAGATTATGCAAGGAAAAATATTTTAAATGTACTGTCGAAAGAAAGAGATTTCGAAAGTATTGTTCAGATTACAGGACCGAAACTCTCAAATATTATATCCTTCATACATGAAGTATTATCTCCAAGTATTGCCTTAGGTTAGTATAAAGGTCAATATATATACATGTATATATAAAAAGAAACATAGCGTTTTGCAAGATTTTTAATATTGACCGTCAAATATATATAAATAGAAACATAGTATATACTAAAAAATACCCTTTGAATCAAGTGATCGTAATCACCAATGAAAAAGGAAGAATACTACGCCATATGTAATATATGTCAAGTTAGTGCCTATATATACGTACAAGTAATAATATCTCAATTATAGCCTGAGTACAGGGAAGAATATATCAAATCATAGCACGAGTACAGGTAAAATATTTCAAGTTATAGCCCGAATTTTTTCCCGGGAATATAAGAAAGAACAACAGAAAATAACCAAGGCCGTAACTACCATTGAGGCAAGTGAGGCAATTGCCTCACTAAAATTTCGACACTGAATTTTTTTTTTTTTTTTTGTGTGTTTATGATAATTAAATACGAAATATAGTCATTTGTTTTTTCTGTCTCAACCTTAATTTCTATAACTTGTCATCGTTCCTTTTAAATTATTCTTTCCGGATATAACTCAGCATCTTAAAGGATGATGTTTCTCGATTACATTAACATAGTAACGGTTATCATCATGGATCTTTGGTTAAAAACAGGCTCTTGCAGAAAAAGGAAAGCGATACTGAAGGTGAGGAAGGAATAATTCTAGTAAACTAACTGATGTTGTTTGTGATCACAACAGGGGTTTAGAGTTCGAGTATTGAATATAACTTCAGTGGAACTTATCCAAAAACTATAAATAGACTGACAAATCAAGTACTGGGGCACCGCACGGGAGCAGTCCTGTCTGCGTATTAATTTCCCCGTTTTCCCAAACTTTACAGATAAACAAAATATTAATAATATGAAACCTGCATGGATTAGTTTTTCTCCATGTTTCTTTTACCTTAAAATTCGAAAAAAACATCCCGTAATCCAATTTGACATTAATGAGGGACGGTAGGACCTTTAAAACAGGATTCTGTGTTTTCTAATTCGGGACTACGAAATTTCGTGTCTTTTTATTGCGGATTTCGGGATCTGAACACCCCTCCCCACCCCCCCACCCTCATTTTTCGATTCTGGATCTAAAATATCTTACCACTGACTATTTCCAGAAATAATCTGAAATCACGGACCTACATGTAAACGGTGAAAACTCCAGTTCAATTCCCCGTATCCATATCACACAAGTAAACGAACTCTAGATAGAATCATAAACATGTATCTTATCTCATTCTATCTCGAGTTTGTTCACTCTTGACTCCTGGTCAATACTTTTTACCTGGAAAATTAAACTACCTGACAGACGAATGCATAGATGAAATAAAAGAAGCGTACAACCCGGATTTGACAGACATTGAAAACTGGCAGCAGGAGATTTTAAGATGGAAAACAAAGTTCACAGATAAGGAATCTGTTCCCAATTCCCTTCAGCAAGCTCTAGTATACGCACATCAGGATTTTTACCCAAACCAGACGTGTTCTTGTGCTTTTATTAACTCTCCCAGCGACGAGCGTCTGCTGTGAACGTTCTTTTTCTGCCCTGAGACGACTGAAAACTTGGGAAAGAGCATGCATGAGTGGCGAGAGACTGTGCGGTCTTGCCATGCTCCATGTTAATCGCGATAAGGATGTCAGCAGACCAAATATTCTGAAACGATTTGACGAAACCGGCCATAGAAAAATTGGCAAACTCCAATTTGAATAACAATTTCTACTGAGTCGATGTTTGTTCTATGTTCTGGCGGCAGACTCAACTATTTGGATGTTTATCTGACATATAAATTTTAATGAAGTTGTTAAAATTTGATGTTAGTACATGTCTTAAAATATGAAAAAAATATAAAAAGTGTCCAAAATTAAAACGATGTCAAGCTCTCTGGAAATGCCCAGAATGCAGAATTTTGCACCATTTATCTCATACCCTGCCTAAATTTTTCGCCTCGCTTCGCTCGGCTCAACTCTTTTTAGCCTCGCTCCACTCGGCGAACAATTCTGCCTCACTAAAATAATATGCCTAGTTACGGCATTGGAAATTATTGCCTGAATACAGAAAAGATACCTAAAAATATTGACTGAATACAGAAAAAAAGTATCGTTAATATAAACAAAAAAAACACAGGAAAAGCTTAGTATAAATAGGCCATACGGTAAAGGGCGGTATTGCAACATTTATTTCACTGCCCTTACGAACTTCTTACCCTATGAGTTAGAGTGAGAATAATTTAAACCCTATGGTTTCTACTCACATGCTCTTCTGCAACGTTCTAATGAAGAAAAATTATTTCTGTTTCCGCGGCAACCACCATAGATAAATTCTTCACAACTTCCAGTCTCCTGGTTGAAATAATATCTTGTTTTACGAGCACGACATACTCCAATTACCTTTGGTAGAAAGCATCGGCGCCTTAATCTTCCTATATAGAATGAGAATACACAAAAAATGAACACTGAGGAACATCATAGGAACAGTTAGATTGCTAGTGTCAGTAATTAATGAATAAATACTCTTTCGAACCATTTGAGATCGAGTTTGATCGACTGTCAATTAGTATCGACGAATAAATCTCGTCATTCTTAATTTGTATTATAATGTATGCATTAATGAGAAAAACACATTCTATTTATCAAATCTTTTTTGTACTATTACATGTAAACACTGTTTCGGTTGGTTATGGAGTGTTAAAACATTATCAGAAACACAAGTTATGCAAATAATAGATAGGAGGTAGATGTACAAATTAACAGGAAAGCATCCCATACATATTTATTTCTTTTCAAGCATGAATTCATTTTGATGATGGATGGATGGCTGTTTAACGTCCAGCGGAAAGTTAGATGCATACCAAGGACGAGAACATGTTAATGTAATATGAATATTAACCCTGCTTTGTACTAGACCGACACGCTGAGCCGGATTTATTTTTAATGTGCTAGTTCACAGGGTAACAGCTCGCAGGAAAATATCTCACCCTGCCAGGACAAATTCTTCTGACTCCGACCCGACCAGTCTTTGCTCTTACTCCATAATGCTATGTACTAAGCGAAGAAGCAGCAAAGCAAATACCAATTTTATAGTCTTTGGTTTGACCCCGCCGGGTTCGAACCCACATCTTCCCGCACTCGAGGAAAACACGAGCCCTACGAGGCGTTTTATATTCATTTTTTATCGGCTGGATAGTTGTCTCACTGGCAACATATTAATCTTATTTTTATACAGTTTTGTCTTTATTCATTTGCAAGCATAAATTCATTTAGGCTCTGCTGGATAGTTATTTTATTGGCATCAAATTAATCTAATTTTATACAGAGTTGTCTTGTCTTTTGGACAAGTTTTTGTCTGCTATGGGAGCTTATTGCTACATTTTCATAATTCGATAAATTGATTTATTATACTTCAAGTCAAGATGCCAGATTTTGATTGGTTAATACGAGGGAGACAATTTGCTCTATCCCATGGAAAATACTCTATTACCCTTCACGGAGACGCTTGATCAAGTGTGCACTTTAATCAATACGGATGATTGTAATGTACAAGACGTCATAGTTTATTACTTTGAATTTGAAATTTAATAGACAGTAATAACAGAACATTCAGTATAATAAATTAAATAACACATATATAAGAGGGTGATAGAAAGATTGTTACCTCTCGAAAAGATATTGTCAACCTTGGCTTTACCTCGGTTGAAAATGTTTTCTCGGGGTAACAATCTGCTCTATCACCCTCTCAGCTATGTGTTATTTATATAATGCTTGGAAACTTTTTTCAATAGGTTTTGTTTCTTAAAAAGAAGAAAACTGTATGCATCATCAGGATAAAAATTCGTTTCATTTTGAAGGTTTATCTATTTATAACTACGTACTCACGGTAAAAGTGGTAAAGAGAAATTGACAGTCCAATTTCCATGTAAAGCGTTACTCTGTGTGAAGTAACTTATTGGGTTTCCTTAATTTGGTCTTGAGATTAACACTCCAGACAGCTCATATACTAACAATTATTATGAATACCTGATTATTTTCTCAGAAGAACCAATTTATATAACAGAATATGTTGGATAAAAGTCAAAACAACAAAAAAGAAACACGTACAAGAGGTCGAAACTAATAATGAAATTCCATCAATGTGTGCACGGTATTAATGGTGTCTCTTTTAAAAAATGCGGTAGATAGCAGGTTATTCCATTTCAAGCTTTTTCCCTTTACAATAAATATACATGTTCTGCATATCATTCAAAAGGAAATAAACCAAAGAAAGCAATACTGTACAATAGATGATTTTGTGCTTTTTATATTACGTAAAGGAACTTTGCTCATTTCGATGCCTGCAATTTCATTTTAAGGGTGTCCAGCTGTTACATTTTTGTTTTGAGCACATCTTTGAAATCGCAGAGAAGATTAGTTAGTAGGTTAAATGTGATAAAATTTTCAACAGCATTGTATACCATTGACGAAAAATGGTGTCATCAATGTTTTTAACTGTGAGTGAAAGAAGATTGTCAGAAGCGTTGAGATGAGGAAGAGAAAATAAATGTCCCATTTTACTGCTCAGCTCATATAAAAACTTTCTGCTTCACTATCATAAGATATAACAAATGTTAGTGACTTTTAATAGTATCAGAAAATTTATACATGTCCGAAAGAAGCTATCTGAAGTCAAAACTATGTAACTGCGGTCTTGCCTTCAAAACATCGTCAGTTTTCCGTGTCCAATAAAATGTCTCGATGGACAAAATGACACAGAATAATTCGGAGGCTGTTATTAAACGAAATTTTACTTGATCGCCAATTTTTAGCACCATTTAACCGATATGAATAGAAAATACATTTAATTTCCTCTAAAATGATATGATATATATTTTGTTTGAGCTGCAGGTAGAAAAAAAAAAGAAACGATCTAAGATGTCCAATGAAATGTCCCCATAACTGTAATTTGTAATTTAACGACGTTTGCGTCATGATAACGCTATTAAACTGTACACGACTTTTCTTGCATATTTCACATAAAATTGATTCCATGAAATGGTCTGATCTATATAAAATAAAGCTCGTGTTTAATATGCATCTAAGTAAATCTGCGTTATATAAATAATTTAGAAAAAGGAACATACAGTGAAAATGCTAATGCGATCATAAGTGAGCCCATCTTATTTATTTCCCCCCTTTGCCAGATTATAAACGGTTTAAAATCAAGCTATACACCAATTTACAGAGTCGGCATGTTGTTTCCATACCTGTAGTCTAAGCTCAATGTAATAGTACAAATATATAAATGCCTGGGCTCTTTCTACAATAATACGACAAAACGTAAGTTATACTGAAATGCTCATGACTTACGAGTATTTTTCCTCGTAAGACTTGTTTGTGAAATCAGTCGCTGGGGTTTACTGTGAGTAGAACAATCTCTAGTCATCTACCTAGCATCATGTGTATGCAAAAGAAGGTAATTGCTTCTAGAATTAATATGTGGCTTAAAAGAGTTTGCCTGCTACATAGGCATGCGATGCGACGGCTGTTAATATTCTAATTGAAACTTGTCTTTTATATACATTCATTTGAGAGAGAGAGAGAGAGAGAAGAAATCAAATTATGGTAATAGTTACCCGACAAATATGATGGATTGCACACAAACATGTAACTGGCTCCAGTGTATTAATTTCAAGACACTACCAAGTACATTTTAACCTATCGAAAAAAGTAACCATGCACTCTATCTCACATATTCAAAAATTTCTTTCTTTCCATATTTTTTTTGCGAGAAGTTCAAAAATTCTTTGCATGTATGACCAATTTATAAAAACACTTAGGAAGAATTTCAAATACTAATCAATACACTACATTGAACACAATGTATATTATATGTATAATACATTGACATCATATTTTCCTCTTTTTTTACCACTAAATCAACCACAAAATGTCTGCTGTGTTGATCGGTTGTTTTCTCTAAGTACTCCGGTTTCCTCCACCAATAAAAACAGATTGCCACTAAATAGCCAATAGTGTTGAATGTGGCGTTAAACAACAAATTAATCAACCAATCTGATGTGTGGAAATATATATTTTTTTGTATATTAGATCTATTTTTTTATCTTCACAGAACGTCACAAAACATGGCTGGAATATTGTTTTTTTAAAATAGCTAAAACAAAATAAAAAACACTGAAATCGAAAACCCGAATATAACCTGTTTAAAAACGGTCTAAAATGTCAGAGAAACTTAAGTGTAAACCGATACCCAGTTATATGTTGAAATTGGAAGCGCTTAAAAAGAAACAATTGTTTGTATAAAAAGTACATTAAATGCATTTTTGGTCAAAAGTACTTCCTTTCAGATTTTGTATTTTTTCTCCCTCTTTGGCAGGGTTGTTGTCTCTTTGACACATTCCCCGTTTCCATTCTCTATTCTATATATTTACATTGACAAAAGCAGTTACTTAAAAAATATATATCTTGTCACAACAAAATGAAAATATTTTTAAAAATCGGATTTCGGTCTGCTATTGATCAAATAGTGTTTAAGGTAGATTTGGGTCTATATAAAAAAGGGGGTAGAATTTCCATACTTTGCCAAAATGCTATAATTTCGAAAAACATAATAAAAAGTATGGTCACCGTCGGACCTTTTTTAAAGCTAAAGTTTCTGAAAAAATAACAGATTTTGTATGGATTATACACGGAAAAGGTACATTTATGTGAATAAAAAGAAACCTAAACGAAAGAGTTTGAATAATATATGTATGAGAAGATAAATCTTATAATGTGCTTTCCGAAAGCAAAACAAAACAAAAAAAAAACATACAAAGAAACGCATTCCCCGTTTTCGTTTTCTTACATAATCACAAAATAGGTGAATTTATTGTAACTTCCTTTGTAAAATACATTTTCTGAATTATTTGCCTGATAAAACAATCATGATTTGAAAATTTTAATCAATAAAAACATTCTTTTTGCAGCTATCTGCAATAGAAAAATAATTTAGACCCCGATCTACTTTGAAATATCGAAACCTGACAATGACAGCATAAGAACACGTATTTCTTTTTCCAGCTTGATGTATATATTATTAAGGTTTTTTCGTTAGGGATCAATAAAAATAAATATAGCCTTCTTTACATTTTCCACTAAATCCTAGATGATGTCAAGATCGTTAACTAATACGTATATGATGATGATTATTTGTTCGAGTTTGACCCGATAAAATATGAAATATGAATTAAAACACTAGTATAAGCCGCTTCTTATGAAAAATTTGAATATTAACGTAAATTGAAAAAAAGACAAATTGAGGGATGAAAATTCCTGAATAACAAAAAGAAACATATGATAGGAGAAAAGAGACAGAAACAAGAAACAAAATATTAACGATTTTACTAGCCAAGATTGAAGAGAACATTGCTAAATTTAAAAAAAGAAGAAACTGATAATTCGCAAATAGTAAAAGAAACTCAAAAAGAAATAGACATCAAAGGTTATAAACGAAGACATTTATTGTGATATTTTGGAAGCACGCTTGTTCTAAGAATAAAGAGGTAGTGTCAGTTTTCCCCTGATTTTGTTTCACTCATATTATTCAAATCAGTTTTAAAGTTTCAAACATCTAGATTTTGAAAATGAAAGACGCCAAATAATATACAAAAAAGATTTTAAATCATGTTACATACATTCAAGACATCAAATTTGTATTCAGTGCTAAAGATTGGTGTTGAAGACAATTTTGCAAGTGTATAAAAATGTTTTTAATTCTATGGAGAAATTTTGATATCAATGTTTACATTTATTAATGCCAACCCCGATTTGGAAAAATGAAAATATATAATGAAACAACTTCGAAAATCTCAAAAAATGAATACTTATTTGAAGAATGTTAGTTCTACGGTGAAATTTGTCCTTGCCCTATGTGCCATCAGGCATATAAAGGACTAAGACCCCATTCACACTAAGGCATTTAGATCGATTTAAACTAGATCGGTTCACTTAAGATCGGTTAAAGGGCTAATGTGAACGCTTTGAATCGATCTTTAATCGGTCTAAACTAAAACACCAAAAGAGGTAGATTTCTTTGAATCGAACTAAAGTGAACCGATCTTACTTTAAATGTGAACGCAAAGATCGGTTTAAGCTAGTACGATTGAATCGAAAATAATTTATGCGCATGTATAGTGGCAAAACTACACGTGTAATAACATAACATCCCTGTATATATCAGTGGTTCGTTGTTTATAGATATAAGAAGATGTGGTATGAGTGCCAATGAGACAACTCTCCATCCAAGTCAAAATTTATAAAAGTAAACCATTATAGGTCAAAGTACGGTCTTCAACACGGAGCCTTGGCTCACACCGAACAGTAAGCTATAAAGGGCCCCAAAAATTACTAGTGTAAAACCATTCAAACGGGAAAACCAACGGTCTAATCTATATAAAAAACGAGAAACGAGAAACACTTATGAACCACATCAACAAACGACAACTACTGAACATCAGATTCCTGACTTAGGACAGGTGCAAACAAATGCAGCGGGTTTAAACGTTTTAATGGTACCAAACCTTCACCCTTTTTCTGAAACAATAGTGTAACATCACAACATAGAAAGACACACTATAAAATATCAACTGAAATAGCTTAACTCAATCAAAGGACATATTAACACCATTGAACATACACTGAACAAATAAATTTGACCTATGATACAATGTATATACAAAATAAATAAACTAAGGAAGAATAATAAAAGTAACATGTTATATCGGTATGAAATGTTAAACAATTTAAGAAAACAATATGCTCGAACAAAAATATCAGCCATTTGCAATAACTTTAAACACAGGTAAATGAAAATAATTTTGTTGTTAGGTATACGTGTACAGTTACAATAGAGAAAGGAAATATTTTACAAAATAAATAATTTGATGTTCATAGTACGAAGTGGAAATTTATATTAGTACCAAACACTTATCAAATCTGGTATATAGACCAGATATAACCCTGAATAACATTAATTAACAAAAAAAGCATTACAACTAGTATCAACAGGTCAAATAAACAAGAAAGTACGATTTGAGAGTACTCGCAGTTACTGACAGCTAGTTAAAAGCCAAAACAATAATAAAAAATCATGCATCAGAGACTAAAATCAACTAAAACACATCCCAGGGATTTAGTATTTTAACGTCATGGACAGTCAAAGAAGACATGACTTGTGCAATGCCAAAAATAAATGTATCGACAGACAGTAGGATAGTTAAGAGTTTAACCTCTTTATAGATCAAAATGAACGTGGGTGTGTCTTTAAACATCCCGTTTTTCTCTGTTAACAGACCTTTGTGTACATGCAGGTAAAAACAAACGGAAAAAGTTGTCTTCGCTGTAGCATAAATTTGCGAAATCTGTGTCTTCTTTTCTTCTGTTGTTTTTGTTTTTTTTTCTTTTCGAGAACCGCAGCATTTTTTAATGTTGTAACTTTCTTGCTACAGTTTTTTTGTTTCAAAATTAATGAAAACTACAAGAACACCAGTATCAAAATTTGAACTTGTGATTCAAGAGAAACAATAACTTCATCCATTTTTGTACACATTCAGTGTACCTTGAACACATACATTTGATTTATTATTTCTATTTACACACACTGTTTGCAGTTTTACGGGTAATTAGGTCAGATCGATTGCATTTTAAAGTGTAGTGTGAACGCAGTGGTTCAGATTAGACCGATAGAGATCGTTACGATTAAATATAATGTGAACGCTAACTGGTTTTATTTAGATCGATTAAAAAAATGCTAGTGTGAACGGGGTCTAAGTAAGTAAGTAAATTCTACGGTCACTTTATGCGACTTTTTCAAGTAAAAAGCTTGCACGTTTGAAACGTTCTTTGGAACAACGTCAAAATCCTCGTTTTATTGGGAACGTCGTGTAACGCTCAGTGGTACCAATACCGTGCTATTTTAAATTGTAAATGTGTTAATGTGTAAATGATATAATGAATACATACGCCCTCGTTGACCAGACACACAGACCAAATAAATGAAGAGCAAAATCTGAACTATTACACATGTCTTCATGCTTCCAGTTACATCAACAATAATAAATTACTAATAATTTATGACAAAGACTATTAACGTAGTTTATAAGTATGAAAAATAAACCACATAAATTGTCACTTCCATATGGATATTGTGTAGTGTTTCAGTGGTTTCAATACGTCGATCGTTTATAATACAATGTATATAAGTGTTGTCTCATTGAGGAATATTACTCATCTCCTTTTATTACGGGTGTGACTACAGGAAGTAACAACAATATTTAATTGTTACTAACAGTACTAGTACATAAAAGTACATTGCGTCAAATGGCAATGGATGATTTTGAGTGTTATATGCCCTTATAACTACTACATGTACTAGTAATTGATACTGGTCATAAACAGAAAAATTAAGACATGATGACAATGGATTAGTGTTAACGTCCAATGGCAACTATTACTTATATAAGGACGAGAACCTATTACATTATGCGATATGATTATACTAGACCAACAGTTGGGTCGAATTTTTAACGTGCTTGTTTACAAGTTAACAGTCCGCAGGACGACATGCCACGGCCTACCCAGGCACGTTATTCTGATATCGGGCCGACTAGTCTTTCTGTTTATTCCGGAACTCATCCACTCCTAAATCGAAACTACGACCTCTCGCACACGAGGTGAGCACTCTAATACAAGACCACTGTGGCGGTAACCTTAAGGAATAAAACCACTTATTCATGCATGGCCTCATTGCTTTCTATGTTAAATTTTGCAATTTCAAGCGTTTATGGCTACTTTGTCTTAAGTTCAAATAAAGTGGCAGTTATTGCATGTCAAAACTATACATTATCCTGACTTGTGCTGAAAAATTCAACTTTAATACCTTTAATTGCAGATTAGAGCGCACTGGTTCCCGGATGTTTGGTATTACAAAAGCAGATACTTCTGATCCGAACAACAGGGCAAATGTGCCCTCCTTTCATAATTTCGTTTATTTTTTTTTATTATTCAAAAGAAACTTTCAACAAGGATTCTACAGTGATCCCAAGTCCTTAAGCTTTCATTTGATACAAAATTACTTAAATATTGTACTTTATAACAAAGTTACAGATATGCGTAGGAACTATTTTGTTGAAATATGTACTACTTTCTTTCTGACCGGGCCCGAATTAGTGGTTCTATATCTTAAAAAGTGGTTGACGATACCAAGGAAACATTCAAAACTCAAACTTGAAAAGAAAGTGGTAACCCCATAGCAAAAATCGAAAGACGACAAGAAGACTTAACAAGTAAAGAAATAAACACAGATCGTTATTAGATAAGATTTACCGAGTACCTGTTGACAAATCTAGCTTAGGGGACGGCCATTATTTTTTTTTCGGGGAGGGGAGGGGGATTTAAAAGAAAATGATTAGTTTTTGGCCTGTTAAGAACTGTGTACAATGACTTTGCACAAGACAGGGCGAAAATGAATATTCTGCAATATATAATGCAAGAAAGTTGAGAATACAAATGTGTACAAGAATGAAAATAAATGAGCATGCGTAGCAGATGAAAAAAAGGTCAATCTGGAAAAATCCCCCACCTTTTTCCGAAATCAAATGGTCGTCCCCTTATAGTCCTTTAATCCGACATATATTCTAGTTTCGAGCATTCAGCCGCATTATAGAATAACGCATTAGAAGTAAATCTATAGTCTGGATTTATTGTGTCCATAAAGTACGAAACGTAATAGTAACGAAACGAGGTTAACATCTGCTTCGGTATTAGCATGCGTATGAAATAAACCAGGGTCTGGATAGAGGTTCTTATATTCTTTATGTTTTAGGCCATTGATCTCCTCTTTTTCCCAATATTATCATTTTTGTAAGATCGACTTAAAATGATTGTTAGATGTAAACGTGCACTGTAGACCTATTGCGAACATGAATTTGATATAATCGTTTACCAATGTGATAAGTATATGGGGGTTTAGTTACCCAATACTGGACGCTACTCTTAAAAGCTCCCACTGAAGTACGCTAGGTCGGTTTAGTTTCGGTAATGCCAAACCTTTTATGTGTTTAGTTTAAAAAAAAATTGGTTTTGAGTGTACCATCTGAATATGAATAAAAGGAAATGTTGGGATACATCAATGAGATAGCATATTCGACAACATAAAAAGACACACAGAGGTCCATAAAAAGTAAAATAACAAAAAATATCGAACTCCAAGGAAAATTCAAAACGGAAAGTCCTTTATCAATTGGCAAAATCAAAAGCTCAAACACATCAACCGAATGGAAAACAAATGTCATATTCCTTGGTACAGGCATTTCCTTATGTAGAAAATGGTGGATTAAACCTGGTTTTATAGCTGGCTAAACCTCACACTTGTATGACAGTCGCATAGAATTCCATTATATTGACAACAATGTGTGAGCAAAACAAACAGACATAATAGGTAAAAACGTCAAAAATTGGGATTCAGCAGTCATTATTGTGTTATAATCTTAATCACTATAAAAAATTATGTCAACAAAGAAAAACAAAATGGCATAAAGACACTCTATAGACAAAGTACATAAGCAAAAATGAAAGACAAGAATACAAATGACCATAGCAAAATAACACAATAGCGTAAATGTATTCACCAATTACAGACAAATTCCTATACATGTTAAATTTTAACTAGCCTCAGATAGACGTGAAAGAGAGGCGAAAGATACCACATGGACGTTCAAACTCATAAGTCGAAAACAAATGGACAACGCCATTCTAAAAAACGAAAACGATCAAAAGTCATACAACTGTATACAAAACAACAAAGAAAATTAAAGACTGAACAACACGAACCCCACCAAAAACCAGGGGTGATCTCATGAGCTCTGGAAGGGTAAGTAGATCCTGACTCACTTGTGGCACATATAAATGAGATAGCGACAACACGACACAACTAAACCAATAAATATTTTTGGAAAAATTTAATTAGCTCATCTAACATGTCAAAGGGAAAAATGAATATTTTGAATCTTAACTGTTCGTGAAAATGCGATAATATGTGAAAGAAACAATTAATAGTGTTCCGTCTGGTTTAAGTACAATTTTTTTAATGAAATGATAAAATGAAAGTCGTTTCCGTGAACTTTGATAGAGTACTTTTCCAAATGGCCAAAAAGTCTCATCTTACACATTTTAGACGTCACTTCGTTGGGATTACAAGTTGAGTTAACTGTGCACCTGTAATTGCTTATACATACCTCACTATTACGAATGTAAAATTTTTATTCTTTAAAATAGGAAATACATTGTACAAAATAAAATTATATGATACATAAAATTTCAAATAGAAAAATCAGATATCCTAATTTCTGATATACTTGCTTTGGTATAACAATGGATAGCCAAATGAACAGTTCTTTATCTAAAGGCAAGTATACTGCCGTTGCATACCGTTGATTATTATTGAAAATGACAAATGCAGGGCGGATCCAGGATTTTTGAAGGGGGCGTAATTCCCGAAAACTAGCATAGAGAATGGAAACGGGGAATGTGTTAAAGAGACTACAACCCACCAAAGTGCAAGAAACAGACCAAGGCCACCAATGGGTCTTTGACGCATCGAGAAATCCTGCACCTGGAGGCGGGATTCAGCTGACCCTAAACAATAATGTATGTTAGTTCAGCGAAAGAGACACCATACTAAACTCCGAAACATCAAAGTAAAAAAAAAAGCACACAAGACTTACAAAGGCTAGAGGTTCCTGACTTTGGACAGGTGCAAAAATGCGGCGGTATTAAACATGTTTTGTGAAGTCTCAACCCTCTCCTCATACATATAGCTAATGTGGAATAAACAAACATACAGCAATGCGCTCAGTAAAATTCAGTTTAAAAAAGAAGTCTGATGTTAGATAAGGTAACAGAAGAAACTAAGCAAAATGGCAATGATCAACATAAATCAACAAAGGACTACTAGCAGTTAAGGAAGGATACCAAAGGAATATTCAAACTCATAAGTCGAAAATAAACTGACAACGCCGTGGCTAAAACTGAAAGAAAGAGACAAACAGACAAACAACAGTAAACAAAACAACATAGCAGTTACTGACATGCTAGCTCTAGACCTCAATTAAGCTGATCGAAAGATTAATATGTCTTCATCATATGAAAATCAAGCACAATCCCTCCCGTAGGTGGTTTAGTGTCATGCCATTATAAACATGCCAACAACTGGTTTAAGAATAACTATGCAAAGTCGACCCTATGAGTGAATCAATAATAATTCTTAAAAATGCCATCTTTAATAACTTCATTTCAGTAGTCATACCGAAAAAAATGGAAGATTTGAAGCTTAAATGAATTTTCTAATTAAAAGGTCTGTACGCCCTCTACGCCCCCTCCCAAAAAATCCTTCACTGAAAGCTTCAAAAATATAGCCCAACCTTATGGAAATTTTCGTTTTAATTGGCTTTGGTTCTATGCATTCAATTGGTCTATTATACACGATCTTTATAAAAGAAAGTTGGACCAATTGACATATTCTTCAGAATTCCTAACGGAAGTATATAACATGATGTATATATGACAGAGGGTCGCACGTTTTCATGCAAATAAAAAAAACATGAAGCTATAAATGTTATTATTTTCTTAAAATGAACATCGCTTAAAGTATTTTGATATTTCAGAGTTTATTTGTCAATTAAAATGAGTCCACCGTAACTGCCTTATCAGTCATCTGAACTGGATCCTTCTGCCAAAATCATTCTAAATACCACTATTAGGCCAACTAAAATTAATTAGTAGATTTTCATCCAGATTTTTGAAAAAAATGGGGCGGGTGGGAGGATTTTATTTTTAAAATTTTATTTCATGTGAAACCCTCTTGTGACGTGTTCTTCATATATATGCAAGTGTATTAAGCTTATATCATGTATATCGATACATGTATAAGGAATCATACATAATTTTCAAATTCTTAAATAAATATCTCTGGTTAGCAACCACTGTTCTACATGAAATTGCCGCTTTAGACTTGAACCCATTTAGGCCAACTAAAATTAATTAGTAGATTTTCATCCAGATTTTGAAAAAATGGGGCGGGTGGGAGGATTTTATTTTAAAATTTTATTTCATGTGAAACCCTCTTGTGACGTGTTCTTCATATATATGCAAGTGGCTTATATCATGTATATCGATACATGAGGAATCATACATAATTTTCAAATTCTTAAATAAATATCTCTGGTTAGCAACCACTGTTCTACATGAAATTGCCGCTTTAGACTTGAACCCATTTAGGCCAACTAAAATTAATTAGTAGATTTTCATCCAGATTTTTGAAAAAATGGGGCGGGTGGGAGGATTTTACTTTTAAATTTAATTTCTGAAACCCTCTTGTGATATATATGCAAGTGTATTAAGCTTATATCATGTATATCGATACATGTATAAGGAATCATACATAATTTTCAAATTCTTAAATAAATATCTCTGGTTGGTAACCACTGTTCTACATGTAATTGCCGCTTTAGAAACCCATTGATAAATAGAGTTACCTCCCATAGACCATACACAAGGTAATATCATTTGAACTTAATATTGTGAATATTGAGGTTTTCAGGTTAACAACAAAATAAGAAAGATTTATATGCTCAAATGTCAAATTGTTATAAAAATTTATCTATATCCTCATGGAATGTTTACGGCCTTGGAGACAAACTTAAAGATGAATTGTTTATTGAGAATTTAAAAGGTGACATAAACATACTATTAGAAACCTGGAAGGGAGAATCTAAAGAATTTAAATTGGAAGGTCATTGTATTATCTCTAAGTCCCGTAAAAAAAGAAAAAAAGCAAGAAGGTATAGTGGGGGCATTATTGTTACTATTAAAAAGTCATACTTTAAAGGCATTACATATTTAAGAGAAGCAACAACCTCGCCAAACAGACTATGGCTTAAGTTAAATAAGAACTTTTTTGGATTTGTACATGATATTTATCTGTGCGCTCTTTATATACCCCTTTTCATCATCTCACTATGATAATGACTTAGATTTTTTAGAAAATGAGATATCTTCTTTCTCCATGAATGGACAGATTGTATTGATTGGGGATCTAAATGCTCGAACTGGCCAAAGAGCTGACTATATTGTAAATGATTCTGATCACATCAATAATTTTGATGGTTTTGATTTACTCCCTGAAAATTATATTACTGATACAGAAATTAAAAGAAACAATCAAGATACTTCTGTCAATACAGTTGGTACAAAGTTATTAGACTTGTGTTTGTCTTCAAGGCTGCGTTTACTCAATGGTCGATTTTTAGGCGACTCATTGGGATATTATACATATATGTCAAGCAGTGGATTTAGTACTGTTGATTATGCTGTTGTTAGCGAGAATCTCCTGTCCTCAGTCAAATATTTTAAAACAAACGATTTTACTTACCTATCAGATCATGTTCAAATAACTTTATATATGAAGTGCTCTATAAATATAGATAAAGAAATTGGCCTTGAGGAAAAAGGATGGCACTGGATTAAATCATATAAATGGACAGAAAATTCTAAACTTAAACTTATTGACCGAAAATGTAAAGAATGAGATAATAGAGTTTGAAATGGTTAATTATGAGGAAAATCAGGTTGGTGTTGATGAGGCTACAGAAAAATTGACAAAAATTTTAGATAATATTTCAAGCCTTTCTTGTAAAGCAACTCCAAAAACTAAGAGGAGGTAGAAGAAAAAGAAATTTAAACAAGTTTGGTCAGACAATGGTATATATGAAACCAAGCGTTAAATAAATAAAATAGGAAACAAAATAAGGAATAATCCAAATAATAATAGTTTAAAGCAAAAGTTTTTGAGTTAAAAAAAACATGAAGAAAATGGTTAAACAGAAAAGTATGAATATAAACAAAAACTTTATAATTGTTTAAGCGAATATATCAATCAAAATCCAAAGGAATATTGGTACATTTTAAAATCACCTAAGAATAAAACAGAAAAGATGAAATACCAGAGGTATTAAAAGATGAAGAAGTTTTAATAAAACATTTTCAAGATCAAGGTAAACCTTCATCTATAAATAATGCTTTTATGATAGACATTGAATCACAATTAAAGCTATTAGAAAAAAATATAGACTTCAAAGCTGAAACAGATGCTCCAATATCTTGTTCAGAAGTAAAAAAGGTAATCAGTGGACTTAAACTTCAAAAGTCTGCTGGACCAGATAGAATTATAAATGAAATAATTAAAACCTCAAATCAAGTGATAATTAAGTCAATTGTTAAAATATTTAATTTAATTCTAAAAAAGGGTATATACCCAAAATCATGGAAGGACTCGTATATAATCGCACTTCATAAGAAGGGAGACAAATCTGATCCCAATAATTACAGAGGTATATCTTTAATCAGTAATCTACCTAAAATATTCAATGCTGTACTCAATAATAGACTAATCACAGTTGTGGATAAACAGCTGAATAACTGTCAATTTGGCTTCAGAGAAAACCACAGAACTGCTGACAGTATTTTCATATTAAAATCTTTAATTAATAAATATATACACAAAAATAACAAAAAAATTTATGCATGCTTCATTGACCTAAGAAAGGCATTTGACTCTGTATGGAGGACAGCCCTTCTATATAAATTATGCAAAATGGGAGTAGGAAAGTCTTTTTACAGAGTAATAAAACAACAATATTTAAATACAAAATCCTCTTTAAAGTATAAAGATCACATTTCTGATTATTTTGACATTACTAGAGGTGTGAAGCAAGGGGACTCATTAAGTCCTACTTTGTTCAATATTTTTATAAATGATATCACTAAAGGCTTGGAAGATGACAACTCAAGTCCATTGGAGCTTATAAATAGTAAACTAGGCTCCCTCCTGTTTGCTGATGATCTGCTTTTACTCTCAGAATCTAAGGAGGGTCTCCAAAATAGTCTAAATAAAGTTTCCATGTTTTGTCAAAACTGGTAGCTTTCTCTAAACATAAATAAAACAAAAAGTATGGTCTTTTCAACAACAAAGCAAAAGCCTGAAACATCTATACTTGTATATAAAAATACAAAAATAGAGAATGTTTTAGAATATCCTTACTTAGGTCTGCTGATTAAATCAAATGGTAATCTCAGTCATAGTACAGCTGAATTAACAAAAAAGGCAAAAAAGGTTTTGTTTTCTATTAAAACATATACTAATTCTCTTGGCAGCCTTCCTATCAGAGTGTCAAATAATTTATTTGACACCTTAGTGAGACCTATATTGACTTATAATTCTGAAATAACATATTTAGACTCATATATAACATATTTCAAAGCTAAAAAGAGCTTTGGTTTCTGGAAAAATGTGGACCCATTTAATTTTATTGACAAGACTCAATAGAAAACTTGCATCTTGGTTATTGCAAGTTTACCCTTGGCACTAACAAGAGCGCCTCAAATTTTGGTACAAGGAATGAATTGGGAAGACTGCCTATTGAATGTCATATAAAACCCAAACTATTATGTATTTAGCAAGGCTTTTCACCTCAAATTTGAATCCCTTATTACATGAATCTTTTCAATTAACTAAAACTTTGGATTCTAGTGGGTCCTATTCATGGTTAACTTTTGCAAAAGATATTCTTTCTGAATCTAACATTGATATAGATAGACTAAAACCTGTGATAATTTAAAACAATTAAAAAAATATTAAAACTATATTAAACCCCAAATAAACTCATACTACAACAACCTGTTGATGGATAAGTCGAGATCTATTGATGATAAAAGTAAATTAAATTTTTATAAAGGACTTGATTCAAATCTATTGATAAAACCTTACCTCTCTAACTCAAACTTTGAATTTAGAAAATTAATTACAAAACTTAGAATCAGTGATCATTCATTATTAATTGAAAAAGGAAGGCATTTTAAAATTCCTCGCGAAGAGAGACTTTGCAAAAAATGCAAAGTACTAGATGATGAGAAACATTTCTTAATAAATTATTCTCACAATTCAAATATTAGATTAGAATATTTTAATTGCATTAAAATAAAAAATAATTCATTTGCTAATCTCACTGACAATGACAAAGTTATATATATACTTAACCCATCAACACCAACACAAGTGAATAAACTAGGATCCTTTATAAAAAAAGTCAATGGAACTGAGGACAGGGGACCCTTTAATATTTACCTGAATTTGTATATATATATTGAGTGACTTAGTTATCGTCTTCATTTGTTTTTGTTGTTGTTATATGTCACAAACTGTAAAGTTTATATGGCAATAAAACTTTGAATTGAATTGAATTGATAAACGTGGAAAAATGCTCTTTTCAGTTGGACTACCTACACTGAATTTATTTTGCTTTCTAAGCGATGGTTTGTAGTCCCCATAAAGATGAAGCAAATGTTTTGGTATGCAAAACAAATATTATGAGTACAGAATAAAATGAAAACTCAAATAGTGTTGAAAATAATAGGGTTGGTGCCAATGCAAGATGCAAATATAATTACAATGTAAAACTTGAAAAAGTTGTTGAATGACTCTATTAAGGGTATTGGGACAGAGGGTGTTTACTCTGCTGTTTTTCAACAAAAAACGAAACCCATGATGGGTAAATCTAAGGGATTGCTATAATAAAATACGTATGTTTGTAGACTTTTTGAACTCAATATACGGTCATAAATCTAACAAGTTCGTGCTTGTGTCAATTTCTTTAATCCAGTCATGTTTTATTGTAACAATGTGTTCCACGATTCTTGCGCTTTGGATATCGTTCACAGTCCAAATTTCCTTACACTAAGTCATTGTATAAATAAAAATATCCACGGTTTTTTAATCTCAGAACATTTGTGACGTACCGCGATTTGCGTTCTTGGACACAGCGTATTACGTACTCGTAACCCGGTAGGTCTTTTCACCGCCGAACACCACCGAACACCCTAAAATTTATTATTCTGATCTTTTATCGTTATAAATGTGACCTAAATATAATAATTTAGTTATTAATTCAACAAATAATAAGATTAAGAGACCAAATATCTACATCGAACATAAAGGAGAGTCTATAACACCACAACTATGTATATATGACAGAGGGTCGCACGTTTTCATGCAAATAAAAAAACATGAAGCTATAAATGTTATTATTTTCTTAAAATGAACATCGCTTAAAGTATTTTGATATTTCAGAGTTTATTTGTCAATTAAAATGAGTCCACCGTAACTGCCTTATCAGTCATCTGAACTGGATCCTTCTGCCAAAATCATTCTAAATACCACTATTAGGCCAACTAAAATTAATTAGTAGATTTTCATCCAGATTTTTGAAAAAAATGGGGCGGGTGGGAGGATTTTATTTTTAAAATTTTATTTCATGTGAAACCCTCTTGTGACGTGTTCTTCATATATATGCAAGTGTATTAAGCTTATATCATGTATATCGATACATGTATAAGGAATCATACATAATTTTTCAAATTCTTAAATAAATATCTCTGGTTAGCAACCACTGTTCTACATGAAATTGCCGCTTTAGACTTGAACCCATTTAGGCCAACTAAAATTAATTAGTAGATTTTCATCCAGATTTTTGAAAAAAATGGGGCGGGTGGGAGGATTTTATTTTTAAAATTTTATTTCATGTGAAACCCTCTTGTGACGTGTTCTTCATATATATGCAAGTGTATTAAGCTTATATCATGTATATCGATACATGTATAAGGAATCATACATAATTTTTCAAATTCTTAAATAAATATCTCTGGTTAGCAACCACTGTTCTACATGAAATTGCCGCTTTAGACTTGAACCCATTTAGGCCAACTAAAATTAATTAGTAGATTTTCATCCAGATTTTTGAAAAAAATGGGGCGGGTGGGAGGATTTTACTTTTAAATTTAATTTCATGTGAAACCCTCTTGTGACGTGTTCTTCATATATATGCAAGTGTATTAAGCTTATATCATGTATATCGATACATGTATAAGGAATCATACATAATTTTTCAAATTCTTAAATAAATATCTCTGGTTGGTAACCACTGTTCTACATGTAATTGCCGCTTTAGAAACCCATTGATAAATAGAGTTACCTCCCATAGACCATACACAAGGTAATATCATTTGAACTTAATATTGTGAATATTGAGGTTTTCAGGTTAACAACAAAATAAGAAAGATTTATATGCTCAAATGTCAAATTGTTATAAAAATTTATCTATATCCTCATGGAATGTTCACGGCCTTGGAGACAAACTTAAAGATGAATTGTTTATTGAGAATTTAAAAGGTGACATAAACATACTATTAGAAACCTGGAAGGGAGAATCTAAAGAATTTAAATTGGAAGGTCATTGTATTATCTCTAAGTCCCGTAAAAAAAGAAAAAAAGCAAGAAGGTATAGTGGGGGCATTATTGTTACTATTAAAAAGTCATACTTTAAAGGCATTACATATTTAAGAGAAGCAACAACCTCGCCAAACAGACTATGGCTTAAGTTAAATAAGAACTTTTTTGGATTTGTACATGATATTTATCTGTGCGCTCTTTATATACCCCCCTTTTCATCATCTCACTGTGATAATGACTTAGATTTTTTAGAAAATGAGATATCTTCTTTCTCCATGAATGGACAGATTGTATTGATTGGGGATCTAAATGCTCGAACTGGCCAAAGAGCTGACTATATTGTAAATGATTCTGATCACATCAATAATTTTGATGGTTTTGATTTACTCCCTGAAAATTATATTACTGATACAGAAATTAAAAGAAACAATCAAGATACTTCTGTCAATACAGTTGGTACAAAGTTATTAGACTTGTGTTTGTCTTCAAGGCTGCGTTTACTCAATGGTCGATTTTTAGGCGACTCATTGGGATATTATACATATATGTCAAGCAGTGGATTTAGTACTGTTGATTATGCTGTTGTTAGCGAGAATCTCCTGTCCTCAGTCAAATATTTTAAAACAAACGATTTTACTTACCTATCAGATCATGTTCAAATAACTTTATATATGAAGTGCTCTATAAATATAGATAAAGAAATTGGCCTTGAGGAAAAAGGATGGCACTGGATTAAATCATATAAATGGACAGAAAATTCTAAACTTAAACTTATTGACCGAAAATGTAAAGAATGAGATAATAGAGTTTGAAATGGTTAATTATGAGGAAAATCAGGTTGGTGTTGATGAGGCTACAGAAAAATTGACAAAATTTTAGATAATATTTCAAGCCTTTCTTGTAAAGCAACCCAAAAACTAAGAGGAGGTAGAAGAAAAGAAATTTAAACAAGTTTGGTCAGACAATGGTATATATGAAACCAAGCGTTAAATAAATAAAATGGGAAACAAAATAAGGAATAATCCAAATAATAATAGTTTAAAGCAAAAGTTTTTGAGTTAAAAAAAACATGAAGAAAATGGTTAAACAGAAAAGTATGAATATAAACAAAAACTTTATAATTGTTTAAGCGAATATATCAATCAAAATCCAAAGGAATATTGGTACATTTTAAAATCACCTAAGAATAAAACAGAAAAGATGAAATACCAGAGGTATTAAAAGATGAAGAAGTTTTAATAAAACATTTTCAAGATCAAGGTAAACCTTCATCTATAAATAATGCTTTTATGATAGACATTGAATCACAATTAAAGCTATTAGAAAAAAATATAGACTTCAAAGCTGAAACAGATGCTCCAGTATCTTGTTCAGAAGTAAAAAAGGTAATCAGTGGACTTAAACTTCAAAAGTCTGCTGGACCAGATAGAATTATAAATGAAATAATTAAAACCTCAAATCAAGTGATAATTAAGTCAATTGTTAAAATATTTAATTTAATTCTAAAACAGGGTATATACCCAAAATCATGGAAGGACTCGTATATAATCGCACTTCATAAGAAGGGAGACAAATCTGATCCCAATAATTACAGAGGTATATCTTTAATCAGTAATCTACCTAAAATATTCAATGCTGTACTCAATAATAGACTAATCACAGTTGTGGATAAACAGCTGAATAACTGTCAATTTGGCTTCAGAGAAAACCACAGAACTGCTGACAGTATTTTCATATTAAAATCTTTAATTAATAAATATATACACAAAATAACAAAAAGTTTATGCATGCTTCATTGACCTAAGAAAGGCATTTGACTCTGTATGGAGGACAGCTCTTCTATATAAATTATGCAAAATGGGAGTAGGAAAGTCTTTTACAGAGTAATAAAACAACAATATTTAAATACAAAATCCTCTTTAAAGTATAAAGATCACATTTCTGATTATTTTGACATTACTAGAGGTGTGAAGCAAGGGGACTCATTAAGTCCTACTTTGTTCAATATTTTATAAATGATATCACTAAAGGCTTGGAAGATGACAACTCAAGTCCATTGGAGCTTATAAATAGTAAACTAGGCTCCTCCTGTTTGCTGATGATCTGCTTTACTCTCAGAATCTAAGGAGGGTCTCCAAAATAGTCTAAATAAAGTTTCCATGTTTTGTCAAAACTGGTAGCTTTCTAAACATAAATAAAACAAAAGTATGGTCTTTTCAACAACAAAGCAAAAGCCTGAAACATCTATACTTGTATATAAAAACAAAAAAATAGAGAATGTTTTAGAATATCCTTACTTAGGTCTGCTGATTAAATCAAATGGTAATCTCAGTCATAGTACAGCTGAATTAACAAAAAAGGCAAAAAAGGTTTTGTTTTCTATTAAAACATATACTAATTCTCTTGGCAGCCTTCCTATCAGAGTGTCAAATAACTTATTTGACACCTTAGTGAGACCTATATTGACTTATAATTCTGAAATAACATATTTAGACTCATATATAACATATTTCAAAGCTAAAAAAAGAGCTTTGGTTTCTGGAAAAAATGTGGACCCATTTAATTTTATTGACAAGACTCCAATAGAAAACTTGCATCTTGGTTATTGCAAGTTTACCCTTGGCACTAACAAGAGCGCCTCAAATTTTGGTACAAGGAATGAATTGGGAAGACTGCCTATTGAATGTCATATAAAAACCCAAACTATTATGTATTTAGCAAGGCTTTTCACCTCAAATTTGAATCCCTTATTACATGAATCTTTTCAATTAACTAAAACTTTGGATTCTAGTGGGTCCTATTCATGGTTAACTTTTGCAAAAGATATTCTTTCTGAATCTAACATTGATATAGATAGACTAAAAACCTGTGATAATTTAAAACAATTAAAAAAATATTAAAAACTATATTAAACCCCAAATAAACTCATACTACAACAACCTGTTGATGGATAAGTTGAGATCTATTGATGATAAAAGTAAATTAAATTTTTATAAAGGACTTGATTCAAATCTATTGATAAAACCTTACCTCTCTAACTCAAACTTTGAATTTAGAAAATTAATTACAAAACTTAGAATCAGTGATCATTCATTATTAATTGAAAAGGAAGGCATTTTAAAATTCCTCGCGAGAGAGACTTTGCAAAAATGCAAAGTACTAGATGATGAGAAACATTTCTTAATAAATTATTCTCACAATTCAAATATTAGATTAGAATATTTTAATTGCATTAAAATAAAAATAATTCATTTGCTAATCTCACTGACAATGACAAAGTTATATATACTTAACCCATCAACACCAACACAAGTGAATAAACTAGGATCCTTTATAAAAAGTCAATGGAACTGAGGACAGGGACCCTTTAATATTTACCTGAATTTGTATATATATATTGAGTGACTTAGTTATCGTCTTCATTTGTTTTGTTGTTGTTATATGTCACAAACTGTAAAGTTTATATGGCAATAAAACTTTGAATTGAATTGAATTGATAAACGTGGAAAATGCTCTTTTCAGTTGGACTACCTACACTGAATTTATTTTGCTTTCTAAGCGATGGTTTGTAGTCCCCATAAAGACGAAGCAAATGTTTTGGTATGCAAAACAAATATTATGAGTACAGAATAAAATGAAAACTCAAATAGTGTTGAAAATAATAGGGTTGGTGCCAATGCAAGATGCAAATATAATTACAATGTAAAACTTGAAAAGTTGTTGAATGACTCTATTAAGGGTATTGGGACAGAGGGTGTTTACTGTGCTGTTTTCAACAAAAACGAAACCCATGATGGGTAAATCTAAGGGATTGCTATAATAAAATACGTATGTTTGTAGACTTTTTGAACTCAATATATATATATACGGTCATAAATCTAACAAGTTCGTGCTTGTGTCAATTTCTTTAATCCAGTCATGTTTTATTGTAACAATGTGTTCCACGATTCTTGCGCTTTGGATATCGTTCAAAGTCCAAATTTCCTTACACTAAGTCATTGTATAAATAAAATATCCACGGTTTTTAATCTCAGAACGTTTGTGACGTACTGCGATTTGCGTTCTTGGACACAGCGTATTACGTACTCGTAACCCGGTAGGTCTTTTCACCGCCGAACACCACCGAACACCCTAAAAATTTATTATTCTGATCTTTTATCGTTATAAATGTGACCTAAATATAATAATTTAGTTATTAATTCAACAAATAATAAGATTAAGAGACCAAATATCTACATCGAACATAAAGGAGAGTCTATAACACCACAACTCCGCAAACCACCACTGAACACCTTAAATACATTTTATATATTTTTTTCATTTTTTTTCTTCTTCTATAAAATATTTGTACCAATAATAAGAAAAGAGACAAATATCAAAATCTAACCAATAAACAGAGATCGAGGATAATTGAACTGATTATGAATATATTTGAATTTTATTAGAAATATATATATACAACTGATATATATATACACACACAATGTAATCCGGAAAAATAGTGATGAATCCGGAGACGTTTTTCTTTATATTGATTATATTGATTATCGACTTTAACATAAAAATGATGCACATAAAAATCGAAAAATTGATAAAATTATACGTAATTTAATATTATTTTATCGTTTTATTGTATAATATCACTGTTTTTCTTATTGGTTGGTGGTTTTTGGGGTGTTCGGCGATGTTCGGTGGTGTGCGGTGGTGTTCGGTGGTGAAAAGACCCACCCCTCGTAACCCGAATATTTCATGCCCTTCTCGTAAGTAAGTAAGTAAGTAATATGAAAACCGAAATTTGAAACAGGAAGTTTTGAATGAAACGAAATTATCGCAGGGCTCGACAATAACGCTTGTCCGATTGTCCGGTACCAGAGGAAAAAAAGGTCGGACAAGTAAAAGCCATATCAATTATTAAGCTTGTCCGAAGGGACAAGTAAAATCATTCTGTAGAAAATAAATTAAATCCAACTGTGATGATCAAAGTAATAAACAAAATTACAGAACAGAAGATAAAAACAAATATTAATTTGATATGTTTACTTGCAATCGATAATTTAAAACTGCCCTTACAGAACTGAAATGTTTGCAGCAGGTCTGCAGCAGACTTGCTGCAGGTTTGCTGCAAACAAAAAGCTTGCAGGAACCCTTTGGATAATGTTTGCAGAAGTTTGCAGCTAGCTGCGAACCTCCTGCAAACATTGCAGCTTTTTGCTGCAAGCTTGCGGCAAGTTTGCAGAAACAATTATGTTTGCAGAAAGATCGCAGGAAAAACTAGAATATAAGGGATGTTCGCAGCTAGATTGCAGTAATCTTTGACAATTCTGTATGTTTTCAAGAGCATTGCAAGAGTAACATAAAATGACTGAGCATGCCTATTGGTAACTTCCTGGAAGATAAAGATTTGAAATTTGAAAATTTTGATGGTGTTTGAATCATGTTATAACTAAGTATTCAGGGAGCATTTTAGGTTGGAAATTAAAAGTTTAGTTTTTAAAGGAGACGTGACATGATTTTATTTATTTATTTTTTTTTTTTTTTTATTAAATTAATAAATATTAGTCTGAAAACATGTTTTGTACAATTTTGCTGGTCAAAACCTGATCAATCGGCATTTTTCTGGTCAAAGAATCCAGCGCTTGTCATAATGAATGATTTTTAATTAGATGACGATCACGTGATCGTGCTTACGTCAGTGGTTACAAGCTGGGAAAATGTCTCTAACTAGATGATGTCCATACACTATAGACGGTATTGACAGCACTTTTCCCGATTACTGTCAAACTATAAAGACAACTGACCTCATCAATTTGAGCCATTGTGTGTGGAAAATAACCAAGAAAAGGATATCAATTCTTCATGCGAAGAGTCCAACAACGACGATTTTTCAGACAATACCGATCGGATTGTTACCATACATATTTGGTTTGTCTGATGAATAAATTTAATAAACCGCTTTCTGCATTTTTTATTAAAATAAAACTACTTTTAATCATGATTTAAAATATAAATTTCTAATTATTGATGATCAAATTGTTCTTTTTTCTCTCTGTTACGGTAACGTTATATTTATGTGTGCGCCAGAAGCAGAAAAAAATATAGTAAAAGTTTAATTAGGCGTTCGCAAAGGGTACGTTTTTTTTTTTTTTTTTTTTGTTACGTAGAGACTTTTTATAGGTATAAATTATCACCAAAAGTTATGCTTATAATTCTTTTGGTTGGAAACCATACATCACACAATTTAAAGGATTTGCATAGTGAAAAATCCTTTATCACACTATTTCTGCATTAGGATATTCAATTAACAATTTTATTACTCCCCCTTTTATGTAAACAATTCAATTCAATATTTTATTTGCGTCTCACCTTATGTATAAAATTACACAATACACATTTATTGGAGGCTGTTGTTTTAGTAATTAAATTTTGACACCAATAGCATACTTGACCAGGTGAAAGGTAAGAAGGCACCTGTAATGTGATTTAGTCACGTGTTATGTTATTTACCTTTTAAAACCATACATTTAAAAAAAAACAATCTTATCTTGAAATAATTAATATAGTTATACTACACTTCTAAAGTATGTTATTCAATCCAGACCCTTATAAATCTAACTTCAAATTTAAGGAATTACACAAAGTAAATTCAAATTCACTCATTTCTACCCCTCTCTTCCAATATCATTTAGCAATCAATTTGTTTATTGCTACCAGCAAAACGCTTGAGTCCAGGAAAATATTCGCAACACATAACGTTCTTTTTTAGGCGCTCACAAACATATACAACCGACACATTTTGAATGTGCCCGTCTTAAATCAGGAGCATATAGATCAGTGGTTGTCGTTGGTTCATGTCTGTCAAATTTTTTCTGCGGAAATTATTTTGTTATAAATAAGTTAGTTTTCTCGTTAAAATTGTTGTTTCACATTTTCTTGTTGAGATATTTTATAGCCGAATATACGGTATGGGGTTTTCTCATTGTTGGAGGCCGTACGGTTAACGACACTTTCTTCATATATTATAAAGTTTCCATTTTAAAAAGAAATGTTTTTCATCATCTGAATCTTTACCAACTAAATAGTTGTCAATGATTATATTCGATGTTCAATATAAGAATGTAAAAGACTTATGATTCACATTCTCGTATCATTTCCTTGTCTGCTTTTTATGTTTTATGCTTTTGCCTAACAATTTCTTAAGAAGTTATAAACTTGCAAGCATACAGGAATATTACTTTTCCATTTCAAGAAGTCAATTAAAAAAATGCATCTGTTATGAACCTTTTTATATCTGCATATTCCTTAATGCATAAAAATAAGATCTATATACAGGTTGTCTATTCGTTATCAACACTGGTTAGGGTATTTAAATGGTGGTGCATAGGGTATTGTATGGTAGTACTACAGGTATTCATTAAACATATGAACAGGTAGTTGTACCTGTATTACTGTAACAATAATATATTCCGATCTCACCTGTGCCCTCGGCAAAACCAACATCCAGGATGTACACAAAGAGCTTATGAAGTAATATTGCGTAATAACTATGTCTTATCAATCCCCCATGTGGCGTGACACCTGAAGCTTGCAACTTCAAACGAGACCTGAAACTGCGAAACTCAATCACCTGTACCGTACACCTGTGACCTATGATGAATTCATTACATGGCACCCAAGACCCCAACTCTGGATTCCTTATGAAAGTGGGCGGAAAGAAGTGTAGTTTGGGCTTGTTAAAAGTCCCATCTTAACACCTTCTAAGTCTGCGTGTCATTCGAAAACAGAAAATATCATGTCAATATTCTTTTAATTATATTGTTGAATCCATAGGCATCACACATAATCATTGTTTATCACTGACATGCGTTTTGTTGGATAATAATCGAAACTAAATTTGTGCTGTATCCATATGTCAATATGAATGAATGTAACCACTGACGTAGTAGCCTCGTTCTGAGTGACTTCCGGGATGGAAATATGCATATTTGACAGGTCGATAAATCGTTGCATTAAAATCGTATTAAAATACATATTTTACCAAATATTTGACACTTATATTGCTATCGGTGTATTTTTGGGGAAAGTTAAGTATGAATAAACATTTTGAAACACAAATTGAAAATCGTGTCATGTCTCCTTTAAAGACATTATTTGTAAGTACAAATTCTTTGTAGAAGTGTAAACATATAAAATTCGTCTCCTCCACATTAATACCTGCATGAATGTTTGAAAAACATTTTCAAACATGTAACAAATATACAGAACTCGCAAGTATGTTTCGAGATTATAACTTAATAAATATGACGTTTTTATAATTCAAGTTGAATTCTGTGACAATATTAATTAAATAGCTGTCTTTATGCACACAATAGATTTAAAATAATTTTTTTTTTTTTTTTTGTATTTTAAATAGATAATCATGCATGCAATATCATTTGAGCACGTATTTAAACAACAAAAAAACTTTAAATTAATTTAGAAAGGTATAAACTTTTGCTATGATAATTTTGCAATTGATAAGAGTATTTGAATTATTGTATGTATGTAAGTAGCCTAATTTTTCAGAATTTGCTGTGTAATATATATAATGTGATGTGTACACAACATGACATTGGTTAATTGTATAATGTATGTAGTTCCTGCAAGTTTGCAGCAAACGCGCAGGAGAAAGATTTATTAGAAAATAAATGTTTGCCGCAGGTCTGCTGCAAACATGCAGGTGAAAGATTAATTTGCATAAAAATGTTTGCAGCAGGTCTGCCGCAGACACTCATTTGCATATACATGTTTGCAGCAGGTCTGCAGCAAACACTCATTTGCATGGTAAAATGTTTGCAGCAGACCTGCAGCGTATTTGCAGCAAACATGCCGCAAATACAGACTCTGTGTTCGCTGCAAGTCTGCAGCAAGTTCGCTGCAGACCTGCAGCAACTATTTGCAGGAGACCGATTTTTTCAGTAAGGGTGGTTCTTTGTCAGATACTTTATAACAGATTCTCGGAAACAAGTCTTACCAATGGGAATCAGCGAATCAGCCATGGCTTTGTTATAAGGTAACCAGACAGTTCGGCACCGGCACGGAAACAAATCGGCTCCATGTTTAATAGACAGTTCGGCACTGTTGAAGACATTTCGAGACCAAGACAAACCAGTACCTTGTTTCCCTATGTTTTTCTGTTGTTTTAACATAAATATATGATAAATTTTATTTAACAAAAATATTTTAAAAAAGAAAATGAAGAAATTATTGACCATAACATTCAGAAAATCATATTTGATCATGTTTAGACAAACAATATTTGATTGTGTTTGAATAAACATTTTAATATATTAAAAACAAAGCTGATTGTAGTAAGGCATTAATCAAAATAATCAATATTCTATCAGCATAAAAGACCAGGATACAAAACAAATGAGTGTAGACGGACAGGCATACCAGACTATGCCTGATGTGCAGTCTGATGAGACTTTGGCATTGATGAAAACTAGAACCTAAGTCCTGTGACTAGCCTGACATGACAAGATTCAGTTGTTCTTGACTCTTATTTTTGAAAAGGATATCAAGAGATATAATCAAATTCTGTTCTATTGTTTTAATTCATTTTGTTCATTGAATCAACTTAAAATACCAAAAAGGTGAATCTAAAGGTTTTTTTTTTGGACAAGTTAAAATTCCATTCGGACAAGTAAGTTTTGGTATGTACTTATCCTATCAGACAAGTTGAAAAAAAAGTTATTGTAGAGGCCTGTATCGACGGTTACCGGTAACGGAAATGAACAAAATCCGGAAATCGTAAATTTTCAAAATGAAAAAAAAACGGGGCGGACGGGGATGAAAATCTATCAATTAATTTTAATTGGCCTTACCGCCACCGCCATCAATACCCCCATGGCCTCCATTATCCTCACGGCCACCATTTAGTGGTACATTGTGTGAACTATCTTGGTTATCCTGACACATGATATTCTCCACACCACCTATTTCGCTATTCCTTGTTCTTCCTACAGAACCACCTCTACCTCCCATGCCTCGTCTTCCACTTCTTCCTCCTGTGCCTCGTCTACCACCTCTTCCATCTAAACCGCTGAGGGACAACCCGCCCTGTCCGTCCTGGCCGTCATGTCCATCTTGGCCATCCAAACCATTTCCTCTGTTGAGAAATTCTTGGTTGTATTCCTGTTCACCTAAACAAAACAATTTACAAACTAAGAGTTTTTCACCGGCTTCTCATATCTGTCTCATATACTTAAATATATAGCAAGGTATTCTACTTCTTTAAAAAACAATGAAAAAAAATATATTATGCACTAATGCCATATATTGAATTTCATATACTAATACTGTACATATTATTTATTCTGAAGTTAAATCTTTCTACAGAGGGTTTATACGATTGCAGTACACTGACCCATTTGTTAAGCTCCTTTATATATAATTAGTAGTAAATACATGTAAATTGTATGTGTAATACGACCAATGTCAACCATGCGGTATCAGCCATCCGTGATGATATCAGTCACGGTTGCAAAGCCTTTATCACACCCCTAATCTATATGACGTCACGTCATCGATATCAGTCACGGTTACAAAGCCTTAATCATAATCACACCCCTAATCTATATAACGTCATGTCACGTGAAAAAAAAAAAAAACAACTTGAGTTATATAATAAAGTGTATATGATATTGTGTGGCATTTTCAAATATCACACTCCGTATCAACCCTCAACCAATAATAATCCCTCCAACAGAGCTCTTGGTATTATATTGATGTCTCGGATTGATACGGATGTGATATTGAAAATGCCATATAATATTCTCTATGCATTGTTTAACAATGCATAGAGAACGTTATTGACTGTTAGCCTGTAGCATCCTGTATTTTTTCAGAATGATGTTATTCCTGACTGTTACCCTGTGGCATATTGTGTTGTTTCAGGATTATGTATTTTCCTGACTGTTACCCTTTAGCAAATTGTATTGTTTCAGGATTATGTATTTTCCTGACTGTTACCCTGTGGCATATTGTGTTGTTTCAGGATTATGTATTTTCCTGACTGTTACCCTTTAGCATATTGTATTGTTTCAGGGTTATGTATTATCCTGACTGTTACCCTGTGGCATATTGTGTTGTTTCAGGACTATGTATTTTCCTGACTGTTACCCTGTAGCATATTGTATTGTTTCAGAATCATGTTATTCCTGACTGTTACTCTCTAGTATCATGTATTGTTTCAAGATAAAGCATATTATATTGTGTCAGAATAATGTTATTCCTGACTGCTGCCTTATGGCATATTGTATTGTTTCAGAATAATGTTATTCGTGACAGTTACCTGGTAGCATATTGTATTGTTTCAGGATAATGTTATTCCTGACTGTTACCCTGTGTCATATTGTTTTGTTTCAGGATTATGTATTTTCCTGACTGTTACCCTTTAGCATCATATATTGTTTCAGGATAATGTTATATTCTTGACGGTTACCCTGTGCGCTAATAGATTAATATTCAGTCCAGAGTGCCAGTCGCGTATAAAACATCTGTTGCTGAACGTAAGAATTCACAAGTTATCCAATATACAACTTAGTAACATTATTACTTTAAACTCAAAATCATATATTCCTAGATAATGCAAGGAAGAAAATCTTAAAGTATTATTGCAAGAAAGAGATTTTGTATGAAATGTTCAGATTACAGGACCGAATGTCTCAAATATAATATTCTTCATAATATTTCATTCTTCATACATAAACTATTTTCTCCAAGTATTGCCTTAGTTAAGTAGAAAGGTCTACAGGAAAGAATATCTCAAAGTTTGAGTGCTGGTAAGAATATCTCTAATCATGGCATGAGTACAGATAAAATATTTCAAATTATAACCGGGTTACCCGAATTATTTTCCGCGAATATAGGAAAGAATAACAAAAATGATGGCCTGAATACAGAAAATAACACCTACAAATATTGACTGAATACAGAAAAAGTATCGTAATTAAAAAAAAAAAACAAGAATGCTTAGGAAAAAAATTGGCACCCGGTAAAGGGTGGTATTGCAACATTTATTAAATAATTTCACTGCCCTTACGAACTTCTTACCCTATGAGTTACAGTGAGAATAATCTAATCTCATATAGTTAGTACTCACATGCTCTTCTGCAACGATCTAATGAAAAGAAATTATTTCTGTTTCCACGACAACCACCATAGATAAATTCTTCACAACTTCCGGTCTCCTGGTTGAAATAATATCGTGTCACAAGTTTACGTGCACGACATACTCCAATTTCTTTAGGTTGAAAGCATCGGCGCCTCCCTATAGAATATGAGAATAAACAAAATTTGAACCTTGATGAACATAACTGTAACATAAAGATCGATCGGGCGATTTGTCAGTAATTAATGAAGTGCTCTTTCGAATAATTTGAAATCGAGCTTTAAAATAATCGACTGTCAATTAAGTATCGACGAACGAAAAGAAAATCGTCAAAATAGTCTCAGGCTTGCAACGCTCGGCTACGTTTTTACCATTATGGACAACTACGCCCCTCTCCTCAAACCATTGACCAGCCCCTGAATTGATTCAATAATAAAATTGTATATGCAGTTTGCTATTTTAAATTGTAAAGGTGTACATGTGCTAATGTTTCATGTGTAAATGAGATAATGAATACATACGTCTCACTCGTTGACCAGAAACACAGACCAGACAAATGAAGAGCAAAATCTGGACTACTACATATGTCTTCATGCTTCCAGTTACATCAACAACGATAAGTTATTAATAAAATTTGACAAAGATTATAAACATAGTTCATAAGTATGAAAAATAAACCACTTAAATTGTTATTTCTAAGTGGATAGTGCAGTGTTTTGGTGGTTTAGATACGTAGTTTATAATACTAATAATACAATGTATATAACTGCTGTCGCATTGCGCTCATCTCCTTTTATTCCGTGTGTGACTACAGGAAGTCACTGTCATATCCAACTACTACTAACTAGTACATAATAGTACAGAACGTCATTTCTCGTAGAGTATTTTGAGTGGTATTATCTATATGCCCTTAGAACTAAGTAATACAGGTCATTAAGGAGGATCTGGATGGGGGTACTTCATTTCTGAATTCTTTTATTTTTTGGTCATTTTTCTCTATTCTTTATACTTTTTGCCCATTATTCTCTATACTTTATATTTTAGCACCTCATTATTCTCTTCTTTATTTTTTTTGGTCCATTTTTCTCTATTCTTTATATTTTTTGCCCATTATTCTCTATTCTGTAAACCCCCATTCACACCCTCATTAAGCAAAGTCAACCTGGTTATGACAATAAATTAGTGTTTAACGTCCAGTGGCAACTATTACATGCATATCAGGAGAAGCTGAACCTATTAAATTATGCGATATGATTATACTAGACCGACACGTTGGGTAGAATTTTTAATATGTGTGTTCACAAGTCCGCAGGGAGATATGCCACGGCCTACCCGGTTCTAATTATTCTGATATCGGGCAAACCAGTCTTTCCTCTTATTTCTAAACGCACTCACTCCTAGACCGAAACTTCGACCTCCCGCATTCGAGATGAGCACGCTACTACGAGACCACAGAAGCGATGACCTCAAAAAAGGTGGAAGATACCAAGGGGACATTTAAAACTGACAAGTCGAAGAGAAAGTGACAACGGCATGGCAAAAAATCGAAAGACGAGGAGTAGACAAGCAAGTCAAAAACCACATATCGTTATAAAAAATAAAATTCTGAGCACCTGATGACAAATCTGCCTTAGTCTTTTAATCCGACATATCTTCATGACAAAAATAATATCAGGCTATTTAAAGATGGACGATTGAATAAAAAAGGGTTGACCGGGTTTTTTACTTACATGAGTAACACTACGGGTGCCACATGTGGAGCAGGATCTGCTTACTTTACCGGAACACCTGAAATCACCCCCAGTTTTTATTTGGGTTTGTGTTTCTGCGTCTTTAGGTTTCTATGTTATGTTCTGAGTAGAATGTTGTTTGTCTTTTGGTTGTTTTCCGTTTTTAGCCATGGCAATATTAGTTCGATTTCGACTTATATGTTTTACTATCCATATTCCACCTCTCTTTTTACCCTAATTCTGTTATAGAGACATCGACTTCATGACGTTGCTGTACGACATCTACTCGGAAGTACAATGGTCGATATAATTTATAAGTGTGTAAGAAGGGAGGATTTTTTTTATATTTGTTGATATATTAAGCAGATTAAGAGCTTTGAGTCTGCTTTCAGTAACCGTGGTAACTGTGATTATTCTTTCATACTGTATCATGGTTTTACTTGTGCACGTTTTCTTTTGTGTCAGTACAACCCATGTTATAGATAGTTTTAGACTGACCTAGTTGGAGCCATTTCCCCTTTGATAGAGGTCAACGTGGACAAATTAAATTCCTTCTGGTTCATAAATCGTACCAATTATAATTATAATGCTGATCGCTAGACTTTAGATAAAGTTGTTTTCGGAATCATATTTATTTGTTTATTTCATCACTACCGATCTATTTAGCATCTCTTATCTTATTTGTTTGTACCACATGTTTTATCTTGGTAAGTGAAACAAGAACATTAACCAATTTGCTTCTAACATGGCGGTCATTAGAAATGAGGATGCGATCCGATGAACCCTAGCAGATGGACATGTACACCTTACAATGATTCCATACACCAAATATGATTGACCTTCTGCCTACAGTATCTGAGTAACGGACATAATCACGAAAACTTTACCTTTATTACAGATCCAAGAAATGAGGTCGAGGTCAAGTGAACCCTTTCCGACCATACTGACAGACATGAATAGGATCCCAAGGATCCCATTTACCAAATACCAGACTGAATACTAGTATAATAACTCATAGTACAAAATGTAGTAAATGAAACATTGGCGTGAATTATTTATGATTATGAGGTCAAGGACAACGGATATATATACATGTAAGAAAAACGGAAACTTCGTAATACAAGGCATCTATATACAATGAAGGTATGAAGCAGTCATGGTCTTCTACCTTCTGAAATATAAAGCTTTATACTAATAATTTATGAGAGTCTGAATTGGGCCCGGTCCTTCATTTCTGTATTCTTTATTTTTTTTATGTAAATTTTCTCTATTCTTTATATTTTTCAGTGTCCATTATTATCTTTTCTTTTAAATTTAGTACCCCATTATTTTCTATATTCTTTCTTTATTTGTTTATCACATTTTTCGCTATTCTTTATTTGTTTATCCCATTTTTCGCTATTCTTTATTTGTTTGTCCCATTTTTCGCTATTCTTTATTTGTTTATCACATTTTTCGCTATTCTTTATTTGTTTATCACATTTTTCGCTATTCTTTATTTGTTTGTCCCATTTTTCGCTATTCTTTATTTGTTTATCCCATTTTTCGCTATTCTTTATTTGTTTGTCCCATTTTTCGCTATTCTTTATTTGTTTATCATATTTTTCGCTATTCTTTATTTGTTTATCACATTTTTCGCTATTCTTTATTTGTTTATCATGTTTATCACATTTTTCTGTAGATTTTGCACATTTTTCTCTTTTCTGTAAACCCCATTCAGACCCTCATATTTTCAAGACGTGTATGATGCGGCGTAAAGCAATCACCAATCAATCAATCTTCAAGACGTGAAAATGTCTAGCGGGAACTTTTTGCCTGAAGATCTTCAACATGTTGTCACAGTAAGATGATCTGTATCATGCCAATGACGTAATCTAAAGGAACATTCTATCTGAATCAGCCAGTAGCTAAAATACTGGGTATTAATACGGTTAAAGAATTGTCATTGATGAAAAAAACTAAAATAGTTATTTTTAAATACATTTACCATTTTAATGAAAAACTAAAAAAATAAAATACAAAAATATATAAAGCTTTCAAAATTAAGCACTGCCATGTATATTGTTATTAAAACATACAAATATTTTACTGATTTTCTGGTTATTCCAGCATGCATAACTTGAATTGCTGCAAATAAATAAAAAAACCACGGATTTCTTTAGTTTTGAGCTCAAATTAAGGCACCAGCTTAAAGTCTCCTGAAGCTGACGGTATTTCAAATGTTATATCATGGTTATAGTATTTTTGTCTCATTTTTTTCAAATGAAGTTCCATCTCCTGGTAAATCAGACGGTATCCATGGATTCAACAAAATAAGGAACCAGTTTTTACCGCCGATTTCCCTCAAAACGCTCTTTAGCCCAACACTATATGTAGTGATCCCCTTTTTTGCTTCATGCTTCGTTTGTCCTTTCAATATTTGATTTATCTGAATTCCAAGTAACCAAAGAAACAAGATGAGCAATAAAAAACCGATGAATGTCAGCATAGTTATACCAGTAACATAGAAATCGTCTCCTCCGAAAAGAAAACCAACGTGCGGGAGGAGGAATGAAAGTATCCCCCAAATACCAAGTTCTCCTTTCACGTCACGTACAAATTCAAAATTGAAAATGTTACCATAAATAGCTGCTACAGATATGTAAAATACCATGGCAACGTAATAACGGTGATTATGGTAACCAACACAGTAACCGGCGAAGAAACAGTGATGGTCTCTTTTCAGAACACAAACATCACAAAGTGGACAGTGATGCGATCTTTCCGGCCAGTTCTTCACACAATCCGGACAGTATTTCCACCCTTTCGGTGCATCTCCTGTTGGAGAAATGATATGTCTTCCTGTAATATCTACAGATACCATTTTATACATGTTTCCATAAATGTTCACAGCAAACCACATAGCGAAAAATAAATGAACGCTTTGGTTATTCGTTGTACCTTTGTTGACATAGTATGGAAGAATGTGAAAAGCTTCGTACCACATCAAAAATAATCCTCCAAAGATAAATACATAAAATAAGAACGTTTCTGATGCATTTTTAGTGTGAAACTTTAGAAAATTCACGTTAAATGCCATGCCGGTGTATTTGTTTGTTTACAAACGGGTCGGAGTCTAAAAGCATAAACGATGGACGGATTAGGTGTTGAAAGAATTTCCGGGAAGAAATGATGTAAAACGAATACTTTTCTATATGTTTTTACGTATATCATAAAGGAAAAAAATAAGTATAAATTTCTTCTGAAATACAAAGTGACCGCTGATTACAATTCAAATGGTCCCGGATATCTCCGTGGTCGGGCTATTCAACTAGTTCCAACGCAGTAAACGACATGTAACAGTAAAGCCAGTCCAGTAGTTGAATCATGTCCCCAAGAATTTTTCCTAGGTAAATAAGTATATGTTCATTTATTCCCTATTTTTTAATATTAAATATCATTCATTTATATCAAAAAATCATTAAAAAATTAATATTAGAAAATCATACAATTTTTTTTTAATTTAAAAAAATAATTTGATCATATAAAAAAGGCACTGGCTACGGTTACATGGAAATGTAACAATAATAAAAATATTATTGTTACATCGGAGACTATATGCCGGAATGCAAGGTTGGGTAAGGAACCGATTAATTACGAATGTAACAATAATTATTGAGTCTACGGTTACATTGCGTTATTGTTACTTTAATGCACTTCAATGTACGCTAGATTATTTTTTTTCGCCAATAAGAATGAAATTACTATCCCAAAATATCTGGACTCTGAAAATGAAAACTCCGATTCCACCAGTTTCAACATGTCGGCAAATATTAACATCAATTGCCTTCACAATTGACTTGTATTTGTATGTTTTATTGGGGTTTTAAGCTATGCTAAGTTGGATATTGAAATCGGAGGTGAACATAAAATCAGTAATGGACGGTGATGAAATCATATTACAACCTCACATACTATATGCTTCCAACAAAAAAAATGGACGAAAATATAAACATCGCAACAAGGATTTTTAGATACAAATCCGCGATCGCAAGAGTGAAAAAAAATAATGAAAGTTTAACTTCTAAAAAGTATAGTACAGAATGGAATTGTACAGTATGAAATACAGACGTGCATATTGCTGCATCACTCGTTTGTGATGGCTGCTTGGTTTCACCAGAGACATATAACACATTTATTTGTCTCTGGTTTCACCAGGATTCGTCGGACTTAAAGGCATGCTTCCAAAAACACTGAACATATTGGATTTGTAGAAACTGTAAAATATCAAATAAAAATTTTTAAAATTGTATGCAATTTTGTAAAATTCAAATACAAGTTTTCAAGTTTATTTTATTACATACTAGTCCCAACGTACATTGAAGTGCATTAATGTAACAATAACGCAATGTATCCGTAGACTCAATAATTATTGTTACATTCGTAATTAATCGGTTCCTTACCCAACCTTGCATTCCGGCAATTAGTCTCCAATGTAACAATAATATATTTATTATTGTTACATTTCCATGTAACCGTAGCCAGTGCCAAAAAATCATTTTTTAATATTAAATATTTAGTTGGATCTATTAATATTAATAAATGATTTTTTTAATATTAATAAATAGGGAATAAATTCCCCAACGGCTTGCCATAAATTCATGTACAGCATCTCCTCACAGCGTGGAACATGGACTAATTTACCGAGGACGCAATTTAAGTCTGGAAACCTGTTGGACAGGAAACAAAAGCAAAAATGGGAACAATGTTTACTATTTGAAAAAATCAGTTTTTTCTAGTATTAAAAGTTCGTATTATCAATTTGATAGAAAAGATTTAAGTGTGTCCCTTTACAACTTTCTTTCTTGGACATGTATATAATCATATCATTTCAAGTTTGATAGATTGCTAAACATTCAGTAGGAAATATTTCAAGCATAGTCAGGACGAATTTCAAATTTATATCAAAGCTCATATGTAAATGAAGATATCTGAAAAAAGAAAAGAAAAATTAGTTATAAAAGTTTATGTTGAAATTATCAATTTTGCTAGGAACATAGGCCCCTTCACTTCATTTCTGATACATTTCTTACATAATATATATATGTGTAATAGTAAAATAAGGATACTCTGCAGTTTCCTTGTTGTAAACATGATAAAATTAAGTCCGGTGACATCAATTTTGAGAGGAAGTCCGGTGTTATTATTATTAAAAAAACATATTTTAAGGAAACCCGCAGAACGAAAGTGCAATGTACATGCACCTAACAAAAAATTCAAACATTATAATAAAACACCCATTGTTTATATCTGACAAAATGATTTTCTTTCAGAAGCTAGTTTATTGATTGATTGATTGCGTAAACCCTGAGGGTTTACGCAGTATATATTGGACGATAGATGTAGTCTTTCGGAACACCGGATGTTATTCGGAACACTTCTGTTCTTTCTATGACCACCTTTCAAATACATGCGCAATAGCTTACTAATCTGTTGAATAAGCATTAGCATCTTAAGTTGCTATAGAGATATTTTACGTATGATCTGAAATTTATTATGATATAATATTTTCTTGCACACGATTACAAGCTGCTAATATTAACCTACATGCGTAGTATTTTAATTAGAGTCAAACGTTGAAACCAGCTGTGTTTAGATATGAGATAAGATTTCATGTAAACAATGCGCTTTATATTCTGAACGAGAATAATTAAAAATAAAATCTTTAGAAAGAGTTTTAGTAGCATTTTATTTTAGATTTTAAGTTTAGGGAAGATGTACATGATGTAACTAGAGGCTCCAAGGACCCTGTGTCGCTCACTTGATATTTTTATTTACAATTGATGCATGATAAATGCAACTGTTGTACTGTCGTCTAGTTTCAGAGATATAAGACTAAAAAGTGCGTTTGAAACCTATGTTTTATTTCAGCCATGTGTGCCATGTTGGCAGGTAGGGTCATCATACACAGTGGTCCCTGGATATCCTAGTGGTGATTTAAACCAAGTTTGGTTTAATTTGACAGTAGTTTCAGGGGAGAATTTTTGTAAAATTTTTCTAACGAGAAATGCGAAGTGATGAGAAAGTTTGTTGTGAAGTTTTGTTGTTGCGCAACACCCCCAAAAAAAAATAAAATAAAAAGGTAATAAAAAATTATCATTTAAGGGCAATCTTTCCTATTAATGATTTCTGCAAAATTCAGTTGATTGTGCAAGGGTTGTATAGCCAGCTGAGGTCGTTAAAACTCTCATTTGTTGTTGCAAAATTCAAGTGGTTTTGAATTGCTTTGTTGATCTTTTTGTATTCAACTTTTAAACAACGAAGTACAACAAATATGATGACTGATACTCATGACACTGAAAATATGGTCTTCATTCTTGTGAAGAAAATGGTAAGGTTTGAAATGTTTCTTAAATATTAATTCAATACCAATACTTTAATTTGTATTGGATTTATCCCAGGTAATGAGAACAAGGGACACAATTAAATTCAATTTTTTTCCCTAAACTTCTGATAAAATATAAAATGAAGAACTATATTTTTTTAATGAGAATTTTTTTTTTTTAATAGTTAATTGATAATTTAAACAATATTAATTAAGTTTTAGATCTTGCATGGTTGATTAATTTTCTCTCAAAATTTCTGATATTCTATTTAAGTTTTAAATATAATATGAGGCAGGCATTACCTGTGAAAGGGGATGAAGTCTGTATAAATTAGTGTAGGAATTCAAGCATCATTTGCACTTCGGAATCTGTAGAAAATGAAGCCAAAGTACTGAAACATATCTGACATTAGACCTATTGTTCGGGATTATAGTTGTGACATCATTTTCAATGTAAAGAAAGAAACACCATCATCAGGTATTAATGTGTTTTTTTTTCATGTTATAGAATTATCAATTATTTTATTGCCAGTTCATTAGTAGATTGTTTTCTATATTGATTTTCTACTGCAGTTTCAGAAAAGAAGATTACAAAAGGAAAACATTTTGTAAAACTTACCAAAATTTACCAAATTAATGAAAATTGTAAAAATGACTATAAAGGGCAATAACTCCTTAAGGGGTCAACTGACCATTTTGGTCATGTTGACTTATTTGAAGATCTTACTTTGCTGAACATTATTGCTGTTTACAGTTTATCTCTATCTGTAATAATTTTCAACATAATAACCAAAAACGGCAAAATTTCCTTAAAAATTACCAATTCAGGGGCAGCAACCCAACAACCAGTTGTCCAATTCATCTGAAAATTTGAGGGCAGATAGATATTTACTTGATAAACAAGTTAATCCCTGTAAGATTTGCTTTAAATGCTTTGGTTTCAGAGTTACAAGCCAAAATCTACATTTTACCCCTATGTTCTATTTTTAGCCATGGCAGCCATCTTGGTTGGTTGGCTGGGTCACCACACATTTTTAAACTAAATACCCTAATAATGATTGTGGCTAAGTTTGGTTGAATTTGGTCCAGTAGTTTCAGAGGAGAAGATTTTTGTAAAAGATTACAAAAATTTACAAAAAATTGGTAAAAAATTACTTTAAAGGGCAATAACTCCTTAAGGGGTCAACTGACCATTTTGATCATGCTGACTTATTTGTAGATCTTACTTTGCTGAACATTATTGCTGTTTACAGTTATTTCTATCTATAATAATTTTCAAGATAATAACCGAAAACGGAAAAAATCCTTAAAATTACTAATTCAGGGGCAGCAACCCAACAACCCATTGTCCGATTCATCTGAAAATTTCAGGGCAGATAGATCTTGACTTGATCAACAATTGTACACCTGTCAGATTTGCTCTAAATGCTTTGGTTTCAGAGTTATAAGCCAAAATATACATTTTACCCCTATGTTCTATTTTTAGCCATGGCGGCCATCTTGGTTGGTTTGGCAGGTCACCGGACACAATTTTTAAACTAGATACCCTAATGATGATTGTGGCCAAGTTTGGTTAAATTTGGCCCAGTAGTTTCAGAGGAGAAGATTTTTGTAAAAGTTAACGACGACGGACGACGACGGACGCCGACGGACGACGACGGACGACGGACGCCAAGTGATGAGAAAAGCTGACTTGGCCCTTCGGGCCAGGTGAGCTAAAAAGCAAGCTATTTATTTTTTTATACTGAAATTAAAGGGAAGTCTTTCTTGCATATGATTAAATTACAGTTATTTTTTGTGATTAAATATTGCAACTTTAATAAAAAAAAATTGGTTATTAAAAATGTAATTAAATAGATATTGAATATGAAAAAATAAAATAAAACGGAAACCTACAACTAAAATACACTTGACTATGCAAATGTTTTGTCGTTTTTCGTTTGTTAATACAATACATGCAAACATTAATTTGTTTCTAACTTGAACCTGTTTAAACGAATTTTTTTTTCTACGTTTATAAAAAGTATGTTTTTCAACATGAGCATGAATTATTGAAAGTTCAAATAGGATCAGAAAAGAATTATTAAACGATGTTTCTACTTCTGTAGCAGTTAGAAAATAACAACAAACGCCTCAAAACGTTTTCAAAACTTTAGTTAGTAACAATTGCGCCCTAAAAGTGCCGCTTTAATTACGATCATAAATCTTAAAATTAATCATGCATGCAATTTCGGTAGACTTAATAGGGTCAGCGATAAGATATTAAATGTCTATTTTAGATACCGAGTGATGACAGATGCAGATAGAGATAAGAACAAATACTTTCTATTTATAGTTACCTTAACCACAAATACTTTCTATTTATAGTTACCTTAGTCAGGAACTAATTATCACTTCTGTAGTAATTAATTTTAAAATGTTCCTCTTTATAAAACAAAATAATTATTTTTTGTGAAAACAATCAGATAATGAATTTTCGGTTTCAATAGATTATGTATAAATTTGATATTTAGGTTTTTATGCATGTAAAATAATTTTATGAAATTTTGAAGTTTGTTTTATTAATGATAATTTTTTTTAATTTTTATCAAAAGCAACAAAGCTTTGTGTGATCATTTTGATAATGTACTGATATAAACGCGTTCTCTATAAATTAATTAAAAGCTCCTGGTCAACAATACTAGGCAAAATGTAAATTTACAGGTTACATTTTTCTTTCAATACAAACCATCTCAGTGATCAGTAGGTTATACAGTGCACCCAAATGACTAGACTAGTATAAGAGAAGAAGGATAGGTCAATATAAAAAACCTACAAGGCTACTTCAGTTCAATTAGAATATTTAGATTATTCTAATGAAATAATCAAATGTCAGAGAGAAAATGTGTTTTTAAAGTTGTAGGAATACCAAAGAGAACTCTCCAGTAAGATACAGTGTAGTTAAAGTAAGGAATTACAGGTTATAATACAGCCTTCAATATTTGGCTCACTTTGAACTGCATCCTACTAAGGGTACCAAAACACTATTATAACAATTCAAACAACATGCTTCTGACAAAGACATGTGCTTATGAATATACCTGTTTTAAAAAATTTTACATACATACCATAAAACATTAATGTAACTATACCATGTAAAAGACACTTTTTTAAAAGTTAATGAAAGAACATGTTCAACTATAAAAAGGAACACCTTACAATTTTCATAATTGTGAATTTAAAACAAACTCATGTTTAACAAAGGGTATTCAGTGATAAATGCAGTTTGTATATGTTAATTTTTTTAATTTAAATTTCAATTTAGTTTGTTTATTTGTAAGAACTTAAACTTTTCACAGCACAAATCACACAACTTTAAATTGCCAATGCTTACAACCCTAAGCATCACTGAAACCTTGCAGAGCTGGTGTAAGGATCTTAATAATACAATAACAAGTCCTTGTTCAAATAACTTTGAACATACACTACAGCTCAGGTGGATTCTGCTTTATCTGCCGGCCCACCAAAGGAGTGGGCACCGGGTGGGCAAAAATTCGACCTTGTCCACTCTGCCCACCCATAGGAGTGGGCATGTAGTTTCTTTTGTTTAATCTAAAAAACATGCAAGTACAATCACTTGAAAAAAGCAGATAAGCATTTGTAATCAATATTTTTACAAAAAAAGAGATTATAGCTAGAGTGGGCATGGGTGGGCAGGTGAAAAAAGCAAAATCAAACACAGGCTGTTGTGTATCTCAAATTCCCAAAAAAAACAGCAATTAAGTTTCACATATTGCATTTCTTTTTTATAAGCACAAAAATCATTAATTTGTTATTAAGCCTAGAAACTAACTCTTTTCTTAAAAAATATCTAATATTTAATACCAAACATGCATTTTGGGTTTACGATTGCATTTCTTTTTTTAAAGAAAGCAACTTGTTATTGTGTGCTTGCTATATCGCGGCGAGGTTTGCTTTCAGAAGTAATTTTTCTAGTAAATTTGTGGACATGGACATTTTTTGTCCAAGAAACTAAATTTGCAGACTTTTATTACTGCATGACATCGGATTAAAAAAACTAGTAAACTATATGTCACTTAACCATGGATTTTTTTATTTACTAACAATTAATTTCTGTCCGGCCTGACATATTTTACCAAGACTATTTTATCGCTTTTACTCACAGTCCCGATAGTACGTTGTCGGAGAGATCATAGAAGGGATATTAGGCTTATAACTGCATGGGTTACAAAACAAAAGCGCAGGCACTTGTCCCTGAAAAAATACCTTTATACTTCAAAACATAACACTAAAGTATATAGGTTTTTTTTCAGAGACCGCCGTGATTGCCTGAGGCAGATGTGGTGTTTCCTTTCCTCAGTATGAATGATTTTTTATAAACTGAACAGTATTAAAATCGTCCTTCAACCTGTTCATCAAAGAGCAAAACTCATATCGTATAGACAATACACCTTATCGCTATTTGTCCGCCATTAGTTCAAGCGGCCGGGTCAACCGGGATTAGCGATAAGGTGTATTATACAGTATAAAGGGCCCCGGCATGACATCATGTAAAACAAAAACATAAACTATTATCAGATCCGAAATTTTAGTCCCTTGACCAGCATTGTAAAAGGATCTTAGTATTTTTATTAAGATCAATTTGGTGTTTAAAATCAGTCCATTTTAACCAGCATTTTTAAAGCGATAAATGACTTTGTTGTGACATTTGGTGCCAGGTTCGAAAATTAGAAAAGTAAACATTCTATGCACGATCCGCTTTAAAGAACGAACATAGAAAAGATATTAAAGCTGTTCAATATTTGAACCATTGGTATCTACATGATGATAGAGTGTACGATATTGTTTATGGGGTTGCACGGTGGTATCTGGCCCTGGATTAAATCTTGATGAAGTTGTTCCGATGAAAGACGTTTCGGCCACAGTGCCAGTTCGGCCATATTCGTTTCAGCCACAGTCGTTTAGGCCATACTGCCAGTTCGGCTATGCTTTGTAAAGTCTTTTTATTGTAAAACATTGAGAAAAATGTAATTTATTCTAGAAACAGACATAAGAAACAAACATGACAAATGGAACAATACATAATGTTAATCGAAATTATGAATTCTAGACAGTTCGTCACCCAGACAAATCGGCATCTGGACAAATAAATCGGCACCCAAGAAAGACACTTCGGCACCCAGACAAATCGACACCTAGACAATTCGGCACCTAACATAGATAAATCGGCACCTCATAAAAATAAAATCAATTATTAAATTCTTGATCAAAATATATTGAACCAAAAATTAAAATTACCTGGCACTGATATAGATATGTGGGCATGAACTCAATTTGCAACTTTAGTGTTAATATAGCAATTATTTTCAACTGTTTTTACAAAATACCAATTTGATTCCTGCACTATTTATGACATTATTGTTTATGGTATCTTCGAAGAAGTATATTATGAAGTGGTTTATTCTTTTTGTTGTTTATTTGTGAAGACTGTATTGCTGCCTAGTCATTTGGGTAGCTGTCTTATTTGTGTGTATTCTTTTTCCTGATGCATGAAAATTGATTTAATAGATTTCACCATTCAAGTTCTGGTTTTAATGTAATGCATAGTTCTATTCCGATAGTATTCTAAATCAATAAAACACATATAAAATAGAGAATGGAAATGGGGAATGTGTCAAAAAGACAACAACCCGACCAAAGAGTAAACATGGTAAAAGGCCACCAATGGGTCTTCAACACAGCGAGAAAATCCCGCACCCGGAGGCACACTTCAGCTGGCCCCTGAACAAAAATGTGTACTAGTTCAGTGAAAATGGACGTCATACTAAACTCCTAATCATATAAATGAACTAAAATTAAAAAAACATACAAGACTAACAAAGGCCAGTGGCTCCTGACTTGGGACAGGCGCAAAAATGTGGCATATTTATAATATTTATTTTATTAATATTTATTATAATTATATTCAACAGTTTATAGATGCATTAACAGCACTAGATTTGCATTCAAGGTGAACATATGATAGTAAAAAAATATTTAAAGTACTGTAAATATAACATATAACATATATACAGGCAGGTGGTCCGTACACACTAGCTGGCACATTCCTCTAGCATTGCAGTCTGGATCTACGAATTATACTATTACTGTATCAATTCTTTTATTTTTCTTAATATATATATAGAGAAAAATGAGGTGCCGAATTGTCTTGGTCCCGAATTGTCTTGGTCCCGATCCCAAAATGACAAAAACGGATGCCGAAATGTCTTCAGACCTGGGTGCCGATTTGTCTGGGTGCCATAATGTCTTGTTACCATGATAATCATACATGTACATCATGTGAACATATATTTATTCCACATAATACTTGTTCCCCTTGGAACAAAACTATGGATAATAAAAGTTCTTGGGAACAAACATTACATAATATAATTTCCACCTTCATGAGATATTTTCCTGGAACTAAAATGTCATATGGTTTCATAATATCTGTTCCTTCAAAGGAAGTGTGTCATTTGTTTTTTTTTACACCTGATTACATCTTAATTAATGTTCACCTCACATGACATTTACCTGTACATGTAGTACATACAAATAATGGGAGTCTGAGGAATACAACCAAATTTTTACATATTTAAACAATGGCTCTTATTCTAAACAAGGTAAGAATATATATTTTTAATATTTTATTACTGCATGGTCCACTGTGACTTACTTAAATAAATGGTCCGTTAGTCTGTACCAATGAAGAAAGTTTAGCTTATATACTTTAGTCAAGCATGAAGTTAGCCACAAATTTCAGATGAAAATGACTGTACTTCATGTACTTTATTATTGGAAATTTACTTCCATACATTTGTAGCTAGAAATAATACTGGATATTGTAGTATATATTCCTAGAACTTTGATCATATAATAAATATTTCTAGAACTTTAATTATCTAATAACCATGATAAATATTCCTGGAACATTTATAATATAGCCAATATTCAATATGCCTGGAACTATTATAATAAAACAAATATTCCTAGAACTTTTATAATATAACAAATATTCCTGGAACTTTTATTATATAAAACATTGTCCATAATCATGATAATACTTATTCAAAGAACTTTTAGCATATAACAAAAGTTCCATTGGGAACTTTCCTCATGTAATATTTTATCCTTTGTGAAGGAAATTTTCTTATAGCATTGGATAAAATATTATATAAGGAAAGTTCCCAATGGAACTTTTGTTATATGCTAAAAGTTCTTTGGAACAAATATTATGGGGGAACTTATATTCTGTCACAAATGGTCAGGTCATAACACGTACAAACTTTTTGGTTTAGTTTTAGTATTTAGAGTTTTTTTTATATACTAATATACATACATGTACCTCTAAGTTTCCTACAAATATTCACTATTGTATTTGTTAATTATATATAGAGAATATCATATGGCTTTTTCAATATCAACACCGTATCAAACTGAGACACCAATATAATCTCAAGAGCTCTGCTTGAGAGATTATATTGGTCAAGGGTTGATATGGTGTGTGATATTGAAAAAGCCATATCATATTCACTTTTTTATATACCTCTAGAAGATGTTTTTCACGTGACATGATGTAATACAGATTAGGGGTTTGATAAAGCCTTTGCATCCCTGACTGATATCGATAACGTGATGTCATATATATAAGGGGTGTGATAAAGCCTTTGCAACTGTGACTGATATCGATTTCATCAAGGATGTCTGATACAGCACGATTGCCATTGATGGTATTACACATGCAATTTATCTGTATTTACTACTAAGTATATAATAAACATATTTATCATTAATTAAATATCTTTCTAAAGCAATGCCCTCTTATTGTTTTATTCACACTATACATGTAATTAGAAATCAATTATAGCTTATGTGCTCCTATACACAGGAGGAAGATAAATAGAAAGAAGTTAGTGTGTTTGGTTTGATTTAAAGATTTTACATTTAACAATGTTTAAGTGATAACAAAATTATTCTCTCCAACAGAAATGTATTAAAAGGTTCAGATTGTTTTGAAATGATTTTTGTAGGATAATTGATATTTGCAAACGGCAAATCTTTTAAGCAGGACATGAAATTGGATGTCAAGCTTGACTGGCTTCAACTTTCTCAGGTACAATTAATGAGACAATTCTCGAATACTTACTTTTCAATCAAATGTAATGTTTTGATAGCAGGTCATTGGCAGGGTAAATAAACAAATCCCAAGTTTCAAAATGAGAATGTAATTGAGCTTAATTCTTACATATTTCCTCATATTTCACAGCAGATACACACTTAACATGCTTAAAATGACATATTAACTTTTTATGACATAAATTGTCAAGTAATATTCCTTTTCAAAACAAACTTCTGTCAAAACACTTTGCATATATATACAATATATGACATATAATCATGATAATGTAACAAATGTTATGAAATAGTATGGCTGAATCAACTGGTTGAAACGACTATGGCTGAACTGGAACTGTGTTTTGAAAGCTCTTGATCTTGGATAAAAATCGTCTCTGACAATTTTTTACAATTATCTTCACAAAATCTCGGTGATTAGCCCATGATTTTCCTGTTCCGCAGCTAGGGACATGTCTCAGCTTCCCTGGATCCACCCTGATCATGCTGATGCTATATGTACTGTAGTGTGCAATGTTACATCATGTACATGATGTGAAAAGTATGCAGTCCTAAATCAACCCCACCATTTGAGCTAACTTTGAGAGCTTTGCTGCTTATTGATTAGGCCTACAATTGTTGCATGATATACTGAAATTACAAAATATGATATAACCCCATTACAAAGTATGATTTAGTGAGAGTACAAAAACATGATTATTAGAGCAAAAAATCAGAATATTATGTCCTAGTAGGATACATGTGGGTGTACCTGTGGAATGTTACTTGTGGGCAGAAACAAATCTTCCTCAGTGTTTTGTTTTTTACAATGCAAGGTATCTTTATATCATATTAACATGTTTTTGTTTTGAATATATATATATGCTTGCATTATTTGCATTAGGCATACCACAGCCACTAAGCAATCAATATCAGTCTTAAAGTCATTAATTCCCACTATATAAATAAGAAGATGTGGTATGAGTGCCAATGAGACAACTCTCCATCCAAGTAACAATGTATAAACAGTTAACAATTATAGGTCAAAGTACAGCCTTCAACACGGAGCCTTGGCTCACACCGAACAGCAAGCTATAAAGGGCCCCAAAATGACAAGTGTAAAACAATTCAAACAGGAAAACCAATGGTCTAATCATATAAAAAACGAGAAACACCTATGAACCACACCAACAAACGACAACCACTGAACAACAGGCTCCAGAATTAGGACAGATGCATAGTATGTTAAAAAAGTTTGTGTTATGCAGCAGATAAACCGTAAAAAAGACACAGAAAAAAAAGCAATTAAAATATGAAAAAATCAACAAAAACAAACATAATTGACAGTGTATAAATATGTAGGAACACAAAACTGCCTTCAAATTAAATATAAAGGTGCCCCAGAAGGGTTGTATCTCCCAGTTCATATACATATACTTTTGTCAACAGTATAAAATGTAGAAAAATTCACATGTAAATAAAAACATGGAAAAAGGTAATAGTGACACCAGTAAAAATTAGGATCAAGTGTGTAGCATAGGAAAACTTTTGATTTCATGAAAAAAGGGTGCTTTTGTTTTTAACCTGAATTTGTCTTTTATTAGGAATGAAGATGTTGCAAAAATGATATTGATATTTGTGATTGGTTGGTTAACAACACAGGTTGCCAGTAAAGACCCAGATAACAGCCTATGTAAACAGAAACCTACATCTGATGTGGTAGGAATACCTCTACCTGCTTTACCAAACCAGTTCCATGCTTTATTTGAAGCTAATATTTTACAGGTATTTTTATACATGTACCAAAACATCATGCAGTCTTCATGCCGTCACGAGCCCACCAGTCAAGACTTGAAAAAATTCTATAAGGGCTGCAAGAGTTCGGTCTAGAGGCCAATAGAATCTAAAAAAAAATAAATGAGTGTCGGGCTTGTGATAGCAAAAGTTGATCTTGACTGAAATATCAAATTATCACAGATGTGTTATTTTCAAAATCAGTTGTGTCTATATATAAAATAAAAATATAAAAATAAGAAGATGTGGTATAATTGCCAATGAGACAACTCTCCATAAGAGAACAAATGACACAGAAATTAACAACTATAGGTCACCATACGGCCTTCAAAAATGAGTAAAACCCATGCCACATAGTCAGCTGTAAAATGACCTTTTTCAATAACTATGAATGTCTATGATGATGATATTGACTTTTTTTCTAGAAAGCCTACACTGTTTATCAAGAAGAATACTATGATTACCCTGGAAACCGAGGAGTTATTATAACAACTAGGAATGGACGATCCATGAAAAGTATCACAGATTTTACAACATACAGTGTTCATCAGATTGATATAGGTATGTGGTATAACAATCAGTGAACATAAAGCATTGATATAGGTAGATATTTATCGGCAATTTGTATATTTTCCCTTTGATCTTACTGCTTATATTTTTCTATATCATGAACAGGACCTGGTACTCAAAATTTATTAGACAAGGATGTCACATAACAGTGCAGCAACGTCACATGTTCCTGTCCATCCCCTTCAATTATCAATGAAATAACCAACCTTGTGAGGGCTTTATAGCTAGTCAACGTCATTAAAAACACCCATCATTATCAATGAAATGCTTGCAATTTCATTCAAACAAATGGGCTCCCATGATATTCTTGCTGACACAGTCAGTATCAAAAAACAGAAATGCCATTATTCTATATATAATGCTACAAAAATCATCATCAGGCTTATAATTTTGTAAGCCAGACTCATTTTTCTTCTACATAAGACTCACCAGTGAGGTTTAAATTAAAAAAGTTGAAGAGAAGATGTAGAGCATTTAAAAACCGAACATTACAAAACAAACACAAAAATTGTGTAAATATTATCGTAATACAATTTAAGCTAAGACATTTTTCTGAGATTATATATGTTCAATTCTTATGCTGAAGAAAAGATTGTCATGCCCACTCCATTGAGTAAATGCAGTACATGATCTACAAGTTTTGCCCAGTCTTTGCCCATTCCCACTGTTGATGGGTGGAAATGTCAAAATCCTTGTGAGGTGTAGTGTATTAGGTTTCTGAAATGGATATGTGATGATGAAGGTGGGAAAGGTACTCAAACATGACAATTACCAGTAAAGGTTTACTTAAAATAACATGCTAATATGACGTGCTTCTTTCGCTTTGTAAACAACACCGTGATAAAATTCTCGATATATGTACAAGTACCCTGCCACGTCCCCTTGTATTTTTGTCCATCTGATGAGTTAAGCCTTTTTCAACTGATTTTTATAGTTCGTTCTTATGTTGTACTGTTATATCACTGTCCCAGGTTAGGGGAGGGTTGGGATCCCGCTAACATGTTTAACCCCGCCACATTGTGTATGTATGTGCCTGTCCCAAGTCAGGAGCCTGTAGTTCAGTGGTTGTCGTTTGTTTATGTGTTACATATTTGTTTTTCGTTCATTTTTTGTACATAAATAAGGCCGTTAGTTTTCTCGTTTGAATTGTTTTACATTTTCATTTCGGGGCCTTTTATAGCTGACTATGCGGTATGGGCTTTGCTCATTGTTGAAGGCTGTACGGTGACCTATAGTTGTTAATTTCTGTGTCATTTTGGTCTCTTGTGAACAGTTGTCTCATTGGCAATCATACCACATCTTCTTTTTTATCTATACTTAGCGCAGACTCAGAGATGTGCATATTCGTGGCTGTTACTATTTACCTCCCACGTAAATCCACATATATCGTAACCTATGTGCAAACACTATGTCGATTTCGTTGTGTTCAAATTGAAATTGAAAAAGAAACTACAGAACCGTTATTCCTATTATAATGCATAACAAAAAGAATTAATGCACAAAAGCTTAAAAAATGTATAAAATCAAAATGAAATAAAATTCCGCGAAATTTCATGAATGATCTTGGCGCATTAACGTCATGTCATAACATGACGTCATACAAATGAAAACTCTCAAGGAGAACGTTTTCCGCTACGTATACGCCCTAAGTTCGGATAATATTGCATTGAAATGGAGTTTTGAGGTAGGTTTTGTTTCATTTTCTATTCTACTGCATTATTCGCACATTTGTGGATTTCAGCAAGTCAACATGGCGGCTCACTCCTTAGTTACAATATATGTCAACTCTGGATTTGACAATAAAAAGTAACCAACGGAAAAAAATGTTTGGGTTAAGAATTATGAGAATTGAACACATTTTTCTAGTGCTTATTTAAGAAATAATTCATGTAAGACTTATATTTATTTGAAATTTGTAGCTTTTATCTTACAGAGGTAAATAGAACAGCCATACACACAGCAATCCTACCTTCGCTCCAGTTTTTAAATTACCGTATTTCTCCTATTAGAATCGAAATAATTCATGGAAGCCATAGATTTGTTGGACATTTACACATGGCCTGGGCCGTGATATTAGTTAATTTTATCCCTCGCTAACGCTCAGCATAAAATTTGAATATCACGGCCCAGGCCATGTGTAAATGTCCAACAAATTATGGCTTTTGTGAATTATTTCTTAATTAACAATGAGGGCTATAACATTAAAATGTATGTGGGAGGGTAGGAAGGGAAGTTTAATTATTGAATGTGGGTCATGGGTCTTTTTTCAGTATGTGTCTATTACCATTATGCAAAATTATGTAAAAAATGGTTCTTGGTTGTAGGGTTATTTTGAAAGTCCCTTCCTACCCTCCCACATGGCCCTGAATTAAATTTTCTGTTTGTTGCTAACTAGCTAAAACAATATACACATACTAAGATGAATGACACTTAACTTTTAAGGCTTATTTCACACAAATGGTAGTGAAATTGGGTGCCTGTGACACTGATGATAAAGGCCATTCCTAACAAAAGTACTATCAAATTTCTTAATCAGTACAGACATATTTAATAAGAAATCAGTTGTTAAAAAAATGTTGAAATATACAGTATATTCATTCATATAATATTAGATCAATGTCAGAAAGTTGTCAACTTTTTGATATGAGGCTAATTAACCGTTTCGTGTCGAATACCAAAATGTTAATATTTTTCTGACATTGATCATCATCTAGTATTGATTTTTATACTGCAGCTAAAAATTTAAACAATTAAAGTAATTTGTTTTCCATCCCTAAACTAGCCTGAGATTGTAAAGAAAAGTGATATAACATGAAATCGACATTGCACAAAATATCACCTGTTACTATATTTAGTAAATAAGGACAACTATAAAATCTAAATGCAAATCAAATTAATATGGCTTAAAACTAGAAAAAAAGCCTTTAATTTCTGTATTTTTAGACACAGGCAAATGTGTAGTCCAGGATCTCAGACAGATGAAATCAACCTTATTTAACTTCACATCTACAGCAACTGGAGGCCATGTGAAGGGACTAGCTGATATATTTAAATTCAGTTCAAAGTTCAACGAAACATACATAGGAACGACTCAGGTACTGTATAAAGTAGATGACAAATTTAAACCAAAACAGTACTGCCTATTACTGCAATACCATGGCTACAAAACACAGCCTATATTATATAATATGTGTAACACACAAGGACATGACAGAAATTGCAATGAAAAAACAAAATGAAAACTATTACCATGAAAGGCAAGTTCTGTCGGAAGAAGCGTCAACTTTAGTTTTTGTCTCACCTGCAACGTAAGTTTCAGACAGGAGAATTTTTTTGAATTCAGCAGCATCAACAATTGTTAAAGTTTGTGATTATGTCACACAGATAAGATGTATCTCTGTGTCAACCTTATACTGTGAAAGTACTTTTATTGGTGGGTAACAATTTTCGTGGTAAAAGCAAAAGTTATATTTTTTCGTTGGTTCTTAAATTTGTGGATTTAAGTTTAAAAAAAAAACAGTGAAGAATTTGAAGCCATCAGAAACAAAGATTCCTGAAAATAATCATATGTTGTTTTATAATGATTTTGGGGACATTGCAAAAAAAAAAGTGTTCATTTTCACTTGTTCGTCTTTCATTACTGACACCATGGACACCATTCATCAAATTTTTAATAAAATAAATACTTTCGGAAATAAGCTGATTCATCTATGTTTACAAATTGTCTCGATTGTAGGAAATTGCAAAGATGACACTAATTAGCCCCAGATTGAATTATCAACAGATTTAAAACGATCATCAAAGGTGTTAATTGGGTCATAAACATGTCACTTAAGGAGGTTCGCTACTCAGTTTCAAAATAACAAGCTTTTCATAACACTAGTATATATTGATAGGGGATTAGTAAAGGAACCAAAAAAGCAAAAAAAATATATAGGTCAATGTGCTTGTTTTCGAGATATTAGCCATTGACATTTTGGTGGGAAAATGTTCTCTCTTGACTTTTCACAGCTTTATCATTGACAAGTTTAAGTTCTCAAAAACTATTAAAAAATAATAACGATTTTATAAGACTTTTACAGATGGCTTATAATTATACATGTAAAAGATTTATAAAAAGAAAAATGGGGGTCACTGGGCAAATTTGTTTGAGGCATTCAAATGGATAAAACCAGAGGATTCCGAAAATCTGACAAAAATTCCAAAACATGACAAGCGAACATCCTTAAAGAAAACAGTTACATGAAAAAAAATGCTACAAATGTAATTTGAATTGTAGAATTATTTCTTATGAAATAAAAGAAGCAGGCCATATATGATTTTTTTTCGTATGAGAATTATGAGGAGATAAAATGAACACATCATCATTGCATATCATCACTGGAAGTCTGACTTTCATCAGTTTAAACTAATTCTTCATGAGAATTAAAAGGTTAAAAGTCATACAGTTTAGGTTTTTTAAAGGTAAAATCCTGTCTGAAGTTGTATATATAGTTTATAGTGTGTTTGCCGATGTATTCTCTGGATTATATGCCTTTATCCATCAAATCAAACCTACATGAGGATCTTTCCATGTCTTCATTTGGACAACAGTTGTTATATTTCGTTGGACACTTAAATTCGTGAATAAAGCCATCCATGAAAACCACGAAAATTGGTACCCCTTCATGGGACACTAATTTCCGTGAATTTTGTGGTTATAGGTAAACCAGGAATTTTGTGGGTATAGGTAAACCAGGAATTTTGTGGTTATAGGTAAACCAGGAATTTTGTGGTTATAGGTAAACCAGGAATTTTGTGGGTATAGGTAAACCAGGAAGTTAAATGATCAACAAAGTACACATAAAGTTTCTAAGCCACATTTCACATACCTTAAAAAGTTTCAAAGCCACATACCATAAAAAGTTTAAGCCACATTTCACATACCATAAAAAGTTTAAGCCATAGTTCACATACCTTAAAAAGTTTCTAAACCACATTTCACATACCTTAAAATGTATCAAAGCCACATTTCACATACCATAAAAAGTTTATGCCACATTTCACATACCATATAAAGTTTAAGCCACATTTCACATACCATAAAAAGTTTAAGCCATATTTCACATACCATATAAAGTTTAAGCCACATTTCACATACCATAAAAAGTTTCTAAGCCACATTTCACATACCATAAAAAGTTTAAGCCACATTTCACATACCATAAAAAGTTAAAGCCACATTTCACATACCATAAAAAGTTTAAGCCATATTTCACATACCTTAAAAGTTTCAAAGCCACATTTCACATACCTTAAAAGTTTATGCCACATTTCACATACCATATAAAGTTTAAGCCACATTTCACATACCATAAAAGTTTAAGCCACATTTCACATACCATATAAAGTTTAAGCCACATTTCACATACCATAAAAAGTTTCTAAGCCACATTTCACATACCATAAAAGTTTAAGCCACATTTCACATACCATAAAAGTTAAAGCCACATTTCACATACCATAAAAAGTTTAAGCCATATTTCACATACCTTAAAAAGTTTCAAAGCCAAATTTCACATACCTTAAAAAGTTTAAGCCACATTTCACATACCTTAAAAAGTTTCAAAGCCACATTTCACATACCATAAAAAGTTTCTAAGACACATTTAACATACCTTAAAAGGTATCAAAGTCACATTTCACATACCTTAAAAAGTTTCTAAGCCACATTTCACATACCATAAAAAGTTTAAGCCACATTTCACATACCATAAAAAGTTAAAGCCACATTTCACATACCATAAAAAGTTTAAGCCATATTTCACATACCTTAAAAAGTTTCAAAGCCACATTTCACATACCTTAAAAAGTTTAAGCCACATTTCACATACCTTAAAAAGTTTCAAAGCCACATTTCACATACCATAAAAAGTTTCTAAGACACATTTAACATACCTTAAAAGGTATCAAAGTCACATTTCACATACCTTAAAAAGTTTAAGCCACATTTCACATACCTTAAAAAGTTTCAAAGCCACATTTCACATACCTTAAAAAGTTTCAAAGCCACATTACACATACCATAAAAAGTTTAAAGCCACATTTCACATACCTTAAAAAGTTTAAAGCCACATTTTACATACCTTAAAAGTTTAAGCCATATTTCACATACCTTAAAAAGTTTCAAAGCCACATTTCACATACCATAAAAAGTTTCAAAGCCACATTTCACATACCATGAAAAGTTTCTAAACCACATTTCATATACTGGTAAATGATTATTTTAATTCAGATCAGAGGGATACCTGCCCATCATTGGACAACCTGTTTACATGTAGAGAGTTTGAGGGCCACATTTAACATGGACTACTATTTTTCAGTAAAGACTTATGATTTAGAAGGATCACAAAAAGAAATACCCCTAAGAGCTTCTGTAAATGGTATAGGTAGGTTATCAAATAAATAATATGAATGTCATGTAAAAATTTCAGGAGAGATATTTATAGTTCTGCAGCAACCATTGTAGACGAAAATATTTTTTGATTTTATGTTTCTAAGTTTTTTTCTGTAAAGCTTTATTTGTACAGTTAATTGCTTGATACATATTTGTATATTTTTTGCTGTAACCATTGTAGACAGGAAAATATTTTTTTTGATTTTATGTTTCTTAGTTTTTTTCTGTACAGCTTTATTTTTCCAGTTAATTGCTTGATACATATTTGTATATTTTTTGCAGCATCCAATGTAGACCAGAATAATGTTATATTGAATGGTACACATAATTTCAACCATGTTTACGAGTTTGTGAAGTTTGAACCTGGACCAATAAAGGATCCATCAGTTTTCCAGGTTAGATCCTTGTATTTTAGTAGAAGATAGACGAAAGATACATTCAAACTCATAAGTTGAAAATAAACATGATAAACTGACAACACCATGCCAAAAAAATAGTAGGGATTGTTTATGGGCCGGCTGAAGCCCACCTCAAGGTGCAAGATTTTCTTGCTGCATTGAAGACTTATTTGGTCGGGTTGTTGTTTCTATGACACATTCCTTGTTTCCATTCTGTATTCTATAACATCATAACAGAAATGGTAAAAATAAAAGTACTACAGTCCATATCAACCACCAATGCTTAACTCCTCTAAAAAAACTCAGACATGCAAACAAGGAGAAATAACAATGAATAACACATGGTAGATAGCCTGACCTTGTACAGGCACAAATTGTGGTGGGGTTAAACCAGTTTGATATGAGCAGGAATCTCCACTTTTACCTATCTAACCCATATGTTATAAACCCAAAAGAAATATTTGGTCTGCTAACTAGTATACTTTATGGGTTTTGCTCATTGTTGAAGGACGTACAGTGACTTATAGTTGTCAATTTCTATGTCATTTGGTCTCTGGTGGAGAGTTGTCTCATTGGCAATTATACCACATCTTCTTCTTTTTATATCCACATATGTCCATATTCTTCTGGTGTGAGTGTATTCTCATATTTCTCCTCCAAGGAAAGAATTTTGTAATTTTAAATACCTTTCATATTTTATTATTCAGAGCTAAAAATATTTTGTGATTGACAAGCAAACACATGTAGAATTTGTTTCTCCCATATCTTTTCTTATATTTCAAGTGTAAGAACCTTTGGTCAGATAGGGCAATAATGACACTGTTTCTAATGATGCCACAAAAAATGTGACATCTAAAGATAATTAGCTACCAATCACAGCACCTTGAATTATTGTTTTATAGCATAAGACAGTTTAACTCATATGAGGTTTAAATTGTTTTTAACTAATTGTTGTATGAAAACCTTCACTAAATTGGAGAAAACATTGTCATTTTAGTTATTTTTTCTCTGTACAAATTCAAAATATATTCGTAAATTACATTTAAAGTGATACCGTAAGGTGTTTTCTTCCCTTTCTGGTGTTTATAATTTATATGGATTGAAATTACTTCAATTCATTATTGTTCATGGGAAGACCAATGTCCATGGATTTCATGGGTAAAGGAAAACCACATATTTAATTGTTCAATGAAGTACAAAGGAGTAGGCCCGGTAAGACCCTTTGGGCCCCAAAATATAACCTTTGGTCAGATAGGGCATACCTAAAAGTTCAGATTTCAACAAATTTGTAAAATGCTATATTTTGGGGCCCAAAGGGTCTTACCGTTTAAAAATGTCAAAAATCTTTCATTAGATGTACTTTGAATATTAGGCCAAAACTAGCCCTTACCGGTCCTTCTCCTTTGCTACAGGCTTGTATACAGATTTTGGCAAAACTATGAAATCAAATATCTATGAAAAGGTGACATATTGAAATATGGCCTCTGTTCCTTTGCTTTTGTGTGTTTTTTGCTGTGCTTGTACTGATTTTGTGTCATGGATGGATACCCCATATCCTTTGTTTTTCTATTTAATGAAATCTGTTCTTATTACAGGCTAATATATTTATGAATATGAAGCAGATATACAATTTTCATATTACACTTTCAAAAATACTGCTCTTATCAAGACATACACATTAGATTTACTCAAACAATTGAAGTTTTAAAATACACCTTTTCAGGGCTGTTTATTGGGTTACTGGCTTTACTCCTTTGCAATGTGGGACTGCTGTCTATTTGATGTCTATATCACATGATAGGTTGAACATATTCTTCATATGAACATGTGCACCTTTTAAATTTCAGTTGACCAGTGAGTTGACGATTAGAAATTCAATATGCAAGACATTCCATCATGAATATAAATAAAAATACCTTTTTCTTCATATTTGCATGTAAGGATTTTGTCACTTTTTTTATTAAGTTCTATTGAGCAGAATGGCTTTAAACTTGGTCATCAGTTTTGCTGTGATGAGTTATAACACCTGGGTTGCATTCAATATCGTAGCAGCAAATATGTCTTAGATATTGATCTATGTTGAATGATAAACTACGTCGCTAGGCTATCCAGTTGACGTCATTAATATTAATCTATCCGACTCCTTTTTGGATTCTCTAGATAGCATGAATTTTTTAGGCTATCTAGATCTATTTACCATCTAGGCTATCTACACTTTCAGTAGTCTAAATCTAGGTAGCAGCTATGATATTGAATGCATCCCTGAGAACTATAGGGATCTGTCAGACACCTTCCTGTTCTTGGATTCATTGTATTATGAGTTGGTGCATGCAACTTCTTGTAATTAATTTTAGCTCTAGTTTTCAAGTTTAGAAACAACGCTTAGAATTATCCTCAGTTAATATTACATAAGTAAAAGATGATATGAAATCTTTTAATGTTTTAATTTTTACAGATCCCACCAAGCATTATTTGTACTGGTTCTCAGGACAAGAAACCAGTTCCTAAAATGGCTGATCAAGTTAGTTTTGGTATGGAGAAAATGAGTAGAACTCCTGATACAAAAATTGAGGATCCTTTGTATATTCAGGTTTGTAGTGGTGAAACGCTGTTGATGAGCATTAAAATAAAACTTGCATATCCTAACTAAGCAATTTATTGAAAGATTCAAGAATACAGATTTTATAGATACCAACAACACAGAAACCCTAAAAGCTATCTGGATTTTCACATAGGGTTTTCAAAAGACACAAATTCCTATACAATATTAAGTGTTAAGTTTCATAGGCTCTAGATATGTTGGGAATGAATTTGACATAGACTATCCTAGAACTGTCAAAAAAACAAAGTATTCAAAGGACATAAAAGAGATATTTTGAAATAAAAGATTAAAGTCAAAGCAAACACAAATGTTTAAAGTATATCACTCTCATCCTCCACAGGACCTATAAAAGGAGGAAAGCACTTAACTTTTAATAGTTGTATTTGTTTTCATGTTTATTATAGATCTATTTCAAATAAATCATTTTTGTATAATTGAATAAAATTGAGAATGGAAATGGGAATGTGTCAAAGAGACAACAACCCGACCACAGAACAGACAACAACAGAAGGTCACCAATAGGTCTTCAATGCAGCGAGAAATTCCGCACCCGAGGCGTCCTTCAGCTGGCCCCTAAACAAATATATATACTAGTTCAGTGATAATGGACGTCATACTAAACTCCAAATTATACACAAGAAACTAAAAGTAAAAATAATATATGACTAACAAAGGCCAGAGGCTCCTGACTTGGGACAGGCGCAAATATGCGGTGGGGTTAAACATGTTTATGAGATCTCAACCCTCCCCCTATACCTTTAGCCAATGTAGAAAAGTAAACGCATAACAATACGCACATTAAAAGTCAGTTAAAGAGTCCGATGTCAGAAGATGTAACAAAAGAAAATAAACAAAATGACAATAATACATAAATAACAACAGACTACTAGCAGTTAACTGACATGCCAGCTCCAGACCTCAATTAAACTGATTGAAAGATTATGTCTTCATCATATGAATATCAGGCACAATCCCTCCGTTAGATGGTATCATACCATCATAAAATATATGAGAAGAGCATAACCCGTGTCATGCCAACAACTGGTTTTGTCTCGCCTTGACGAAGTCAAAAGCGAGACTTAGGTATGCTGTTTCGGCGATGGCGGCGGCGGCGTCAACAATGTATTAGTTTGTGATTAGGTCTAGTTCATGGTGAACCACTAGTGGTATGTCAATGATATTTGGTATGCAGTTGTACTAGCATTGGCACATCTCATTACCAATAATCATCCGACTCCATACACATTTCTTGGGATTATTCTTCGTTGAATTCTTAAATTTGTGGTTCTCTGTGACCCACGAAACCCACAAAAATTGGTATACCACGAATAAAAATGAATCCACAGTAAATTATAAACAGTGTCATTATTGCCCTATCTGACCAAAGGTGTCATGACGACAAAATTATTTCATTTTTTAATATTACTTTTACTGTTCAGTCTGTTTTTTGTGATATACATTTGACGTGACTCTGTACTCATGTATCCCGTCATAATTTGAACCACATTATTATTTTATTTATTAATATTACTTTTACTGTTAAGTCTGTTTTTTGTGATATCCATTTTACGTGACTCTGTGCATTTGTATTCTGTCATACTTTGAACGACAAAATTATTTTATGTCTACCTGTGCGAATTTCAAACGCGCGATTTTACGCCAGTACTTAAAACCTTCCATCCTTTATAGGTGGATTTTACATAGATAAATAAAATCGTATGATATAAGTATAATGAGGATGTTAAATTTGATGTATGCCCTTTTTGTGCTTCTTCGTAAAATTTGTTTGTTTTTATAGTGATTAAGATGATAACACAATGTTGACTGCTGTAACCCTATTTTTGTAATTTTTACCAATTGTGTCTGTGTGTTTTGTTCACGCATCGTTGTCAATATAATGGAATTTGATGCGACTGTCATACAAGTGAGAGGTTTGGCTAGCCATGAAACCAGGTCCAATCCACCATTTTCTACACAAGAAAATGCCTGTACCAAGTCAGGAATATGACTGTTGTTATCCATTCGTTTGATGTGTTTGAACTTTTGATTTTGCCATTTGATTGAGGACTTTCCTTTTTGAATTTTCCTCGGAGTTCAGTATTTTTGTGATTTTACTTTTTATTGCACATTGATAGATTTTTCATATTTAAGCTTGAATTTGAGTGTCTTTAATGACCATTGTAAATCAGTTCAAATCTTTGACATAAAATAATTGAATCGACTGAAGTAGACACTTAAGTGTTTAAAAATGTCAAAAATCTTTCATTAGATGTACTTTGAATATTAGGCCAAAACTAGCCCTTACCGGTCCTTCTCCTTTGCTACAGGCTTGTATACAGATTTTGGCAAAACTATGAAATCAAATATCTATGAAAAAGGTGACAAATTTATTGAAATATGGCCTCTGTTCCTTTGCTTTTTGTGTGTTTTTTTGCTGTGCTTGTACTGATTTTGTGTCATGGATGGATACCCCATATCCTTTGTTTTTCTATTTAATGAAATCTGTTCTTATTACAGGCTAATATATTTATGAATATGAAGCAGATATACAATTTTTCATATTACACTTTCAAAAATACTGCTCTTATCAAGACATACACATTAGATTTACTCAAACAATTGAAGTTTTAAAAATACACCTTTTCAGGGCTGTTTATTGGGTTACTGGCTTTACTCCTTTGCAATGTGGGACTGCTGTCTATTTGATGTCTATATCACATGATAGGTTGAACATATTCTTCATATGAACATGTGCACCTTTTAAATTTCAGTTGACCAGTGAGTTGACGATTAGAAATTCAATATGCAAGACATTCCATCATGAATATAAATAAAAATACCTTTTTCTTCATATTTGCATGTAAGGATTTTGTCACTTTTTTTTATTAAGTTCTATTGAGCAGAATGACTTCAAACTTGGTCATCAGTTTTGCTGTGATGAGTTATAACACCTGGGTTGCATTTAATATCGTAGCAGCAAATATGTCTTAGATATCTATCTATGTTGAATGATAAACTACGTAGCTAGCAATTGACGTCATTAATATTAACCTATCCGACACCATTTTGGATTCTCTAGCATGAATTTTTTAGGCTATCTAGATCTATTTAGCAGCTAGGCTATCTACACTTTCAGTAGTCGAAATCTAGGTAGCAGCTATGATATTGAATGCATCCCTGAGAACTATAGGGATCTGTCACCTTCTTCCTGTTCTTGAATTCATTGTATTATGAGTTGGGGCATGCAACTTCTTGTAATTAATTTTAGCTCTAGTTTTCAAGTTTAGAAACAACGCTTAGAATTATCCTCAGTTTATATTACATAAGTAAAAAGATGATATGAAATCTTTTAATGTTTTAATTTTTACAGATCCCACCAAGCATTATTTGTACTGGTTCTCAGGACAAGAAACCAGTTCCTAAAATGGCTGATCAAGTTAGTTTTGGTATGGAGAAAATGAGTAGAACTCCTGATACAAAAATTGAGGATCCTTTGTATATTCAGGTTTGTAGTGGTGAAACGCTGTTGATGAGCATTAAAAATAAAACTTGCATATCCTAACTAAGCAATTTATTGAAAGATTCAAGAATACAGATTTTATAGATACCAACAACACAGAAACCCTAAAAGCTATCTGGATTTTCACATAGGGTTTTCAAAAGACACAAATTCCTATACAATATTAAGTGTTAAGTTTCATAGGCTCTAGATATGTTGGGAATGAATTTGACATAGACTATCCTAGAACTGTCAAAAAAACCAAAGTATTCAAAGGACATAAAAAAGAGATATTTTTGAAATAAAAAGATTAAAAGTCAAAGCAAACACAAATGTTTAAAGTATATCACTCTCATCCTCCACAGGACCTATAAAAGGAGGAAAGCACTTAACTTTTAATAGTTGTATTTGTTTTCATGTTTATTATAGATCTATTTCAAATAAATCATTTTTGTATAATTGAATAAAATTGAGAATGGAAATGGGGAATGTGTCAAAGAGACAACAACCCGACCACAGAACAGACAACAACAGAAGGTCACCAATAGGTCTTCAATGCAGCGAGAAATTCCGCACCGAGGCGTCCTTCAGCTGGCCCCTAAACAAATATATATACTAGTTCAGTGATAATGGACGTCATACTAAACTCCAAATTATACACAAGAAACTAAAAGTAAAATAATACATGACTAACAAAGGCCAGAGGCTCCTGACTTGGGACAGGCGCAAATATGCGGTGGGGTTAAACATGTTTATGAGATCTCAACCTCCCCTATACCTTTAGCCAATGTAGAAAAGTAAACGATAACAATACGCACATTAAAAGTCAGTTAAAGAGTCCGATGTCAGAAGATGTAACAAAAGAAAATAAACAAAATGACAATAATACATAAATAACAACAGACTACTAGCAGTTAACTGACATGCCAGCTCCAGACCTCAATTAAACTGATTGAAAGATTATGTCTTCATCATATGAATATCAGGCACAATCCCTCCCGTTAGGGGTTTAGTATCATACCATCATAAAATATATGAGAAGAGCATAACCCGTGTCATGCCAACAACTGGTTTTTGTCTCGCCTTGACGAAGTCAAAAAGCGAGACTTGGGTATGCTGTTTCTGGCGTCGTACTAATGTATTAGTTTGTGATTAGGTCTAGTTCATGGTGAACCACTAGTGGTATGTCAATGATATTTGGTATGCAGTTGTACTAGCATTGGCACATCTCATTACCATGGAGATTATTTGGCCCTGCCCCCTCAGTCAAGGTCTATTGACTTTGAAACTTTCCATAGCTTACATGTATTAGTTTGTGATTAGGTCAATTTATGGGGAACCACTAGTGGTAGGTCAATGATATTTGGTATGCAGTTGTATAAGCATTGGCATATCTCATTTCCATGGAAATTATTTGGCTCCGCCCCTTAGTCATGGTCTATAGACTTTGAAAATTTTGCTAAGTTAACATGTATTAGTTTGTGATTAGGTCAGTTCAAGGGAACCATTAGTGGAAGGCCAATGTTAATTGGTGTTACGTTGTATAAGCATTAGCACATCTCATTTCCATGGAGAATATTTGGCCCCCCCTCAGTCATGGTCTATTGACTTTGAAACTTTTGCTTAGTTTACATGTATTAGTTTGTGATTAGATCAGTTTAAGATGAACTGCTAATGTTAAGTCAATGATATTTGGTATGCAAATGTATCGGCATTTGCAAGTATCGTTCCATGGAGATTATATAGCCCCACCCTGATCATGGTTCATTGACTTTGAAACTTTTACATAGTTTACAAGTTAATGTTTGTGTTTAGGTTTGTTTAAAGGAACGACTTATAATAAGTCAATGGTATTTGGTATGCAGTTGTATTAGCATTGGCACATCTCATTCCATGGAGATTGTTTAGCCATGTACCTTCAGTCATGGTTCATCGACTTTGAATATTTGCATAACTTACATGTTAAAGTATTGCTGTTTTAATTTCAACATTTGCATTATCAAAATTACAAGAAGGCGAGACATATCTCTGTGATAACAGTTTATTAAATAAATGTGTTTAGTTCCGATGCAAAGACCCTATAAGTGAATCAATATTAAAGCCAAAATATGCAATCTTTAATGACCTGACAACAGTATCGTAACTATATCCCTTCTTAATAAGTCTATTTAAAGGTTTTGTTAGCTTCTGAGGTGAATACTGACATTTTTGTGCTTTATAAAGAATATTACCATAAAAGATTGGATGTGAAATACCTGAACGTATAAGAAGTCTGCATGTTGAGCTATATTTATTGAAGAATTTTTTATATAAACTTATATATCTTTCATATATAAGGACAACCACTAACTTTTAATATGCTTGAATATTGTTTTAGGTAGATTACGATTTTACATCTCAGATTGCCAGACTTGATTTATCAAAAGTTCCTTCCAATGGTCTCAGAAAAGTATATGGAAATGACAGCATTAGTTTGATACAAGATTTTAATTTAGGTGAGAATGAATTTAAACCTTTTTATGCCCTGGCGTAGGCAATAGGGGCATAAAGTGTTTCCCTTGACTGTCTTTCCGTCCTTCCGTCTTTCAGTCTGTCCCTAATTTTTTCGTTTTCACACTCTTTTAGTTTTCCTCATCCAAATTTTATGAAACTCATACACAATGGTGAGAACCAAACCTTCAAGACAGAGTTTGAATTGAGGCTGGTCACGAGTCACTTACCATTCTAGAGTTATGCCCCTTTATAACTGAAAATTGGAAAGCTTGAGCAGGGTCATTTGTGTCCTCAGACACATTCTTCTTTTATTTTGTTAAGTATCAACCTTAACAAAGGAGTTATGAGAAGAACTATAATTTTGCCCTCTAAATTTGAGAAAAAGAATTAAAATCCTTTAAAAATCTCGTTAATTTTGTTAGATTTTAAAATTGAGTACTATGAAGCTAGACATTGTTTTGTACATAATATAATTTCAACTGTTGATCTGACAGCTGACAAAATATAATATGAGATAAGATTCTGCATACTGATACAAGTACAGTATATAAGTTAAAATCTGAAATGCAAGTTTTAATAATCACATAACATGTATGTTTCATTAGAATTCGTAATTTTGATTGGCTGACAATCGCTAGTCACTCCATTGTCATATTTTATTTCCGTATAAAATACAACAGCTATTACTGCACTTACTATCTGCGACAATGTTAAAATAATGCATTGAAAAACAAAAGAAAAGCTTGATATAACTCTTAATTTATGGTTGTATCATAAAAATGTAATTATAATATTGTAGAATGCTTCTTTTTATAAATTTATAGGGTTGTAAAAGTGCTGATTGTGAACACATTTTTAATATGAAGTGCTTCCACACTTCATACAAAATGTGCTTCTGTCAACGCTTTTACACCCCAATAAAATTATTAAAAATAAACATTTATATCTTAAATAAATGCAACACCTACCTTATATTATTTTTTGTGTGAAAAATAGCAACTTTGCACAAGGTCATGGCGGTTACTGAAGTGTTACTGAGTTGTCTCCACTTTACAATTTAAAGCCACAACTTTATTCTCCACATATATGTAGAGTTCAGTATGGTTACTGAAATATTTTTTTGTTGATATATGTAGTTAATTGCTAGTTTTAGTTACTTCACTGCACAAATATTTTCTCTATATTTCCAGAAGTTTAGAATAGTTTGGAGCTACATATATTGTAAATGCATAGACTTTTTACATGTTCCACTACTAACATACTGGTAACCTAGTTTAGGTCCCCAACCCCCTTTTTCAAAATACTGGATCTGTATCTGTGGTTACTGGAGTGTTACTAAATTGACTGCCAGTTTAAATTTATTCACATCCTATCCTACATGTTATTTTTATATTGGTATCACATCATCATCAGGGTCATCCAAAGACATTTGGTTTCCAGACAGTAACTTTAGTTTAAGTGTATGGATCTCTAACCGTTTAGGAATAAGGGGCCAAAAAGGGGCCAAAACAAGCATTTTTCTAGTTTCAGGACAATAACTTGTGTATAAGTATTTTGATTGCTCTGAAATTGTACCACAAGGTTCAGTACCACAAGTAGAAGGTTGGGATTCATTTGGGGATAATTGCCCAAACTGTTCAGGAATAAGGGGCCAATAAGGGTCTAAAACAAGCATTTTTCTAGTTTTCAGACAATAACTTGTGTTGAAGTGTATGGATGTCTCTTAATTTGTACCACATTTTACAAAAAGAAAATTTCTTCAAAATTAATTTTTTTGGAAGGAGGGTTACAATTTTTTTTCCTCAAAAAAAAAATTCTCTTCAAATATTTTTTTTGGAGGGGGTAAAAAAAAAATAAAAAAATTTTGGGGGTAAAAAAAATTTTTTTTTACTCAAGATTTAAGAAATTGTCAATTTTCCAAAGAAAAATTTTTAAATGGGGGTCACAATTTATTTTGCTAATTCTTTGTATAAAATCTGAAAACAGATTTACTAAGTATTGCACAACAGCACAGTGTATTGCACAACAGCAAGAAATCTTCAATTGAATATAAATTCAAATCATGCATTTGGATTCCACACAATAACTTTAGTTTAAGTGTATGGATCACTATGAAAGTTGATATGAGGTTCAATACCACAAAAGGAAGGTTGGGATTGTTTTTTGGGGGTGATGGTCCCAACCATTTAGGAATAAGGGGACAAAACAAGCATTTTTCTAGTTTCAGGACAATAACTTGTGTATAAGTATTTTGATTGCTCTGAAATTGTACCACAAGGTTCAATACCACAAGTAGAAGGTTGGGAATCATTTTGGGGGTAATTGCCCAAACCGTTCAGGAATTAGGGGCCAAAAAGGGTCTAAAACAAGCATTTTTCTAGTTTTCAGACAATAAACTTGTGTTTAAGTGTATGGATGTCTCTTAATTTGTACCACATTTTACAAAAAGAAAATTTCTTCAAAATTATTTTTTTTGGAAGGGGGGTAAAAAAAATAATTTTTTTAAGGGGGGGCAATTTTTTTCCTCAAGAAAATTCTCTTCAAATATTTTTATTGGAGGGGGTACAAAAAAAAATTTCGGGGGGGATCAATTTTTTTTCCTCAGGATTTAAGAAAAAAATTGGGGGTCACAATTTATTTTGCTAATTCTTTGTATATAGTCTGGAAAACAGATTTACTAAGTATTTGCACAACAGCACAGTGTACTGCACAACAGCAAGACATCTTCAATTGAATATAAATTCAAATCATACAACCAATTTCAAGTTCTTTGACTACATTTATTCTGTGTCAGAAACCTATAATGTGTCAAATATTTAAATACAATCCAAATTCAGACCTGCATCAAGCTTGAATATTGTATCCATTTTTGCCCCAACTGTTCAGGGTTGGACCTCTGCAGTCGTATCCAGCTGTGCTCAGCGAAGCAGTTTATTTATATTTACAGGAGTTCAGTATGTTATAGACAGTTTATATGGTAACTGTAGTGTTACAGAGCTAACAGCCAGCTTTAATGATCTCACCCCAAGACCTAGCTATCTGTTACCACCAGAAATGAGACACCCAATAGCTCTGTTAGATGTTAGTTATTCCAGCATGCTTTATCAGGGGAAGGTAACTTTTTCAGTGTCTTTTTCTTATTATTAAAGACAATGGTTTCACATTCTAGTTTTAAGAAATGTGATTAGACATGATGACTTTTGAAATTTTCCCATCCAAATTTTCACTCTCGTTTACATTTTTCAAAGATTAAACACTGATTGCAGCTGAACACACTAATTTATAATAACTTTAGCGTTTTCCCATTGCAAAAAGATAATTGTAAAGATCATATCTGTATGTATGACCAAAGTTAAATATTTTGTATAACAGTATAAATTCCTTACAGCAAAAAGACAGGAGAATATTAAGATTACTGATTTTTTCAACGTGAGATAAATTTATGTTTTTCAGAAATTATACCGAGATTTAAATGTGGAGTCCTGGGGCAAAGTAGATGATGTAACAAACTTCAAACATGAGATCTATTTCCTTCTGGTTTGTATTGTTATTAATTAGGCCACCCTTAACAAATTAGTTTGATGTTGCCTACCCATGCCTTGTAGGAAGATTGGGATTTTATTTTTTTGGCCAATAACATAAGTTACATAATTTAGACAAAAAAATGTAATTAGAGCAGGAAAAAATCTTTAAGAAAAAAAATTTAGAACGATTTGTGTCATAAAATTTTTCAGGTAGGCTGCTTTTTAGGTGGGTAGGTAGGCAACAATTAAACAATCTTGGCCCTGTATTGTTTACAACTCTTTTTTGTTCACAAATTCTTACCCACCCAAATAATATTACCTTTCCATGTGCTTATTTAAATTACATGATTAGCAACTAATGCTGCCTTATAAACCAAATAAGATAAGGAATCTACTATTCTTTTCACGTGACATACAGTCCAACATCTTTGTGTCGATTTTGTTGTATGAAAGACTGGATTAATTTCAGTTAATTTGTCACTCCCAGTAAAATTCTTGTTTGTTCAATGCATTTTATTTTTAAATCTGATGAGTCCAACTCAGGTGATTTGAAATCTTGGGGTTAAATTGAGAAAGGTCCATTGCTCCTCAAAGAAAAAATGAACATCAGAACCCTGATGTGTTGAAAAAAATTTGGAAGAAAAAAAATCATTTTATGTTTGAATATTCAAATTTTATATTTTTTGTGCATTAAAATGAGTTATATTTCTTAATATTAAATCAATAGATTTATTGTCTCACCTTGACAGAGTCAAAAGCAAGATTTTGGTTACTGTTTCTGGCAGCTTTGAAACTTTTGCTTAGTTAACCTGTATTAGTTTGTGATTAGGTCAGTTTATGGGGAACCACTAGTGGTAGGTCAATGATATTTGGTATCAGTAATATTTGGATTGGAACGTCTCATTTCAATGGAGATCGTTTGGCCCTGTACCTTCAGACATGGTTCATTAACTTTGAATATTTTGCATACTTTCCGTGTTAAAGTATTGCTATTTTGATTTCAACATTTACATTTTACTATCCAAATAATAAAAAGGCAAGACTTATCTCTGTGTTAACATTTATATTCATAACAATCAGAACACTGAGAATAGCAGAAAAAAAGTGTAAAAAGTATGTTTTATTGAACACATTCCCCTGAGATAATTACGGACCATTATAAAAAGGCCCAAGACAAAAATATCCATAAAAGATGAAAGAATAAAAAAATTATAAGTAACTGATAAAAGAAATGTAGTTTTAAAGTATATAGGGGTAAAGAGTAAAGTTGAATACATTTATCTCTTACAACTAGTTTTATTCCAGGAGTACTTGAACTTCAGTATTCTATCTGTATTTTTACTTATCTTTGCAAACATAAAAAAGCAAAGGAAGAGTGCGTTTATTGCTGTTCCTTATCTCAAAGTCACAGTGAAGTCTCCAAAATGGAGGAAAAACACACACCTCACTGAAAATTAAAGACAACCGGTAGCACTAATTTGAGTGGAATTGTTTGGTAGATATCAATCTTGCTACACCTGCATATGCAGTATGCTTGATTTATTTCAGGAAAAGAAGGATGGACCAAGATCAAGACAGTCTGTATTGGAACCTGTACCTGTAGGGGTTTATGTCTCTGTTAATGATGCCCAGGATGGCTTAAAGGTTTACATTAATCATTATTTGATTTCCACAAGAGTTTTCTCAAATTAGATTGCTTTAAATCCAGATAAAAAAAAGTTATTTAACACCAGTTCTATAGTAACATCCATTGATATTATTGATTGATTGATTGGTATTAGCTTACGCTGCCTCAGCGCAAAAAGGCTATATATCGCTACGAGTCCATTGATAATAAAGAAACTAAATAGATTACTACCTAAAATGGAACAGAAAGTATAGTATGTATTAATAAAATTGAGAATGGAAATGGGAAATGTGTCAAAGAGACAACAACCCAACCAAAGAGCAGAAAACAGCCCAAGGCCACCAATGGGTCTTCAACACAGCGAGAAAATCACGCACCCGGAGGCAGGCTTCAGCTGGCCCCTAAATAAAAATGTGTACTAGTTCAGTGAAAATGGACGTTACACTAAACTCCGAAACATATAATAGAAGTAGAATTTAAAAAAACATACAATGGTGTTAATATGTCCTTTGATTGAGTTAAGCTATTTCAGTTGATATTTTATAGTGTGTCTTTCTATGTTGTGATGTTACACTATTGTTTCAGAAAAAGGGTGAAGGTTTGGTACCATTAAAACGTTTAAACCCGCTGCATTTGTTTGCACGTGTCCTAAGTCAGGAATCTGATGTTCAGTAGTTGTCGTTTGTTGATGTGGTTCATAAGTGTTTCTCGTTTCTCGTTTTATATAGATTAGACCATTGGTTTTCCGTTTGAATGGTTTTACACTAGTAATTTTGGGGCCCTTTATAGCTTACTGTTCGGTGTGAGCCTAGGCTCCGTGTTGAAGACCGTACTTTGACCTATAATGGTTTACATTTATAAATTTTGACTTGCATAGCGAGTTGTCTCATTGGCACTCATACCACATCTTCTTATATCTATATACAAGACTAACAAAGGCCAGAGGCTCCTGACTTGGGACAGGCGCAAAAATGCAGCGGGGTTAAACATGTTTTGTGAGATCTCAACCCTCCCCTATACCTCTAGCCAATGTAGAATAAACAAACAGCAATACGCACAATACAACTCAGTTTAAAAGAAGTCCGAGTCCGATGTCAGAATAGGTAACAGAAGAAACTAAGCAAAATGACAATGATACATAAATTAACAAAGGACTACTAGCAGTTACTAACATGCCAGCTCCAGACCTCAATTAAACTGATTGAAAGATTATGTTAATCATATGAAAATGCATTTCACAAAATTCATACACACACTTGACAGAACCAAGAGCAGAGGAAACAGTGATTTTATTGCCTTTCTTCTTCTCAAAAGTCATTTTGGATTAAAGATAGGAAGGAAGCAGCAAGAATATGTATCGGAATATTTCTTTTAAGTGTAATAACGAATACAATATATACACCAGATAGTGTATAATACCCAGTGTTTTGGTACTGGTGAGATTCAAATGGCTTTCTTTTTACTTTTTGGTTACTAGTAGATTAGGTTTTAGGTTAGATTTAGGTTGAAGTGCAAGGACTAATTTAAGTGTTAGGTTAGTTTTTGGTTTAGGGTTAATTTGGTATAGCCAGTAGCTACTTTATTGCTTTGGACTCCTGAAGTAAATGAAGGCAATTCAAATGATAAATTTTGTCTAAATATCCAGATAATAAAATTAATTGATATTATTATATAAAAGCTTCGGTTGCAATCCTCTCAGGAAAATCTGTCCCTAGACAGCTTTTCTATCTATGTCCTTTTGGTTTTATGATCTTCAACAGTTATATTTTTAACTTTCCAAATTACGATTGTCCTGATGAAGGTCATTCTAGAAACATGTGTTGTACACATGATGACCAATGAAGGTCATTCTAGAAACATGTGTTGTACACATGATGAACAATGAAGGTCATTCTAGAAACATGTATTGTACACATGATGACCAATAAAGGTCATACTAGAAACATGTTGTACACATGATGACCAATGAAGGTCATTCTAGAAACATGTGTTGTACACATAATGACCAATGAAGGTCATTCTAGAAACATGTGTTCTACACATGATGACCAATGAAGGTCATTCTAGAAACATGTGTTGTACACATAATGACTAATGAAGGTCATTCTAGAAACATGTGTTGTACACATAATGACTAATGAAGGTCATTCTAGAAACAAGTTGTACACATGATGACCAATGAAGGTCATTCTAGAAACATGTGTTGTACACATAATAACTAATGAAGGTCATTCTAGAAACATGTTGTACACATGATGACCAATGAAGGTCATTCTAGAAACATGTGTTGTACACGTAATAACTCATGAAGGTCATTCTAGAAACATGTGTTGTACACATGTTGACTAATGAAGGTCATTCTAGAAACATGTTGTACACATGATGACCAAACACTTTTTAAATCTATTTAAATGTTTATATTGTAGTTAAAATTGAAAAATTTTGTGGGACATTTTTGTGGATTGGGAAAAATAGTATTTCAGTGGATGTTGTCTTTTTTTTTCCAGTTAAAAGTTGAAAGTTTTACCAACATATATAACTACCAACCAAACCAGATAGATCCATCCAGATTTGACATCAGAGAGTGTTACAATAGTGATTCATCATTTAAACAGTTGCATGTAGCAATAAAAGCAGGTATGTCACAATGTAGTCAACACATGATAGAAAATGTAGGACAACCTTTATCATTTTTATGTGAAAGAAAAATTTATGATTTTCATGTGCACAAAACATTTCTAGAATAACCTCCATCAGGTTTGTACAAGACCAAAAGTTTCAAATGGCCAAAAATATTTAATGAATGGCAATTATTTATTTTGAATTTATTAAACCATAAAATTAATTTTTGACTCTTCACATTGAATAATCCGCAAAGCGGATTATGTAAAATGTGAAGAGTCAAAAATTAATTTTATGGTTCAATAAATTCAAAATAAATTATTGCCATTCGTTATAAATTAATTTCTATCAAACATAAGGCTCAAAGAGCTTTTTATATTATTTATATTAACAATAACAACATACACACATGTTGGCGTATGAATACACAACGTCAGAGTGGGCGTGTCGCCATAAAAATTGACAACATTGAAAATAAAGGTAATACTTTTAACCAATCAAAAGACAGTAAATACACCAAATTTATTTATTATAAACTTTTGCACAAAACCAAAAAACTTATAAAACAAAAAACAAAAACAATTTAATAACAGCTTTGCCTGAGGGATTTTCAATCTTAGCTTTGGTATTTTCACATATGATATTGAAATATACAGACAAATTATACCCTTCCGACACTAAAGCACAGGTATTAGATTTACTGAAGGAGACTATATAAAAATTGCTGTTTGAGAATCTGATGCATTCTGGGTAATATTTTCAAAAGTGTACACCAAAATGTTGTGATTGGCTAACAAAGTCCTAATTTTAATTTTTAGGGTCAAGCAATGAAATTGCCAAAAGATCTTTAGGTTCTAAAATGGCAAATTGTTGAGCAATTTGTGATTGCGACCATAGAATTCTTCTTTAAACATACCAACTTAGTCTTAATAGATTTGTGTCTTACCAAACCTGCCTCAATGATATCATGGAAGCTTTTCATACGCATGCAAAACATTTCAATGCAATCATGAAAATATTATAACTATTTGTAGATGATCCAGCAGCCATTTTGTCCCAGAAATCACTGTACCTTAATCATCTCCACCAGTTTCTGAGTAAAACAGCTAAAGTATCACTAACTAGGATCTCAGATCTTTATGTAGGTATAAATATCAATAAAAAGAGATACTCTGGATTCATTTAATTTCGTGGGTACCAATTTTCATGGAATGAGGATACTTTTTATTTTTTGTGTGGTACTTTGAATTCACCGGTCAGGTATACCTAGCATGACAACACCTGCATTCTTGTTTAAAAAGTCGTGTTCATCACAAAGAGAAAGGGTTGTCCAAGACTAGAATGAAAAGATTCTATCATGTTCATAGTTTGTTATATCAATTTGTTAACTTTTATTTTAGTCAGAAAAAAGTAGAGTGTTTATGTAGAGTATAAAGTCAGAGTTGTCTCTCTTTATATACAAAAAAAAGCAAGGACTGCAAGGTAAAAAGTATTGTTAATTTCTATAAAGGAGGACATCATTGACTTAAGAACATTTTACATTATCATTACATATTTTAGACCCCACCAAATTCATTTTTGATAATTGGTAATTTGACAGGTCTACTGATTTTTTATTCAAATGTTATATACTGTATAAAAATGCAACCCTACACACTGCCAACAATATTTAAATGAAATGTGCGTTCAATGTTTAAAGTTTTCAGAGTGCTGAGTTATGATATGTTAATAATATATATTTGTAGATTACTAAAGGCTTAACAGACAAAACAATCAGCGCATATTTTATACTGCTTAAAAAATCTCCCATGCCAGGTAAATATTGTTTCGAACATGTATGAGGAAATATTCAATTTTTGTAGGTTCCACATTTTCATTAACTTTGTATAGAATGTCACAATCCTTAAACTGTGAATTTAACTTTAGAATTGTACTATATGGATTCAGTACTATTTGTTTCATTTTTGTATATTTACCATAAACTTAAAATGTTGATTAAAATGAAAATACATTTTTTTTTATAAGCTGGTAGGAAAACTTTATGAAATCAAGTATCCTTCTAGTCAGCCAAGTTCTAGTCAACCAAGTTCTAGTCAACCAAGTTCTAGTCAACCAAGTTCTAGTTAGCCAAGTTCTAGTCAACCAAGTTCTAGTCAGCCAAGTTCTAGTCAGCCAAGTTCTAGTCAACCAAGTTCTAGTCAACCAAGTTCTAGTCAACCAAGTTCTAGTCAGCCAAGTTCTAGACAACAGGAGTTACCTGTATTTGTATGGAACAAAATTTGATACAACAGGAAAATTTCGACTCATCTGAAACTTAGTCCACTGAGTTCTAGACAATGAGAGTTAACTTTACAAATAATTATAAAAAGGATTCCATACCAAACCAGTATATATGTTCAGAATCTGTAATCATTTCCTTTGAGGTAGCTAGGTTAGACCATACAAAAAATATTAGTTTCTTTGGACAATTATTAGCTTTTTGTTTAGCTCTTTGGCATAGCAACAACATTGGCATGACAACAACAAATATGTTGTCTAGATTTACTCTTTTTTTTACTAATCATATGAAAAAACAAGTTAGAATGGCTTCAAAATGTTGAAAAAAAAATCATATGAAACCAGTACAAAACAAAGAATGATGAAATTCTAGATTTTGCAAATTTGTTTTTCTCAAAAATAGAAATGTTCAGTACACTTGGTAATGGGATCCCTAGGCTTTTGAAATATTTGTTTTGTCAATAAAAATCCCTAAAACCACAACAATGACATGATGAAGAAATGGTATAGATTCAGGGAAATGTTCATCAAATATTTTTAAATGTTAGAAACTTTTCTGAAAAATTTATATACATAATGCTTCTGTTATATAAACCTTCAGAAAAATATGATGCTTTATTTTTCATAAATGATCTTTTAATGTTTCTTTTTGTTGAAAATTGAAATCCTCCAAAACCTATACATGATCTCATAAATTTTTATTACAGCAGGTAGATGGAGTAACGTTGACAAAACACCAAGCTTAGAGGAGGCCTATAACAACCTTCAGAATGCAGTCACTGACGGAACAGTATTTACTGTAGACAATAAGGTTTGCTACACCACATTTAGAAATAACATTGATAGTCCATTGTTTGAAGTCTGCATGTATATTGTGCCCCGCCGTAAGCAGCAGGGGACATTAAGGGTTACCCTTGACTTTCCGTCTGTCCGCCCCATTTTCGTTGCAAAGCTTGAGTTGGGGCATTCTTGTTCTTATACACATTCTTTTTTCATTGTAGTAAGATTTAATCAAATTGGTATTTCTTATACATTTGATATTTTAATCCATCCACTATAGATAGTTTTTGAGTGGGGTTTCCCTTATGTCACAATTTTTCAGTTTGGTTTGTCATATAAGAAAATTAACCATTTACACCTCCAACATAGTGGCCAAGGGAAATAACTTAAACTCAAGTTACATCATATCAGATCAGACAGATCCTGTCTATTGTTATATATATGTTATTTGTTACTATTTGTAAGTGTTCACTTGCTTCTGTTCAGGTCTTGAGAAATAAAAAGTTTCAAGGTTGCCAATATGAATTTTATGTAGTTTTTATATGCCCGTCAAAATTTTGACGGACGTATTATGGTATACAAATGTCCATCTATCCGTCTGTCTGTCTGTCCGTCTGTCCGTCGTAAACATGTCGCACCGTAACTTGAGAACAACTTATCCAAATTTCATGAAACTAAACATAGTTGTTTCTTATGATGGTCAAACAATCTGTATACTTTTTGGTGAAAATTAGATGTGTTTTTTTCACATGTCGCGCTGTATCTCAAAAACGATTTATGATTATTGCTTAAAACTTTACAAACTTCTTAGTTATACTAATCTAAAGATCTGTATACTTTTTGGTGATGATTCAAAATTTTATTTTAGAGTTATTGAGTTTTTTGTAAAAAAAGGGGGGTGTTTTCACATGTTGCGCCGTATCTCAAAAACGATGTATGATTATTGCTTAAAACTTTACACACTTCTTAGTTATATTAATCTAAAGATCTGTATACTTTTTGGTGATGATTCAAAATTTTATTTTAGAGTTATTGAGTTTTTTGTAAAAAAAGGGGGGTTTTTCACGTCGCGCCATATCTCTGAAACTATTTATGATTATTGCATAAAACTTCACACACAAGACAACGGGCGTATCATGCACTCATGGCGCAGCTGTTTATTACAAATTTTGTCCCAAAGATAACACAGACATAAAATTTTTGTATTCAATGTAGACTAACTTTGCAATTGATTTTGGTCCCCCACTAAGTTGGTAATAATCCTTCATACTAATAGTCCACCAATAGAGGTAATCCACCTATTGCTAATAAAAACATTATAACCTATACAAGGAGAAAGGAAAGATACCCGATGACTGGCGAACTGCAAATGTCACTCCGGCATATAAGAAAGGCCAGAAATACATAGCAGCTAACTATAGGCCAATATCCCTAACATGTATCTGCTGCAAAATAATAGAACATATAGTCACCAGTAACATCATGAAACATGCAGAGGTAAATAACATCCTATACCCACTACAACACAGCTTCAGAAGTAAAAGATCATGCGAAACACAACTTGAATGTATCGATGACATCACAAAAAGCCTGGAAAACGGGAAACAATCAGATCTGCTAATACTTGACTTTTCAAAAGCTTTTGATAAGGTGTCCCACAGCTTACTCCTCCATAAATTACACCAATATGGCATCCGAAGTAAAACAAACAAATGGATAAAGGAATTTCTCACCAACAGAACCCAAGTAGTAGTTGTTGAAGGCGAAACATCTGACAAAGTAAAAGTAGAATCCGGAGTACCGCAAGGATCAGTATTAGGACCCAGTCTCTTTCTATTTTACATCAACGACCTACCAGATAGCCTACACTCCTCAGTGAGACTGTTTGTGGACGATACTGTGGTCTATTTGACCATTTCATCAGACAGCGACTGCCATACACTCCAAGAAGACCTGGACAAACTGGCAAAATGGGAAGAACTCTGGAAAATGGAATTCCAACCTGAAAAATGCAGTGTCCTCACAGTCAGAAAAAGAAAAAGCCAATCAAGTGGGACTATAAACTCCACGGCCATACTCTGGTGCATGAAACATCAACTAAATACCTAGGCTGCACCATTGCAAATGATCTAGATTGGGGAGAACATATTAACAACATCACAGGAAAAGCCAGCCGAAGCCTTGGTTTCCTACATCGAAACCTCCACATTAGCTCAAAATCCATCAAAGAGCAGGCCTATAAAATATTAGTAAGACCGCAAATGGAATACGCCACAACAGTATGGGACCCGTACCAGCAAAACCACATAGATAAAATTGAAAAGGTACAAAGAGCTACACGATATGTAACCAGCAGACATAGAAATAGATCAAGTGTCAGTAACATGATAACTGAATTAGGATGGAAAAGCTTACAAACAAGACGAAAAGAAGCTCGACTCATCATGTGTTACAAAATAACAAACGACCTGGTAGCCTTAGACAAGAATAAATATCTACAAAAACCAACAAGAAGCTCAAACCGGACAGGACAACATACTTACTTATTATAGCCAGCCACCAAAGACTGTAGGAAATGGTCCTTCTTCATAAAAACCGTCAAAGGGTTGGAACAAACTGCCACCAGATACCGCCACAGCAAAGTCTCTTGAGATATTCAAGTCTCAAGTGACCAAAACCACAAACTAAATCAACAGAACAATTTGTTTTTATCCTGTTTTTAACCTGTTTTTAATCATGCGCAACTTGCCAGAATATTCATCATGTTGAATGTGGGCAGTATTTGGAAGAAGAAAAAGAAAACAGCTATTCTTTTAAACATTTTTTTTGTTTGACAGGATTTTCCAGTGTCGTCACTTTATACACAGCAATCAGTACAAGTACAGTCTGACCAGAAATCTGAACAGGGATACAGTGCAGGTATGGTATTCTTATCATAATATTGAAAGTTAGGGTAAAGGAATATGTTGATGTTTAATTCGGCTGACTTACTCTTACTGGTTCTTTTAGCTGTTTGGTTTACAAAATTAAGCATAAGGTACTCATCATCTAATAATTCCAATGTTATCGCTATTTTCTTAAATTTTGCTTTGATCTTTTAGTGTGATAATTTTCCATCTCAAGCGACCTGACTGATTATGTTTTTCTCAGTTGAGGAGATAGAGCACATAATGGTATCATAAGCCAACTTAATTGAGGTTGCCTATGAAAAAAGTGATTAACAGATTATCTTTGGTCTCTCAATTTGAGGAAGTTTCTCAGCTGCATCTCATCTCAGGGCTATTTTCCTTTGATGAGATTTAAGCTTAGAACTCCCTCTTGTAATAATCTGTAGTTACATGTTATGTCTTATTTCATTGGTCCAAAACCTGTAATAATCTGTAGTTACATGTTATGTCTTATTTCATTGGTGAGAATCATGTTTCATGACATATAGTATTAATTCCTTCACAGGCAAAATAGTCCTGTTAGTATCCATGGAACAATTGTTCAGTTAGGCCTATTGTTCAAACACTTGATTGAAATTATAAGTGATAAAGTTTATTTGTATGCAGTTAACTGATATTTAAACTTGCCTTAAAAAAATCCATTGGAAAAAGTAAAATAACAAAAATATCTAACTCCAAGGAAAGTTCAAAACGGAAAGTCCCTTATCAAATGGTAAAATTTAAAGCTCAAACACATCAAACGAATGGAAAACAACTGTCATATTCCTGAATTGGTACAGGCATTTCCTTATGTAGAAAATGGTGGATTAAACCTGGTTTTATAGCGAGCTAAACCTCTCACTTGTATGACAGTCGCATAAAATTCCATTATATTGGACAGTACTGTAAATTCAGAAATTATTGTGAGGTTTTAATTAATCAAATGATGTGACTGCGAGAGTATTGCAATAATAAGAACTCGTATTCTGATATCCGTACATATATCTGTATGCAGATTTTCTTGAAATAACAATAATTAATCTCTTATTGTTGTCCAATCTTCAAATATCGCAATAATAAATGCACACAATAATTTCTGAATTTACAAATTCAATTTTGAGGGAATCAGCCAAGTTAAGACATCAATGATATCCTTAAAAAAATAATGTTTTACTTCCGTTTTATTTTCCTCAATTCAGTTCATGAATAACTTGTGTAAATTTTTTGTAATTCCTCATTAGAATACCATGCTTATTTTTCACTTATTGTTTTTTGGTAGGAGTAATAATAAATGTATGATATCAGGTTTTAAACAGGATTTGATTCCCAATCCATGAATATTATCACAGGTGGATTTAGGGGGGCTAGGACCCCATGCCTCACTTATGGAGCTACATATATGGTATATGCATAGACATCATGGTCCAAACAATATTGTTTTTGATTTTTATTATTTTACTCAGAGCTATTCCAGAAAAAAATGTATCAGAGCAACTTATCACACTAAAATGCACAATGATTCTCAATTATTGTTGTCTGGATGGCAGGTGCTGACAAAAACTGCCTTCCAACCCCCCACCCCCCCCACAATACATTTTTTTCTGGAATAGCCCTCACTAATTTACCTTACAATGTTTATTTCACTCAATATTTGTAATCATCACACTCAATTCAAATTCAAAATGGGTCTTTATTTAAACTTTTCATGCTTCTTTTGTGTTCTCTTTTTGAAGAATATTTCTCAGTAACCTTTCTATTACTTAATAATTTGTGGTCATATTCCTTGATTATTATTATATCTATTTGTTTTGAAATGTCCAGTAGTTGGACAGTGGTGTTCACAAATCAAATCAGAGCTTCTTGATTTTTGAAGCATTTTTCTCATTGGGAATGGGCATCAAAAGATTATATATGAAGAAAATGAATAATTTTATGAAGGTCAATAAATTATTTGAAATTTTCAATTTTTTCATTAAATTGAAATATTTGGCTACACTTGATGTCAAATATTTTAATAAGAAGCAGATTAACTTTAAAATACATTTAATATATTGAGGATTTTGTTTTGAACAGAAAATATGATGATTTGTTACTGCTGTATTTCCAAGGGAGATAATTCAAAATCTGTAATTCTTTCTATAATTCTAGCAATAAATCAATAAATACATAGGGTTAGACCATTACTATGATTAGCCAAGAATTTATAACTAATATACGTCCTTGGATTAGCATAGTCCCAACAACAAAAGCGATCCATGCTTTTTATATGATCACAAACTTTTGTTGTCTGTTAAGGTATGAAATTGTCACTTAGATCCACTTTGTCCAGAACAGTATATTTTTGAGGATTTTTGAAATTTCTCAATTTTCGTTTTTATTTTGTCCAATTTTGATGTCTTTTTCTATGATTTGTATTTGATAATCACTGCCAGCTGTTTTGTACTATCTTTTATTTTATACTTAGTAGTAAATACAAGTAAATTGCATGTGTAATACACTCAATGGCAGTCATGCTGTATCAGTCATTCGCGATGATATCTTTATCAGTCAAGGTTGCAAAGGCTTTATCAAACCCCTAATATGTATTATGTCATGTCTTGTGAAAAAAATCATCTTAATTAGTTGGACTTGAGGTACATGTGTATAATTAAGTGTATATGATGTGGCTTTTTTCAATATCACACACCATATCAACCCTGAACCAATAAAATCCCTAGAGCAGAGCTTTTGGGATTATATCTGGTGTTTCAGGTTGATACAGGTGTGATATTGAAAAAGCCGAATCATATTCTCTATTTATCTTTTTAAACTGGATTTCGGAAGGAAAATATCGTTGGTGAGTTGTAGACCTTTAAGTAGTGAAAAATGATACTAAGAGCATTGTCTGTTCAATAACTTGAAAATGCTTTGAGGAAATCTTTTCAAATTTATATATGTTGTTTCCTGTGACTGAAAGAAGGTCAAGTTCGATTTTCACGATTTTAACTTTTATCGTTGTTGAGTTGTAGACCTGTAAGTAGAGAAAATGGAAACTTAGATTGATTTTGGCCTTTCCGCTTCTGAACCCCACAAAAAGTCATTTATTTTTTTTTTACTTGATCCTGTTTGGGGGTCCAGATTTGGAAATATCATTTTCATGCAGGAAAATATGGTTTGCTGTTAAACTGACAGCCTCTTGTTAATCTTGGAAGGGTCCAATGGAACTGAAGGTAGAGCTTTTTTAAATTGGACATAGACATTTTTATTTTTTATTCAATGTTTTTTAGTTAGTTCATCTGTACATTCAGTAAAATATAATATATAAGTTTTCAGTCCTATGCCATCAGATTTTGTCTTTTACTGTATCTGAGGTAGAGGCATTCCAATTTGGATCAACTCCCAAAATTGAATAAAAAAAAAGAATTATGTACCATCCAATTTTTCTCACCCCTGAATTTTATATGCATTTTTAAACTTCAATCAGATATAGGAGACAAAAACCAAAAGATACTTTCTTACCGGTTAAAAACCCACATATTTTACATTTATCAGGCTATTGGTTTTCTTGTTTGAATTGTTGAACATTTGTCATATCAGGGTCTTTTATAATTTGATATGCCATATGGGTTTTGCTCTGATATTGTTGACATCTTTATGTTGACGTACAGTTGCTAAATTCTATGTCATTTGATCTATCTTGGAGACTTTGTCTCATTGGCAATCATGTGACTTTGAGATGAAGAACAGTAATAAAAGCGCTGTGCCTTTGCTTTTTGTGTTTTTTGCTGTGCATGTACTGATTTTGTGTTATGGATGGATACCCCATATCCTTTCTTTTCTATTATACCACATCTTGTTTTTATATTCATTTATTCACAGGGTCCATGGCTGGCCTAGGCATTGGTATGTTTCTAACAGGTAGTTTATGTGGACTGGCCGGCCTGTACTTAGTTCAGAAGAAAAGAGACACATCTGTTCCATATGAATTACAATGAGGGTGTAAAGTTTTGAAGAATTTGCAGGCGTGAACACAGAATTTTTTTAATTTGATAAGTGCAGTAAAATTTGTTTTTACTAAACAACAGCATTTAGTTAAGTGAAATTTACATCATACATATGTCATTGTGATATTTATAGTCTGATAGCTCAATTTGACAAAAACAAAAACACCTTATACATGTACCATCTTAATTTGCAAGAATTTTATTTTGATAACTGTTTTGTGTACAAAATTAAGGTGAATATAAATCGTGGCCAATATACACCAAACTTTTATCTACCCTTATACTGTATGAACGTTTTAAAAATCACAAAAATATATATTGTTGTGACATCAGCTAGAAAAGGCTAAACATGATAAAAAAAAGTATCTGCAATATGTTTACAGTTTAGCATTTCTCTATAGTGTGATCTCATTATTTTATATTAACAGTATGTCTATATTTGATGTAATGTGAGTTATGATAAGCCATCTAGGGTTGTCACACTTTTTCATATTGTATGAAAACTGTTTTCTATTTTGGGTATGTACATTTATCAAAACATAAATGGTATGAGTTTTTTCTCACATACTCTGAACTTTGGTGGATAGTTGTCTCATTGGCATTCATACCACGTCTCCTTATTTTTATATTCTTCTTGTCAATTCGAGTCTTATAATGGTATGTTTGTAAACATGTATGGAAACCAGTTAGTAACACAAGCATTTATGTATACTGTATATGCAAATTAACCAAAAGTAGTGCAAGTTAATATGGGCATGACAACTAGGGGGTTTTTTAACGACTTTGACTACCCATGAGGGTCTTGCACGGTCGGCCTTGGCTTACGCCTTTTTTGCATTTGAATAATTTATTTTTAACTTATTGTAATTGATATAATTTTGAGTGACAAAAACATCACATGAATATTGTAAAAACAAGAATAAAAAGTAAAATGAACAATAAGAACAATAAAAAATAAATAAATAAATTGATAAATTGATGAAGAAAAATAAAAATAAAAATTAAAATAAATAGAACTTAAATAAATAAAAAATGAAAAATGAAATTTTTTTATAAAAAACAAAAAAAAATAAAAATATAGGTGCCACCACAAGCTGGAACAGGAGAAAAGGCCAAACAAACGATAATGAGCGACAGCAACATTGTCATGGCCATGTAAATTAATTGTGAGTTTTATAAGGTCATAAATAATTGCCTACTGTGGATTCATTGTTATTCGTGGTATACCAATATTCATGGATTAAGTAGGTTTAGGTAAACACCAAATTAAAATGATGAACAAAGTACAAATTTTCTGTAGGCTTGTATAAACTTTGGCAAAACCACCAAATCAAATATCCATGAAAATGTCATTTTTCATCAATCCATGAAAAATAAATGAATCCACAGTAATACATATATTTGTATTATACCTATCAACCAATCAGAATGTCAGAACCATAGGCAATTTACATATTTGTCTTTATTCATAATTGTTGTGATATTTCACAAAGAAATATAACTTGTATCTTTGCCTGATTTTTATTTGTTGATGTATTAATCTGATTTTCTGTTATGTATGCATTCCAATCAACAGTTAATTGAAAGTCTTGATGGGGGCCCCTCAATTCTTTATTCCTTAATTTTGTTAGACCATATTCTCTTTTCTTGATCTTTTGTCCCATTATTCTCTATTCTTTATATTTTAACACTCAATTATTCTAGATCTCTTTTCTTTTCTTTTTTGGTCCTTTTTTCTGCTCCTTTTGTCTATTATTCTCTATTATGTAAACCCCATCCAGACCCTCTTATTTGTGTATATTTTTTTAAACTTTATAAGGTTGAAGAAATTTATGCCAAATGATAAATAAGTAACGTAGTTATTAGTGCAAACATTTTGTGTATTTTTAAACTAATCATTTAATTGGAAAACTCTGTAGAAATATTTTTCTAGTGATCTCCATATTTTATAATGTTTACTTTTGTAGTTAAAGGGTAATTCAAATTGCATATGACATGAAAAATTTGATTTCCTAAAATTGCCTTATAATATAAAGCACAATTACTATCAATTCAATAAAAAGAATGATTTTGACATGTTTATAAGGACACAGGATTTCTGTTAAGAGGGAGGATTCAAGGGGGGAGGGATTTACCAAGTAAAGGTATATATTTCATGTAGGTAAAGACAAATAACATGTAGCTCTTTAAAACTTGTCATTTTCCAGAACAAATTTGAAGAAAATCATTTTCCATTTTATGGAGTTTTTGTTAGATTATTTTGTTAAGAGGGATTTTCTGTGTGCAAGTTAATTATAGCTCACACTACTTAGTTGCAGGGGTTATAATGCTTTTGACCGGTCAGTCAGTCCATCTGACCATCATCACATTGCTATACCCTTGCTAGCTTCTGCATTATCTGTGGGATCTTCTAGAAATTTGGATGAAGGTTAGAACTGAAATGAATGTGTTAGATAATCAGAAAAATCTGAAATAAGGGATCACTTTTAAAGTTGATGGAAAGTTTCCACTCATGAAACCTCAGATAAGTTGGATAATCATAAAAATATGAAATGGTGAATATTTTTTTGAAAATGGGACTTGTAAATATATATCCCATGTAAATTCTTGTCTCCAGGATAGCATCTTCAATTTTTTATTAGAATCTCTCTTTTTTTATGTTACTTGTAATGGTTTTAATTCATCACCTTTATATATAAGTCCTAATGTTTTGTCTCTTTTCAATAATTATCCTATCCAATTTGAGTCCATCTGCTTTATGTAGCACTCCGCTGTTAGGTGTGTAGTTTTGCATTTTGGCCATGATGGATTTTTCAAATATGAAAGCTTATGTGCAATAAAACTGATTAAGGATTAATAAAGCCTTCAAAAGTAGTTTATATGAACATTAAGATTGTGATATAAATGTATTAAGAGTTGTTTTCTGTATGACAGTCCATATTTTCATATCTGTACCAGACATTGGTCCAGAAATTGTTGTGCTGTTTTTTCCAACTTTTTGTCGAACAAACTTTGTGATTCAATTTTACGAAAAAAAGAGGCAAAAGACACCCAATTTTTATTTGATCATTTTGTAGATTTATGGCAATAGTTTCAGAAAAGGTATCGCTTAAAGGGATTGAAATTCTAGTTTGAACCAAATTTTGTGGGAATGTGTGACATTATCACACCCTTTTTGCAATATTTTATGGTAAATAAATGCAGAATGTTGCCATGATACACAAAAGAAGAAATTATATTTCACCATTTTAACTTTTGAAAATCAATGAAAGATACTGATTACATACATACATTTGTACATGTACGACACAAACATTGGGCTTAATGCAATTGAAAGCCAGGAATAGAAGATGACTAAACATTTTGTTGTTCAATTTTAATTTTATTTCCTAACTATAGAGTGCTACCTTATGTTTATGAATAACAAGGTCAACTCAAAGTAAATTTTGCTTCATTTTTATTTGATAGTATATCCTATATACAGCAATAATCTGGCAGTTGTAGTTTAACTTATATATCAGTCTCAAAATTTGGCCACAGTTGTTTTATTTCAGTTCATAGTATTGCCAATATCACACCAAAATTTTGGTATTTATAAAAAAAAATTTAGTTTATAACCTGAAGTACATTCTTTTCAAAATTAAAATGAAAATTTCCTTCTTTCATCCATTATAATTTTTCAAAATATATAAAAAATGATGCTTCTTTTATACAATATTGTGTACATGTAGTTTTAACAATTGGTGAAACATGCTTCTTTTTATACAATATGTGTACATGTAGTTTTAACAATTGGTGAAACATGCTTCTTTTATACAATATTGTGTACATGTAGTTTTAACAATTGGTGAAACATGCTTCTTTTAGTAATGTCACAAAAAGCACTTCTTCAATTGTGATCTAAGTTTTGTATACAGTTGGGGGAAAGGCATGCATTTTTCAGATCATGCCTTGTTTGGTTTCTATTTTGAATTGCAAATGAATTGAGTTTTCACACATATTTTTGATAAACAAAGGGGAGATAACTTACTGGTATGCAGAAAATCATGGACTTATTTTATCTGGCCTTTGTCTTTATGCAAAATCTCTATGCAGAATCTCTAGTCTTTCCTCAGCATAATTATAGTTGGTGCTTGTTATACAATTTATACATGGATTTTTAGTGTATGTTATTTTAGCCAAATAAAGGAGAATTTATAATTTAAAAATATCTTTGTTTCTTATACATTGATTATGACTATATGAAATAACAAATATGAAATTGAAATCCACTACCAATAGAGAGAAAAATATGCTGTATGCTTGAGTAGTTGTTTCATTGATGTATATCCAGTGCATCTCCTTATTTTACACTAGCCCACTGACACAAAAACTTGGTTGCATTGATTAAATCAGGCAATACCTGTCTCTCCCTAAAATTCAGGGTTTTTGGCACAAATTATGTGAGAGTTGTCTCCCATTTGCTCATACTTTATTTTTTTAATCTTCAAAAACTTAGGAAAATAGATTTTAAATATAATATTCAACTAGAAGACATTGAGTCATTATGAACGAGTTATGAAATATTATCTTTAAAAAAAACTTTCATAACCGAACTTCACAGCCTCTGGTGACATCTACCGTAGCCATAGTAAACTTTGCACTGCAATCTCCACAATGATTTGCCCTGAAATGAAAAAAAGAAGATATCTTCAATATTGATTATAATTATAAATATTCTCTATCACCAATAATAATTTGCATTCTATGTTTAAAAATTACAAAAAGTGCAACAAGACAAGTTTCACAAAAATGAAAACTCCCGTTTGAAATTTTGATAGCATTATTTTATGGAGCATTTCCTGAAATTGCAATAATTAATCTCTCATTTGTGCCCATTGTTCAATTACCTCATTAATAAATGAACACAACAATTTCTGAATTTACTGTATTTTGTATCCCTAGAAACAATTCTTAAATATCCCACAATAAAACTGAAATATAACCCCATACAACCAAGAATTGAATTTTCAATACATTCCACTGTTCTGAAGACAATAAATTCAAACATTTAAAGATTTCTTTTTATGATAGTTGAGTTCAGATGCATAGATTTATTAAGTCTATGGCTTCTAATGTACAGTCACCACTGAGGTTGTAAGTCTGGAGTCGGTTTCACAAAAAAACTTACGATTAAGATTAATCGTAAGTCATGAACAATTCAGTATACTTACGATAAATCTTAGTCGTAAGTTTTTCTGTGAAACAGACTCCAGGCTTCTAATGTACAGTCACCACTGAGGTTGTAAGTCTATGGCTTCTAATGTACAGTCACCACTGAGGTTGTAAGTCTATGGCTTCTGATGTACAGTCACCACTGAGGTTGTGATTCAAGGTTTTTTTCTAGCCGTCTTCCAAATGTCAAGATGCCATCTTGGGGAAGGTGATATAGAGATTGCCAGTTACTCTTGAAATCAAAGGTAGATGCATATCTTGTTCAATTTGCCCTTTCAGAATCTAATGCATTCTGGGTAAAATGTTCAAAAATGTACACCAAAATGTGATTGGCTAAAAGCGTCCTAAACAATGGAAATTCAACCAATGAATGACGTTTTCAATTTGGGGTACAGACTGTAATTATACCCACAATCCTTTAGATTCCGAAAATATTACATCAACAATGTCAGATATTGTATAGGTTTAAAAATATGCCAAGTTTCATCAAACAAAATTGTTCTCGACCACTTACTCACAAACTGCTACAGGAAAGTTTGTGCACGTTCTACCATTGCATGGATCATGCCAGCATTGAACTCTGGGTTGATCTGGTGGACATGTTACCTCTACTCTAGTGTTACCTTGGTTACTTGGAGGAGGGGTTTGGAAATTGTTGTATTGTGGAGTGCCTGAAAGAGGAAGACAAAAATACATCTGGTCTAAAAATAAAATTGAAATTGTTAAAACCTTCCTTTGTTTCCTCTTTAAGATTGAGTGGGTGACTCTTGTTTGTTAATCATGGACATGTGTTCTATCTTGATTTCTCATGGTTTTATAGAACACCTATGAAACATTTCCGGACAGTGGCAAATCCATGGATATTGAGGCTAGAATGAGTGAGGGTGTGGATGGATGTTCTACATTTCTTTATTTGTTAATTTTATGCCATTTTCTCTAATTATATTTTTTGCAATTATTTTCTATTCTATAAACTTAAGCAAACAATTAGTTTTTCTTCTTCAATTTTCTTGATCGCCGCAATATAGCCATTTTGTGCTGATGCGGCGTAAAGCAATCAACAATCAATCAATGAATCAATCAATTTTCTTGGCCCATTTTTCTCTATCCAGACCTTCCAAAATGGACAATCCATTTAAATTGATGTATAATCAGCTGATAAACGTAGGTCTGGAGGGGTGGAGGTGGTCCTTCATTTATTTTATTCTTTAATCTTCCCCATTTTTCTCTATTCTTTATATTTTAGCACACCATTATTCTCTATTCTTTATATTTTAGCACACCATTATTCTCTATTCTTTATATTTAAGCACCTCGTAATTCTCTATTATTCTTTAGGATTTTTTTGCTCTCTATTCTATTTTTTCTCTTCATTCATTAACAAATTTTAATTCCAGGATTTTGTATGCTTTATAGAATCTATTTTGTTCCATTAACTTCTGTAATACAGTCTGACTAAAGCCATTTCCCACTATCCACATCCGTTTTTTAACAGATGGGGATCTCTATTCTGGATAACTATTTGGGATGACTGTAGTCAGACTATTATTCTTTAAAATGACTTATTTTATCTCTTCAAGTTGCTCTAAATATCCCAATTATAACAGTATCTTTCCTATAAAGGACACTGGAAGGAACTGAAATAAAGTACCTTGCGGTTCTGTAAATAATGGTAGTTGTGTATCCTGCAGGAAATGCTGCTCATGGTAGTGGTCTGGAAACATGTCTGTTTTCAAATTTACTATTTGATCTTGATATATATTAGTTTGGTGGCTGAAATCTGTTTGGATGTTTTGTTGTTTTGGCTCTTGAAATAATGGCACTTGCTCTAGAAAACCCGGTTGAAGTTCTGGAAACAATTCTTGATATAAAGAAAATTGTTGTTGAGCTTCGTGTTTTGTTGGTATATGTGGAATTTGAGGAATTGTAATTTGAGGAATTGTATTGTGAGCTGGTGGCTGATGGTGGTGTAATGTTGTCTGCTTTTGTATAGTTGGTGTGTGAGCTGGTGGCTGATGGTGGTGTAATGTTGTCTGCTTTTGTATAGTTGGTGTGTGAGCTGGTGGCTGATGTTGGTGTAATGTTGTCTGCTTTTGTATAGTTGGTGTGTGAGCTGATGGCTGATGGTGGTGTAATGTTGTCTGCTTTTGTATAGTTGGTGTGTGAGCTGGTGGCTGATGGTGGTGTAATGTTGTCTGCTTTTGTATAGTTGGTGTGTGAGCTGGTGGCTGATGGTGGTGTAATGTTGTCTGCTTTTGTGTAGTTGGTGTGTGAGCTGGCGGCTGATGGTGGTGTAATGTCGTCTGTTTTGGTGTATCTGGTATTTTACACACTGTTCCACCACACGGGGTAGTACAGCACCATAACCCTGGAAAAAATAGACTGAATCAATAATGTATCATAAAATTACAAGATACACGTATTTAATTGGTTCAGAAGTATTACTAAAATAAATGACAATAAATCATATTTTTATACATATAAAATTATGTGCTTTATAATTAATGAAGTTGGTGAAGCAGGGTGATTATCAATATTCGAGGGTCTTGATGGGGTTTACAGAATAGAGAATAATGGCCAAAATAATTAATGATTAGAGAGAAAATGAGCGAAAATAGAAATGATATAGAATAATGGGATGCAAAAGTATAAGGAATAACTGTAGAAAATAAAAGAATTAGGTAATACAGTACTGATTACAGAAATGAAGGATGTACAGAATAAAGGAGACTGTCTGGATGGGGTTTACAGAATTGAGAATAGTGGGCAAAAGGGGCAGAATAAAGGACCAAACAAATTAAATTGTCGGTTTTTCGTCGAATCATGATTTTTGTCGAGCCTGCGACTTTTGTCGCAGAAAGTTCGACATAGGGATAGTGATCTGGCGGCGGCGGCCACGACGGCGTTTACAAACTTTTTAAAAGCTTCATATTTCAGAAGGTAAAAGACCTGGATCCTTCATACTTTGTATATAGATGCCTTATGTTATGTAGTTTCCGTCTGTCATATGTCCATTGTCCTTGACCTCATTTTCATGGTTCAGTGATTTAAAAATTCTATTTATATATATATAAATATAGAATTTACTATTCTTAATTTCTCTCTTATTACGAGTAATAGGATAACTATATTTGATATGTGCGTACCTTGCAAGGTCCCCATGCCTGTCAGGCAGTTTTCACTTGACCTCGACTTCATTTCATGGATCAGTGAATATTGTTTTTATTGGTATAAATATTGATTTTGTTATCAGTAAATTAAAAGCAAACTAAATATTACTAGTATGTTTTATACATATACACATTCATGGGTCTACAATCTGTCGATACCTGTATCTTGGCATTGCACAAGGTCATGTTTTTCTCTGACTGTTTATGACGTCTTTACACTAAATCCATTGGATGTTGGATGTGTACGGATTGATAATTTAGTCTTAGATGCATGATTTTTTTTATTAGTTGTTAGTGGCTTTGAACTAGCTGTCAGATAACTGCGAGTACTCTCAGATCTGTTCCTAGTGTCTTTTTGTTGTTTGGATGTACAAGTACCCTGCCACGTCCACTTGTATTTTTGTCCATCTGATGAGTTAAGCCTTTTTCAACTGATTTTTATAGTTCGTTCTTATGTTGTACTGTTATATCACTGTTCCAGGTTAGGGGGAGGGTTGGGATCCCGCTAACATGTTTAACCCCGCCACATTATGTATGTATGTGCTGTCCCAAGTCAGGAGCCTGTAGTTCAGTGGTTGTCGTTTGTTTATGTGTTACATATTTGTTTTTCGTTCATTTTTTGTACATAAATAAGGCCGTTAGTTTTCTCGTTTGAATTGTTTTACATTGTCATTTCGGGGCCTTTTATAGCTGACTATGCGGTATGGGCTTTGCTCATTGTTGAAGGCCGTGCGGTGACCTATAGTTGTTAATTTCTGTGTCATTTTGGTCTCTTGTGGACAGTTGCTCATTGGCAATCATACCACATCTTCTTTTTTAAGGTTAAGTTTTTGTGGTCAAGTCCATATCTCAGATACTATAAGTAATAGGTCTACTATATTTGGTGTATGGAATGATTGTAAGGTGTACATGTCCAACTGGCAGGTGTCATTTGACCTTGACCTTATTTTCATGGTTCAGTGGTTAAAGTGAAGTTTTTGTGTTTTGATCTGTTTTTCTAATACTGTATGCAATAGGCCAACTATATTTGGTGTTTGAAAATATTTTACGATGTACATGTCAGTCTGGCATGTTTTATTTGACCTTGACTTCATTTTACGGTTCATTGCTCAATGTTAAGTTTTTGTTTTTGGTCTGTTTTTCTAATATAAGCAATAGGCCACTATATTTGGTGTATGGAATGATTGTAAGATGTATGTCTGGCAATTATCATCTGACCTTGACCTCATTTTCATGGTTCATTGGTCAGTCTTAAGTTTTCCTGGTTAAGTTTGTTTCTTAGATACTATATGCAATAGGTCAACTATATTTAAAGCATGTAATGATTGTAAGGTGTACATGTCTGTCTGACAGGGTTCATCCGAACTTGACCACATTTTCATGGTTCATTGATCAATGTTAAGTTTTCCTGGTTAAATTTGTTTCTTAGATACTATGTGCAATAGGTCAACTATATTTAAAGCATATTTGGTGTATGGAATGATTGTAAGGTGTACATGTATTTACAGTTTGGTTTATCTGATCTTGACCTCATTTTCTTGGATCATGTTAAGTTTATGTGATAGTTGTAGTAAAGCTTTATATTTAGAACTATCAACATAAAATCAATGGTCAGTAAAGAAGGCGAGACATTTCAGCGTGTGCACTCTTGTTTTTATTATCCCCTTGTTTTTTTCGGTCTCTTTTTCATTTTTTAAAGTACTGTGTAACAGTATTGTTTCAAATATTACTTTGCAGTTCAACATCACGGGCACTTGTGTATGTAAAGCCATTTTTTTACTTAATCATTGTTTAACCTTCATGGAGAAATCTAGCTAATCTTTAACCTAATGCTCACAAACCTGAACTGCAATGGCTACTCAATCCACATGTTTCCGTACATGGTCCATGTTCTCCTGGGTATGGCGCAGGACATTCTGAAAAAGAAAGGTACACGTGTCATTGAACCACTCGGTTTGAAAAAACTTAACAAATTTAATATAAAAAGGGGAGGACAAAGTCCACATATTGCAACATATTGACAGCAAGACCTTATAACAGACTGCATTCGGACCATTCAAAGCGTTGCTGGAGGAGTTGAACAGCTGAAACGTGCAGAGATCGTGGCACTATTTAGACAGTGATTGGATATCGGAGTTTACGTTCAAATCCGAACAGGTCTGTATATATGTATATACAGCCTGAATAGCCAAACTATGCCCCCTTAGCATGGATTGAGCTATTGAACATAATTCTAGGCAACCTTATTCCTGTGCCTATTTACCCTGTTGGTCATTTTTTGTTAAAAATCAATTATATTATACCCCCATATCTCCTTTTATTCATACACTTATGATATAGTAAATAAATATAGTGAATAAAAAGACTAGTTCATTATCGATACATTGCATTTGATATTAGGGAGCTACCATTTGATTTTTATGGGGGCTAGGATGAAATTTGAAAAAATAGGCAGGACAGGAGTTTTGAGTAAAAAAGGCAGGATGAGATTATTTGCAAAAAAAGGCAGGATGACAATTTATGTATAAAAAGTCAGGATAAACTAAAAAAAAGGCAGGACCGAATAGAGTGAAAAATAAAATGGCAGGACCGAATAGAGGAAAAATAAAAGACAGGACAAAATTTTTCATCCTAGCCCCCTCCCCATTAAAATCAAATGGTAGCTCCTTATTGTGTAAATATCAGAATTTGATACTAGTATGAGACTCATGACTAAGAATTGAAAGTCATTTTAAATTTGTAGTATTATTGGGTTGAAACAGCGTTACCGAAGCACCACTCAAGCACAGAAGCGTTTCGTTTGTATCCACGTTTATTAAACTGCAAAAAAAAAAACGTAGCATTCAATTCTTATAATTACATTCTAATGATTTAAAATGGGATATTTCGAGATAGATGAAGGTTTTTGTTTGTAGAACGTTGCGAGCACGTGCAGTTATCGATGTTGTGTTTTATTGGGAAATAAGACATCGCCGTAAGACATCACGTGATTATTTTCTGCAAATCAAGATGACGAAAATACATAACTACATTACATGTATGTTTCATTATAATACGTTATTTTGATTGGCTAACATCAATCTCGCGTCATTCTAAAATTAACCTTCATTTTAAAATTTCAAATAAGAACATACTAACATTCATGATGACACGAGCTTCCACAATAAAGTGCACAGATAATAAAAGAAAAACTTGATAGAAATCGTGTTTTAATGATCCTAGCAAAAAAATGTAATTATAAGTATTGAATGCTTCTTTTAGTAATTTTATAGGGTTGTAAAAGCGTTGACCGTTCGCACATTTTTAGAATGAAGCGCTTCCGCGCTTCATACAAAATGTACTTCGGTCAACAAAATAAATTAACAAAAGGAAGCATTCAATTCTTAAATGAAGCATATGTTATATTGAAATAAATTTATTGTAAAATAAAAAATAGGAAACTCTGAACATACTGCCATGGCCTTCACCATGAATACAAAGCATTTAACTTAAATTTTAAATTAAATCTACTAAGACTTACTTGTACATGCAAAATGTATAGTGCACACAAAGAGCAGGTAAACAAGTGTGTTTTTCATAATTTTCCGTGTGATTTTATCATTCTCGCTTAATTTATATTCTGAATACAATGTTTAACAATATGCAAAAATTTACATGTCTTTGTGGGCATTAATTAAGTAGAATAAGTGTAATTACTAAACTATGCTACGAGGTTCCATTGGGTACTTACGAAAAAGATCTCAGTCTAACATGTGTGGTAGTTATGTTTCTGAAATATGACAAATTAAGGAAGATGTGGGGCACAAGTCGACGAAAGCACACAAAAGACAAAAATAACCAAAAGACATCTGGAGGGCAATATATACAGTCTTTTTAACAATCAACAGATGTCTATATAATATGTCAGGCTCTAGATTGTCGGAGTCTATAAAAGTTTGAAATTGATTAGACAAAAACAACCAAAGATCTGTCTTGAACATCAAATTCTCCAAATAATAAAATCATTAAGAAATGACACACAAATCAACCACTGACGGGGTTCCTGTCTCAGGACAGGCACTGACAGACATTTTCAGTGCACGTACTTGACAAATTTGATATAACATAGAAGTATTACATGAAAAATGTAAATATTTTACCTGCCTTGATTAAGTTGGTTAAGAGGGTCTAAAGGATGCATTGTTTTTAAGAGCTTTTGATAAACCATTATCACTGCTATCGCCTTTGAAACAAGTGTACGGAAAGGTATTATTGCAACATTAGAAAGCAGGGGTTAGGGGAGGCGGTCAAGAGGAAAACGAAAAGTTCATCGAAAATCTTATACCTGAAGAGACAACTATAAAAAATGAAAAACAACACTTTATAAATTTCATGCCTCCTAAGCGCTATCCTGGATTTACCTCTAAAAGCCGAATATTTTAAATCTACGTTTGTATATAAGAATCGAAACAGTTTCAGAGCTATATATATAACGAATTATGAAGGACCTACAAATAATAGCCAATTCTATTTAAGGTCAAAGGTCAAATTTGCCTGAGGGAGTTGAAATTTATAAATTTATAAACGGACAATTTGAGGTGGTATGATAAATACAATAAAATATGATAAAAATGATAGTTACACGAGTGACAGGTTGTGAAAAAATGAAACATTGTGTAAGGATATAGAGATAGATCTTATAAAATGCTCACAGAATATCAAATGAAAAATAGGACCACCGTACGTTTTTTCTGCATTAAGATAAAACATAAAAACAAAATTAAAAAATATACATTTTCTGAATTACCTTCCCTTACTACGGATCCCCGGAAAGTAAAAAAAAATTACTTTTGAAAAATAAATATAAGTGATTATAACTTAAAATCAATTAAATTTGTTCATTTAAATTAAAATTCTTATTAGTTAATTCCATTTTTGCATCAAAATTTGCAGACTTAATAAAAATCTTATACCCATTGTGTTCTGCTGTTTTGCGATCCATGATGGCGGAAGAAACCAATACCACCTTAAGGTTCATGAGCCAATGGGTCCTTATGAACCTTAAAAAAAGTGTGTTATAAATCATGTCAATACCAAAGTACCAAAGTATTGACTACTGAGCTGATGATATATAGTTAGTTCTTAATGTTAGGTTAACCAAGTAGATTTGTTTATTAAACAGCCTTGAAAGCTTAATTATATTTCTGATATAATAATGAATTATTATTGCAGTGTTACAAGTTGAAATATATTTATAATATAGGATATGTTTCTTTTGCTGTTGTGTTTCCACTTGTTTTTTAGTTTTACTTAATTTTCATTTCTTTATTAATTTTCTACTTATTTTTTTACATTTTACATTTTGCTTTTGTTTTCATTTTTGATTTTTTGTTGTTGTTGTTTTTTTTTTTTTGTGTTGGTGTGGGGGGGGTTCTATATGGTTTTGCGTCGAGCCTGCGACTCCTGTGGCAGAAAGCTCGACATAGGGATAGTGATCCGGCGGCAGCGGCGGCGTTAACTAACTACTTTAAAACTTTATATTTTAGAAGGTGGAAGACCTGGATGCTTCATACTTTGTATATAGATGCCTTATGTTATGAAGTTTCCGTCTGTCATGTTTCCATTGTCCTTGACCTCATTTTCATGGTTCAGTGACTACTTGAAAAAAAAGTTCAGATTTTTTTAAATGTTAATTTCTCTCTTATTGTCTCGCCTTGGCGGAGTCAAATAGCGAGAAATAGGTATGCTGTTTCCGGCGTCGGCGTCAACGATGTATTAGTTTGTGATTAGGTCTAGTTTAAGGTGAACCACTAGTGGTTGGTCAATGATATTTGGTATGCAGTTGTATTAACACTGGCACATCTCATTTCCATGGAGATTATTTTTTGCTTAGTTTACATGTATTAGTCATGTTAGTTTGTGATTAGGTCAGTTCAAGGGGAACCACTAGTGGTAAGTTAATGATATTTGGTATGCAGTTGTATAAGCATTGGCATATCTCATTTCCATGGAGAATATTTGGTCTTGTCCCTCAGTCATGGTCTATTGACTTTGAAACTTTTGCTTAGTTTACATGTATTAGTTTGTGATTAGATCAGTTTAAGATGAACCGCTAATGTTAAGCCAATGATATTTGGTATGCAAATTTATTGGCATTTGCAAGTCTCATTTCCATGGAGATTATATAGCCCCCCCCCCTTTAACATGGTTCATTGACTTTGAAACTTTTACATAGTTTACAAGTCAATGTTTGTGTTTAGGTTTGTTGAAAGGGAACGACTTATGATAAGTCTATAGTATTTGGTATGCAGTTGTATTAGCATTGGCACATCTCATTTCAATGGAGATTGTTTTGCCATGTACCTTCAGTCATGGTTCATTGACTTTGAATATTTGCATAACTTACATGTTAAAGTATTGCTATTTTAATTTCAACATTTGCATTATCAAAAGTACAAAAAGGCGAGACATATCTCTGTGTTAACAGTTTTTATTTTGAGTAATAGGATCACTTTATTTAGTATGTGCGTACCTTGTTTTGTAGTAACCATAAATATGAATATGTATTTTGCCTCTTGTTACACATGTAAATATGTGTCTGAGTGTTTCAAAATAAAGTATATTGTATATTGTATTGTATTTGCAAGGTCCTCGTGCCTGTCAGACAGTTTTCACGTGACCTCGACCTCATTCCATGGATCAGTGAGCAAGGTTAAGTTTTCGTGGTCAAGTCTATATCTCAGATACTATAAGCAATAGGTATACTATATTTGGTGTATGGAATGATTGTAAGGTGTACTTGTCCAACTGGCAGGTGTCATCTGACCTTGGCCTCATTTTCATGGTTCAGTGGTTATAGTGAAGTTTTTGTGTTTTGGTTTTTTTTTTCTAATACTACCCGGTATATGCAATAGGTCAACTATATTTGGTGAATGGAAATATTTTACGATGTACATGTCAGTCTGGCAGGTTTTATTTGACCGTGACCTCATTTTCACGATTCATTGCTCAGTGTTAAGTTTTAATGTTTTGGTCTGTTGTTCTTAAACTATAAGCAATAGGGCAACTATATATGGTGTATGGAATGATTGTAAGGTGTATATGTCTGTCTGGCAGGTATCATCTGATCTTGACCTCATTTTCATGGTTCATTGGTCAATGTTAAGTTTTCATGGTTAAGTTTGTTTCTTAGATACTATAAGCAATATGTCAACTATATTTATTGCATAGATTGATTGTAAGGTGTACATGTCTGTCTGGCATAGTTCATCTGACCTTGACCTCATTTTCATGGTTCATTTGGTCAATGTTAAGTTTTTCTGGTTAAGTTCGTTTCTAAGACACTATAAGCAATAGGTCAACTATATGTGGTGCATGGAATGTTTGTAAGGTGTATATGTATTTCCGGTTTGGTTTATCTGACCTTGACCTCATTTTCTTGGATCATGTTAAGTTTATGTGATACTTGTAGTAAAGCTTTATATTTAGGACTATCAACATAAAATCAATGGTCAGTAAAGCAGGCGAGATATTTCAGCGTGTGCACTCTTGTCCGTTAATGTTGTTTTTATTTGGAAAGGGATGGGTGCTGATATTGATCGGCCTAATGTTTAACTTGTTTACAATTATCGAACATGTATAAAGTACAATTGATCACTAGTATGAATATATGTAAATAAACAAGTACATGATTTATATCAGGTCCAGTACTTACAAATGACTGTTCCGACAGAAATTGACAGTTTTTAATTGTCCTGTCATACATTTTTAATGTTAGGTATACCGGAAACTTAATTATTGCCTATTGATGTGTTTACCATAAACTCAAAGTACATTTTTTATTTTGTTTATATTAAACACACAAATAAAGTCGCGGATTCAGACGGGGGCGCACTCGGCGATCCCTCTCTAAAATTTAGAAAAACATGTAATATATAGGTGAAATAACAGCCAAATTTTGTCAAAATAATGGCACTCAACTCCTTATTCGGAGGGTGTGGATGGGGGTTTACAGAATAAAGAATAATGGGCAAAAAATATAAAGAATAGAGAAAAATGGACCAAGAAAAACAACGAATAGATAATAATGAGGTGCTTAAATATAAAGAATAGAGAATAGTGGTCAAAAAGTATAAAGAAAAATTAAAGAATACAGAAATGAAGGACACCTCATCTCAAGACCCTATTCTTAGGAGCGCCATCAAACCCTGGATATGCATTCTACCGTAAAAATGAAACAATGTTTACCACTTCTACGCGTACGTGTTCTTTTTTTTTGGATACCAACTTTCAGATGTAGTAAATGATATATTATATGATTTTTTAGAAGATACTAAAATTGCAATCAAAGTTCATAAGTTGAACAAAGACAGACAACACCATGGCCAACAGAAAAAAAATGATATATCAAAAGACAACGTTAACGTGGGATCCCATCTCACTGCTTGACTGTAGGTTAGGACCGAGATGCCAGGCTAAAAGAACCTTAGTCACAACCAATCAGAAGCCATATCTGTAAAAAAATTCACGATGACGTGAACATCGAATGAAACTGATCAAATTCAAATGTCATTATTAATCTATCCTTATCAATTCAAAATTATCAATTAATCAAAATTGACTACCTAAATATAAAAAAAAAATGTGGTATGATTGCCAATGAGACAACTCTCCACAAGAGACTAAATTACACAGAAATTAATAACTATTGCGGTCACTGTACGGCCTTCAACAATGAGCAAAGCCCATGCGGTATAGTCAGCTATAAAAGGCCCTGAAGTGACAAATGTAAAACAATTCAACCGAGAAAACTAACGGCCTAATTTATGTACAAAATAATGAACGAAAAACAAAGCCTATTTATCAATATGAAGTTGGCGTGACATTATATAGCAAGGTAAACCAGTAAAGGCAAAATTAATCTTTGATCGGATATCGAATCGTATTATGATTACCCATACCGTATTTAGTATCTTCTCCAGTCCGGGACATGTTCCCCGTACGAGTATACATGTTTTGGTGGTGAAATTGATTGATAAATAACTTTATATATCTGCCTAGCGGCAGTTTCATACATATGATGCGACACTTTTGCAGCCGTATATCATCAGATAGCAGAGCCTGAACACCTGTTACCCTTCACAACCTCACTTTTCTGATTCTGAGTCCATGAGTTCTCGCATATTATCCCTAAAATGTAACGATCTTAGCTGAGATGGAGCAAATTATTATTTTAATGTCTTTTATTTTTTCAAACAGATTTTATCAGTCAATAGCCGTATGCATGATAATTATGATTTTTAGGGACTGCTCTCTCATAATTGAATAAAACCCAAAAAAGTACAGTTGTGTATATATTTATTGCATCAAAAGCATGCAAAAACACCTCTGAAATTTCACCTTTTTGAACTTTGCGGGTTTAATGATCCATACACGCGATCGTATTTCCTGTGTTAAATTACTTTTCGTCATTTTTTAAGGACATACAAACTTGGCTTCAAATCTTATCTGTCTTTTTATTAAGGCCTCTTATTCATGGTGATCACCAGTCAGCTACTGACCCGCAGAAAGACCGGTGATAAACGCTGCACCTATAATTGTCAACTAATGGTCAGCAGGTGTATACAAAGATACAAAGTGTGTATTAGATTAATAGTGAAATATATCAATTTATCATAATTAATATAACAATCAATGTCAACTTTTAATCTTACTTGTCAGGTGTTTTTACCGTAGCTTCGTTCATAGATTTATGATTGATCATTTCATGTGTTGGTGTATGTGTATACGGCCGTAATTCATTGTATCGAGAAAAGATAGCAGGGTAGACACAACACCCTTGCTTGACCCCAACACAAATATGAAATTGTCTGTGAAAACGATAAATAACAAAAATTAAATGAATGAAAGATGAACACTAAAACTTTGAAATGTGCTTCGTTCTATGTGATAATTATTTCGGTCATTGGGGGAATTTATTGCAGTCATTTTTCACGGATGAGAACGGTAAGACTTCTGGTGTTTATCAGTTTTCTTTTCCAAAATTAATTTAATTCAATTACTTATGTTTGTATCTTGCTTATGTTTTCGTCACAAATCTCCATTGTTCATAATGATAATATCTTTATTGCTCAAATTATACACATAAAAGGGTCAAAGGCATAGAAACATTAACATTACAATTAACAACAACATCATCGAGACCTCAATAAAAATAAGATAACATATAAAAAAAAATAATAGTAAATAAACCCCGCTTGCAGACTTAGAACCGACAAAGAACCCTGTCTAACAGCAAACATCCTGCAAAAAGTGATTTCTTTGCAATATAACGCGAGAAGAAAAACCCGTCACATATTCAAGGTGCCTTTCCCAAGTAAGGAACTCCGTCACATATTCATGGTGCCTGTCTCTCAAGTCAGGAACTCCGTCACATATTCATGGTGCCTGTCTCTCAAGTCAGGAACTCCGTCACATATTCATGGTGCCTGTCCCAAGTCCGGAACCGCGTCACATATTCATGGGCCTGTACTAAGTCAGGAACTACCTCTCATATTCAAGGTGCCTGTCCCAAGTCAGGAACCCCGTCAATGGTTGTCTTATGTCATATCTTAATGTTGTTTTTTTTTATCATTTGGAGAATTTGGTGTCAATGCAAAATTTGGTAATGCAAACAATACAGATTTTTTTTCTATCTACTATTAATCCAATTACAACTTGTATAGACTCAGACGATTTATAACTTGGCTTACTTATTCGATAATTGTCTATTGTTGCACTCTAAATGTCTTTTGGTTATTTTTGCTGTTTGGTTGCTGTCTCATTGACGGTTACTCAACATCTCCTGTTGTTCAACTTTAGATTATCGTTGAGATCGACGTAGTTGTAAGATCAAGTTTATAATTTCAGAGGCAAAATAACGCAAGAAGGCAAAATTTAGCTGATACAGTATTAAGGAACAGTTTAACATACGAAGCAATCATCTTAGAGCTACTGAAGAGAAGACTTGGAATTACACGACAGCAGACGATTGTAACCAATCCAGTGACTGTCAGTTTACCAGACAATTTTATTCAAGAAAATGTACACACAATTAGAAATAAGCGTCCACATTTTCAGACAACTAGGAATACACGTCCACCCACGCAAACATTCAGGAACACCCGACCACCCACGCAGGCATTCAGGAACACCCGACCATCCACGCAGGCATTCAGGAACACCCGACCACCAACGCAAAGTAGAAACATAGTCCATTCAACAAAGCCACCACCTCAAACAACAATAAGAAATTTAAACAATAACCAAGTTGCTGGTACGCCCATTCAGCTTATGTCGCAATCAACTCAATCGCGGTTGTCTGGTCAAAGTAATTCAGTGAGAATAAACACTGTAGTGCAAACAAAAAATACACAATCAAAGCAAATATATAATGGTATCATTTCTTTAAGAAAAAACGGCGGTTTCGAATTTCAGTCACCGAATGGAGTAAGACTTTCAATTCCAAATAAATCTGGAAAACTAATTCTTAGGCCAGTTTCCAATGGCGTAGAACTAAATTATGTGACTCCTATACCGACCCGACCAACAATGTTTGAAGAGGAAGAATTTGAGTTTTAACATGACTGTCCTGTTAAGAATTTAATATTCACAAAACCACAAATTCGCCGTTTCAGAACTTTCGTTGTTTGTAACCCCAAAAAAAAAAAATAATTGTGGAGCAGTTAGATCTCAGGAATCTCAGGAATGACGCCCGTACTGTTGTGGGGCTATAAGGGAAACTTAATATATCATATATCTTTTGTTCCAATTTTTTGATATAACCAAGAAAACATTTTGATCTATATGAACATTTAATCATTATATACTTAGTGGTAAATACAAGTGAACTTTCTATATAATTAAGAGAAGGGGGTTGTAGGGGGTCTCATCTTTCCCGTAAAAATTAATCCATGATTCCCGAGTTCCGATCAGTGTAGATCACGAATTTCCGCAATCCAGACATCTCTGAAAGGTCCTTCTCCCCTCCCCATAATACAATCAATGGCAATCGTTCTGTATCAGCCCCAACGGGTAAAGACCGGTTTTAAGTACATTTATATAATTAGGTGTATATGTTGTATTTGCTCATGCCATAACCATTAAATATAAATGTGTTTGTGTAAATAAATATTCTATATTGTGTATTGTCTATGCGATATTGTCTTTTTTACTATCATATATACCGTATAACTCCTAACCAATAAAGAAAATGTTGGTTCCTATTACCTTTAAAGTGCCGTTCCTTTGCGTCTCCTGTGGGCAAACCGGCAGTTAAAGATAGTTTTCCAAGTCAGAAATATGACTAAAGGACTTTCCGTTTTGAATTTTCCTTGGAATTCGGTATTTTTGTTATTTTACTTTTTTCAATAATTTCTAGTGTTTTAAGTTTCAGTTTTTTAACTTGTTTTCATTCGGTGCTTGCTGGATTCTTAATAATTGTATTATGGTGAAACGTGTATTGCTGTATTGCAATCTTTTGTCGGATTGAATGTTGTTTTCCCTGGCCACGCTGCTGACAGTCTATATAGATTTAAAGCTGAATTCTCAGCTCATATATTAGCAATAATTTTGTTAAAAATGATCATTTATATTCTATTCATATCTTAATTCACATCTGATCAGTTTGACACAGTATATATAGCCATCATATCGAAAGCCGTAATTATTTTATTTACTTTATTGTGTAAAGAAGAAGATTGTTTCACGTTTCGGTAGTATTAAGAGAAAAAGAGAGGCGAAGGATATCAAAGGGACATTCAAACTCATAAGTCTAAAATAAACTGACAACGCCAAGGCTAAAAAATAAAAAGACAAACAGACAAACAACAGTTCAAAAACACTACACAGAAAACCAAAGACTGAGCAACACGAACCCCACCAAAAACTGGTGGTGATCTCAGGTGCTCCGGAAGGGTAAACAGATACTGCTCCACTGTGGCACCCGTCGTGTTAGTACAAACAGTAAATTATTGTATTGTCGGTAATAGCAAATAATTATGCTTTTAATTTTTTCATGAGATATTAGACACGTGATGAATGTTATAATGAAAACAAATTCATTGGTTATACTTATCACTTTGTAACCAGCAGCAGACATGACAACATTCAAGTTCTTGGTATAATGGATACTAAAATTATTGAATATATATTATATTAAATTTACACGTCCGATTATATCCCTTGAGACGACTTTGCGCATTGCATGGGTTCGGACAAAGGTTTCCAGTTTACCCCCAATATTGGGTGTTTGTTTGGTTGTTCCTGGCCGGCGATGTCGAAAGTGATTGAGTATTCAGCAGTCGCCTTGCATGTTATTTATATTTTATATTTGTCATACTTCTATATTTTTGTCTGTATCATCAGTTAGATGGCACCTATACAAACAATTCTGAAATTTAAATTATTTGCGATTATTATATTTGCATATATCTATATATAAATTTGAATAATTATATTTGCATATATCTATATATAAATTTGAATAAACAATACTATTGTCCACTATACTTGCTGGGTTTATCGGCTATTATACATATATTGTATGTATTCTTGGATATGGAATGAATTGTATAAGAGTAAAAGTATATTTGTGTTTCTGTGTTAATATGGACTTTTGTTTTCTTTTGCAGATCAGATTTATGAATATAATATAATCAAGAACTATTTTGGAGGCCACACACTGAAAGGACTATTAAACGAGTTATTTTAGTGAAATATTGGTGTTTTAACACTAAGAATAAAACTGGTCAGCTTGGGTCTTTTCTTCCCACTTCTATCTTTGGGTTATTTATTACGCATAATTAAGACAACTTTTATGTTCGTATGAGAAAGCGAACGAGAACCGATAAGTTTGTATATGTTGTATGTACCAGATTGTATACATCTTAAATTATGATGGTTATCTGTTATTAGACCCCCGGGCCCCCATTTTTGTGAATTTTCATATTTTATAAAAGGGGTCGTCTTATTAATTAAATTACCTTCAGTATACTAGTACAACATTACGTTTCTGGAGCTCTTTTCACAAAAAAACTTACGACTAAAATTGATCTTAAGTTATACTGAAATGTTCATGACTTACGAGTATTTTTACTCGTAAGATTTTTTGGTGTCTATTTCTTACATAACAGAATTAATTACGATAATTGTTTGTTATTATTGTACTTGTCCATACATCTATCTTATTTATGGGGCGAACCAGTAAAAGAATTCTAAAAAAAACTCATGACCTGACATTTAAGAGTCCATTGCGGAACACGACCTGACGTTTTTTTTAAGGTATTCATTGTTTTGGTGCAGAACATTCACGATTTTAATTTCTATTTTCTTCTGCACACACTGCAAAGCGAACCGGAAGTAGTCAAATAATTTCGTCCGTAAGCAAAGGTATTATCATGACTGTTTTACGTAACAAATAGTCTGCTTTGAACTACTTTCTTGGACTTCCATAAAATCATCAACATGGCGTATGAATATTAAATAAGACTTTAATCGATTTTCCGATTATTAAGATAATATAATAGGGAAGCGACAAGGACATGATATTCGCTTCCTTCTATAGTTTTCCCACATTAATATCGTAGTAGGCTAATCGGACACAATAAGTATATAAGTTAACAATGAGGGACATCCATTCTGCTTGACATACAGCAATTGTAAAGTTTCTGCGACCTCGGGGTCGTGTGTCATAAACAAATAACAGTTTATGACAAATAATTAATGAATTTTTTGTAATTCTCAGTCAAGTCATCCTAGGTCATATAATATGTAATATTTAAAGAACGAAAATGAGGTTCAGTCATGCAAGGGTCTATAGAGACAAACACAGACTCTTTATTACAATATTATGGCGTATTTCTGACCATATAACCTGTTAATGATAGTTAAGCTCTCATATACATGTTTCTAGTCTTTAGTTTTCTATGTTATGTTTTGTGTACTATTGTTTGTCTGTTGGTCTTTTTCTTTTTTTCTAGCCATGACATTGCCAGTTTATTTTCGACTTAAGAGTTTGAATGTCCCTCTGGTATCTTTCGCCTCTCTTTCTGAATAAGTCTATCAAATTTATAAAATTAGAGTTTCAATTTTCCATCGTAATTTTGGCAAACATTTCTTATTAATTTTACTGTATACAGTTTAATCTCATCCTACGCTCTCGAGTTGATAGTTGTGTATATATATATATATATATACAAGTCTAAATTGAAAACAACGTTCAAACCTATGATTGCGTTGGATAAAAACCGCAATTTTTATACGTGTGCATGCAAAACAAATTTCTTGATAGAGAGGTCTAAATACAACACCAACAACATTCTCCAAAAGACCAAAAAAGTGAAAAAGTATATTTTAACAAAACGCATTTGACTTACAGGTCGAACAACAGATGTTCTTAAACCCTGCCGACTGCCATTGGCGATTGCCAAATAAACGGACCACAATGTTACAAAATGGATCTTTTAAAATTATTGATTTAATACCAAACAGAAAAACAATAAACTTGCGGAAAAGATGGTATACCGCTAACAAAAGGTGCAAAAATTAGTACACCATATCCGGATTTGACAAATTAATGTCTCTTCAGTGATGTTAGGGATCGAAACGGTATTTGGAAGGCCATATAATTTATAAAATTTTAAATGCCTGAAGATGGATCATAGCTGAAATTTGGTTATATTTTGGCAAAGTTTCAGTAATTATGCAAAAAATTAATAAGAGGGACATTCCTAACCAAAACCAAAGTTCTAGATCTATTGGAAGTAAAACTATATCCTGCTTTCTGCTCTTTGGTCAGGTTATTGTCTCATTCCGCGTTTCCATTCTCTATTCTGTATACTAGTACCTGGTCTAAATTAGAAACAAATAGATTCTTGTTGGTTAAGGATGTCTTTCAGCAGTTCAATACAAAATTGAATTTAAAAAACCTCATATATTTAATACTATACAAATATTTTAGATTTGATATCAAAACTGAAGTTTGTGTCCAACAACAATGTTTAGAGTAAATAACATTTTGATTTTTAAATATATCTGTAACCAATGCAAGGTTACCATAATTATAAAATATTTAATGTTTATTATTTAGACTCATTATAATATCCAAAGAAGAAGGTAATTACTTCGATAAAGCCAATGTTTAGGCCCGAAAATCCAAAAATCAAACAGTATAAGCACTTCGGATGTTCATGTTAAAGATTTTTAGCCTTGGCTCATGTATATGCGCAAAATGGCCACTTTATCATGTCAAATATGTCACGTTCGACATGTTTACGACATCAAAGTAACATCACAAGTGACCTTATTGCACTCAAGTGTCCATATCATATCAACCTGTTCATTTTTCAGTAAAAAAAACATTTTGAAAGGCTTGAATAATTTTACTATTTCTGCAATTTAAAGGGGCATTAGCTACGAGAGTATAAAAAAAAATTAAAATATTTTTTTTTTTTGTTCAATCATAAATGAAAGTGATATAGTGAAATACTAATTCGCTTTTAGCAGCCAATTTTGTTCAATTTTGTCAAAATAATATATGAAACATAGCTGGTGAATTATTCACTTGCAAGTGGATAATTCGACCTCATTGAATCCGTATTCATGTGACCTTTAATTAAAACCCTTAGCTTAGATGGGTTACGCATGTATTCAGCTATTAAAGGAAACGAATGTCAACATTGAAAGTGAAACAATGATGAACCATTTGGTTGACTAAATCGATCAACAAAAAAATTATTGTTATACAGGTAAAAACGATGATAACATACCTTTAACCTACAATATGAAATCAAACAGACCTAGTAAAATCCAATTGCACGTGGTCGCTACCTTTTTATATTTATATTTATGTTTGTATAGGGTTATATAACCGTCGGCAGTCTTCGGAGGTCATCTCGATGGTTAGTTAGATGACGTCTAGACAAAAATACACACGAAATGTTGATACATATTATCGAGTCCATGTATTGTTAATTGTTTAATTTAGACTTTTTGTAATTTGGATTAACGTTTTAGTATGTTATAAATCAAATATGAGGATTTGAATTAAATCGGTGGAGATGAATTTGACAGCTAATGCACCTTTAAAGGGCCAGATAATGGGCCGTTTCATATCTCGTCCATTCAGTAGATTTTAACAGTTTTGCCCATTAACAGAAGTGTCATTTTCAAAAAATGTCGAACCTATAAATTGCAAAATTGAATAAAGTTACTAATTCAAACCATTTTTTGATAGATGGTGCAATATTTTGTCTATCCTGTTACCATGTTCAAAAGACTGAATTTTGGGTTATTTAGAAAAGGTTTCGATAAAATTTTAAGCTTGTTTTTCATTGCCAATAAGATGGTATTCAAGAATAAAAACTTCTATATATTTTCATTCTGTGTAATGATAGATTATTTGTCAATTCTCCATGTTGTACTGAAAAATACCTCTAAAAATTGGGTTTCTAAGGTTATAAAAAATAACCATCAGCAACGTAAGTCTACGAAAGCAATTCGTGATGTTCAGCATTTTTTCTCTCTTTCTAATAAACCAAACATCAAGTAATTTCCTTGTATGTTGGTTTACTTTTGTTGTTGTTTTTTGGTAACATGAACGTACGTTAACGATATATCACCATATTAAGTTCAATCCTGTTACCCTTTTTGTCTATCCTGTTACCGATAGCAGTATTGCATTTTGTATATGCTAAATTGCAAAGATTAATTAAGACGTAATTGTCACCTTTAAATGAGTTCAAACAACCAAACATTTCGTTATGTGTAAAATAATATGTAATTATATACTTTTTAAAAAACGTTTTAGTCAAATATTGTCTATCCTGTTACTGTAACCATAGTAACAGGATAGACAAATTCTTCATTTATGAATGCTGTTGTGTAATAACTACTCCCTTTGATGCAGTGATAATGTTTTTATCTGCTGTGAGTTTGGATTCCAGCATGGAATTGCACTTTTTACAAGTCTTATATTATTGTAATTAAAAATGTATTGGTAACAGCATAGACATGATAAGCATGATAAAAGGGTACCCACTAATTTTTGTCACTAAATGTCTAACTTTCTTTTCTCTTCACTGTTATGCAAGAAACGATCAGAAACGTGCTGTGTCAAATATTTAGGATGCTTCTGTGCTCTTGAAATCATCACTGAATAGTTCCATATTCATAGGGAGAAACTATTTAACGGTCGATATAGTAGCGGTAACCATGGTAGCAGCATAGACATGCATTTCATCATCAGTACGCCGATTGAATTTAGTTGTTGAAAAAAAGTTACATAGAATGAAAAAGAAGCTGTGATTTTTCGTTAGAGTTTTCATTAACATTATTATCAAGGCAATCAGAAAATAGGAAAAAAATATATTTGAAATGTGTTACAGTGACACTGTACGCACATAAATTACCGGCAAAAACCGGACTTTAATATATTTTCATATTATCAAAATAGATCTAAATCGTGTTCATTATTGATGTTCTGACTCATAAACCCCACAAACTTTCGTTTAAACACTTACAACTGCATTTTCCATTAAAAATAAAAAATTAGCATACTCAATACATCATCAGTGTACTAGGTGTACTGAAAATTCGACATTTTTTTGAAAATGACCCATATTATAAATCTGAATGTTATACTTATAAACTGTATTGAATTACTTAAAAGACATACAATACATCAGAATCCTACAATTTTTATAATATAAGTTCATGGTTTACCGCTGTTTACCATGACGATAGTTTTTTTTTTTCAGGCTCGAAATTTGCGACATAGATGATAGGCAGTTGCTATTTGTCCGGCTAGCCGGACGAATAGTACCAGGACTATTTGTCCAGCCAATACAATGCGCATGTCACTATTTGTGTGTGCGTGTAATATTATCTTCAGTAGCACCAGGGGATAGCAAATTATATATATGGACATTTTAAAATCAATGTCAGGGGCGTTTCTAGGATATTTGAAAGGGGTGCGTAGAATCAAATCTTTCGCCGAGCGGAGCGAGGTGAACATTTTTTGGACCTTTTTTTTGCTAAAAAACATAAAATAATTGTGAAATGCACTAATGTAACGGTTCCTGACTTGGAGCATGTATATTTTATAGTTTTTTTTGTTTTTTTAAAGGGGGCGTACGCCCATTACGCCCTCACCTGTACCCGCCCCTGAATGTTTTGTGATCTTTATTGTTAGGGCCCATTCTAGTAATTGAAATTGTTGTTTTCTTGAAACTAGTATAAACCGTAGTCCAATGTAGATAACGAATAATTAGAATTCTGAAAAAAAAATCATATATATTCCATATTTATTACTTCATCTATGGCTTTACATTGTAAGAAGGGAGAAGAAATTACTTGTAAAACAAACTCGGGTCGTGTTTGACTGCATTTTAGGTTAACGTAAAGGATTTTGTCTAGCTGAAAAAGGTACAAAATTATTATGGTTGAAGCTGTCAAAGAGAATAATAGACCCTTGACATAAAGTTATTCATATTTTGAGTGAGATGTGGGAGATTTTTCTATAATGCCCCCAAAAAAAAAAATAAAGTAAACAACACTGCTAAAATCTTATTCAGAAATTCCAAGTGCCGGGGATTGTATCTTATTTAGGTGAGGGGATCGGGGTGATACGGTGTGCTCCTTTTCACAAATTCCTCTTTTCTTTATTTCCAGATCTCACCCACAGGGGTTTGTTACAATTTGCCGGGTTCGTATGGATAGTAAACCCGGCAAATTGTAACAAACCCCTGTGTCCCACCTATCAGTTGTCCCCTATATTTCATACCCCACTTTTTATAATGCTATATCCAACATCCCCACTTTTTGTAACCTAAACACCCCCACCATATCCCACTTCGAGGGCTACTTTCAAGATTCATTTTCGGAATATAATTAAATTTTATTAAGTTAGACATGCCATTGTAAAGGCCTTTATCAACTACTCTGCTTTGAAAATCTTTTCCACCATTTATACAGCTGTAGCGAGACGAAAACTTGCTATAATTCACCGATCAATTACCTTTTATTTCCTATTTTCCTTGTGATTTGATTCAATATTTTTTTTAGTCCCTATTATAAGATTATATCATTCTTTGAAGTTCATACTATCGTATTCTATTGTCAAATTCTGAAAACTGAAAAATTTATCACAAATATTGATATCGCAGTTTTCAGTCATGATCTTAAAATTGAAAATCAGTGATCGAATTACACGCGCCACCCTGGTGCTACTGAAGATAATATTACACGCACTTCCGTACGCACATAAAATGACATGCGCATTGCAATGGCCGGACAAATAGCCCTGACACTATTCGTCCGGCTAGCCGGACAAATAGCCACTCCGTAGATGATAACTGATAACCCCCTTTTCTTGGCCAAAAAATATATCGCTAATCAATGTTCTTTTTCCTTATACATGTATCCTCTATATGCCCCTTGTGGGCCCTTAATTGATAATAAAATATGTCCTTTTTGTTCTTGTTCTATCAAACATAAAAAAATGAAAATAATGAAAATGTATATTTTTGTTTGCCTTAAAACTGAGACTACTATAACACATATGTAGGCGCGGAATCAGGGTCAAAATACTTATTTACGTATATACATAATTATTTCTGTATATACGGAATTCGATTACGTATATACGTAAATCGAATTTGTATATACAGAAATAATATACATATATACGTAAATCGAATTCGTATATACAGAAATAATTATGTATATACGTAAATAATTACATATATACAGAAATAATTATGTATATACGAAATTCGATTTACGTATATACGAAATTCAATTTAGGTATATACAGAATTCGATTTACGTATTTACGGAATTCTTTGTGTATATACGTTAATATTTTTGTATACTAGACAGTAATACAACCTGCCAATGATACTTTATTGTTATAACAATGATTTTTCTTTATCTATGACCAATGAGAACCGAGAAGGTTATTTTCTTCCATTATTACATGTACGTGGGTTCGGATTCCGATTTTCGGTTCCGGATCTAAATCTCGTTTCTTGGGGGGTGGGAGGTTAAAATAGCAACAATAAAACTAATGCATAAAATAGCCAAATTAACTCATTTGTTTAACAAAATACACATCAGAGATGTATATTGTAAATTAAACCTTGAAAGGAATATTCGATTTCGAAAGATTTTTAATGAATTTAGCGCGACTATTAACAAACTATTATAACAGCTTCAACTGAGGTACTCACATTTATATATTCCGAATCAAAAAAAAAAAAAAAAAAAAATCCGCATATTTTACCAGCAAAATATCTTATCTGGGTACATTAGTTTTCACGTATTTTGTTTTGGTTTTTTTTTTTTTTCAATTTTTGTTGGTGTATATTTTTTGCTTGCTTGTTTGATTTTGTTTGTTTAAAATCACTTAATTTTGACAACAGACACGTTTTTATTACATTTGTAGTTTGATATAACAATAAGTGGCACTCCAAAGTAAATAAATTGACCTTCTCTAGAACTTCCAGTTTAATATTTAGCAATGTATTGATTCAGTTTAATTGGCATAAAAGCAGGAAGCATACCAAAGTAACAGTAGAGTCAACATGATCAAGGGACAAGGCACCTCCAGGAAAACAGACGAGGACAAAATAACAAGGTGTGGAATAAACACGAAACACAAACACCGAAAACACTAAACACCAAAGCATGGACAATGCGAACTCTCAAACAAACCGAGAGTGAAATCAGGTGCTCGGGAAGGTTAAACTTTTCCTGCTCATTGTCCAAATTTAAAGTAAAAGCCGATAGTAAGTCATGGTCACTATAAGAAGGACGGACTAGGAGTACGACAACGAGAACACATCCATAACCATTTGTGAAATGGACATTCTCAACCAAATCGTGATGGTTACCATAAGATTTCTAAGTGAGGATATTAAAGTTTGTTTTCTGTAACTGTTTAAATATCTTATTTGATAAAGATATTCCTCTATCCATGAATCCTTTGTAATACACGCACGCCCTTGTGTAAAGTATCAGTTATGAAATGTGGACTCCATGGAGATATATGTTGCTGTTTAGAAACGGAAAAACAGAAAACAGACGCATTTGTTGAAACTCTTCCAACCTCTTCCAGAACTACTATCTAAACGCCGTTTTTAGAGTGTACTCTACAATTATTTTAACTGACAAAACAGAAAACTTAGAAAACTTTAGGAAGTAAGGTGAACTGTTTGAGTACCCTCGGCGTCCATGTCCACGTCCAATCTTAGTTCTCAGATACCAGTTTACCTACAATCATGTAACTTGGGTGTGCGGGTTGCTTCCAAATGTAGGTTACCTTGACCTGTATTCCATGCTTCAGAGGAGACAGAACACGATGATAATCCTGTTCAGTGAAATATTATTAAAAACTATTTCTTGGTTAGTATTCAAAATGTTTGATGTGCAAACTTATCTTGACTAGAATCAAAGTTGTAAGTATATCAGTGTGATGTTCCCCCCCTCTCACTCAGTTTGTCCCGAGAGGAAAGAAATGAAGTCAAAAGAAAGCTATGGACAAAAATAGCCCCAACCCCAGTACCATACTTAGGATGGGTCCCATGGGTGGGGGCTTTGGGTTGATTTTGTAATGCTCCGTTCCCCTTTCTTTCCGAATGGTAGGGCTAGGGATCCCATTTCCTTTGTATACTTGTATATGTTTGTTTGATATTTTTGTCTTTGCACGAACTGGTAGCCATCTTTTGTTTGGATTAATTGGTAGATTTTCTTCGTTTATTTCTGTTTCAGGTGATAGTTATGTGAATTCGATATCGTTTGATATCAGCAAAATCTTAAGTTTTTGGGTTGGTTTTTTTTTCGTTTCATTTAACGACCTTGACATGAACATCACTATATACGGTACGTTTGTCAGAAGCTCTTCATTTTCCTTCAGTATAATATTACAGGAGAACGGTGGCAATCAATAGTTAATACACTATCAATTTTCAGTTAATATGCATGAAGTTAACACCTGTTTTTCAAGATGTAGAAACTTGACGGGTGAGTTATTTCAATTTGATATAACTTCTAGATTTAACAGAACTTTTTTAATATCCATGCATTTGGAAGATTTTTTGCACTTGCATTTTGCAATCGTTCATTCAGAAATGTGCAGGTCACAGGCGCAATTTTGAGGCTCTAGATGGTGGTAGCACTTTATTTTTTGGTTCGTTATAAAATTTCAATTTTGTTAAGGTTCAGGTGTCCATCTGAATATCCTGTAAGCGCTCTACTGGTGTCATTTCGCAATGGATTCTTTCCAAATTATACTGAAGCTTTATATAAACAATAGCTTGATCGAGTTCGAAAACCAGAACTTTCAAAACCGATTATAGGTATTATGTCTCTTGTAAACGTAAAAATACAAACAACTGTTGAAAGCGCTCTACTGGCATCATTTCTCCATGAATCAAATTTATACTGAATGTGCATATCCACAATGTCATAGGAATTATACACCTTGTAAATGTCAGTAGAAATGGACCCCCAAAAAAAGCCAGGTACACAATTCCTATTGTGTCATACCTCTATGGATGTCCATCAAATCTTTACTGAGGCTTTATATTAATAGCTCGGTAGAGATCGAAAAACGATGACAGAGGTATCTACTGTTAGTTGTTACTTTCCATAAATTGTGATGGGGAAAGGGATAGTACTGACAAAATAAAATGTATTACATGTATATTAATCATTGTTTGGAAATGAAATTAGAGCTGTATTGTGCAAACTTCAGAGGCGGGTCCAGACTTTCCAAAAGGGGGGAGGGGGCTACATTTTTTTAGCTCGATAAGGAGGGTCCCGGATCAACATTTGTCCAGAAATCTACGTAAATTTTGAAATTTGTCCAGATAAAGGGGCCAGGTCCTCTGGCTTCCCCTGGATCCAACTATGAACTTTAACCCGATTTTCGTCAAAGAGCTTCGTCTATAGTTTGAGTTTATTCAAGTCATTTTAACAATTTTAACCATATCAATCACTGTACTTATTTTTCACTGTCCTCATTGTCAATCAGAAAAATTATGTTTTCGGTTTTCTTTTCAAATTGTTATATGTATCTTTATGTGACTTAAAATTTCTTGAATCACAAAATTGTGAGATGATAAAACGACATGCTCAATTTTAATGAGACATGTAAAGTCCCTTCATAAACGGATATGTATATAAAAGATTTAAAATCCTTGTTTCTACGTCGATTTTGTGCTCTTGAATTTGTAAACGATATTTGAACGGATAGTGGAAAACGGCTGATTGAAATATTATTATGTTAAACATGACGCTTTCATTTGTAATCTTGAGTTTTGAGCAAATCCTTTTATTACCCAATTGAACGATCATATGTTTTGTCAAACGCCATAATAAGACAGGGGTTATAGCATACATAATTTCTAAGAGACATACGTAGTCTTGAGTACCCATAAGAGAACCAGTATTCGAAAGCAAACAATCGGTATACAAGACAAAATTGTACAACACAAATGCCAAAAAAAAAAAATGTTCGGACAACACAAACTCCCTCAAAAACCCGAGGACGAGATCAGGTACTCCGGAAGGGTTAGCAATACTTGCCTCCAGTGAAAAAATATGCTACATTTGTACATGTAGGGATGTTATGTATTTGTCTCTCTTTGTCCTTAAAGGCCAATGGAAAACATATCTCCTTCGTAAATGTACATTTATTGGAAAAGGGAGATTAGTCACCAATGTTTCTCATTCATGATATTGTTATTGTTATTTTTAATAATTACTTTTTGCAATTTTTTGTTTAGTTCTCAATGTTGAGACGTGTTAAAGATTGTGTTTTTGTTTTTCATTTTGCTGATACGTTACTTTAGTCATACTAGTCTCGATACCATTAAATTCTGAAACTGCAAACCGATGAGGTCTTCTACAAAGATTCCTCATTTCGCCTTAATTGGGCGAAAAACATGGCCTCGAAACTACAAGTGCAAATGACTTGTAACTTGATACAAGATTTCCTCTTTTTGACTTGGCAAATCTTGTTTCTAATTGATTGAAATTTAACAAAGCTTTGTTAATTTGTACAAATCATGATGTCTCCTACAAAGATTTATCATTTCATTTTCAAACAGCAAAATAGACAATCTGGTCTTTGGGCTATTTGTAAAACAGGACTAAGATTAGAACTGAAGCACACTTAAAATAATTTTAATGGCAAGAACAAATTCGATTTGATGTGATCGACTTCTAAATTGATATCCAACAAATTGTTCCATTATCCTTATCTGCAATTGCCATGTATGCAAATAAGCCATAATTTCACATTAAATTCATTTCAAACCATTGGTATGTTGCCACAGAGACTTTTACTTACGTAACTTTCGTTTTTGACTGGTAATCGATCTATAAATACGCGGACATTATCGAGTGCAAAATAACATTCCTTATCGCTTGTTATAAATTCATTTCTTCAATGAATACTCATAAAAATATTTTTTAGAACATAAATCAATAATATGAAAATGTTTTGTCGTTAGAAATATATATATAAGTAAAAATCATTAATATCTATGCACACGTACAGAAAAATTGTGTTAACACATGCGGAAGAATATCTCACGAACGTTTTGCGGGAAAAAATGAATGCCCATTCAAATCCAATCTATTAGAAAAATCGAATTATTACAGAAGAGTGTCCACCATGCACTCGCACTGCACAATTATTAGAATAGTAGAATAGAATGATATACAAATGGATGAAAATTATATATATACAGTCCGCCAAAAGTTTAGCACCACCTAAATATAAATGGCAATATTTTTTTAACTATTGCGAAAAAGTTATTGACGTTTGGTGTTATGAATTGCCTTTAGCATACTCTAAGAAAATTCATTACGACCAAAAAGATTGAACTCTGATAAACCCGTCAAGCAACTTTTTATTAAAGGTCATCTGCACTTTTACAAATGCACTGTTTCGATACTTTTAATTCATCTTCCTTCTGTCACGCGTACAGGTGAAATTTGACCTATACAAAGGCATTGTGTAATATGGCAAGGCGTAAGTTATCTGTGACTGAACGTTGGCAATCAATTGGCATGTCAAATGCCGGCAGGAGTACTAGGAGCATAGGTAACCATTTCAATATTAATCACACCGTCATTGTCAGACTTTTATAACGTCATGTTGACACATGAACTGTAGATGATAGACAAAGGTCCGGAAGACCCCGTTTAACTACCCTTCGTGAGGACAGACTGCTTATTCGTCATGCTAAAGCCAGCCCATTTACTCCTGCTCCGCAGCTTGACACAGCTGGCCTCCAGGTGGTCGTGTTAGTGTTCGCACATTGATCCGTCGACTTCATAGAGGCAAATTTATGATAAAAGAGATGATTTTTCATTTCCTATTGTTAATTATCCATTTTTAGATGGTGACGTTCCCTTGTCGCCATCTTATGGTGTTTATATAACTCAACTTGTTCGATTCGCTCGTGTATGTAACAACGTATTTGATTTCAACGAAAGAAATCTCTGTATTACTGAAAAATTATTACACCAGGGTTTTCGATATCACAAACTAGTAAAACATTTACTAAAAATTATCATCGGTACAAGGACATCATTCGTAAATATAAATCAACATGCAGACATCTTATACGTTCAGGTATTTCACATCCAATATTTTATGGTAATATTCTTTACAAAGCACAAAAATGTCGGCATTCACCTCAAAAGCTAACCAAACCTTTAAACAGACTTATTCGGAAAGGATATAGTTACGATACTGTTGTCAAGTCATTAAGGATTGCATATTTTGGTATTAATATTGATTCACTCATAGGGTCTTTGCATCGAAAATAAACACATTTATTCTATAACCAGTTGTTGGCATGATACGGGTTATGTTCTTCTCATATATTTTATGATGGTATGATACTAAACTCCTAACGGGAGGGATTGTACTTGATTTTCATATGATGAAGACATAATCTTTCAATCAGTTTAATTGAGGTCTGGAGCTGGCATGTCAGTAACTGCTAGTAGTCCTTTGTTCATTCATGTATCATTGTCATTTTGCTTAGTTTCTTTTGATACCTATTCTGACATCGGACTCGGACTTCTTTTAAACTGAGTTTTACTGTGCGTATTGCTATGTGTTTCTTTATTCTACATTGGTTAGAGGTATAGGGGAGGGTTGAGATCTCACAAAACATGTTTAACCCCGCCGCATTTTAGCGCCTGTCCCAATTCAGGAGCCTCTGGCCTTTGTTAGTCTAGTATGTTTTTTAATTTTAGTTCATTTATACGTTTTAGAGTTTAGTGTGACGTCCATTTTCACTGAACTAGCACACAATTTTAGTAAGGGGCTAGCTGAGGACCACCTCCGGGTGCGGGATTTTCTCGCTGCATTGAAGACCCATTGGTGGCCTTCGGCTGTTGTCTGCTCTTTGGTCGGGTTGTTGTCTCTTTGACATATTCCCCATTTCCATTCTCAATTTTAACCTAAGAGCACGTCGTGATGTCAAGAGACCTGCCCTAACAGCCAGGCACCATATAATCAGGTTTCAATGGGCTAATGACCGTCGACACTGGAACATGAGAAGCTGGCACAAAATTCATTAGTCAAATGAGAGTCGGTTTCTGTTACGACCAGTAGACGGCTGAATATGCGTTTTGTGGGAAAATAAAACTGCCTATGACCAAAACATCATTTGCCTAACGACTGCATTTGGTTCTGGTGGTGTTACAGTATGGAGTTGCTTCTCATACCGTTGCAAGCTGGGTATGCATATTCTGCAGGGTAACATGAACGGACAGACATACAGGGATTTGGTGCTTAGAAACATTGTAGTCCCTTCCCTCATTTTGACAATCACCCACTTGCGTCAAGACCCTTGTACATGGATGACAACGCTAGACCACCCAGGGCAAGGATTGTAACCGAGTACAAAGAGCAAGTAGCCATTGACACTATATTTTGGCCTTTCATGTCTCCAGACATGAACCATATCGAACATGTCTGGGATGCCTTTGGCAGAAATCTCAATCGCAGAGATCCACTACTGCAAAATCTTGGCGATTCAAGAGTGGCAATTGTTGATGAATGGAATAGATTTCCTCAACTAAAGTTCAGAAGGCTTGTACAGAGTATGAGACGCCGTGTTATGAAACTGTACCGGAAGAGAGGTGGTTACAGATCATATTGACTCAAATATTGACATCAAATTTGCCCAACATACCAAAGATTACTTGTAGCGAATTTAAATGATATTGGGTGATTTATTGTTGTAAAAAAATAAAATCACAGTGAAACTTAAATTCCGTTTCGGATTTGTGTAATTTGCACTATTTTTATGAACGCAAAATTTAAATGCATTGAACCTGTATAAGTGACCAAACTTAAGTTTATGGTTTGTTTATGGTATGTGTTAGCAAAATTGCTTTATGAATGGTATCTCTTTTTGTAGGAATAGCTGATTTTTTTAAATGAAATTTTTGTTAATGCAATAAAAATAGGTGGTGCTTAACTTTTGGCGGACTGTATACATGTAACTGTTATATACAAATATTAATATAAAATAATATATAACAACAAGCCAGAGTATACTGATTTGTATCACTACTATAGTTATTACGGTTAGGTTGAATTCCTGTCATTTATTCATCATCCACGCACGAACTTGTCTCAGAAAAAAATATATCTGTTATATATTAGCCTCACTTTCATGTATAGAGATGTGATTTTTTCAGAGACAAGTGCTTGTGACGATCCACAAGAACTTGCGGTCATCCGATGTTAAGTACTTCAGTACTTTGATTCTTGTCTGATCTGGAATTTTTTTATTTAGGTATAGACCCAAATCTGTATTAAAAACTAAATCTTCATTTGTCATTATCCAGATAAAGAGATTTTCTAAATTTATGTTTTTCAGATTTGGAAACTTTTGAAATAAATTTTGTGATAATTCTAATCGTCATGAGCTATACAGAGGGCACTCTAAAACAAAATGAAGCTCATTTTCTATTAAACTAAGTGAACAGTGTTGACAGAGGCTTTCACATCTGGACAAATTTTCATGTTTTCCTGAAATAATATTTAGTTTTGTTCATGTCTCCCACTTTCTATTCTCAAACTGTGGTTACTCAGTCTAAATTTTGTTAAGGTTCTTCTGCTGTTATTATTTTTTTATATCTAAGTAACTTTATTAATTGAAAGCAAATTTGAATTTAAAATATGTGCTTATTTTTCCAGTATCTTTTGAATAGTTATATTTTATGTCTAGCCATGTCTTAAGAAAGTTCTTCTGGAGACATTTTTCAAATACAATTTAAATTTATTTTACTAAGTTTTTGCAGATAGATAGGTTAATATCCAGTTTGTCACTGTAAACAGTATATTAGAATACCACGAGTTATTTGACTGGTTATTGCTAGATTTATATGCATTAAAGGCTCTGCTCAACAGATCAGACGGGAGTGCTCAAGTCTATACCAGTACAAAATATTTGTTTTAACAAATCTAAATATAATGGATATCTCCCAAGTCTATATATATAGTATCGGAGTGAATAGCATAAAATTTTATTTATACAAAAATGTTTTAACAATTTACACGCAATAACGTTATTCTTTTAAATATATTACTGCATCTCCGCACAAAAAAAAAAAAAAAAAAAACTCATAAAAAAAAATTAACAACGTCGGTTACACACGATTTGATTGGCTGATACTCTGGAATAAGCAAATACATAATTAAAATAACGTATGTGCAAAATTTTTCTGTGTATACATAAATATTTCTGTATATACGTAATTATTTCTGTATATACGTAATTATTTCTGTATATACGTAATTCGATTTCTGTGTATACGGAATTATTTCTGTATATACGTAATTCGATTTCTGTGTATACGGAATTATTTCTGTATATACGTAATTCGATTTACGTATATACGTAATTATTTTTGTATATACGTAAATCGAATTATGTATATACGTAAATAAGTATTTTTGACCCTGATTCCGCGCCATACTCAGCTTAAAATAAGTTTGCTTGTCACTTTAAGAAGTTTCCAATGCTTAAAACGGCTTTGCAACATTTTGGTCTCAAAGATATATTATTTGTCGACGTGCTCATCTTTATTTTTTATTAAATCAAGGATTTGTATAGTATCCTTGATTAAATTATTAAAGGGAAGAGTTTTTGCGAATTTACAAATTTCTGTACTGTGTAGACGGAACATTCTCCGTCATACTTCTTTTTATTAGACAAACGTCATGTAAACGATTAGCAGTAGGTAAGAGGTAATGCAATTTCAAGCATAAGATTGACATCGAACATAAATTTTGTCAACATGGCACAGACTCAACCTGCGCAAGCTAGACCTTGGAATCCAAGTTCAGGTTTTAAGCACACAGACAGAGAAAGGTATATATATATATAGCATGATTAACAGGGGTCATTTGTCGACTTTGTTTCGTTCGCGTTTACTTATATCGAAGCGTTTCAGTCATAAAATAACTAAACATAAACAACAATTTTCACAAAATACAATGTACCATATGGTGATTCTAAAACATCGGGTTCATTTCTTCTATTAGACGATAACATCCGGAACAACAAGGTCGAAGGTCATGAAAGTCATAATTTTCCATAGCAAAAAAAAAAACAGGCACTTCGTTTGTTTATGTAATTTATACGTGTTTCTCGTTTCTCGTTTTTTATATAGACTAGACCGTTGGTTTTACCGTTTGAATGGTTTTACACTAGTACTTTTGGGGCCCTTTATAGCTTGTTGTTCGGTGTGAGCCAAGGCTCCGTGTTGAAGGCCGTACATTGACCTATAATGGTTTACTTTTATAAATTGTTATTTGGATGGAGAGTTGTCTCATTGGCACTCACACCACATCTTCCTATATCTACTTGTCTCATTCGATGGTAAAGTTTAAAGGTAACAAGACATTTCCGCTTCCAGACAAATTGGCACCCAGGTCCGAAGACATTTCAGCATCTGTTTTGGACATTTCGAAATCAGTACATTTCAGAACCAAAACAATTCATCATCTCCTTTTTCTCTCTATATATATTAAGAAAAATAAAAGAATTGTTACAGTAATATTAAAATCCTAAAAAAAATAGGTGTTTGAATAATCATCATTTAATTAAATCCTAAATAATGGTGTTTTAATAAACATCATTCAATTAAATCATAATTGATTTTAAATTATGATGGTGTTTGAATAAACATCATTTAATTAAATCTTAATTAATTGTAGTTATGCCACATCAATCAGTTATTTTTAAAACATATCTCAAAAATACTTTAGTCGAGTTTCTCATGCACTTTCTTCTTTCTAAGCTTCTGTAAAACACAACTATGCTATTTTCTAAACAGTCAGGGGACTTATTTAAATCACTGATTCATGTAACATTTTGTCCACAAATGTTGTCTTTCTTTAATAATCATCTATTTAAGTAGTGCAATACATTTAAATCACTAGACTAAGTGATTTAATTTTATTGTAGCTTTAAAGATACAATACTAATGATCCAGGGACTAAGGTAGCAATACACAGTTAGAAGTTTAATTTTGCATTATGGCCATGGTGAATTTTTTAAATATGAAAGTTTTCGTACAATAAAATTGATTTTTAGATAGTTGAAGAATAATATAGCCTTCCTAGTGGGTTTATATGATCATTTAGATTGTTTTTAGCATGTTTTATAGGCCATTTTTCTGTTTGACAGTCCGTATTTTCCTATCCGCACCGCCCTAGATCTAGAAATTATTGTAGTGTTTTTCAACAAAGATTTGTTGCTCGATCTTTTCAATTCAATTTTATGGAAAAACAAGCAGAAATGCATATGATTTTTTTTGGACCTCTTGATAGATATAGGTCTATGGTTTCAGGAAAGGTATCACTCTAATTGATTGAAATTTTCCTTTGGACCAAATTTTTGAGACTTTTGTGACATGTTCACCCCCCTTTTTTGCAATATTTTGTATCAAATAAATGCAGATTGTTGCCATGGTTACACCAAAAAGAGATTATATTTCACCTTTTTAACTATTAAAAATGAAATCTATGGAAGATGCTCTTTCCAGAAATATACACATGCATAACACAAATAGTAAGCCTTATTTATTAGATAGGAAGGAAAAGAGGGTGGTTAAAAATTATGAGTGTCAATTTTAAGATTTTTTCCTAATCATGTTGCTAAAATTATCAGAACCAACATCTGTGTTGATAGGATGACCGGTCATGTCAGGTGATGACCTTGTACTGAATCTTGGATAATGACATGAAAATCACTTATTTAAGTATCATACCTCTATTTTCTTCCAAAAAATCACTTCTTCTTTAAGTATTATTATTTTAATTACCCCCACTAATTTCAACCCCCCCCAACAGTAAAATTTTTCTATGTTAGGTGCCGATTTGTCTAGGTGCCGATTTGTCTGGGTGTCGAAATGTCTTTCTTGGGTGCCGATCGGGTGCCGAACTGTCTAGAATTCAAGGCTAAAGCCCCCTCATTTATTCTTTCTACCTTATGTCTGTGTAGAAAATCACAAAATTTAACTGGATGAGACTATTCAATGATCAAACTGGATTATTCAGGTGTGAATTATTACACAAAGAGGTCATAACATTAAACAGTGTAAGCTCTAAATTCTTTTGTTCATATGGGATTAGTTCTATGAATCTTACTCTGATTTGTACATGTACCATTTATTCCGGAACCTTTTACAGAACTAAAAATGACATTAGATTATAGATATAATAGATACTTCAAATTTTGGTAGCGATTGAAAAAATTGTAATAATTACATTCATGAATTATGATATATAAGTTTTCAAGATGTACAATTTGTATTTTTTTTTTTAAAGTTTTCATTGTTTTTGACAAATCCTTACGTTTGATAAAATATATACACAGGCCATTACTATTATTGATAAACCCTTACTCATGTCACAGTTAATGAGTTAATCCTGGGAATAGTATATAATTTATTATGTCCCAGTTTAATCCAATTACAGGACATAAACGTTTTGTTAAACATGTGTTATAACTTAAATTGTGTATAGCAGGGATGATTTATATTGTACAGTGTGCAAATGATATTTGTTAACACTGTCTACTGTATAGAAAAATTAGATAAGTATGACAATGTTATTTGACATGTTTGATGTCTTAAAAACTTTGACCCTCGGCCCAGACAGTACGTAATTGTTAACTGCAAATAAACTATGTCCTTTTATCTGCAAAATATGGGAAAAAAAAATAAATTTTAAATTTACACTGGATACTGTCTTTTGATCATAAAAAACTAAAGCTTCTGTCCAAGTTTCATAAAATTCCAAGAAGGTTTGACAAAGTTATTGATGTCTGAAAAAACTTTAACCACAGTAGAACCTAAATATTGATGCCTCCCATGCTGGAGTGGGATTGTAGGAGTACTATGAATCTCTTCTGCAATAAATGTCACACCCCTGACAAAATAGGATCAATTTCTTGTAAAGGAATATAGAAAATGCCCATAGATTATAAAGTGAAAAATTTCAGACACCAGATTGGTCTTAAATCTATTGAAATTGTAAACATGCACTGACCTATACAAAAACTATAATGTATGGAGACGTGTACATTAAAAAAGTAGTGGCAAATTATCCATGTGAACTTGGGACTTCAGTTTATATATTCATAGCTTTGCCATGTTTGCTAAACGTTGAAGAACGTTTTGTAAAAACCTTAACAAAATTTGATTAACTGGAATATAAAAATAAGAAGATGTGGAATGATTGCCAATGAGACAACTCTCCACCAGAGAGCAAATGATGAAGCAGGTTAGCAACTTAGTATAGGTCCCCATACGGCCTTCACCAATGAGCAAAACCCAGACATACCACATACATCTAACAAGCTACATGTATAAAAGGCCCAGAAATGACAAATGTTAAACAATTCAAAGGAGAAAACTCTCTGTCTGATTTAAGTCATTTTTGTAAGTATAAAACAATAAACAAAAAATAAATATAAAATACAGCAACAAGCTACAACCACTGAATAACAGGGAATGCATGCATGGAACATGTTGAACTTTAATATACATGCATATATATGTATGACTTGTTTTGGCAACAGCAATAAAAAATTGAAATTTATTTGCAAACCAATATACCCGTATTCCTTATTTGAATATTATAACTTGTGTTTTCAGATGGATCTGTGTTTATCCTGCTTACATCAATAGTAAAAAATCACTCAAAGAAGGAAGACGCCTTCAAAAACAAGTAGTAAGTACTTAGGGCAGCCTAGATAATAACCTTTGTCATGCTAGATATTAACCTCACAAAACATTATGTGAGAGGGGGAGATGACACAGGGTGCTCATTTCCCAAGTACCGCTTTTGTTTAAAAAAAAATTCCCATTCAAACCTTTTTACCCCATATATCACACTTCCCTACTTTTTTAACGCCATATACATATATATCCCACATCCCCGCTTTTTTACCCCTATATCCCACCTTCTAAAAATGTGTCATCCCCTCTCTTTCTCACCAAAATCAAAATATTTACTTCCTATAAATCATTTCATATAAGTACAAAGGTTCAACTTCACCACACTTCAAAATGATGGTGAGAAGTAACTTCTCCAGTGCAGCCTGACAGGAGAAGTCATGACATGGTAGGGAGACTTCAGGGAGAATTGAAGGAGACAGCAATTGCATGCTATTTAGCATTGACATAAATGTAAATTTGCCAGATTTGAATTACTTAAATATTCCCCTATTACAATTCTCCAAAAATATACACAAGTAATCCTGACCAGGGCCATAAGCATATGTGTAAAAAAGCAGTAATAAAACAGATTATAGAAAATATTAACAGGCAAATATTCTTAATGGGTTACATATAAACATATAGATCTGTACTATAGTGATAGTTTTCTGAGTAAAAAAAGTAAAATAACAAAACATATATTAATATATAAGTTCCTATAATTTTCAATACCTCTAGATTTTTCTTGAAAAAATGCCAATTGAATTTGAACTTGGCACTCATGGCACTTGTACGTGTGTTTAAAACTTTTAAAATTTTTACAACTTATCAAAATTTTATCAAAAACTATTTTATCAAAAGATTATAAAGGGGACAATTACATATAAAATGTTCTTCATCTTCAACTTTATCTAACATGCATTTTTTACATACATGTAACATGTGTAACGAATGTATTTATTTATTTTACATTTAACAGTGTGTAGATAATCCAACAGTTCAAGAAATTAAAGATGTGTTGATACAATCAGGATTACATATAGGTATAGAAGTAAGTATGATTTTTAAGTTAAGGCATACCTGACAAAGTTTCTTCTAGACACATGTGCTTTAGGCATGAAAGGAAGCAGTTACAGTTAGAAAAAAATTGATTAAAATTGACCCTCATAAATTTTACCATTCTTGTTTCATTGCTTTCTTACAAATTAAGCTTACTGTTTGTGTCATATATGTGAAAATGTATATAATCAGTATCTTTCATAGATTTGATTTGCAAAATGTATTTTTTTTAGTTTTTCCATGGCAACAATCTACATTTATTTTGCTCTAAAATTTTGCAAAATGGGATAAGAAGATTTCACACATATCCACAAAATTTGGTCAAATAATGTAGAATTTTAATCCCTTTGAGTGATAACTTTTCTGAAACTATAAATTTACATGGATTTATCAAGAGATCAAATAAAAATCATATATATGTCTTACATATCATTTTTTCATATTGTTGCATTCAAAAGTTTCTTTTGAAAAAAATGTAAAGTTTTTCATGTCAAATATTCACTCATCATGCAGGCCATAATCTTGCCGGTGAAATGACGATTTAGGTCGCCAAGGAATTTGAAAATCGCTAAAACTCGCCAGCCGACTGACTTCATGGCGCAGTCAAATCGCTATCAAAATCGGTATAAGGGAGACAACTTGTATTTAACAAGTCTCACAGGTAAACAAAAATGGGGATCGACAAGGAAAATCGAAATTTTCGAAACGACCCAGCACTAATACTGTCGATGTTTAATTGAAATAAATACAACGGCGACTTTGAACATCCATGGATTTAACATTAACAACTATTGAAACGAGAAACAGAGCATCTGTTTGAGTTATCATTTTACGATGATTTTCATCTAAGGATGTTGCGTAATCACTCAGCTGATTTGTTTTCTTTTCATTTATCACGAGACGATCAATTTTACTATTCGGTAGGTTAAAGGTGGGAATGAACGGAAGATGTTTTATATTCTTTGATTAAAAATTGAAATATAAAAGGTAGAAAGACATCTAATGGTCTCATTGACAATCATACCACATCTTCTTTTTTATATATAAGCAATAAATCAACTATATTTGATGTATGGAATTATTGGAAGGTGTACATGTACATGTCTGTCTTGCAGGGCTTCATTTGACCTTGGCCTTTTTTATGGGTCACTCATTGCACAATGTTTACTTTTGTTGGTTTGGTCTATTTCGCAAATACCATAAGCAATACAGCCACTATATTTGATGAATGCAATGATTGTAAGGTGTACATGTCTGTCTGGCATGTGTCATTTGACCTTTATCTCATTTACATGGTTCATTAGTCAGTGTTTACCTTTTGTGGTTATATATGTTTCCCAGATTCTATAAGCTAAAGGTCAATGTATTTGGTGTATGAAATGATTGAATGGTGTACATGTTGTCTTGCAGGGTTCATACATGTATCACCTTGACCACATTATTATGTTCCATTTATCAACATCAGTTTTCCTCATTAGCTCTGTTTCTCAGATGCTTGATGCAATACTGAATAGTCTTACTATATTTGGTGTACAGTATGATTGTAAGGTGTACATGTCTGTCTGGCAGGTCCATTTGACCTTGAATGCATTTACATGGATCATTGTTAATAAATGTTAAGTTTATGTGATACTTGTAGTAAAACCTTCATATAATTTCAGACTTTCAACATAATTTCAATAATGAGAAGTAAAGCAGGCGCAACATCTCAGTGTGTGCACTCTTGTATAATTATTGTTTTTATGCTTTTAGAATAAGGTCTATCCAAGGGAACTGGACCATAGAGATCCTAAGTGTCGAGGAAGAGTTAGAGTACAGTTAAAAACAGAAGATGGTCAGCCATTCATGGAAAAATTTCCTGATCGTAAGTTAGAAGTAGCCTAAAGCATAGATGTAGTTGATGAATCTTAAGTTATCTCTGTTTGTGAAGGTTGCTTAAATATTTCCTTTATGAATAGATATCAAATTGTTTTAATATTAAGTCTAAACATGTAAGATTCCTGGTTATATTTGTGAAAGGTGTTTTATATTGAAAAATTTATGAAGATTGTATATCAGGGGTTCAAATTAACATTTGGTACTGGAAGGTCCAGGACCTTTGACACTCCAAACTGAAAGGTCCACAACCTAAATCCTAGGTCCTACTTTTACATGAAATATTTTGTAACTCAGTAACTAAGATACAACATTAATGTGCATTTGGTGTTAGGTTATACTGAGCTTGTTTCGTCATATTTAAAGAACTGCATGTAATGTTTTGTTAAGTTTACAAATATATTGCCAGGCAACCATATACATAAAGCACTACACTGTCAGTGTCACTGTGGTATAACATTTATAGTAATAAATGTATTTGTCTTGTATATTATGAATTCCAATAATCTTTTTTTTTTTGTATTGGGGAGGGTGTCACTGTGGGTGGGTGTGTTGTCTCAATCATTGACAATTATACCACAATCTCAGGGCTCACACTACTTCAGAATCATAGGGAGAATTAAGTGACTTCTCTTTTTGAAACTGATAGGAGAAGTGGTTAGATTTGAAAGAGGAGTGTTCAAAGTTGTCATGGTGCTACAATGTTTGGTTTTAACTATAATATAAAGGGCTATATATGTATCTTTTTTTATATTGTTAAATTTATACCCGAGTATACAATTAAAGTAACAGTTCCAATTCAAAGCTGTTTAAGTTTATCATATCTAGTTGCACAATGATTATATTAGTTGTCTTGTCAGAAATTACCAACTAAATATCTAGCACTGATAAAAAAGAACTTTTTTTATACCAAAAAGGAAAAAAGTTGTTATATCAATTAAAATCCAATTAAAAAACTACTCTGTTACATGTATCATGTTTATGAAATTCAGTGTTTCTCATTAAAAAAATATATAAATTTAACAAAGTTAAGCTGGGACATCATATAATGATATTAGTATAATATAATAGTCCCAGAGTTGAGCAGCTTTAATTAATAAATTGAAACAATGCATATACATGAAAATATATGCATTATTCAAGTAGATCAAGTATGAAATGCGCGTGGAAAGCGTCAATTTTTCCTTTGGGATCAATATTCTTCTGAGAGGCTGGACAGGGGGCACCCTTCTCCAACCTCCCGCCCCTATCTCCCACCTCCCACTTTTAGAATCTTTTTTCTCTCCCAACTATTTTTTGTCTCCCACCTCCCCCCCACCCCACCTCCCTCAAAAGCTGTCCACCCCTCTCTTCTGTCAGCTGCGCCATTCATGCGTCTGTAGTCATTATCGTAAGAATCCGGATTTCGTTCATATCTGGTCCGTTTCCGATGAATCCTGTACAAAATATTTCAATGGCTGACGAGAAAAATAACAAAAATAAACGATGTTTGAGATGCTATTTGGAAGGGAATATGACGTTTTTAATGCAATACATGGATAACAAATTTACTTAAGGCATCTTTCATCACGTTCTAATAAATTAACAAACTTATTTTGCCGACAGTTAAAATGATTTGAAGTAAGCTCTCGAGGGGTAAAAATAACAATATGGCTTTGAAATGACGATACTGATAGTTGAAAAACGTCAGCAAAGTTAATTTTTGTATCGCCTGTTTCTGGTGTCGTCGGCGGCGGCGATGGCGGCATCAACAATGTATTAGTTTGTGATTAGGTCTAGTTCATGGTGAACCACTAGTGGTAGGTCAATGATATTTGGTATGCAGTTGTATTAGCATTGGCACATCTCATTACCATGGAGATTATTTGGCCCCGCCCCCTCAGTCAAGGTCTATTGACTTTGAAACTTTTCATAGTTTACATGTATTAATTTGTGATTAGGTCAATTTATGGGGAACCACTAGTGGTAGGTCAGTGATATTTGGTATGCAGTTGTATAAGCATTGGCATATCTCATTTCCATGGAGATTATGTGGCTCCGCCCCCTTAGTCATGGTCTATAGACTTTGAAAATTTTGCCAAGTTAACATGTATTAGTTTGTGATTAGGTCAGTTCAAGGGGAACCATTAGTGGTAGGCCAATGTTAATTGGTGTTCAGTTGTATAAGCATTAGCACATCTCATTTCCATGGAGAATATTTGGCCCCGCCTGCTCAGTCATGGTCTATTTACTTTGAAACTTTTACATGTATTAGTTTGTGATTAGATCAGTTTAAGATGAACTGCTAATGTTAAGTCAATGATATTTGGTATGCAAATTTATTGGCATTTGCAAGTATCGTTTCCATGGAGATTATATAGCCCCACCCCTGATCATGGTTCATTGACTTTGAAACTTTTACATAGTTTACAAGTTAATGTTTGTGCTTAGGTTTGTTTAAAGGGAACGACTTATAATAAGTCAATGGTATTTGGTATGCAGTTGTATTAGCATTGGCACATCTCATTCCATGGAGATTGTTTAGCCATGTACCTTCAGTCACGGTTCATTGACTTTGAATATTTGCATAACTTACATGTTAAAGTATTGCTATTTTAATTTCAACATTTGCATTATCAAAATTACAAAAAGGCGAGACATATCTCTGTGATAATAGTTTATTATTTTCTTTCAAATCGAAGGTCCGTCGGGCGTAGCTAGTAACCAAAACGAAAGTCCGATTGCAATAGTAGAAGGTCACGGACCTCGGACCACCGCTAATTTGAACCCCTGTATATTATTGTATTTATTGAGATTTATGCACATTTTTGTGAAATACATAAATGAAATATGCTTGATTTCTCAAAAAGTAAATAAATTTCACAGAGTTTAAAAAAAATTCCCATCTACACCATATTCCAAAAAAATGACACAAATAAAACTTAGATATAACAAATGAAAACTACTGACAAGGCTTATAGGTCAGAAAATATCATGAGAATGAATTTGTACAAATAGTACAGTATTTCAATCAGATGATTAATTTACAGTAGTATCTATGAGGGTCTGGATGGGGTTTACAGAATAGAGAATAATGAACAAAAAAGTAAAAAATAGAAAATAATGGCAGAATTAATAAAGAATAGAGAAAAATGGAAAAAAAGAATAGAGAATGTCATTTATTATTTACACTGACAGACTAGAATTATGATATATGAAAGAAAATTTTGTGGAAAAGATATTTTTATATAATTATGCATATAATTGTATAATGTTGAAACATAAAATTGTTGCCTTTCCAGGTGATTCTGTCCTAACATACATTGCTGAAACAATACCCAAGCTAAAAACCAGAATTGCAGGGAACCAGTCATCACAGCAACCTGCTCAAACACAACAGGCAACAAAAGGACAGAAAAAGAAAGGCAGGAAGGGAAAATAAAACAAACGAAGGGACATAACTCTGGTGTGAAAGTTTAAAGAGGATGGGAGACAACTCTGTAATGCTTGTGATATATGGAAGTTTCATTTGTATTGTTTACCTCATAAATTTTTGACTGATTTATACACTATTGCTCATTATGGATCTTGGCATTTCCACCTGTCAGTTGTTAACAGTCCATTCCAGCATTTTCAAAGTTAACTTAAGATTTTGGAAAAAATATTGAATACTAAATTTCAAAGGTGTTGTATCATGAAAGAAAAGAAAAGTCATGTCAGCTCCAAAGGCTGGCCATAATTGACTATCTAGAGGTTTTGTCTACAATGTGTTACTCCCATCTTGGATACAAAGGGTCATTCAGAAATGTTGTCCCCTCTGTGCCACTCCCATTTGAACAGTTGGAAATGCCAAACTCTACTTGAGCTCATATGTATGTTTTTGTTATTGGAACTTAAGTAAACCTTTCTTCAGAGATTTGATAAAATTTTTTTATTGAGGACAGTTACTTGATGAAAAACTCTATAATGAAGGACTATAGAATTAAAAAGTAAATTAACTTTATAAAATAGAAATATACAACACATGTAATTATTTCAACGCATTAAATTTATGTTTTGTTTGTACATTAAATTTGAAAGTAAATGCATAATTTGTGGACTATTTTATATAAGCTTGTTTTTATACGACCGCAAAAAATTTGCTTTCATATAATGCTATCGTCGTCGTCCGAAGACACATTTGGTTTCCTGACAATAACTTTAGTTTAAGTGAATGGATCTCTATGAAATTTTACCAGAAGGTTCAATACCACAAAAGGAAGGTTGGGATTGATTTTGGGCGTTATGGTACCAAACTTTCAGGAATTAGGGGCAAAAAGGGGCCAAAAACAAGCATTTTTCTAGTTTCCAGACAATAACTTGTGTTTAAGTGTATGGATCTCTCTGAAATTGTACTACAAGGTTCCATACCACAAAAAGAAGGCTGGGATTGAGTTTGGGGGTAATTGCCCCAAACGTTTAGAAATTAGGGACAAAATTTTTTTGGGGGGTTTTCATATTTTTTTTCTTCGAAATTTTAGCAATTTCATTTTGGGGGGATTTTTTTTTCATAATATTTTGTTGTTTTTTTCCCAAAAATTTTCCATTTTTACATTGATTAATTCTGATTTATATATAACAGCAACAAATACTGATATGGCAGGAGATACACACCAAACAGGGTGTGTAAATTATTATATATAACAGATTAACTAAGTATTGTGCAACAGCACATTATTGCACAATAGCACAGTATTGTGCAATAGCAAGAAACCTTCAATTGAAAATAAATACAAATCTTTTAACCATTAGACAACTTTCAAGTTCAATGCATTTCCGTCAAAAACTTTGGTTTTAGTGAACATCATTCGTGCGTTTAGGGGCATCGTCACTTCCGTTCCCATGTTGAGCGAGTGGTTGGAAAACTATGATGCTATATTGCACGAATTATTCATAATTCGGCAAATTAAGTTCTCATAATTGACAATCAGCACTGCTGCCATTAGGGAATTGTGATTAAGTACCTACAGAACAAATATTATTTCTAGTTTATCCTGCACAATGACGATCACTAAGACGCTTGATGAACGTTTATAGTGCAGGGATACAGGCGATCCCCTCTTTCTGGTAAATGACGTCACAAAGGTGTGCATAATTGACGAGTTTTTCCGGTGAAGGACAAACTCGAAAGTGGTCTATTTCAATGGGATTAAATTAAGTGTCCATTTTTTGGGGGTTCTAACCTTGTATTACTATTTTGGATATTGGGCCCTATTTTTAAATTGGTCAACATTGAGGTCCAAAGGGTCCAAAATTAAACTTTGTTTGATTTCATCAAAAACTGAATTATGGCGGCTCTATGATATGCTGAATCTTATTGTGCATTTAGATTTTTTATTTTAGGCCCTGTTTTCAAATAAGCCCATATTAAGGTTTGAAGGGTCCAAAATAAAACTTTGTTTGATTTCAACTAAAATTTTTGGTGTTTATTGATATGCTGAATGATCAATCTAACCACTTTGTTAGATGTTGGATATCAGACCATACTAGGTAAATTAAATGTCCCATTTCAAATTTTTAAGATCTTTGACCATGTTTATTTTGTGTCAGAAACCTATATTATGTCAAAAATTTGATCACAATCCAAATTCAGACAGTATCAAGCTTACATATTGTGTCCAAACTTGCCCCAACTGTTCAGGGTTCGACCTCTGCGGTTGTATCAGGCTGTGCTCTGCGAAGCATTTTATTTTCTATTGCACTAATTTTGCAATGGTAAGTTTTTCAGAAACTATGTGACCTACACAAATGTAACTGTATACATCTATGATCATGACCCATATTTCATGCAATGTTTAATTTTCAAGCCCCCTCCAATAGGTAGATATAGGAAGATGTGGTGTGAGTGCCAATGAGACAACTCTCCATCCAAATAACAATTTATAAAAGTAAACCATTATAGGTCAATGTACAGCCTTCAACACGGAGCCTTGGCTCACACCGAACAACAAGCTATAAAGGGCCCCAAAATTACTAGTGTAAAACCATTCAAACGGGAAAACCAACGGTCATGTATTCTGTTTTCCAGTCTGTTTGTTTGTCTGTCCCTCAGTTATGTCGCCCATTTGGTACCAGGTTAAAGTGTTTGTTCAAGCTAGTATACCATGAAGTCAAGGGCAGATCCAGCCATTTTTAAAAGGGAAGTTCCAACCTAGGATTAAGGGGGGTTTCAACCATATGTCCCTATTCAAAAGCATTGATCGTCAAAAACAGGGGGTTTCCATTATTTTGAGGCCCTGTTCCCTAGGTCATGGTCCAGTGACTGAATTAATTAGCAGTGTTGCTGTCCATCTGATTGTCTTTTTCTGAATTTTATACCAACAGACGAGACATATCTCTGTCAACAGTTTATTTTAATGAGTATCTGATCTATAACTATCTGTATACATTATTACAATTTGATTGATGGTTTCATCTTCTTCAAGATAATGATGCAATTAATTATAATGTTTGGTTGTCCGTCCGTCTGTCCATTCTTGTCATCATCACTCCTCTGAAACCAACACAACAGAATTTCATGAAACTTTGTAGATAAAAAGGACATACTATGTAGATGTGCATATCAACAGGAAATTATGATTCAATTATATTTCAAGGAACTATGCCCCTTTGAACTTAGAATTTTGGCCTAAATATATTACTGCAACAGTTTGCCATCACAACTCCTCTGAATCCACACAACAGAATTTCATGAAACTTTGTAGTTAATGAGGACATAACATGTTTTAAAATGTGCATATCCACAAGAAAGTTTTTATCAGATGACTTTTGTAGCAGTTATGATTTAAAAGTAGGAATCTGGTGATATTTTGTTTGCTCAGTGACAGGGTGGGGGCGTGGGGTATGTGAGCATGCTCACAAAGGTTCTTTAATTGTTCTAGATAATGTGTCTGAAAGATAACTAGATTTTTTGGGAAGTTTGCTATAGCAATACTTTCCTAAGGCGTCGGCCTCTAACTTCCGGTGACAGACTATCGCAAATATTCTGCTCCAAGATAATGTAGTACTAGTGTTTGGTAACAAGACATTTCGGCACCCAGACAAATCGGCACCCAAGTCCGAAGACATTTCGGCATCCAGTTTGGACATTTCGGGATCCGGACATTTCGGGACCAAGACAATTCGGCACCTCATTTTTTTAAATATATATATTAGGAAAAATAAAAGAATTGTTACAGTATTATATTATAATCCGTTGATAAAATATGCAATACAAAATTTGAAATCATCATTTAATTAAATCCTAAATGATTGTGAATGAATAGTAAAACATCATTTAATTAAATCATAATTGATTGTTAGATTTGACCAGGAACATATATATTGTTAGAAATACTCGATAATCCCAGGATTATGTCACACGCCAAGGATGAGTAAAGGTAAATACCGGCTATGATAAAAAGTGCATGTTTTTCAAAACATCGATCAAAATGTTTTGATGCCAAAACATTTGAAAACTTTAATTCCGCTATTTTACTGCTATATCACATTCCAATGTGAATTTAAGGACCTTCACTCGTTCAGCATGCTCAGTCACGTGGATCAAACTGACAGCTGAAAACGTTGACTCAACGACAGTTCGTACATATCACAGCCCATGTCCTCAGTGTTACGATTAACAATAACATTTGTACACAAATCGTTACAAGGATAAGGCAGACAAGTCAGCTTCTACTTAGAATAACTCAGTGTATCAAGACAAGTGCTGTAGCAACATGGTTAAATAAAATCTGTCCATGTAATAGCAAAATGACTTTCTTACTCTTAGTGCTAGTCCAAATAATTATGACGAACAAAAATCTCAAATTTATTGCCTCAATGCTAAATTTCACAGCATCAACCTTAAAATGGGTTACAGGGTTATAAGCACCTCTATGAATCTAGTGTTTATACACTTTTTATTCCTTTCGTCATACTGCTATTGTTATGTCCCCACTGTATTAAGTTTTACCCTTTTTCTTCTGTTAGTATGTACGTCCCTTACTTGTACATAAGTCTGTACATCCAAAAATTAGTTTTTGTTCTCTAACTTTAGTTTTCCTAAACCAAATTGTATGAAACTTATACGCAATACTTATTTCCACAAAACACAGGCCAAGTTGAATTTTGGTGGCATCGATTTTACAATTCTAGAGTTATGCTTCTTAACAAATGGAAAAGTTGCTTGAATTTTTGTTTACGATCTCTAACTTTAATTTGTCTCAACCAAATGTTATGAAACTGATAATTTCACAAAACACTGTTTAGATTTGAGTTTTGGTGGTCTGTTTTTCTGTTCTAATTATTTTACAAATTTTAAAATTGTGATACATAAGTAGCCCCATATTCTCCTTTCATACTTTTCATTTCCATACAGGAGCCAATTCCGATAGAGCTAGTAGCATTTGTACATAAGGAGTAAAGGATTTTTTCATCATTGCCAAATTAACAGTAATATTAGAAACCCTTATAAATGCAATTAAATTATATGTTGTATTGTTATAAATGTTTTGTATGTCGGTTAAAAGCTCATAAGGGCTTATGTTGTCTTTGTTTGTATACTTGCCGACTCTTAATAAAGCTTATTTATTATTATTTATTATATTTATTATTTATTATATTTATTATCTATAAACTATTGAATATGATTATAATAAATATAATAAATAAATATTATTAATATGCTACATGTGTTTTATTGAGTTAGAATACTATCGGAATAGAACTATGCATTACATTAAAACTAGTACATGAATGGTGGAATCTATAAAATAAATGTTCATGTATCAGGAAAAAGAATACACACAAATAAGACAGCTATCCAAATGACTAAGCTGCAATACAGTCTTCACAAATAAACAACAAAAAGAATAAACCACTTCATAAGATACTTCTTCGAAGATACCATATACAATCTTGACAATAATGTCATAAATAGTGCAGGAATTAAATTGGTAATTTGTAAAAATAGTCGAACATAATCGCTATATTAACACTAAACTTGTAAATTGAGTTCATACCCACATACATATATCAGTGCCAGGTAACTTTAATGTTTGGTTCACTATATTTTGATCAAGGATAAAATAATTGATTTTACCTTTATAAGGTGCCGATTTGTCTATGTTAGATGCCGATTTGTCTAGGTGCCGATTTGTCTGGGTGCCGAAGTGTCTTTCTCGGGTGCCGATTTGTCCGGATGCCGATTTGTCTGGGTACCGAACTGTCTAGAATTTCTAGTGTTTGAATACTAATTCTAGGAAGATGCTTTTGAAATTTTGAGTCCTTTTGAAAAGATTACAGCTTGAATAAAAAGGAATGAATGTTCACCGACAATTCAGATGAATTTAACTTCATTTTGAAAATGATTATTACAAACACTTCGCGGATTTTCCATGCGCTGAAGAGAAAATAAAAAAATCTACGCGAGACATCGTTTCATTCATGAATATTACATGAATGAACATTTTCCCGCGTAATTTTTACTATGTACGATATTTTCAAATGTTTAGTATTAAATATAAAGTAAAAGTCTGAGTGTATCGAAAGAATCCGGTATGACTGACATTACTGAATGCAACGTACTTTTTTAAACATGTTTATATTTTGACCAAGCCGTCGGATAATTGACAAGTGATAAAAGTTTGATTGAACAATTATACACAGGTGACAGAAATACTCGATAATCATATGGCTTATGTCACACGCCAAGGATGAGTAAAGGTAAATACCGGCTATGATAGAAAAGTGCATGTTTTTGTCAAAACATCGATCAAAATGTTTTGATGCCAAAAACATTTGAAAACTTTTGAATTCCGCTATTTAAATACTAGCTATATCACATTCCAATGTGAATTTAAGGACCTTCACTCGTTCAGCATGCTCAGTCACGTGGATCAAACTGACAGCTGAAAAACGTTGACTCAACGACAGTTCGTACATATCACAGCCCATGTCCTCAGTGTTACGATTAACAATAACATTTGTACACAAATCGTTACAAGGATAAGGCAGACAAGTCAGCTTCTACTTAGAATAACTCAGTGTATCAAGACAAGTGCTGTAGCAACATGGTTAAATAAAATCTGTCCATGTAATAGCAAAATGACTTTCTTACTCTTAGTGCTAGTCCAAATGATTATGACGAACAAAAATCTCAAATGTTATTGCCTCAATGCTAAATTTCACAGCATCAACCTTAAAATGGGTTACAGGGTTATAAGCACCTCTATGAATCTAGTGTTTATACACTTTTTATTCCTTTCGTCATACTGCTATTGTTATGTCCCCACTGTATTAAGTTTTACCCTTTTCTTCTGTTAGTATGTACGTCCCTTACTTGTACATAAGTCTGTACATCCAAAATTAGTTTTGTTCTCTAACTTTAGTTTTCCTAAACCAAATTGTATGAAACTTATACGCAATACTTATTTCCACAAAACACAGGCCAAGTTGAATTTTGGTGGCATCGATTTTACAATTCTAGAGTTATGCTTCTTAACAAATGGAAAAGTTGCTTGAATTTTTTGTTTACGATCTCTAACTTTAATTTGTCTCAACCAAATGTTATGAAACTTATACACAAAGCTCATTATCACAAAACACTGTTTAGATTTGAGTTTTGGTGGCGTCTGATTTTCTGTTCTAGAGTTATGCCCCTTTACAAATTTTAAAATTGTGATTGTTGTCGAGCCTTCAACTTTTGTCAAAAAAGCGAGACATAGCGATCCTACATATTGTCGGCGGCGTCCACATATATTCACTCTGTGGTTAAAGTTTTTGAAATTTTAATAACTTTCTTAAACTATCCTGGATTTCTACCAAACTTGGACAGAAGCTTGTTTATGATCATACGATAGTATCCAGAAGTAATTTTTGTAAAAAAAAAATTCCATTTTTCAGTATTTTACTTATAAATGGACTTAATTTTTCTGCCAGGAAACATTACATTCACTCTGTGGCTAAAGTTTTTAAAATTTAATAACTTTCTTAAACTTTCCCGGATTTGTACCAAACTTGGACAGAAGCTTGTTTATGATCAAAAGCTAGTATCTAGAAGGAAATTTAGTTAAAATTTTGTTCTTGTTTTCCATATTTTACTTATTAATGGACTTAGCTTTTCTTCCAGTTAACATTACATACAGTCTGCAGTTAAATTTTTTAAAACATTTATTAGATTCATAAACTATCCTGGATTTTTACCAAACTTGGACAGAAGCTTCTAACAATCAAAAGATAGTATAGAGAGGAATATTTTTATTAACTTTTTTCCTTATTTTTGTTGAGCCTGCGATTAACAGCAAAAGTAGGCGAGACACCGGGTTCCGCGGAACACTTGCAAATATTTTTCAATTCCGTGCTCTAACTTTAGTGTGTCTCAACCAAATGTTATGAAACTTATACACAATACTTTTAACCACAAAACCAAGATCAAGTTTGAATTTTGTGCCGTCATTTTACTGTTATGGTTAGGGTTATGCCCAGTTACAAATGGAAAAAAAAATACTATAAAATCACAGGCCCTAGATATGGCATGGGCACATAAAGAAATTTAACAGGGCTTATTGTATATTTGATTATTTTAGAACAACAGTTTAAGGTTTCAATAGAAAATATCAAAATTTAAATGACAAAAAATGAAAAAAAAAAATTTTGATAATTGCTGAAAAGAAAATGGTTTAGTTCAAAACATCAAAGCTGTGATTAAATACATATTTGAAATAATACACATCTATAACCTATTTGAAATAATACACATCTACAGTTGCAAACTTCCCAAAGGTGCTATCCAGCACTTTGATTAAAATAGTCCAAGGGTGCTATTTAGAGTCGTGGCTTATTCTTAACCTATAATGTGTACGACAAAATATTGTTAACATAAAGAGGTTAAGTTGTAGTCCACATTGGAAAATTCTTGGTTTATTAAGGAAAGACTGAGAAAATTGATAAAAAATTAATCATTCCAGAAATTTTTTTCAAATATAACCCAAAATAGTTATTTTCCAAACAAGGCTTTAACTGAAACCAGTTATTTAAAAATGTGTTTTCAGTGATCCGCTAGACTGTCCATTAAACTTTTCCAAACAAGGCTTTAACTGAAACCAGTTATTTAAAAATGTGCTTTCAGTGATCCACTAGACTGTTTAAACATCGAAATTTGATAGAGCAAGTGGGGAATGGTGTCCTATGGACATATTTTGTTTATTTACAGTACTTTTATTCTAAGTGACCTTGAGAGTTGTCATACTTGTAAATAAACGAGATGTTGGATAAACATAAATGACATAACAACAAAAATAAGCACAATTGACATCTATAAATGAGATAAAGACTTGATAAATTGTGTGTCAGAGGAGATTTTCTGAATGAACCTTTAATGTGACAAACAAACAAATTTGAAAGCTATCTTGTATTGTTTAAGGTGGTGAGTATCATATACAGCCACACTTTTCCGGTCATTAAAGTGACAGTACTCTATAAACAAGCCTTACTATAATCCTTTAGCACATACTTACAACTTCTCGTCCAATGAAATTGCTTGAATTTGCCTTCTTATTTTCATAGTTCATACTTTTCCCGTGAACTAAGTAACTACGCATGAATGACCACAATGGTAAAATTTTATTGTATCATAATCACGACATTAAAACAAAAATTGCCACTGGCTATTTTGAAATAAAATACTGTGTCCCAAATTAAATTAAATAGTTTGTGATTGGTTTTCACATTGATTTTTAAATATCCTGCTATTAAAATCTTTGTATCTAAAAATGTTTTTGACAATTGCAAGTTTCTTTCATTTAAAAAGAAAGAGTAACACATATGGTCCTTAATACCTTGATTAGAGTACAACGCTATCTTAAAATTGTGGTAATTTATCATCCATGCAATTACTTTGTACAAAAAAGTGTGTACTGAGAAACCTTGTGACGGGAAATTAAGGCAACTTGATGATGATTCGTTTTTTAACTTTCTTAAGGAAATTGATCTATTTCGTCGTGAATTGATTGATTGATTGATTGATTGTTGGTTGCTTAATGTCCAGTGACAAAAATTTCATGCATGTTCAGGACGATGTCATGAATTGAAAAACCATGATAATGTCTGAAGGGGGAATGTGCCACCTATATATATATACATATTCTGATAAATCTTTTAGTTTTTACTTTGAAATAAAACAAAAAACACAAACCTATAATCTTTGATCTATTGGTAGTTGCTTTTTAATGCCAATCCGCTAGACTATCTATGGACATACTATCTATATGTTTCAAATTAATTATTTTACCCACGCTTTAAAAAAATGGGGGTATACTGTTTTACCTCTGTCTGTCCGTCCGTCCATCCATCCGTCCGTCCCATGAATATTTTTCGTCGCATCTTTCTCAGGAACTACATAACAAGGATTTCAGAAATTTGGTTTCAGGGTTTATATAAGTCAGCTATACCGTGTGATGCGTTTTCAGATTCATCACTCAACAACTTCTGTTTACCGTCAAGTATTTGGGCGGGGGTATCATCAGTGAGCAGTGGCTCGCAGTTTCACTTGTTGCTTTAGTTTTACTGTGAAATTGAAAAATGTTTTCAAAACATGTAAAGCTTCCACTGCAATTTAATTTGCTCTTTTGGTCAATTTATTTTGTCATCTTACCATGTGAAGAAGTACATGTAGTAAAACACCGCTTTATATCAATATACATACTTACACCAGCAGCTACCATCTTTTCATTCTGGAGTCAAGGGCCTTTTGAAACCACATATTTTACTATGATACTAGTGAGTAGATATACAAAACATAAAACTTCGTTAATGAACTCCGTTTTACAAACACCTCTGATACAAGTAGTCAGCCAAAATAAACTGAATAGACCAATTAAAAGATAACTTGAGTTGTAAATATGTGCTTAATTGGATAGTCTATGAAAAGGTATATAGACAAATACGATAGTTGAGGGTAAACAAATGCAGTACGATAATTAGAAGATAGAATATTGGTATGGAATTTACAGTTTATCTTTTCCTTATGGTACTTGAAAAAATCAAAGTCATATGAATGATTATGGTGATTAGAATACACTTGTTTTTATTATATTTTCCAATACTTGATACAATTTCAATAGAAAAATAGCCTTCATTTATTGTAGCTAAAGTTTAGGTACTATCATGATTTTAGTCCGAGATTGCTTTGATGTCAGACGGCCTATTTTATGACTTCTGGTGACGACCCCGAACAAGTAATTAAAAAGGCCATCAGACGTCAGAGCAATCACGGACTAGCACGTTGTCTATAAAGTGGAAGGGCCAATTTCCATTATGATTATGTCACACTAGGGTCATTTTGAAAAGTCTTCAAAATCTGAAATGAACCAGCTTCATGTATGTACTTTAATTTCTAAATACCATCATGATTTATAATTTCGTAACGTGCAACCAATTTTGTTTACTTATAGGTGAATCAAATCTGCAATTTTTGTAGATTTTGGCAAATTGTTAGTTACTCTCGCAAAATTTAATAAAAAGAGCATTCCTAAGAGAAAACGAAGTCTCGTGGATAGTAGATTACGCTCATTGAAATCCAAAACGTCACTACAGACAGGGGCGTAGCAAACGAGTTATAAACACCGTAAGATGTTGCCAAAGGAACATCAACATCCAAAAAAAGGAAAATTAACAATAGGGAAAGAAAAATCGTCCCTTTTGTCGTAAATTTTAGTGTAGAGTTTCCCGTGTAAAACTGAAATATTTAAATTAAGGAAAGGACTAGCTGTTAACTATAACTAAGTTGCTAATAACTAAACCTCTTATTTATTTTTTATATTTACCTGTAGAAAACTTATTTCAAACGGGATAGCACATCCCAATTTTTACGGAGATGTTGTTTACCGAGCCCGGAAATTTAGATACGATCCGGGAAAACATATCAATCCTTTAAATAAACTTATTCTAAAGGGTTACCAATTCAACACTGTAATTAGATATTTGAATATTGTTTTTATTGGTATAAATGTTGATTTTGTTATTAGAGAATTAAAATCAAACTAAATATTATTTTTATATACATATGCACATTCACGGCTATACAATCTGTCGATATATGTATTTTGGCATTCCACAAGGTCATGTTTTTCTCTGACTGTTAATGACGTCTTAACACTAAGTCAGGAGCCTGTAATTCAGTGGTTGTCGTTTGTTGCTGTATATCATATTTGTTTTTCGTTCATTGTTTTGTACATAAATCAGACCGTTAGTTTTCTCCTTTGAATTGTTTTGTCATTTTGGGGCCTATTATAGATGACTATGCGGTATGGGCATTGCTCACTGTTGAAGGCTGTACGGTGTAGTTGTTAACTTTTATGTCTTTTGGTCTCTGGTGGAGGGTTGTCTCATTGGCAATCATACCACATCTCCTTATTTTTATTTTGAAATATAAAAATATGTAGTTTATAAACAAATCAATTCATGTTGGTAAATAGATTCTTCAGTATGACTGAATAACTATTTTTTTACTTTTATGAATACTGATCAAAATTTATAGTTGTATATAAACCACTTATCAAAAATAAGATTGAAGCAATTTTAAGTTATTGAGTGACATGTCTTCATTTGAACCAAATTTTCCTTAGCTTTATAGACACAAAATAATTCGTTCCAATTAATTATAAATCAAGAGGATAACAGCAAAGATGGACTTCGTTCAGGCACTTACAGTTCAATGGAATTTTTAACCTCAGTGTATCATAAGAGTTGAATATTAACGTTTCTTATCTCGCATCTAAAAATAAGGTAAATATTTTATCTTAATGGGACTATGACACATTAATGTTTTTTGAATTTTATATAACATTACCTATACCATGAATCAGATGAACACTGTTCTAAATTCCGGCCAATCTCGGGTAACCATGATTTATATTTGTTTGCGGCCCAAACCAGTTGATTATGACATGACAACACATAGGTGAGTTAAATATCCTTAGTACGAAGGTGTGGGAGATATTTGATATACTTCAGACACTCGTCTAAACTCGGCCGATTCCGTTCCTATCTAAGAAGGAGAGTAGCGGGTTCACCAGAGGATTGCCGACTAATACTTCAGAGAGACAGCCAGAGGTCATTTACAACATAAACAAATTAACTAATAGACAAGTTAAGTGTCCATATTATATGGACCTTTTCAAATAATCATGAGTCAGGATAATTTGTGAATGGATTTATCAGAGTCTACCAAAAAAAATAAAAGTAGATGTGGGGTAAACGTCTATGAGAAAGCAATCGAACGGCAAAAATAACGAAAATACACCTAGTGAGGACAACACGACAACACATGGTCTATAACAATAAAAAGGTGTCTATACAATAAGTCAAGCTCTTAATCGTCTGGAATCTATATAAAAATCGTCTACCGCTATGCAAGCATCATCCGCATTGCAAATCCACACTCAATGCAAATGTCACATTATGGAATAAAGGACATACCAGTAGCTACGGAAAGAGGTTCGGACGAAATTCCCCCTCTGAAAATACTATCATTTAAGTCGAGATTCATATTGAAGTTTGACTATTAAAGACAGATTTAAGTTGAGATCCATATTGAAGTTTGACTATTAAAGTCAGATTAAAATCGAATTCATATTGAAGTTTGACTATTAAAGTCGGATTTAAGTCGAGATTCATATTGAAGTTTGACTATTAAAATCAGATTTAAGTCGAGATTCATATTGAAGTTTGACTATTAAAGTCAGATTTAAGTCGAGATTCATATTGAAGTTTGACTATTAAATTTAGATTAAAGTCGAGATTCATATTGATGTTTGACTATTAAAGTCGGATTTAAGTCAATTCATATTGAAGTTGGATTATTACAATCAGATTTAAGTCTAGATTCATACTGAGGTTTGACTACTAGTATTAAAGTCAGATTTAAGTCGAGATTCATATTGAAGTTTGACTATTACAGTCAGATTTAAGTCGAGATTCATATTGAAGTTTGACTGTTAAAGTCAGATTAAAGTCGAATTCATATTGAAGTTTGACTATTAAAGTCGGATTTAAGTCGAGATTCATATTGAAGTTTGACTATTAAAATCAGATTTAAGTCGAGATTCATATTGAAGTTTGACTATGAAAGTCAGATTTAAGTCGAGATTCATATTGAAGTTTGACTATTAAAGTCAGATTAAAGTCGAGATTCATATTGATGTTTGACTATTAAAGTCGGATTTAAGTCGAGATTCATATTGAAGTTGGACTATTAAAATCAGATTTAAGTCTAGATTCATATTGAAGTTTGACTACTAGTATTAAAGTCAGATTTAAGTCGAGATTCATATTGAAGTTTGACTATTAAAGTCAGATTTAAGTCTAGATTCATATTGAAGTTTGACTACTAGTATTAAAGTCAGATTTAAGTCGAGATTCATATTGAAGTTTGACTATTACAGTCAGATTTAAGTCAAGATTCATATTGAAGTTTGACTGTTAAAGTCAGATTAAAGTCTAGATTCATATTGAAGTTTGACTATTAAAGTCAGAGCGTCATGACAATCACATCAAATATTATAACCCTCTCCAAGAAATCCGAACTACGGGGTTGTAGGAGGTAGGTTATAGTTAGTCATGAAAAACCACGTAGCTATGATGGACCACAAATAAACAAAGTATAAGTGAAAAAGTATACCTTATCAAGTTATCTACAGTAGTTAATCTTTTGATATAAAATTCACGCATTAAAGCTTTTTTTCACTCTTAAGTGTTCGACAATGTAAAATTCAGTATATATATTGCCCTTTCAGTTAATTAGTATTCGACACATTTAACCGAGATCTACTTATCTTAAGATTTGTCCACTTATATATCATTCGACCGAATAATTTTTCTCTGGCCATGATACTGCAAATATTTCTTGATATGCATTACCTACATTTCGCTTTTCAGTTTAGTTTCCAGTTTTAATAAATGGAAAACTAAATCATGAAGCTGTATATAGAACAATCCTCCACCTCCGTCCCCCCACAAAAAAAAACCATATAATAAATACAATTAGAAATTAAGAAGTACCAATAAAATAGGATCATGAGACTACGAGGGCGGGGGCTTAATGATTAAAAAGCTGATGGAATGTCAATATAAAAAATAAGAAGATGTTGTATGATTGCCAATCATACAACTCTCCACCAGAGACCAAATGACATAAAGGTTAACAACCATAGGTCACCGTACAGCCTTCAACAGTGAGCAAAACCCATACCGCATAGTCATCTATAATAGGCCCCGAAATGACAAATGTAAAACAATTCAAACGAGAAAACTAACGGCCTGATTTATGTACAAAACAATGAACGAAAAACAAATATGATATACAGTAACAAACGACAACCACTGAATTACAGGCTCCTGACTTGAGACAGGCACATACAGAATATGGCGGGGTTAAACTACTTTGTTGGCGCCACACCCTCCAACTAACCTGGGACAGTGGTGTAACAATAAAAATTTAGAACAAACTATAAAAATCAGCTGAAAAGGTCTTAACTCATCAGATCGATACAAAGAAACACATCTTACAAAAACACAGACCGACGTGGCAGAGTATATATATACATCCCTACAACAAAAAAAGACACTTAGCACATATCTGAGAGTAATCGCAGTTACTGACAGCTAGTTCAAAGTAAATAACAACTAATAAAAACATCACGCATCTAAGACTAAAATATCAATCAGTACACATCAAACATCCAATGGATTTAGTATTAAGACGTCATTAACAGTCAGAGAAAAAACATGACCTTGTGGAATGCCAAGATACATAGATCGACAGATTGTAGAGCCATGAATGTGCATATGTATATAAAAATAATATTTAGTTTGATTTTAATTTTTTAATAACAAAATCAACATTTATACCAATAAAAACAATATTCAAATATCTAATTACAATGTTGAATTTTCGGTAACCCTTAAGAATAAGTTTATTTAAAGGATTGATATGTTTTCCCGGATCGTATCTAAATTTCCGGGCTCGGTAAACAACATCTCCGTAAAAACTGGGATGTGCTATCCCGTTTGAAATAAGTTTTCTACAGGTAAGCCAAACTTCCAAACCAAATCTTTGTATCTATGGAATAATTGAGTAAAGGTTTTAAGTTATTTGTGGTAAAGAAATTCCTGACTTAATAATTTACCAGTAATTCATAGATTACGTTCATTGAGATCCACAACAGACAGATGTCTTATTTTATGTTCAAGTACGATTTCATACATTTTTTGTCAACTTAATTTTAAAAATTAAAACACGAACTACCAGGGTTTAAAAAACTCGATGTCAAATTTTAAAATCATGTGATCATTCTTTTATTGGTGCGAAATTGACAAACGACAACATGAATGGAAGTTCAAACTACAACTCGTACAAATTAAACATTTACCTTTGAAGTCGGCAAATAAATTGATGGTCCCTGTGGTAGGCCCTGAAGGGAACAAAAACGTGTGAAACACAATTATTTATATAAAAAAAATAAATAAGAGGTTTAATCATTAGCAACTTAGTTATAGTTAACAGCTAGTCCTTTCCTAAATTTAGATATTTCAGTTTTACACGGGAAACTCTACACTAAAATTTACGACAAAAGGGATGATTTTTCTTTCCCTGTTGTTAATTTTCCTTTTTTGGATGGGGATGTTCCTTTGGCACCATCTTACGGTGTTTATAACTCGTTTGCTATGCCCGTGTCTGTTGTGACGTTTTTGATTTCAATGAGCGTAATCTATGTATTACTGGTTAATTATTAAGTCAGGGATTTCGTTACCACAAATTACTTAAAACCTTTACTCAATTCTTCCATAAATACGAAGATTTGGTTTGTAAGTTTGCCTTTACCCTTAGAAAACTTGTTTCAACCGGGATAGCACATCCTAATTTTTATGGAGATGTTTAGCCCGGAAATTTAGATACGATCAAGGTAAACTAATCGATCCTTTAGTAAAGATAAACTTATTCTAAAAGGTCACCAATTAAACACTGTAATTAGATCTTTAAATATTGTTTTTATTGGTATAAATATTGATTTTGTTATCAGTAAATTTAAAACAAACTATTAATATTTATATATTCATATACATATGCTAATTCACGGTTCTACAATCTATCGATATATGTATCTTGGCATTGCGCAAGGTCATGTTTTTCTCTGACCGTTAATGACGTCTTTACACTAAATCCATTGTCTGTTGCCCTGTATATGTCTCTGTCGGTTATTTGTGTCGTTAGGTTGTTGTCCCATTGACGTACACCCCACACCTACTTATGTTCGTATAAAACAGTCTATATTCATTTCACATTATTATGTTTTCTTCCTGAATATGCATTTAATTTGTCACTGGACGTTAAATAGCAACCGATCCATTCATCATATAAAAAAGAAGAAAAAAAAAAAAGAGCAAGTATAGTTTCAAATAGATGTCTCTATGAAATGCCAAAATTTGTATTATTTACCTGGAAAAAAAATGATAGCTTTGGGAGTGGTTTGGCAGTTCACTCAAATTAAAGGATCCACCTGCCACGATAATAATTTAGGTCATAGTTACTACTTGTGAACTGGTCAGTATTTCAGTGAATGAAAAACGTAAAGGCTTAAATTTTATAAGTTGTACTATCTTCAAGACACCGCTTATCACTGTATGTTGGAGGGTCTGTATGATGGGTCCTTTTTTTCTTTATTCCTTAACTTTTTATATAATTTTTCTCCATTCTTTATTTATTTTGACCATTATTCTCTATTCTTTATTTATTTTGACCATTTTTTCTTTTTTCTTTATATTTCAGCACCCCATTATTCTCTATTCTTTTTGTTGTTGCCTAGTTTTCTCTATTTTTTATTTTTTAACCCTTTATTCTGCACTTTTGACCATAATTCTCTGTTCTTTAAATCACATCCAGACCCTCATGTTGGACAAGATCTTGAGATTTGTTTTGATTTAAGTGCTTATTAAAATCAAACTTTTAATTCGAAAATTTATCACACGAATACATTTTTCTCATGATGGATGTTTCCCACGTGTTAGGTAATTTTGGACACGTTTATGTTGCACAAGGCCGAAAATGTTATGAAACTAAAGCCGGATAAATTTTCAATGAGGATTTTGTCTCGTTAGGTGAGTTTAAACTTTTGATATTCTGTATATCAGTGGCGGATTCAAATGGGGCTTAGAGGGAATACGCACGCCCCCTCCTTTTGATCAGAAAAATGAAAATAACACTCATTTTTAAACATCCGAAGTGCTTTTCTGGATTCATCGCTGGAACGCTCAAATAAAAAAAAAAAAAAAAATGAAAGTCGGATGGATAAATACCTAACCACGCTTATGAAGCAAATATATTTTATTTTACCATTTTGGACAATAAAGCCCCCTTTCCTCGAAGCCTGGATTGTTCTGGTATTCTGGTAGAAAAATAGGAGAATTTTATTCTTTTTTTTTCCACATTATAAGATAATGATTAAGTTTTTATTAAGCTGAGTATTCTCTTCTGTGGTTCACATGTATTTCCTTGTTAGAGTTTGTATATGTCCTATTTTTTATTTTTATATCAAAACATAAAGTCTATGACATTTAATTTTATGGATTTATAGAAATGTGGTGAAAAACTTATATTTTCGTGAAGACTACTCAATGAAACCTCGCAATTTCCTCATTATAATACAATTTTCAAATTATATAATTCAAGTTCATTTTTTGATAAATGTAATTAATAATTCTTAAAGGTCTATTGTCATGGGTAAAAGTAGTCTATAGTTAAGCAACTTTTCTAGAATATTCTTACATGACCTGCTCGTTGTGAAGCAACTTTTCTAGACTACTTTTACATGACCTTTCGTTGTTAAACAACTTTTCTAGACAACTTTTGTATGGTAATCTCGTTGTTACGCAACACTAAAACGAGAAGGTCATGCAAGAATATTCTAGAAAAGTTGCTTAACAACGAGCAGGTCATGTAAGAGTAGTCTAGAAAAGTTGCTTAACAACGAGCAGGTCATGTAAGAGTAGTCTAGAAAAGTTGCTTAACAACGAGCAGGTCATGTAAGAATAATCTAGAAAAGTTGCTTAACAACGAATAGATCATGAGAGAGTATAAGAATAAGGAGATTATGTATGATTGCCATGAAGGCAACTATATCCACCAGAGACCTAGTGAAGTGGGAGTAAGCAACTATAGGCCAAATTACTGTCATGTAAGTGTTTAAAAATAAAAAGATGTTGTATGATTGCCATTGAGACAACTATCCACCAGAGGCCAAATGAAGTGGAAGTAAGCAGTTATAGGTCAAAGTAAACATATTGTCAGTACATGAACGACGGGAACGAGTTTGGAAATATATATACACCATAGATAGGGTCCGAAGAAACATCACCGTCCGAAAAAGGAAAATTAACAATAAGGAACGAAAAATTGTCTCTTTTGTCGTAAATTTTTGTTTAAGAGTTTTCAATCTGAAGAAAGCTGAAATATTCAGAGTTAGAAAAGAAAAAAATAGTGCAGTTTATCTTATTTTTTTTATTAAAAGTAGTTTCCACAGTATAATTAGATAATTAAACAATTGGAAAAAACAATCTTTCTCTGAATAGTTTCCCACCAGAGCTATTTCAAGTCTTTTTTAATCTTTACTTAAAAATTATGATGTGCCGTTTAAGCGTTGAATTTTATACAATGTTTGCATTTGAACTCGTCAGGGTTTTACATTTTGCAATACAAATTATAAAGATACAGGTCAATCTGGAAAAGCGCTTCGGACGCACAAAATTTATAAAGATTAATTTTAGAGAGGGTTAAAAGGAATCAAAGAAATCGTGTCTCCTCTAGATCTAAACACAAACTGTGCCATCTTTACAAAAAATGCACATCCTATTCCCGTATGTAGAAGTTTCACATGTCTTAATTGTTTTTTTTTTTTTTTTTTGTTTCATAGAAAGTAGTTTATTTTAAGCATAATCTTGAAATTAATACAAGAGTTTATCATCAGTAGAGAAATTAACGTTTTAGTGGCGATAATTGGGATTTCAGTAAAAAAATCGCGTCTGAGATAAGTCCATTTAAAATAGGTTTTTAGAATAAGAAAAAATCTATTAAGAAATTGAAGATCAAAGTCATTTTAATGAGTTTTCATGTAAAAATAAACAAATCAGTTTTCACAAATTTGCAGCATTTCTCTTTTTTGGGTTGAAAATGTAGTTTTTATCAGAGAACCAAAAATAAATACTATTTTTTTAGAATTTGATGTTAACATGGTGAATGACTCCAGAAATGTTAAGTAAACATTTTGACTTATTTTAATAGCTTTTGCCAAATGAGATTTTTACTCCAAAGAAATGAATGGGAGCGTCGCGTTTTGGTTGTTGAGTATACATAAATATATAAGATATATTTTAAAAGTGCAGTTCATCTTATTTATACTATTATCGGATAAATAGATAACCCTGATAAAGGTGCAATGTCACATACATGTACTATTTTAAAATACATTCTTACACATATTTTATCTCACATGACCTACGTGAATGTGTTATATACACATAGTTTTACATACAATATACACCGGCTTGTCATGCTTCATCATAATATATACAAGTGACTAGTTTTAATCAATATCGTGTAGTTGACATTTTATTTGTTATCTCATTATTGTGGTGGAGATGTAGATTTCGAACAGTATTTCAAGGTATGTTCATGTATTATCTAAGCATCGTAAGTATTTTTTTTTTCACCTGGAACCAGTTCAAGTCACACGTGGACATTATGTGAAACATTTATAGCCATATGGGACATGTTCGGATCGAGTTCATGTGATCACACATTTTATGTATTTTTTATAGCTTACCTGGTCCAAGGGACCATTGTCAAACTTTGACATCCGTCGTTCGTTGTGAAGCGTTTAAATCCTTGATTACTCCCCATATTATTTGTTTTGTTACAGAGTCACTATAAAAGTCATTAAAGTAGTCTCTCATACTTTCATTGGGGTTTACAGGGGCGGATCCAGCCATTTTAAAAAGGGGGGGGGTTCCCAACCCAGGATAAAGGGGGGGGGGGGGGTTCCAACTATATGTCCCCATTCAAATGCATTGATCGTCCAAAAAAAAGGGGGGTTCCAACCCCCGGAACCTCCCCTCTGGATCCGCCACTGGTTTAATATATAATAGTGCATATTTGTACCATATGACTCCATGTCAATCAGCATGACTCATTATTGTTGCACTGTAGACAGAAATATGTCAAGATTTAAAACATTATCTGTGCAATTATTCAACTAATGAGAACCAAATGCAGAGTACGTCCACTTTATGATCTTTGCTGACCTCTGCTTACCTACTGACCAATATCAAACTTTGAGGTTGATGCATAGTACAATATTAACAAATAAAAAGACAAAAAAATACAGAAAAATTCAGCAAATTATTGTATCAATTTGAAGAATACAGAATTTCAGTACTCCGGCCTTGAAACCAATTGGTTACACATGGGAATATCTATTTTTACTCGAAATCGTTTCAACACATTTTAGCTGCCTGATATTTCATAAATCTGATTTTCAATAATAATAATAATAATAATTATAATAATAAGAAGAAACAAAAACATAGATTAACAATTTCAGGATTTTATATTGTAATATTACAGACTTGAAATTCACTTACTAGGTACTTCTGTTCGTTTTTTTATATTTTTTGATCTACAAAAACGTAGACTAACACTTTCATAGTGTTATCGTAATTGTAGTTTCAAGGACTTGGGGTTGACATTTTTTACATACACTTCTAAACTTTTTCGTGAATAAATTAAGAAATTATTAGAAATTTAGGTTCCAACTTCCTCTGGCAAAGTTGATCGTATATTGATTTGGTTAATTTTTCTAGGTCCCCTGTGGTCATAATCACCTAACATATTCAAGTATCTATACATCCTTGTCTTTACTTTTAGGGATTTCGAATGTAACTGATAAAGGTCAATCCAGAAAAAGCAGTTCGGATGCACACAATGTTTTAATATGATATTTCATTTTGGAACCACCTTACTTCCTTCCATGCCCTGTTAACTGCCTTGATGGTCTCAAGGAAGCATGATCGACTCGGGATTGAGAGGCCGTAAGTCTGATCCCCGGTATGGCCAAAGCGAGGATTTTGACATTATACTTTGTTGCTTCTTCGCTAAGCAAGCGACATGAAGCAGTAAGAACAAAGACTGGTCGGCTTGGAGACAAAATTATGTGATCGGGTAGGATGACCTATCTTACTGCGAACCGTTGCCTTGCGAACTCGCACGTTAAAAATCCGGTTCAGCGTGTCGGTCTATTACAAAGCAGTGTTTAAATTCATATCGCGTTTACATGTTTTGGTACTAGATATGCATTTAATTTGCGACTGGACGTTATACAGCAATCCATCATCATCCATGTCCTGTTTCTTTTTATTACGTAAAAAAAAGAAGCGTTTGGTGTAAATACATATAAATATATGAAAGTATATGATATTTACTGTTTCACGCGTAAGTAGATGAATGTTGCATAAATTTGATTTTCAATAACACATTAAAATATTAATTACGGATCATTTCATGTTGACAGATCGTCAACTTTGCATTTATTTGTCAAATAACTTTTTAGGTAGTCAAACAAAAATTTATGCAAATGAAGTTTCATTTTACGTTTTTGTCGGTATAAACATCAATGTTATTTGAAGTACAGTTTTAAACAGCTTAAGGCTGTATTATGTACAACACGATTTAAAAAGCATAAAACTAGGGCAGTTTTCTGTTAAAACGACGACTTTTTGTATCTTAGCTTTTAATTATATTTTATTCATACGAACTTATAACCCGATTAATTCATTATATAAAACTCACTACGAGCTTCGAAAAACGAAAGTGCATAGAGGGCGCTGAATTATACGAGTTAAGGAAATAACTAACTAAATACATTTAAACTGTTTTTGTTAAAAGTTAAAACAGGATGGAGCGGTTTTTATGTATACCAGGATTTTCGATAAAAAGAAGGGGTGCGTGTGCGTCAAATCAAAAGAAAAAGATCGAGAAGAACGTTTTGAAAATGACTGTACTGTGAAATGAATACAGGAGATATAGGCCCTTCCGCTTTTACAAAAAATAAAAGTACTAGTAGCAGCTTTCTCAAACAAATTTTATGCTAGTTGCATCTCGTTGTGGTAAGAGTATTATGTGCATTAAATCCTCTTTAGTTAGATATTTGCATTAAGTCAAAGTAAAACGAATTTTGCCCTCTGGAACGGCAATAATCAAAAGATTACAAAACCAAAGACTTAAATCGAATACCCAGTAAAGTCTTTAAGTGTTTCTCGCTTCTCGTTTTTTAATATAGATTAGACCGTTGGTTTTCCTGTTTGAAATTTTACACTAGTCATTTTGGGGCCATATATAGCTTGCTGTTCGATGTGAGCCAATGCTCCGTGTCGAAGGCCGTACTTTGACCTATACTTGGTTACTTTTTATACATTGTGACTTGTGTGGAGAGTCATCTCATTGGCACTCATACCACATCTTATTTATATTTACTTTATTCAACATGCACCGTTAAACTCTTTTAATTTAGCAAGTTTAAATGATATGTTATATGTCCTTATATAAAGTGGTTTGTTTAAGAGATGTAAAACAGTTGAGGAACTTGGTTCAATATCAACTGAAATACAGTAAACACGTTTACAACACTCAAGAAAACTAAATAAATATGACCCTGTATGATGTTCTGTTCTGTTTCCAGATGAAGAGATTTAGATTAAAATAGACTAAGAGTATCAAACCCTATCAACATGTCTACTCCAGATGATATCAGCATTGCCGTCTCGTCACAAAAAGAACTAACCATTAATGACAAATCAGATGGGGTATGTTACAACTCTTATCATATAATGTATATTTCAAATTAAACTTGGGGTACGCGTCTTTGAAACAGCAACTAAACGGTACCCAGAAAAAATAAACAACACACATGAAAACATATAACATCTAGAGGTTAGTATTATATCGCATAGTTGCTGTTCGAATACCATGTATTTCCTTCTTGGAAGCACCGGACATCGGAAGGTAATTCTAATGAATTCTGCGAAATCTGATTTGGGGTTTGGTTTCTACCATGAACATGTCTATATATTACACAATGCAAAGGATAAGTATAAAGTTAAGAAAATGTGGTACGAAATTACCGCGCACAAAAGTCTTATGAAAATAGCACGCTGTTCTTTATTTTCAGAAAATAACAGGGCGGTTAATGTTAGCTGTGTTTGGAGCTGTTCTAGGATCTCTACAGTTCGGATTCAACACAGGAGTCATCAATGCACCGGAAGGAGTAAGTTGTAACATTTATCCGTCTTTGGTCTTTGTGAATTATACTGAGTAAACGTAAAACATCATATGCAAAGCTATTGAGTCCCCAACACAAATGTCCCTTCAATACATTGCATTCCCAAATCATTTTCAGTGTATGTAATGTGCGAATCCTAAAATGTCATTTTTACTGTATCCGTGATGAATTTCTGATGTAGAATGATAAATAAACAGACGACAAATTCAAGATTTTTGAATAAAATAAGAAATAATATATAATGTGTACTGTTTTTATAAATTCATGATATAGGTATGAGATGCGGACGGGTTTTCATCGTGCCTACAGCCATCCAGATGCAAAATTGATACATAAATAGATAAATATTAAGAATAGTTCACGAACAGAGCGTGCAAGAGATCTAAAAGTAGCAGTTAAGTTTCATTTACAGAAAAATGTACCTTTAAACATAATTATTAATGTTGTTTAACTTAAAACAGGATTTGTCATTCAGCTTGTTGATATTGAATCAAATTCCACTATGCGGTTTTCGTTATGCGATTCATGTTTACTGTCGAATAATGATACTAGACTTTCATTTTCACTGTAGGGCGATTCATTTCTATTGTATACGCGATGCATTTTCACAGAAGGAAATTAATTAATTTTCATTATATAAAGTCTTAATTCAGCCGACTCTCTAACAAAAAGTCAGAAGGATTGATTATATATGCATACTTAGTGAGTGAAAGTCTGAGGTAATATATCAATAAATTCCTTAAACATGGTATTTATTGCTAATATAGTCAATTCTATTTTCTCAACTAATTTGTCCTGATCTATATGTAAGATCAAATGTATTCTTTCCTATGACACGTCATCATTAAATACATATATCTTGGACAGTTAAGCCAATCCACGTCACCGGAAAAGCAAAGTTTCTGTTTTGGTCTAAATCTACATCGCATCCTAATAAATTAAACGTCATTAGAGCTAATTTCCTACTGCTTGTAGTTAAAAGGTGTGGTTGGCCTTGATTGTGTAAATGTTGCCTAAGCATTGTAATTAAGATTGAGCAAACGTTTATACAAACAAAGCAAGCAAGCCAACCAAACCTTTAAACTACAAGCGTTAGGAAAACAGCTCTAATGGATGCATTTGAGATAACAAAGAGCATTCACAAAACGATCTTCATTTCACGATGGAATGAGTGGAAACGTTTTCATCTTGCACAAACGATTGACGCTTGGGTGACTGGATAATTGATATTTATCATGCCATTGTGTATAAATCTTATACAGTAAAGAGAGTTCGAGCAACAGTCGAGTCACCTTAAATATGCTTGAATTTCTTATAAGTCGGTGTTACAAATAAGCCAATACGCAATTGTGAGAATACAAATAAATATTGAAAACAGTTATTGTTACATGTTTAAATGGTTCTATACCACGGGGTATAACCGCCGTACAGTTGATTCCGGACGTTAATCGCTACATCGCGAATCAATGTTGGTAGGTATACCGTTTTTATATTTACACCAAAGACTAATTGACTAACTAACTGTTCAGTTAAGTATTCAATGTTTATGAAAACAAAGTTTACTGCTCTTGGCAGCATTATATATCATTTATATTACATGAACACCATGTGACTTTTTTAAATAGACAGGTCTGTGAATTACTTGTAAACATCGCGAAACAAACACTATGTGTAACTCAAACTTGATTAAACTACAAATAGAGCATAGTTGGTTGGCTCTTTCACTAAATGTGACCGTGTATTTTGTGCTTTGTTGTTGTTAAAATACATAATACGAATGAGAAACCCGTTGTTTTAATTTTATTTGAAGACATTTACTTGAAAAACTGACCTCAGAATTTTGACACTGTACGATTCATTCTCTTTGTAGTTAATTTTCTTTCTTTTGTACCGTTCGTTGTACATTCTTGTACTGTTCATTGTGCAAAAGCCTATCAATACGGTAGAAATATGTATGACACGGCGTGACAAATGTTCAAAGCTTTTTTAAGCGAGTTATAAAACTTTTCAAAGAAAATTCGTCGTAGAAAAACGTTATATTCATGGATGTTCTGCTCCAGTAAATTTTCGGATCCATGACAAGCTAATAGCAAACTCACCAACAATATTTGAATATTCATGATTTGAACGTGGTTATACCCGTGTATATTCAAGTAAGCATCTACAACTAGCTTGCATTTCAAATTGTAAATATCATCAATACTAAAGTCATTTAAAAACTATTTTCAGTTGTTGTATGTCGAATAATCATATAAAACGACAATGAAAATTCATCGCACTTCCAAAAATTCCACATCAGAAATGATTGCACTCACAGTGATAATTCATCGCATCTATAGTTAAAATGAATCGCATTCAGTAATCAATATTATGGATTCTGCTGCTTAAATAACACTTTTTTGGACTTTAATCCTGTTATTATACATTAAAAAATTATATTCTAATGAAATTCTGTTAAAACATACATTCAAATCTATTATTTTGTATTTTCAAAAAGTAAACAAACGCAGTTTTTCCCATCATCCTTTATTCTACAATAGACATACTCGCATACAACAGTGAAAATGAACTAACTGGATTCGCACTTTATATACACTGATTTTGCTACATGTTACTTTAACAGTTTGATCTCCAATCGACTTTTTTTAGTTCAGAAATTTGCGATTAGTCCGAAAGTGGTCAAAATCAAAACTCATAAATTTCCAGCCAAATGTGATAACACTGAACCACATGTATTTAGAATTTTTTGTTATCTTCACTACAGTTTGATAACTTTAGCAATAGGGGTTTATTATGGTGGAATATTGTCACCAAAAAGTGTAAATTTCTCTTTTTGTGATAAATTATGCGGAATTTCGAAATGTTTATATCTGAAAATGAAATAGTTCCAAATGCTGTTTCAAAGCGCAATTCTTTATTAACATGTTCAGAACCATATTAAGCTTTGACTAGCAAGGCTATAAGTTTTATTCCTATTAAGTCTAAGTCTACAATTCCGCTTGAGCGCAGTAGAATTATTGATTGATTGTTATTTGCTCAGAGAGAGGCGAAAGATACCAAAGGGACATTCAAACTTATAAGTCGATAATAAACTGACAACGCTATGGCTAAAAATGAAAGAGACCAACAGACAAACAACAGTACAAAAACACTACATAGAAAACTAAAGACTGAGCAACACGGACCCCACCAAAAACTGGGGTGGATCTCAGGTGCTCCGAAAGGGTAAGCAGATCTTGCTCTACATGTGCCACCCGTGGTGTTGCTCATGTTAGTATAAACCCGGTAATAAGTCTAATTCGGTAGGTCACTTTCGGGGAAAAGGGGACTGGATTGTAGTTACGACAATTAGAATATATCCGCTATCATCTGTGAAACGGCTATTCAATAACGGCCAACCAACTCGTGATGGCGTCGGTGACCAAACTAAAAAATGCACTTATTTTCCGTTTCATCCCACATTACTTTAAACAATGTCTGTCATATTTGTAGAAAATTAAAGATTTTATGAATGAAACTCACATCAAACGGACAGGAGAACAATTCTCAGAGGATGCGGTCATCAATCTATACTCATTGTTGGTGGCCATCTTTGCTGTTGGAGGAATGATCGGAGGATTAATTGCAGGATGGTGGGCGGATTTCTTTGGAAGGTACTAAAATTGAAATTACAAATTTTTACGTTTATTTTCCCGAGACTTGATGTCAATCAACTACAGATAGTAGAAACGTGAATAATCCAACTGTGAGAAAGAGTGACAAAAAGTTTAATACATTTGTTTGATCTTAACACAGATAATGAAATATCAAAAGCTAGCCTCTTTTCAAATGCAATGTCATTTTCTAGTTACGTAAGGTCACATGCTAACTAATTTGCATGAAGTAAACTCATGCGTCAAATTTTAGATCAGAATGTCCTACATAATCGAATAGATAGACTTGTTTGTCAAGACCGAAGATTTGGATTCTTTTGAAAATGTTATGATCATATATGACATTAAATATAATTTATTAGAAGGTATCTTTTTGACATTAAAATAACTTTAACCCCGTCATGTATGTTCCTGTCCTAAGTCTGGAGACTTGTCAGAGGTTGTGTTTTTTAGGGAAATTTATATTGATTGCAGATCTTTGATTATCGTTTCAACTGTTTTAGACAAGGACAGTTAGGAACATGACATATTTTATAAGCCTTTTTCTGTTGTTGAAGGGTTCTATATGTTGACCTTTAATTGTATTCTTGATAATCGTAGTCTAGGTTTGCTGCGTCAATGACGAATATCACACATGTATTCTATTCCTATTTTTATCTTTTAGAAAATTTGGGCTGATATTGAATACTCTACCTGGTATTGCTGCTGCTTGTTTGATGTTCTTCAGTCGCCATGCCAGCTCATATGAGATGGTTATTGCTGGGAGATTTCTGGTGGGATTCAACTGTGGTAAGTGAAATCAGTTAAGCCTGGTTAAATGGACCAATTAGAAATGGTGTAACATTATTTGATCGTCACTTTCTGGGACATTCTGATTGGTCAAGACTGCAGTAACGAGAACACTTAGACGACGCAATCAAATTTACGTAGACGGAAATAAAGATCCTAAATTGTTCGAATATGCTTTATAAACCATAAATAATGTATCCTTTAGTTGATAAATGTTATTGTTTGCTTAATTTCGATGGCAAAGTTACAACTGCTTATGTTTCAATTCAAAATTTAATGAAACATAAAATAACCATTAAAACTAAATAGTGCACATACCACTTAGATTTTAAAAGATATCAATACACATTACTATAGTGCATGAACTAGCAGAATCAATATTCACTTGTTTACTGTAATCAGGTGTTACAAATGTCATTCACAATCAATATTAAATATCATTAACCTTACTTAAAGTACTAATGTATCATGCAGTATGTGTACAATTGTTGAAATAACATCTTAGAAAATAATCTATAAATATATTGAGTGTCATGCTGCGCTTATAAAACTGTATTTGCCTAAAATCATTTAAGTGTTATACATGTATTTTGAATATATATTTCTAATGGCCTCTCAATGGTCACGTTGCGCTGGCGAGTGCAATGTGGAGATTTTTTTCCCATGTGGACGAAACTAAAGACTTTTTTTTCAAAATTATATACTTATATTTAGCAGTGTAAGAGCAATGACTGGTCAGAGTTGGAACAAACTGGCTGGGTAAAATATATGATAGCGAACCCATATATCCGCTACTCTAGCTGGGTTGTTTCCCTCCCAACTATTATTGTGATACCTAGCATATTAGAACATATAATTAACGTGCAAATCTAGCCCAAAGCAAGGTTCGTGTTATATATTATTATGACTATGCATGCAGTATTACCTGCGTGATGTCAAGGACCAACCTATCAAATAATCATTTTTTTATTTGTCTTTGTAGGATTATATACTGGATTAACGCCGTTATATTTGTCAGAAATCTCCACTCCTAACATCAGAGGTGCACTCGGTACCTTACATCAGTTTGGTGTAGTCATCGGTATACTGCTGTCACAAGTTCTTGGATTTCCCGAGGTGCTCGGTAATGGCCAAAACTGGCACGTGTTATTAGGTAAATAAAAATAAAACGTAACTTTTTGTTTCTATAGGATTTTCTAGTATTATGGACTTGTGAATAGATCGATATTAGACCAAAATTAACTTTTTGATAAGAAGATGAAGAATGCAATTTAACATATATGTATTTAATACGAAGGAAGACGTTGCCGTTTTAAAGTTCTTATTGTGTTTGAACATATTGCACATATTGTTTACAAAACTTTGTTAGGAAAAATCTCTGCATTGACAGATCTAACGTAAATGCATGTTATGTATACAAAAGATGTCATTCACAGTATGTAATTCTGATAAGAAATTACACCATTTCAACTTATCTGAGAAACATAAAGAAAAAGTTAGTTTCTTCACATATCACAGTTTCGGATCTACACAAAATTGTATTGAGTTTAAAACTTTATAATGTTTACACAATGTTCCCATTGAAATAGCAGAGATCTGTGTGACACTATTCGCTTGTATTAAAGATTTTGTTATTCACATTTTTCAGGCGTTCCATGTTTTAGAAAATCAAATTTGGTTTATTTTTCTTTTGACATTTGTTAAAATCATGGTTTTTTGACGAAATTGGTTTTCATTTGAAGAAAAAATATTTTCGAGCTTATTCTAATATTACTAAATTTCAGGTCTTTGCATAATACCATGTGCTCTTCAGTTATTAGTTATGCCGTTTTGTCCCGAAAGTCCAAGATATCTTCTGATAACAAAGGAACAGGAAGAAAAAGCTCTTAGCTGTAAGTTAACTTATGTTTTGCTGTTGCACCACTATCCAAGGTTAGGGAGGGTTTGTCGTCAGCAAACATGTTAAACCGGGCAACATTAAATGTATGTGACTGTCCCAAGTCAAATTCATGTTATTCAGTGGCTGTCGTTTGTCATTTTGTGTGTCTGGTGGAGAGTTGTCTAATTGGCAATTATACCACATCGTCGTATTTTTATATAGATACAGAATTAAAGATGCAACATTTGGTTTTAAAACCTATTAAAATCAATTTTGTCATTATAAGAGTGACCAAAAAAAGAAAAACATTCAAAGAAAAACAGATAAAACCTTGACAAAAAAGAAATACAAAGATATGTCGTCTATATATTACTTCACCGTAAACTGTAGATTCAGCAACAGGAACCCCATCGAAAACCGGAAGAATGAACAGTTTCTGATCCATTAGGACACCCATCGTGTTACACCTGTTCAGATCTGTTGATGACATAACAAATAGCTACGGACACGGACACCTTTCCTACTTTGTTCGTTATTTTGGTCATTTACAGCGATTTTTAAGGTATATGATGCCTTCTTATGGCGTCTTGTGGTTTCCAAATCGTGTTTTAGATTATTCCAGAATCAATTTTATAATCTTTTAAAAGAGTTTCCTACGTTTATATTATTTCCACGGAGTCGGTGCAGCTCCTGGTGGACTGTCAGTTCCCGAATTACCATGCATCGAATGGTAATTGCTTCTGTGGACGATTCAAAAGATACCTTTTTATAACAAGTTTAACTTCGATATTTGATATTTCGAACTGCTTTAAGGCTTTTTTGGATTTAATGTTTCATATCTTTTTTTACTAGTTTCTGTCCTAATACTAGTAAACCAATCTTGACCTTAAACGGTCATTTTGATCTGAACACTCTTAAAAGACAATAAATTCTCAAGTCATTGTCAGTCTTTTAGTCAATGCTCTTCAACATCATACATGTTTTGGCCTTTTTTACTTTTTTGATTCGAGTGTGACTGATGAGTCTTTTGTAGACGAAACGCACGTCTTGGGTTTCAAAATTTTAATCCTGGTATCTATGATGAGTTTATTTAGACTTATCCACTACGGAAAATTCAGTACTGTTTAGATCATGCGCTTGCAGTCAATTAAGATCTGTTCAGTCTATGTTCAGATGGTTCTCTGGTTGTTATTTAACTGTACACGTCAACAACATACTGAAATGTCCGAAAAGCTACTGAACAGTGCTGAATTGTTTGACTGCAAGCAAATTGTCTGAACAGTGCTGAATTGTTTGACTGCAAGCAGTATATAAGTCTGAAAATTGACGAGAGGACTGTACATGACCTAAAAATTTATTGTTGAGACTTTTCAGAGAATATAAAAATGAAAATGTGCGTTTAAGACTTAAATTCATTTATTAGTGTAATTTTTGGGGTATTGAGCATTCCTGTTCAATTAGCATAAGTCTTCCGCCCTCAAATTAATACCTTATTTTAACATTTATTCAAATACTTTTCACAATAATCCACAAGTGTACTCTACATGTTTTAATTTAAATTTAACAGGACTATGATTTTCAAGTGGGAGCTTATTAGCTCAGTCTTAGATAACAAAAATACCTCGTTTGACATTTAAATGAATGTCAGTTTTCAGTTGGACTAAAATTTGGAACTTCTGTTCTAAATCGTGATTTTCAACTTACTGTAAAAAGAACCATAACAAATATATGGTTGAATATAGTACATGGGATGTAATGTTCTATATATGAAATTATATATATGATGATCAAGTGGTAGCTTATTAGCTCAGTCTTAGATAACAAAAATACCTCGTTTGACATTTAAATGAATGTCAGTTTTCAGTTGGACTAAAATTTGGAACTTCTGTCCTAAATCGTGATTTTCAACTTACTGTAAAAAGAACCATAACAAATATATGGTTGAATATAGTACGTGGGATGTAATGTTCTATATATGAAATTATATATATGATGAACAGAACAGAGAATAATGGGTACAAAAAAATAAAGAGAGAAAACGGCCCAGAAAATAGAAAAAAGGATGATTAATACAAAAAATTCGTAAGGGTTCCGCGGAACCCAGTGTCTCGCCTACTTTTGCTGTTAATCGCAGGCTCAACAAAAATGAGGAAAAAAATTAATAAAAATATTCCTCTTTATACTATCTTTTGATTGTAAGTAGCTTCTGTCCAAGTGTGGTAAAAATCCAGGATAGTTTATGAATCTAATAAATGTTTTCAAAACTTAAACTGCAGACTGTATGTAATGTTAACTGGAAGAAAAACTAAGTCCATTTATAAGTAAAATACGGAAAAAATGGAACAAAATTTTAACAAAATTTCCTTCTAGATACTAGCTTTTAATCATAAACAAGCTTCTGTCCAAGTTTGGTACAAATCCAGGATAGTTTAAGAAAGTTGTTAAAATCTTAAAAACTTTAACCACAGAGTGAATGTAATGTTAACTGGCAGAAAAACTAAGTCCTTTTATAAGTAAAATATGGAAAAATTGAATTTTTTTACAAAATTTACTTCTGGATACTATCTTATCATCATAAACAAGCTTCTTTCCAAGTTTTGTAGAAATTCAGGATAGTTTAAGAAAGTTATTAAAATTTCAAAACTTTAACCACAGAGTGAATGTAATGTTTCCTGGCAGAAAACTAAGTCCATTTATAAGTAAAATACGGAAAATGGAATTTTTTACAAAATTTACTTTTGAATATTATCTTATGATCATAAACAAGCTTCTGTCCAAGTTTGGTACAAATCCAGGATAGTTTAAGAAAGTTATTAAAATTTCAAAAACTTTAACCACAGAGTGAATATTTGTGGACGCCGCCGCCGACGACGACGACGACGGAATGTAGGATCGCTATGTCTCGCTTTTTCGACAAAAGTCGAAGGCTCGACAATAATGTAGAATAATGGGCAAAAAAGTAAAGAATAGAGAAAAATGGCATAACAATTAAAGCATAAAGAGATGAAGACCCCAAACCAAACTCTCATATAAACATTTATATTACAGCATTACGTACATTGAGAGGAACCTCCATGGTTGATGCAGACATATCAGAAATGAAACGTGAGCAGTCGAATAGTCGAGCAGAGGCCAAGGTAATTTATCATTCAAATATCAGCCCTTTGTAAAATAAGGCAATGATTTAAATAAGACGTAAGCCTACAACACTAAAATGGAGTTGTAGTTATGACCATTGCCTCCACTTTCATGCATCACTTGTCTAATTCTGAGAGACTCCTCAGTAAGTTTCTTTGAATTCTACAACAGTAATTATAAAGCTGGCATTATCATTTCAGAAATTTATAGTTGAAGCTTTTGCCCTGTCATTATTGAACTTATTCATAATCTATCAAAATTTCCAGTTCATAAACTAAATAATAGTATTAAGGTGACAACTACATCAGGCAAAGCTGACCTTAGACTATAAGTGGAAGTTTTATATGGGCTGTTTTTTGTTTTATGCCCTGAAATATTTATACTTTTGGCATTACCGATGAAGGGTATTCCAAAAATAAGTGATCGGCGCACGGACATTAATACTTTAACCTTTTTGTGGAAAAGATTACGTTCGTGCAATGAAAACCCTTATGAAACTGACTGGTTGGTTATACTTTCCAGACCGCTGGACGTTAAGCAGTCATCATCATCATACTTTCCAGACCTCATTACTACTTTTTCAGCACAAAAACATAGTCCTCGGAGGTGAACATTCTACACATTATATCCATGTTCTACACATTATATCCATGTACATGTCAAGCTATTTATCATTTAAATAGATATTCAAATTTATCAATACAAATAATTAAAAAAAAATACTTAAGATTATCATGGTGCATGCATCTATCTGTTCTCAAAGAAGCAATGAGAGGTTGTATATAGTATTATAGTTATCTTAAACCAATTACAAATTATGGACAAAGGAGGATATCGCCAATTCAGTATATTGCCTTCCATTGGTGACTATGCAATATTTAAGCGTTAGTTACCACTGCAAATTAATTCAATATTTACCCTTTAGTGCTTATTCTTAAGATTTTACTTTGAGATGCATTATGATATATGAGTGTGATTGTTTGTATTTTATTATGTTTTATTGTTGCTCTTAGCCTTGGTCCATATTGCTCCAATTACAGTAAATGCATAGGTAATAAAAATAATCACTGCAATTGAATTTAGTTTTTTAATAGTGCCGTAAACAATAATAATTTTATCAAATAGTTCTATCCAACAGTAACCAACCAAAGTTGATGCACTCACGTATTACAGATACGTTTATATTACTCTTGATGTATTTTTCATAATTTTTCATGCAATTACATTTAATGCTTACAAGGAATACATAAAAACAAACATTTTGGTCAGAAACAGAAGAACAATGGGCCGTTTAGCAATTTCTTATAAAATTAAATACAAAGTTGTGAGTATGTCTGGTATTCTTTTGTTTGCTTGCCTTGGTGACAATACCATTAATATTATGTTTAAACGGCTTGGAATGAAATTTTTACTTATTACCACTTTTATGAAACTGTTTACCTGGGAATATGCTTAATTTGACAGCTCTTTATGTATTAACAGTTGCTTATATACTTATCAATTCTTAGCATTTCAAAGGTATCATGGTTCTAACATTTTATGTATTGAAGTCTGTTTCATACTTTTCAAATGACATTGTGATACCATGAGATAACAATCGTAAATGAATTGAAATGTTTTTACATTGCTTTATGGTGCTTTTAGTTAACATATTTTGATAATGCAAACTTTTTTTAAAATACTAAAAAGACATCTATGGATCTATATACGATCTTCAACAGCAAGCAAGTTTCTATATCTTAAAAACTCAATTGTCCTGAATCTAGACATTTTATGCTTAATGCAAAAAAAAAAAAAAAACCACTAAGATTTAACTAAAGAGAAGGTTTCTGAAATGGAACAGGCACATTAAAGTATGGCGGAGTCAGTCTTAATGAACTAATTACATTCCAGCTTGCCTTCAAACCTTGTCATTTAATTGTTTTATAATAACAATATTTTTGCAGATTGGCATGTTGCATTTGTTTAAGAAGAAATCTCTGTGGATGCCTCTTGTCATCAGTGTCATTATGCATTTGTCACAACAGTTGTCGGGTATCAATGCAGTAAGTATTACGACATGAAAGTTTGCAATACAATACAATAAGTATTCCGCGCTTCGGTCAACGCTTTCACACCCTAATGAAAGCGGAAAAGAAGCAACCAATTCCTGAATAACTTTCTTTTTAGAAATTTAATATTTTCAGTCGGTTAAATGAACTTACAGGAATCTCATGGTCAATAGACTATTTTCATATTACCGACTTTTGACTCAGGAATTTATATTTTGTCGACAGGTTATCTATCTGTGGTAGGACATCCTGGTACTCGGTCAAGTGAGAGCAACTTAAAAAAGTAAATCAAGCTTACAATTGGTACAATTTGGGGGAAACATTAATTGTTTAATGTTATCTATACATGACAAAATCATGGGAACTTTCTTCCCAAATTGCACCGATTGTTGGATTTTACTTCTTTTGGTTGCTCTTACCTGACAGAGTACCAAGATGTCCTACCACATAGTAGGTAACCTGTTGAAAAATTATATAATCCGGAGTCAAAAGCCGGTAATGAAAATAGTCTAATATGTCTAAGGACTATTGGAGGAAATGACAACCAAAGTAGCTAAAAATACCCCTTGGTAATAATTGTCTATCTACGCCAGATGCTCGTTTGTCGTCATGCGACTCATTAGTGGCACTCAAAGCAAAACAGTTGAAAGGCCAAAATCAGCTATACAGTTGAAGAGCTTATAACCAGAAAAGATAGGCTAGAGATACCAAAAGGATATTCAAACTCATTAGTCGAAAACAAACTGACAATCCGATGGCAAAAAAACCAACCAAAAGACAAACAACAGTACACAAGACACAACACAGAAAACTAAAGACTGAGCAACACGAACCCCACCAAAAACCGGGGGTGATTTCAAGAGATTCGAAAAGGACATGTATGCCTGATGGTCGAAAAACATAAGTGTTTCGAGTTATTTTTACATTTATTAAAAGTACATCACCGCATCAATGATATTTTATGTCAGCATTAATGGCTGGTAATACCCTCGGGTATTAAACGTCCATCAGCAGTTTCATCTAACCAGGGGTTGTAAAAACTCTTCAAAGATACCAGATTTATATTTTAGTATGAAGTTGTTTGATTAGACATTTGTTTTTTAAGAACTTTCGTCTTCAAATTGCATGTGGAATAATTTGTTTTCTAAGGAGTTTTGCTAATTTGTGTAAAATTGTAGAATCTCGAGCTTCTACTTTTATACTTTTCTCGTGCATGGGCAACTAACTTCCATAGCCGTTAAAGATACAATTAAGACGAACTTAAAGTCTACACAATAACGCACCGCAATGTACGTTATCAAATTTGTTTGCTAATATTTCCCAATAAGTGCTTCCGTTTTGATGAAACAATACATTCCTAATAGACACATAAAGGAAATAACAGGTCAAATCCTTAGAACAAATCCCTAATTAGTTTCCATATCATAGCCAATATGTTTTACTATGAATTGTTGAGTATGAAAATGATATATTTTCTTGAACACTCCTGTACAATTTTGGTCAGATATCGCACACAAATTAAACAATCAGTGTTGTCTATACCCTACTTTATTTCGTATTTTTAGGAAAACACCTTTCATGTTCATATGTTTACACTATATCTGATCATGTACTAGATTCAAACAATTGTAACAGGTAAACTTTGGTTATTGATTGTGTTTGGTGTATTTTCTTTTGTCTTGCATTCATTTTTTATTAGTTGTTATTGGCTTTGAACTAGCTGTCAGTAATTGCGAGTACTCTCAGATCTGTACTTAGTGTCTTTTTGTTGTGGGGATGTATAAGAACCTTGCCACGTACACTCTGTGTTTTTGTTAGATGTATTTCTATTTGTATCCATCTGATGAGTTAAGCCTTTTTCAACTGATTTTTATAGTTTGTTCTTATGTTGTACTGTTACACCACTGTACCAGGTTAGGAGGAGGGTTGGGCGCCCGCTAACATGTTTAACCCGCCACATTCTGTATGTGGCTGTCCCAAGTCAGGAGCCTGTAATTCAGTGGTTGTCGTTTGTTTCTGTGTATCATATTTGTTTTTCGTTAATTATTTTGTACATAAATTAGGCCGTTAGTTTTCTCGTTTAAATTTTTTTTTACATTTGTCATTTCGGGGCTTTTTATAGCGGACTATGCGGTATTGGTTTTGCTCATTGTCGAAGGCTGTACGGTGACCTATAGTTGTTAATTTCTGTGTCCTTTGGTCTCTTGTGGAGAGTTGTCTCATTGGCAATCATACCACATCTTCTTATTTTTATATACCTGATACATTTTGATTTTGTCGGATGTTACTACTTTTTCTTTGCATTCTTTTATTTAAGGTGGTACATAAAACTACAGGGAGATAACTCTGTAAAAATAAGCAGAACGTTTTGATCACGTTTTATTGTTAAGGAAATATTAAGCTTCTCAATGATCAAAATTAGTGTTTGTCAAACTGCTATATATCCAATGAATTTTTTTCCGATAAAGTGTGTGGTTCAAGTTTTTTGAAATTTTTATATTTTTGTCAAAGGGTCAAAGTAAATATTTTTTCAAAATTTTATGAAAATTAAACGAGCAAAATTAAATTTAGTCAAGGTGGTTGGTACCACCTTAATTGGATATACTAACTGTATAACCTATTGTCTTGCATTCACTTCTAAATTATTAGAATTTTGTTGGATGTTCATTTTTATCTCTCACACTCTTTCTTAATTTATTTTCAGATATTTTATTATTCAGCAACACTTTTCAAAAGTGCAGGTGTTTCAGAAATAACAGCTGCTCATGCGACCAGCGGGATTGGTGCTATCATGGTCGTCATATCGCTTATTACAATACCACTTATGGACATAATAGGAAGAAGAACTTTGCACTTGACTGGACTGGCTGGAATGTTCATTTTCAGCATTCTAATAACACTATCACTGGTGTTTCAGGTAATTAATATATACAAGAACAAATATCCGAATAGTAGAATATACATTAAGAAGTTATAACATTAAACTGAGCAAAATATATTAAACGAGGAACATATTTTGAATATTTCATGGATTCCAAGAAATTTGTGTTATTCCAATATGAGCAAAGCCGTTGTATCTAAATGAAGTTTGTAGAATAAAAATATCCTTGGAGGTTATTTGCGTTGGTATAGTCTAATGGATTTACAAGTCTAGAACATTAGTAAACTACCGCAGCTTCTTATTTATATAGAACATTTGTAGAATCACGTATTCTTCAAATTGATTTATAACACACAGTCGAAATATCCACTATAACGGAATTAGAATTCGGGTATTAAAAATAGTTTTATGTATGAAATTTTAAAGCATTACATATTATTTCATTTGTGTTTCAGGACCAAGCCAAATGGGTTAAAATAGCGACTATTGTTGTTTCCTTGTGTTTTGTAGTATTCTTTGCTATTGGTCCAGGTAAGGGAATTGCAACCACAGAATTATTAACATAGATTTATACATATATTTGATTAATAAAACTATGAAATATAAAAATAAAAATAATTGTGTAAAAAAAAGTGTACAACATTGACGACACTGAGACAGCAAATCTAACGACACAAAAACACTGAACATCTATGGCTTTTATATACGACCTTCAACAATAAACACGTGTGTCTCAAGCCCTAAATTGCAAAAAAATAAATTAAGGAATGAATTAAGAAAGGTATGTTATAAATCATGTCATAACCGAAGTACTGACTACTGAGCTGATGATACCCATGGTAATTAATAGTTCACCAGCAGCGGTATCGACCCTTGTCTGCCATCAAAACCAAACACCCAAAATGACATTAATGCAAACACAACAACAATGAAAGATTGTCCTTTCAATTGAAATTAATTATACATCTTGAAGTCAATGTCCCAAATATGGCTGTGTTTTCGCGCAGCCAAAAGATATGGCTATGATTTTTATCAATTAGTAATATATTTGTCATTTAGTAAAATATTTATCAATTAGTAAAATATTGGTTAATTTGTAAAATATTTATTAATTAGTCAAATATATATCAGTAAGTAAAATATTCCGCAACTTGTTAAATATTCGTCATTTAGGAAAATATTTATCAATCAGAAAATATTGGTCAACTAGTAAAATGTTGGTCAATTAGTAAAATATTTGTCAAGTAGTAAAATACTTGCCAATTAGTAAAATATTTAACATATAGTAAATATTTGTCAAGTAGTAAAATATTAATCAATTACTAAAAAAATTGACAGGTTCAATACCATGGATGATTGTTGCAGAATTATTCTCACAAGGTCCAAGGCCAGCAGCAATGAGTATCAGTGTTCTGATCAACTGGATATCTAACTTTGCTGTTGGATACCTTTATCCTATTCTTCAGGTAAATAATAACATGTTATATTATGTACAAGTATACTTCAGGTAAATAAACAAATGTTCTATTAGGTACAAGTATGACACATTGTTGTCAATATGATGGAATTTTATGCGACTGTCATACAAGTGAGAGGTTTAGCTAGCTATAAAACCAGGTTAAATCCATTTTCTACATGAGGAAATGCCTGTACCAAGTCAAGAATATGACAGTTGTTTTCCATTCATTTGATGTGTTTGAGCTTTTGATTTTACTTTTTGATAAGGGACATTCCCATTTGAATTTTCGTTTGAGTTCGGCATTTTTGTTATTTTACTATTTAGGTATATATTAAAATGTTATGTTAGGTAAAAGTATAGTTCTAGTAAATAATAACATGGTCTATTAGGTACAAATAAAAAGAAGAAGATTCGGTATGCTTGCCAATGAGACAACTCTCCACAAGAGACCAAATGACACAGAAATTAACAACCATAGGTCACCGTACGGTCCTCATCAATGAGCAAAACCCATACCGCATAGTCAGCTATAAAAGGCCCCGAAATGACAAATGTAAAACAATTCAAACGAGAAAACTAACGGCCTAATTTATGTACAAAACAATTAACGAAAAACAAATATGATATACAGAAACAAAAGACAACCACTGAATAATAGGCTCCTGACTTGGGACAGGCACATACAGAATGTGGCGGGGTTAAACATGTTAGCGGGCGACCAACCCTCCCCTTAACCTGGGACAGTGATGTAAGTACAAAATAAGAACAAACTATAAAAATCAGTTGAAAAAGGCTTAACTCATCAGATGGATACAAATAGAAATACATCTCATAAAAACACAAAGTGGACGTGGCAGGGTACTTATACATCCCCAAAACAAAAAGACACTAAGTACAGATCTGAGAGTACTCGCAGTTACTGACAGCTAGTTCAAAGCCAATAACAACTAATAAAAAAATCATGCATCTAAGACTAAAATATCAATCAGTACACATCCAACATCCAATGGATTTAGTGTCAAGATGTCATTAACAGTCAGAGAAAAATATGACCTTGTGCAATGCCAAGATACAGGTATCGACAGATTGTAGAGCAATGAATGCGCATATACATTGTATTTTAAAATATTATTTAGTTTGATTTTAATTTACTGAAAACAAAGTCAATATTAATACCAATAAAAAGCAATATTCAAAGATCTAATTATTGTGTTGAATTGGTAACCTTTTAGAATAAGATTATTTAAAGGATCGATAAGTTTACCGTATCTAAATCAGGGGTTAAAGAATCCACAAGCCCAACGCCCGGGACTAGAGCATTTGCACCTCGGGCAATCTAAACTTGTACCCAATATGCCCGACGGACTAGTAACAAAAAATTCTTGGCGTTTCCAAAATATAAAGTGAAAAATTCCTTCATCACTATTCTATCTTAGCCAATCAGATTCAATAACCTCATCCGGGATTCCAAGAATTTGAATGATTCAGCACCCTCTGTCGGTCAGTGTCGATCGATAGTGAGTCGGAATATAACGACTGGATTAGTTGGGTTAGAATTTTAACTGATTTTGTACATGTTTTAAAAATAGAACAACTAACTCTGGGTGGACCGGTATCATGTATTGATCGCAATTCTCGTACTTTCAATATCGATTTCTCAGTACAGGGGTATTGTTCATTGCTTTATTCCGAGATTTTTATTAACGTCACTGGGGGCGGTATGACTGCATTAATCGATATTGACCTGTCTTGTCAGACAACTGTTGAGCACGAAACCATGCAACAAAATATTTCTAAATACTACAGTACGGGCACCCCAGGAACTTCGTCAGTTTCAAAACGAAAAACGGTAAATGAAGAGGGTAATGAGGCTGAAAATTCATCCCCAAAAAATGCCAAATACGCCCGGAAAAAAAACATTTATTGTGTCATGGGCAAAACAATTCCCCTGGTCAAGGTCGGCTGTTGCTGATGATAAACCAAACCATGTTTTGTGAATATTGCCGTTATTTTTCCCGATCACGCTAATAAAGTTTGCTTTGTATGTGGGAACAACAAATATACGAATTGAACCACTGGTTTCACATGACAGTATCAATGAACATGTTTTATGTGCTCGAAAATATTTAACAACCCATAGTACAACGGAAATCCAAAAAGATGTCTAAAGATCCTCGTTATAATTAATAAAACAAAAATTTATTTGATTTATTTTATTAAATAGTTTATAATGCCGCCTTCAAAACAAGGGACACCCACTTTGTATTATGTTGCAAACTCTGAATTTGTAAGGTATACTCGGGCTAGCAGTTCTTTCAACAGGGCTAGTAAAATCCTGCTACCAATAAGTCCTGGGCTAGTGAGCTGTAACAACATTTTTTAACCCCTGACTAAATTTCTGGGCTAGGTAAACACCATATCCGTAAAAATTAGGACGTGCTATCCCGTTAAAAATAAGTTTTCTACACGTACAACCAAACTTCAAAACCAAATTTTTATATCTAAGGAATAACTTAGTAAAGGTTTTAAGTAATTTGTGGTAATGAAATCCCTGACTTTATAATTTACCAGTAATACATGTATGTATAGATTAATTTCATTGAAATCCAAAACATCACAACAGACACGGGCATAGCGAACGAGTTGTGATATATAAACACTGTAAGATGGTGCCAAAGGAACATCACTGTCCAAAAAAAGGAAAATTAACAATATGGAACGAAAAATCGTCCCTTTTGTCGTAAATTTTAGTGTAGAGTTTCCCGTCTAAAACTGAAATATCTAAATCTAGGAAAGGACAGTTTTTACCGTTTATATTTGATTTATTTAAAATAAGTTCCTTTGGGTAAATTTCGGCAGTATATTTAGAAAATTCATGATTATTTAACGAAAAAAACATCATCAAGATAACGGTAAGTGTTGTTGAATTTATCAATTAAATGCAATTAAGACGGGTCTTTACTGAGTTTGGTCATAAACTGTGACTCATAACAGTACAATAACAAGTCTGCTTGCTATTAAAGGGACGCAATTGGTGCCCATAGGAATACCTACAACCTGTAGATAAACTTTATTGCCGAAATGTACATAAATATTATTTAGGAGAAAATTATCAAGTATGCCCTAGGTAAATAATGATATGTTTTGTTAGGTACAAGTATGCTCTAGGTAAATAATAAGATGTTATGTTAGATTAAAATATACTTCAGGTAAATATGTTCTATTCGGTCAAGTATGCTCTAGGTAAATAATAAAATGTTATGTTAGGTAAAAGTATACTCCTGGTAAATAATAACATGTTCTATTAGGTACAAATACTCTTCAAGTATAATAACAGCACTTCTATTAAGTACACTTACTATTAAAAAGTTTACAAAATTTCGTACGTCTAATACGCTTTTTTTCTGGTTTTACCTTCACGAAGAACGCTTAAATCGAAACAAGGCAAATTTAAAAATGGGAAGTCCATAAAACGGACAAAATCAAAAGCTATCAATCAACGGAACAAGTGAAAAACAACTTCCATATTTCTAACTTGGTACAGGCATTTTCCGAAGAAAATGGTGGGTTAAACCTGGTTTTATAGCTAGGTAAACCTCTCACTTTTATGACAGTTGTTTATAATTCCGTTATATCGACAAAATTGGGTAAGCAACCAAAACCGACATAATAGGTTAATGTGACAATAATTGGCAATTGGGATATATGCTAATTAGCATCCCCTCATTTCGACAAAAAATGCGATATTCATAAAATAGTTTTGTAACCAAAAACAAATACAATTATCAAATTAATGCAACTGTAATACTATTAATAAGATAATTCAAAAGTTGAATCTTCATGAATATGTCAAATTTGGATCTTTGTGTCTTCTCTTTTATAATGCATTAAGGGCATCCGATACAGTTTCACGTTATATTGTCATTTTTATAATTTTGAAATATGTTGTAGGCCTGGGCGAGTAACAAAAGAAATCACCAAATAAAACATAGGTCACCGTGCTTGTTTTCGAGAAAATTGAGGCTGAAAATTGGGGTATTTTGCACTTTTGTAAAAAAAGTAAAGCAAAGTTATGAAAATTTTGGAGATGATATTCTCGGCATAAATTGATAAGGTTGGATTCAGTCTGATGCTGTGATTAGTGAAAATAAGGGAAAAATAAATGCCTACAAGAATGACTAGTTAATTATTCAAGCCATGCTTAAAATTACGGATAAGATACACAAAGTGGGATATTTTTTTACCTTCAAATGTGGAAATCAAGAGGTTCTTATATTGTCATTTTTCTCATTTTTCTACATTAACTGCCTTTTGTCATGCTTACTCAAAAAAGCAAACAAAAAAATATATGTCACCGTGTTGGATTCGAAGATAAATCGCGATTTATCCTAAAAATTACGCCCCCCTTGGTAACCTCAACGTTAGCGCGAAAATGCACGACGGCGCTCGCTGACAATTTCGATGTCTCCCGCCAATTATCTCTGCAAGTTATCGGCGACATTTTTCAGATGTATAAATATTGCTTATAAAGAGCTTCCTAAAAATTGGTAATACTGTTTTCGGAAATAAAAACATGTGTATCATAAATACCTCTCTCTGTTAATGATCCATGTGAGAAACATCTCGAGCATTGTTATTGGGGACTGTAGTTTTTTTACGGCTTAATTTAAAGACTCGCGGCAATTTAGAACTTGACATGCAGGGACCGTACACACTCGTGTATTGTTTAAGACCATATGTTTACCTCTAGATGTTTTTTTTTTGTTTTGATTGGCCGGCTGCTGTTTCATTGACATACCCCTTAAAATCCTTTTATTCACATTTTAAGCTCTTTTAAGAATTTCACATTTATTCATAAAATCAAACTGTTACTCGGGTCAATGATTACAGTTGAAGAAAACTTGTAGGATCCTACTGTTTTTTTTACCAGTTTTTAAAGTTCACTTGTATATACTTATTTCCATTGGATCACAGCACAAAGGTTACTTACATAAGGTTTTTTCCTGCAAACGGAACTTGTCAGAAAACAAAAAAATCTTATATAGCAGAATCTTCAATTTGTTAAAGGAGGCTTTTACCAGACAGAGAAACTTTATATACAATAATTTTGAAATTTTCATAATTTTTGATTTGGCAAAAACGATTGAATTAATATCTAGAAGACTGGACATGTTACCTTTACATCCCCCATAACTTTGGTTTTGGTTTTGTTTCTTTTTATTCCTCTCCCATATTTCAACATATACCGTCCCAAATTACGATTTTAAAGCAAGTCACTTATTAAAGCATTTATAATCTTGTTAGTAAACGTTCAGAAATAAGTTAAACACATAATGTTGTAGAAACCTAAAAGTATAGCTGTCATCATTTTTGCACAGATCCTATAAAGACCTTAAAAAAAGGCAATCAGTGTGTAATGAGGTAATGGAAAACTGGCCCTACCTCTTTTGGTTTTGTACTGTTATAATGGCATACTTTCTCCTCGTAATAATCAGTATTTAATGCCTTTTTTTTTTTTTTTTTTTTTTTTTGGGGCGTAAAATTTGCGATTAAAATCAAAATACTTTTCTTATAGCGTAATTTTATTGGAAAATAACTATATATATTTTTGTTCCCCGTGCGATGCGTTAGAAATATCACACGTCCGTCCGTATGTCTGTCCTTCCGGTCTATTAGCTTTCTCACGTGTACAATTCTTGCCAGATTTTATAAAACTTCTATCATACTTCTATCATAGGGACACGTTCGAAAATCAGTGCCGATCAACTATTTTCAAAAGAGTTATGCCCCTTGGAAATATTAATTATATTGGAAATTGCATTGTATTTGCTGTCAATCCGTCATGTCTCTAACATATTTGTAAAAAGTTTTAACCCTTACTATGCCAAAAGCCGATATATCGGCTTTTAGAGTTTCCTTCGTAAGTGCCAAGAGCCGATATATCGGCTTTGTTTTTTTCTCTAGGTCGTTAACGGCATCACAAAGGCGATGACGTCACAATGTTCGGACAGCGTAATCAAGATGGCCGGCCACGCCCCGTTGATCGGCGTTTTTCATGAAAGAACAAGTCCAACAACATAACACGCTGATGTTCCATCAGTGAAAAGTATGCCACAATGAAATAACATATCTATTTTAAATACTTTTATCTTTATATTCCACACAAACCGGAGCATAAACCTTTAAAATTACAGAAATAAACAGCTAAGTTGCTACAGTTTTACTGCAGTAACTGTAAATATTTTTAATGTTTCTTTGCAAAGTTTTCGTATTTCTTCACGTGCGTGACAATTTATTCTTCAGTCGTTAAATTAACTAAAACAAGAATGTGTCGATAGTACACGGATGCCCCACTCGCACTATCATTTTCTATGTTCCGTGGACCGTAAAATTGGGGTAAAACTCTAATTTGATATTAAAATTAGAAAGATCATACCATAGGAACTGTCGTAGGTTGGGCATAAAAATCATTCAGTACAACTATTATGTTCCCGTCCTTTAAACACATGTGTGATTTGTGGTTTTCGATTGAAGGACAATAGTGTCCGTCTGAAAGAGCAGCAGCTAAAACAAGTTTTATGATTTATTAAGATATTACGATAGCATCTGGATCATTTTCCTATAGATTTCTGATGGTAGTTTGATGAATTTAGAACTTGATAAGGTAAATGTACCTGTATGCTTCAATGAATGCAAAAGGAGTTTGCAATGTAATGGGTATCCGACTTACGGTCAAATTCCCTATCATAAACTGGCCGAAACTTTTACAAACTTTTATCACAAATATAGAGATTTATAGTGGACGTATTTTTCCTACTGCAATAGGAAAAACAAGTATAATGCATTAGAAAATGAAAGGATATGGAGTAAATGTACATGGGACAAAATCGCACACAATACATAGAAAACATAGAAAATTGTCAATGAACAGGGCTTTTATTCCTGTTCTTTACATGTAATTCTATTATAAGGTATTAAGTCTTATTATTAAATAAAGAAACTTATGTAAAGACTAAATAATTGATTTCAAAATCTCGAGCACGACTTGTGTATTCTATTCGAATCTTACATATGAGTTACATCCAAATGATATACATCGTCTGATTTTGACGAGATTTTTTTTTTTTTTTTTTTGGAGGGTGGGAGGGTCTCATTCATTTTAAAGATTTAAAGTATCTTGCAAATGAAAATAGGCTTCACCTCGATCGAGTAAGTGTATAGACAAATTGAAAACGCAAGGTGTCAAATTACTTTTGGACTTTTCCGACTAACACCCAGGAAAAAGTGTTCCACCACCGTAAAAGATCATAAACTGGTTGAATGAAGTTCAGAAATAGAGTCGTTTTATGGAGTGTCGTAATGGAGTCCACGGACTATGTGACACCGAAGTCTGTTTGAAATTCACTACATACAAACACAGTTTTAAATCAAAAGTCGTAGTTTACTTTTTAAGGTAGTGTTCCGGTTTTGTTTATACATGTATAAAAGTTTGTATGCTTTTACAATTCGTTAAACTATCACTGAACATCGAAGAAAATTATATGCAGTATTTTACCTCAAAGATTTACAATCAACTAGAATTTGTGAAATAGATAGTTTAAATGACTTGTATAGAATGCATTTAAAAGCGATGTCCGTAGAATTCCAAATTTTCAATTTTGACATTTGAATGTGCCTTTGATATCTTTGGCTTTTCCTTTACAGTAACAGAAATTGAAGGAGTCAGTTTAATGCACGCATTTATTTCTGAATTTACAGTGCTTTGTTTTACAGTATAAACTATTCATAACATTAACAACCTGGAACAATAAAGTGAGAGAAGAAAATAGAAGACAACGTAATGGCAAAAAAAAAATAATAATAAATAAATAAACATAATATATTTATTTATAATAGGCCTACTTGTAAATATATTTTCAAGATATTTTTTTTATATTTCAACACTATTGTACGGACTTTATTGAACTGTTCAACTGACTAACACATTTTGTTACGAATACTTTTCGATCTTTAAATTTCATATACAAATTTAGTTTCGGTTCGTAGTCTGTCTGTCATCTGTCCGTAAATTTATTAATAAGTGAAATGTTTTATCAAAATCAAATCCGGTTGACACATAGCTGGTTGTTTTGCGTCAGCATTATTGATACATGAACGGTTACGGCAGACCTTGCATCGAGAGACTGGTCACTATATTATACAAAGTTATTGATTCGATAAAGAGCCAGCTGATAGCACATCTGAAAATCACCTTCACCCCAAAAAATTTTTTAAAAAAATGTTTGTTTTATTGTTATGACATGTAAACTATGAAACGCAGATAGTTGTTTTTTTTTTTCTCAGATTCTTCTCAAGGTGGTGCTGTGAACTTGAATACTGGATCTGGCAAAGACTTACCGATAATTAGATATGGACCATCGATATGTCGAATAAGACACATATATACAACTACCTGCAATATTTCTTTATTGTGCAAAGACACGTTTCTTGTAACGATGCATTTTTATACTATCGTTTCCTTTGTTTTCTTAAATGAATAAGCGAGGACACGTAAAAACATCAAATTATTTAAAAACATTGAAATAATGCATTTTTACATTTGAAAATATTCGAACGAATTGTGACAAAGTCCAATGACAACCATTAATTTCGACGTTGCAGGCACTGCACATCAAGTGTTCTGCAACACTGTTACGTCAGACAATGGTTGGTACGTACGACGTCACTATACCACTCTAATAAACAAATCTTCGGAAAGTCATTTGGCACTCACCAGATAAAAAGCTTGGCGCTCAAAGGGTTAAAGAACAATTTTTTTTTTACTTTTTGCTCTTTATTAGATAAAATACGTGCTCGCGGGGGACATTGAAACTTTGTTCTTTCATTAAAAGTTGTATCATCGTTAATAATTGCGGCATACCATTATTTATTGTACATAAATAAATGGAATAAAATTTTCCGTTAGTAAATTTACTTCTACCTGAACTTTCGGTATTAGATTTTAAATGCTTTTCTGTGCTGTAATAAAATGTCAGAAAATTGGATCCAAATCAAAATTCGATCATGGATGATGAATGATAATAAAAATGATAATTGACATGCATTATACTAGTATTAGTAACACCAAAGGGTCAGTCGCCTTAACCCTTTGAGCGCCAAGCTTTTTATCTGGTGAGTGCCAAATGACTTTCCGAAGATTTGTTTATTAGAGTGGTATAGTGACGTCGTACGTACCAACCATTGTCTGACGTAACAGTGTTGCAGAACACTTGATGTGCAGTGCCTGCAACGTCGAAATTAATGGTTGTCATTGGACTTTGTCACAATTCGTTCGAATATTTTTCAAATGTAAAAAATGCATTATTTCAATGTTTTTTTAAATAATTTGATGTTTTTTACGTGTCCTCGCTTATTCATTTAAGAAAAACAAAGGAAACGATAGTATAAAAAATGCATCGTTACAAGAAACGTGTCTTTGCACAATAAAGAAATATTGCAGGTAGTTGTATATATGTGTCTTATTCGACATATCGATGGTCCATATCTAATTATCGGTAAGTCTTTGCCAGATCCAGTATTCAAGTTCACAGCACCACCTTGAGAAGAATCTGAGAAAAAAACAACTATCTGCGTTTCATAGTTTACATGTCATAAAACAAAACAAACATTTTTAAAAATTTTTTGGGGTGAAGGTGATTTTCAGATGTGCTATCAGCTGGCTCTTTATCGAATCAATAACTTTGTATAATATAGTGACCAGTCTCTCGATGCAAGGTCTGCCGTAACCGTTCATGTATCAATAATGCTGACGCAAAACAACCAGCTATGTGTCAACCGGATTTGATTTTGATAAAACATTTCACTTATTAATAAATTTACGGACAGATGACAGACAGACTACGAACCGAAACTAAATTTGTATATGAAATTTAAAGATCGAAATGTATTCGTAACAGAATGTGTTAGTCAGTTGAACAGTTCAATAAAGTCCGTACAATAGTGTTGAAATATAAAAAAAAAATATCTTGAAAATATATTTACAAGTAGGCCTATTATAAATAAATCTATTATGTTTATTTATTTATTATTATTTTTTTTTTTTGCCATTACGTTGTCTTCTATTTTCTTCTCTCACTTTATTGTTCCAGGTTGTTAATGTTATGAATAGTTTATACTGTAAAAACAAAGCACTGTAAATTCAGAAATAAATGCGTGCATTAAACTGACTCCTTCAATTTCTGTTACTGTAAAAGGAAAAGCCAAAGATATCAAAGGCACATTCAAATGTCAAAAATTGAAAATTTGGAATTCTACGGACATCGCTTTTTAAATGCATTCTATACAAGTCATTTAAACTATCTATTTCACAAATTCTAGTTGATTGTAAATCTTTGAGGTAAAATACTGCATATAATTTTCTTCGATGTTCAGTGATAGTTTAACGAATTGTAAAAGCATACAAACTTTTATACATGTATAAACAAAACCGGAACACTACCTTAAAAAGTAAACTACGACTTTTTGATTTAAAACTGTGTTTGTATGTAGTGAATTTCAAACAGACTTCGGTGTCACATAGTCCGTGGACTCCATTACGACACTCCATAAAACGACTCTATTTCTGAACTTCATTCAACCAGTTTATGATCTTTTTACGGTGGTGGAACACTTTTTTCCTGGGTGTTAGCCGGAAAAGTCCAAAAGTAATTTGACACCTTGCGTTTTCAATTTGTCTATACACTTACTCGATCGAGGTGAAGCCTATTTTCATTTGCAAGATACTTTAAATCTTTAAAATGAATGAGACCCTCCCACCCTCCAAAAAAAAAAAAAAAAAAATCTCGTCAAAATCAGACGATGTATATCATTTGGATGTAACTCATATGTAAGATTCGAATAGAATACACAAGTCGTGCTCGAGATTTTGAAATCAATTATTTAGTCTTTACATAAGTTTCTTTATTTAATAATAAGACTTAATACCTTATAATAGAATTATATGTAAAGAACAGGAATAAAAGCCCTGTTCATTGACAATTTTCTATGTTTTCTATGTATTGTGTGCGATTTTGTCCCATGTACATTTACTCCATATCCTTTCATTTTCTAATGCATTATACTTGTTTTTCCTATTGCAGTAGGAAAAATACGTCCACTATAAATCTCTATATTTGTGATAAAAGTTTGTAAAAGTTTCGGCCAGTTTATGATAGGGGAATTTGACCGTAAGTCGGATACCCATTACATTGCAAACTTTTGCATTCATTGAAGCATACAGGTACATTTACCTTATCAAGTTCTAAATTCATCAAACTACCATCAGAAATCTATAGGAAAATGATCCAGATGCTATCGTAATATCTTAATAAATCATAAAACTTGTTTTAGCTGCTGCTCTTTCAGACGGACACTATTGTCCTTCAATCGAAAACCACAAATCACACATGTGTTTAAAGGACGGGAACATAATAGTTGTACTGAATGATTTTTATGCCCAACCTACGACAGTTCCCTATGGTATGATCTTTCTAATTTTAATGTCAAATTAGAGTTTTTACCCCAATTTTACGGTCCACGGAACATAGAAAATGATAGTGCGAGTGGGGCATCCGTGTACTATCGACACATTCTTGTTTTTAGTTAATTTAACGACTGAAGAATAAATTGTCACGCACGTGAAGAAATACGAAAACTTTGCAAAGAAACATTAAAAAAATATTTACAGTTACTGCAGTAAAAACTGTAGCAACTTAGCTGTTTATTTCTGTAATTTTTAAAAGGTTTATGCTCCGGTTTGTGTGGAATATAAAAGATAAAAGTATTTAAAAATAGATATGTTATTTCATTGTGGCATACTTTTCACTGATGGAACATCAGCGTGTTATGTTGTTGGACTTGTTCTTTCATGAAAAACGCCGATCAACGGGGCGTGGCCGGCCATCTTGATTACGCTGTCAGAACATTGTGACGTCATCGCCTTTGTGATGCCGTTAACGACCTAGAGAAAAAAAAACAAAGCCGATATATCGGCTCTTGGCACTTACGAAGGAAACTCTAAAAGCCGATATATCGGCTTTTGGCATAGTAAGGGTTAAGATTGCTCACTATACGATAATTTGTTGAAGATCTCACAGAAGCTTCAAAACGAGGAACAGCAGAAACAGTAATATGTGTTTAATTTCTTATGATTTTGTTAGACTTATCCTGTTAGAATCAAATGCACTAGTCTTAAGGGCGTAGAAGTTAACATGTGTGAGAAACATAAATTGGAGCATCGGTTATACAAAATATCATTCTTATTACGGAAAATTACACGCATGAAGTCCCGCAGAAAGTGACGTTTTGCGGGAATTCGAACGTTTAACGTCGCGCCAAGAGTTAACTCCCTTGAAACTGTATCGGATGCCCTTAAGTAGCGAAAATATAGTCGCCTTGCAGTCGGCTAAAAAATAATTAACGCGAAAATAAGTTGTTTTTCATTTTGTTGTTTGCTATTTCTAAAAAATGCTAAATTTTCCATGATAATATGTATTTATATTTTTATTGTCTTTTTCAGAAAGCTATTGGACATTATTCCTTTCTACCATTCACTGGATTTCTTGCAATTTTCTGGGTATTTTTATTGAAATATCTACCAGAAACGAAGAACAAAACAATAGAAGAGATATCATCTCAATGGGAGAGAAAACCCAAAGAGGGCTACATAGCAACGGAGGACACAGGACTAGTACTCTTTAAGACAAAATCTACATTATAATTGTATTGCTAGCATTATTGAATTTTGAGTGAAAAACAAACAAACTGTAAAGTGTTTTAACGGTGGACACAGGATTTGTCGACTTTAAGTCTAATTCTACACAATATAATTGCACACTTTATTAATTTGAACGATACACTAAGTTTATAGTGTTCTATAACTCAATCAATTTTACATGATTTGGCTTTGTATAAACAGCAATGTAATTTAGGGTAATCCTTTTTAGGAAAATTGAAATTGTAATATTGAGTTTTTATCATAAATTTAATATTCGCAATATGTATGTTGTACACAAATTTTTAATAACGTGCGAGTATTGACTCAAGAGATTTTGTTTTAAAAAGAACGTTTCAGTTTACTTAAGTTACTATTTAAACTGAGCTCGATCATGTGTCATTTATCTGTATCCCTATTTTTGACATTTTACCTATTATGTCTGTTTGTTTTGTTCACTCATTGTTGTTAATATAATGGAATTTTATGCGACTGTCATACAAGTGAGAGGTTTAGCTAGTCAGGTTTAATCCACCATTTTCTACATAAGGTAATGCCTGTACCAAGTAAGGAATATGACAGTTGCTTTCCATTCGTTTGATGTGTTTGAGTTTGTGATTTTACCACTTTATACGGGACTTTCCGATTTGAATTTTCCTTGGAGTTTGGTATTTTTGTTATAATTTTACTTTTTTATCAAGTAATTACATCAGCATGGCTAAAATTACTTTTGTAGTATATTTGATACCATTTGTTTGTTAGATCTATTTTTCTGCAAGTTTCTGAATATGAACAAATATTTAAAAATGTTTATGCTAATCATTGAAATGTCATTGTATATTGCTTGCTTAAAACGTATATACAGTTAAACCTGTATATAAAGGTCACACTCGGAACCAAAGAAAAATGACCTCATAAGAGAGGTGTCTTTTTAATTGAGATTCAAAATGCATAGATATTTGTACATCATGACATGAAAGAATTTTTTGGCTTAATAGAGGTGATATATATATAGCATGTTTGACTATACATAATATACCATAAAGAAATGCAAATGTCTGTGTCATATTGAAACTAACTGGGCTGATTTAAATGTTTCAATTTGATTCTAAATACAATGCTTATATTAGGTAATTGTACTTTAACAAACGATTCATTCCCCAAACACAGTCAATATTAGACGATTTTTAATAGGCTGTTTTGTTTATGCCTGTTTGTTTGTACGATTACATTTTGTGGTCTCTAATACAGAATCTCATGTCATGCACACGGAAATTGGTACCTTGTGTAAAACTGCTCAAACAGAATTATGAGGAGGAATGACCGAAATTGGCATTACACAAGTTTTACGGCCACCATCACAAATTGGTTGACCGATACGACGTGTCTGTCATCGACTCACTATCGACATGTTTCCGCGGTCATACCATAGAAGTCCCGATAGTGACAATTTGACTGAGTGGGGATTCACATGGCGGTTGATACATGCATAGCAGGAGACGCTTACCCTGTCGGCGCTACCAGTCTCTGGTCTCGCTCCTTTTTAAGTTCATGCAATTCTATTATTTTTCCCTTTGCATTCATTTGCATAATCGTTTTAAGAGATTTGAACATCGGAAAATACTGTTGCCTATTTTTTTTTTCTGAATGAAGTGGAACTTTTATTAGAAAGGTAGCAAAGACGAAGATACTATTGTTTCAACAACTTTGCTATATATGTTTTTGTTTATTGACTATTTATATTTATTTGTGATCAAACATATTAAAATATTTGAATGTTATTTGTGTAGTACTTACAATATTTAGTTAAAGCACTGTATTTCTGGTTATTATGTTGAAGTTGATAAATTACAATTATAAACTGAATACAACATTTTGACAGGTTGTAAAATAGATTTTTTAAATTAACTTTTTTTATGTTTCCAATATTCAACTGTGAAAATCTTAACTGAATAAAGTTGAATCCAACTTTTCTTTTTTGTTATATATCTACATCCCTACCAAAGCGAAAACTGTTGTCTCTTTATTATTATATTATTGTTTTATTATTTAGGGAATTGCCATTAGTGACATTGCCGATACATTTTTACTATAACTTCTCATTTTCTTGACTGTGCCTGTCCCAAGTCAGGAGCCTGTAATTCAGTGGTTGTCGTTTGTTTCTGTGTATCATATTTGTTTTTCGTTCATTATTTTGTACATAAATTAGGCCGTTAGTTTTCTCGTTTGAATTGTTTGACATTTGTCATTTCGGGGCCTTTTATAGCTGACTATGCGGTATGGGTTTTGCTCATTGTTGAAGGCCGTAGGGTGACCTATAGTTGTTAATTTCTGTGTCATTTGGTCTCTTGTGGAGAGTTGTCTCGTTGGCATTATACCATATCTTCTTATTTTTATATTATCTGTACGAGTTAGAGCTCTATATACTGTATTGACATTTCTCTTTTTTTAAACCGCATGTTGCCCTCTTGCTATATTAGTAAAGTGATACAGTGTACCATATCTTCTTATTTTTATATTATCTGTACGAGTTAGAGCTCTATATACTGTATTGACATTTCTCTTTTTTTAAACCGCATGTTGCCCTATTGCTATATTAGTAAAGTGATACAGTGTACCATATCTTCTTATTTTTATATTATCTGTACGAGTTAGAGCTCTATATACTGTATTGACATTTCTCTTTTTTTAAACCGCATGTTGCCCTATTGCTATATTAGCAAAGTGATACAATGTACCCATTCATGACACACGATCCCTCTTTTCACTTGATAACACGAAAAGCAAATGAACAATGCTTTAATAGTTCTTCTTTATTTCCAAATACCGACGAGGCCTCGAAATTATGTCTTTGTTGTTCATTTGCGTTATTTTATTGCTATTCCATTGACCAAATTTTTCGCTTTTAACGAGTCCGTCGTTTTCTTTTGAAAATGTTTATTGATACAGAGTCAGAAATATAAGGTATTCTCCGATGATCCAGGAAAGCTGTGTGGTCACTTTTATTGTATGTTTAGTTTAATATATGAACAATTTCCTTGACCTGCCAAAAATTGATAAGTTTTTTTTCATTAATATAACCATCTTTCAATAATACAAATGTATTAACTGTTTACAAAACTTTGAATTGTTCGAAATCATGAAGAAGATTTTCTACCCTAGGAATAGCTGACCTTAGTTGTATTTGGAAAAACCTTTCGGAATGTTTGGCCTAAAATTCTCTTCAATTTCGTACTTTATTTGTCCTATTAACTTTTTTGATTCAAGCGTCACTGATGAGGCTTTTGTAAACCAAACGCGCGTCAGTCGTACACAATTATTATAAGCCTGGTATCTTTGATGTGTTTTCTTAGACGTTATGAAAGAATAGAAAAAAAATATACCAGTACTTTAAATACAGTAAGGACAACGGAATTTCTACTACAAGTATCCTATAGTTCATGATCTTTATCTCCTAGGATAGTTATCTGTCGAAAAACCTTCGTGTCTCGATGAATGAAAAAATACATTGGTATGCCACAAGAGAGGTAGTTGTCGTTTTTCAATGGTTAAACGAATTGAAGTTTTAAAATATTTTCCTTCGTATCCTAGCTATTTTTGCAATGTAAATCTTTACTAAAGGGGATAAGATTCGAAGAGAGCAATCCAAATAAGTTGATTGATCGATTGATTGTTGGTTACTTTACGTCCAGTTGCAAATATTTCATGCATGTTCAGGACGAGAACAAATTAACAATAAATAAAAAAGTCCGGGATGAAGGTCGGGAAATTTGGACTGCCACTTGAAAATGAGATTAATACTATATTGGATAGGGACAGCAATTTTGCTACGGATCCCTCAAAGAGTAGTTGCAAAAATTCTTAACGTGCAAAGAACGTGGCGCTCTCTCTACACGAGGCAAAGGATTTAACGTCCCCATTCTGACTGGACGTAGCTGCTTATTTATACATCCCGCACAATCAAACGGATGCCCCACTTTGACCATTTTCTATTCCACAGTCTCCCTTGGGGGGTAATTCGAAGAAACACACATACAACACCATGATAGACAAACAAATGACCACTAAAGACTCCACAGAAAATCCAAAACATGTCAGCAATAGAAACCTAACAACTGACATATTTTTTCAACCTGATAATGATATGAAGCATGTTAAAAACCCAGTTTTAATATGAAGGCTTAATGAATTAACAATTACGTCATATTTATTAAATGCACGGGAAATCAATCGACTTCAATTAAATCCAATTTGCGGATGAAATCATTTGAGCAAAAGACTATACATTCAACATTAATGTCTCTGAATAAGTGTTTTGTTCTCTCTATGGATTTCCTTATGTTCAAAGTTGTAAGTACAGAGACACCACATTCTTCCTGGAAAAATAATAATTCACTCTCACTATTGAATGGATCTCTTTCTATTTGTAAAATGAAACAAAGTTGCAATATTGGTTCGTAAATATAAAGTTATTATGAGAAAATAATGGATATAAAATATGTATGCTCTCAATTCAAGAGAAATGTGTTTTTATTCTATCTAATATTCTATTTTTTGACCAAAACTGTAAAAGCTTTTATAAATAAAGTAACTAAAGTGTATTATTGAATTAAAGGTCAATACGTCTAATTAGGTATACATTTCATTTCATTCTTCGTACCCCAAAATGAAAATAAAGTCACGTACGTCATTGGTAACATTTTCACATTTCCATGGGGTCGACGTTTTTAGCCAATCAAAACGTTTTGGTGCATGCTTTTGAAAACATTTCACAGAATGCATTAGATTCTGAAACGGCAGATTGTTAAACGTGCGAACTTTAATTCACTCATTTACTTTAAGGATGTTCGCTACTCTTGTCTTTCTCTTTTTTGGCTAGTTTTATCCATGTAGTGCCAATTAAACTTTTGAACGCTAACCCCTACTTTTCTTTTCATAATTTTATTACATCTAGTATAAAAAGCCATTTTTGAAAATCTTATAAAATCCTTGTTATTTTTTCAAGGCTTTAAATGAAAAAAGGTGCTACTGTTTAATGTATGAAAAATCTAGAGAGAATCATTTCCCGCAAAATTTTCAATTGATTATATGTCATGAAAAAAAAAAGGACAAGGACATGTATTTTTTTCTGCATTCAAGTTCCGTTATTTATATATTATCAATTTATAACAGTCTTTTAAAAAGCTTTTTAATTTGAAACAGAGGAGCGAACATCCTTAAATGCGCTGAAATTAGATTACCTATCGTCTCCTCCTGTTGTGAATCTCACTCTTGCATATGCAGAATGTGCAATCAGATGGATCTACCAGATATTTCCCGTTACATTTAGCACTGCAGATCTGTCTGGCAATGATGCAGTCTTGACTGACCGTAGATCCCATGGTTGTAGGAGTTGGTGTGTGTGTCGTCAGGTGGTTTGTGGTCGTCTGTGCTTGCATTGTTGTTGGTGGTGCTTTAATAATAAAGTGTGAAATGTTGTGTCATTTCAGGGCCTTTTATAGCTTACTATGCGGTATGGGTTTTGCTCATTGTTGAAGGCTGTTCGGTGACCTGTAGTTCTATGTCATTTGGTCTCTGATGGAGAGTTGTATAATTGGCAATCATACCATCTTCTTATTTTCATTATAAGTAAAAATGTAATACGAATTCTTATTTGTTTTTGATACTTCATATGAGCCCGAGCATGCCTGATAAAAGGTTTTCCCGAGACTTGTGTTGAGTGTATTGAAATAGATGTCACAGTTTATAGTCTTTTGAGGTTAATTCAGCTCCAGTGTTTGTTTTAAGATTCTGGTCCATAATATGTTGGCCTCTAGCAATAAGGACAGGACATCGTTTATTAGTATCTTGATGCGCATCAGGTGCATTTGAATTGGGACTTTTTTTATCACAACTGAATCGAAACACCTGTGTCAGACCCGTTGATTTATATCAATTTAAATATCAATATAGCCAAAAAAGTGCAGTTACCTATTGCACATCTCAGATTCTCTGGCAATTTTTTTGCCTACTAATGTTTTTTGAAGTTTATTTCAACTTTTCAGTATTTGCTCTATTCATGAGTACACTTATATAAATATATACAGCGCAAATGTCAAAATGTGATTAAATTTTGGAGAAAGAGAACTATATTGTCCAAACTTGCATCTAGTAGTACTTTCTGCATGTTAACATACCTATCTGTAGTACTCTTTGCATGCTACCTTACCTTGTGTAGTACTTGTTTCATGATGTACATTTGCGCACATGCAGAACTCACATCCGCTGCCACCTCTGACAAATTTCTCACATTTTAGAGGACAATTGGACTGTGTAGGTATGCAAGGATTGTGTATGGTGTGGTAAGCAGTACCATGGTCTGGTCCTGTTAACACTGCGGTGGCTATTAATAGTAGAAGATACAAATTCTAGTGCAACATAACACGTCCTTTGGTCTCTGGTAGATAGTGGTATCCTCTAATGTTAACTTAATAACTCATTTTTTCACTTTTGTGTAAACGTTACAATGTAACAAAAACTTAGATTCAACTGACGAGAGTTAAGCCTGGGAATCCTCATTTTGTTTAGCTTTGTAATTTTTTTTTTTAATAAATTTTGTGTAATCAAGTCACATAGAAATGCGTCAAACTTTAAAAGGATCAGCATAAGAAATGCGTAAAGTTAAACTTTATATAGAATAGAAAATGGAAACGGTGAATGTGTCAAATAATAACATTAACGGTATACCAATTTTTCTGCACCAGATGCGCATTTCGACAATAACTGTCTCTTCAGTGATGCTCGAGGCAAAAATATTTGAAAATCCAAAGCTTATTAAAAAGATAAAGAGCTATAATCCAAAAAGGACAAAAGAGACAACAAAGTGACCAAAGAGCAGAACACAGCCAAATGCCACCTATGGGTCTTCAACGCACCTGGAGGCGGGCTGCAGTTGGCCCCCACACTAAACTCCGAAACATACAAATAGCATGTCTATTTACGTGTGAGCAAAGAACAATTGTTTTATCAGCACATACTAAAAAAATCAAAATAGCGTTTTGCTAATAAAAAGGTTTCCACAAATTTACAATATACATACCTCCATCGCCTTTACAATGGCAAACATTACACCCACTGCCGTCCTTTTCGTAAGTTTTACATTGTAGGCTGCAGTATCTATTCAGAGGTATACACATGTGACCTCCTGGGCCGAAGATAGGACCTCCGCCTCCATCTCCAAATAGCCAGCCTTGGGTAGAACACACTAAATAAATAAGATCAAAATATAGATTTAACAAAGAAAACAAAACAGTAAGAAAGAGATACACAAATTGGACAAAACGGACTTGATAATTAAACAAGACAATAATATAAATTTAAAAAAAAATATATCTCAGAAGCAAGAGAACAGAATTTGTTTATTAATAAGTGTAAAGCACGCAAACTTATACCAGGAAATACGAGGATCTATTTTAGTATACATTCGTTATTTGGGTGATCGCATTTTCAAACAATAATTTGATGTACAATATTATTCTGTGTTTGAATATAAAGGGAAACATATCGAATTGGCAGGGTGGGAGAAAAGTTCTTTTATTGATAAAAATTGATTAAAAACCAAAAATGTGGAAAGCCATAAAGGTATTAAAACGCTTCGAAATAATACGGCAAACAATAAACTCATCAAAGATACCGGTCTTATAATTTGTTACTGCAGACGCGCGTTTCGTCAGCATAAGATTCATCAGTGGCGCTCGAATCAAAAACGTTCGAAGGACGAATCAAATTCAAAGTCGAAGAGCATCTAAACCGAACGTTCCGAAAAGCTATGCCAAATACGGCTACAGCAACCTTTGCCTGGGATAACAAAAATACTTAGTGTTTCTAATAATTTAAGATTAACAGTAAATTTACATCAATGATATTTCATGTCAACACAAAAGTGCTGACTACTGGTCAGGTGCAAAATAGCCTACATCGTCAAAGATTTACTTTTTGGCTAATGGAATTCATTGTTGGTTTCGTAATAATTACGAACCTACCAAAATGTATGTAATAAATAATTGCAAATTATAAAACATTGATTACTAGGAAATTAGGCTCCCGTATATTGTCAGCAGTATGGACCGAGTGTTATATATAAAAGAGGACAAAACAGACCCAGAAAATTAACAGCCAAAGTTTTGGACAATTTACAGTACATAATAGGTTACTTTATACAACCATTTCTGAACCAAATACATGTCAAGCTTCCAATAAACAATTGTCACATGTTGATTGTAAACAAGTGAATGTATATATTTCAAAAAAGTATAATTTAACATACTAGTAATTTAGAAAGCATAGTCAAAATGCGCGCTCTACTACAGGAGGCTATTTTAGGTAGCCACAGATGTTAGTTGAATACCTCTGCTCACGAAACACATTACATGCATGTTAAAGGCATTCAATGCATTATATTAATGACGTAAATACGATAGACAAGAAGTACAAAGGGTTATCTTTGCTATGAAAATGCCACATGGAAATACAGCAAGACTGCAATATAATTGGAACGCCTACCTGAAACAAGTGCAGTTATAACCAGAAGCAGTTCCATGTTCGATGTATTGCTTTCTACATGGAATCACGAAATATTCTAAGTATAGCCATAGGTTATCTGCTCTTTGACACCTGTCCTGGTTATCATTATTAATATATCTTATTACATTAAGATTACTATGATGCGAGGCAGGACTATATCTTTTTGTCTATATTTAAACAAATTGTGTCACTTTCCCCTTTTGGAATTCGTTTTTCGATTTAGTATCTCTAAAGTAGTTCCGGACTTTGGCCTGGTGATGTTTGATTTCTGAAAAAGGACGTTCCTGCGTAAAAAAAAATTAGAGGACATATTTAAAGTTACCCATGCTCTCATTAAAGAAATCAAAAACATTTGTCCTTTAAATCTACATTAATTACCTTTTTTTGGATAACTAAGTTACAAACGTTATTTGTTTAAAGTCTATGAAATTTTTATGTCCCACCTATGGGCATTATGTTTTCGGTCTGTGCGTCCTTTCGTTCGTGCGTTCGTCCGTCCGTTCGTCTGTCTGTCCCGCTTCAGGTTAAAGTTTTTGGTCAAGGTAGCTTTTGATGAAGTTTTGACCCCCATTTCACGGTCACTGAACATAGAAAGTGATAGTGCGAGTGGGGCATCCGTGTACTATGGACACATTCTTGTTTTTGTATATGTTTAAAAATCTTAATTTGAATACTCTTATAAAATATGGTAAATAAATAACAAAACATGACAAAGAAAACTAAAGATTTAGCACACGAATCCCATCAAATACCGAGGGTAAACTCAGGTGCTCCGGAAAGGTAAGCAGTTCCTGTTCAACACATGACAATCTGCATAAAAAGAAAGGAAATGATACTTCAAGTCGATGAAAAACATACAAAACCATGGGAAAAAGAAAGGAAATGATACTTCAAGTCGATGAAAAACATACAAAATCATGGAAAAAAGAAAATAGACGGAATAGAAAAACAACACCGCTAAAGATTTAGCAATCGAGATCCGTGTATGTACTTGGGTGTTCAAGAAGGAGAACCAGATCCTACTCCACTATTGGCAACCGTCGCATTGCTACTGGCAAGTAAAAATCTGATGAACGTCGAATTCGGATGGTGTTATAGATGAGAAAACAAATGTTAAACATATACGTTGGTAAATATGAAACGCAGATATTTCAGAACGGTCAACTAAATTATGAGATGTCCATAAATCTCGGAGAAATCACATCTGTTTAACCTTGGTCAATTTCTATATGTCAGTCATAATATGATACAGATCGCTATGTGTGGTATCTATTAATTTAATTTTAATGGAATAGACGCCGTCAACATAGTCCCCAAACTTTGGATTATTTGCTAAAATGACTTTTTTTTTATCTAAACGTGAAACAAAAGGCTAATAGGAAAATTTTATTAACAAAAATACCGAACCCCAATGTAAATTCAAAATAGGAGAAGCCCAGAAAACCTGACGAAATCAAACGTTCGACTATAATCAACCAACCGAACGTATGAAAAACAACTGTCATATTCCTTACTTGGTACAAACATTTTCTGAAAATGGTGAGTTAAACCTGGTAACAGGTTTTATAGTTAGCTAAACCTCCCACTTGTTTCACCAAACTTGGAATAACTTGGTGAAATTACTTTTCTAGGTATTTGAACGTGAAATCAGAGGATAATATTAGCTTCTTTTTGTTCTTCATAAGAAGTTCTAGCATAAGTCTGTCTCATACTAATACATAAACAAGTTCGCAAGAAGAGGGGCACAGTTAGTTCCCAATGGCATGACGACTGTCAATTAAAAAAAAACATTGTTTGTAGTAATAGCAAGAAGTAACAGCTTTGAAATTGCGTGTATTTGTTTTGTACATACGTCGACCTTACCTTCAGGTATTCGCTATACAACGTTGTCAATGCAATTCACACTGATGGCCTTATTTTAAGACAATTTTATATTGGTTACATATCGTTTTTACAGAATATATATAAGACTATATATACATAGTTACTCTTAAATTGATATCAGCAAAACAATGTTAAATCAATTTGCGAAAGCACATTTTTGTTCTTTCCTCGTCGGGATTCCAACTCATGCTATTGGGATATCCTGACAACACCGCCTGCACTGTGTCCAGCGCTCTAGACCACTCGGCCACCTAGACTGAACAATAATTCAGCTTTCGGTGGCCCAGTGTTACCTTTCCTATATATATATATATATATATCAAGGACACCCGGAAATCACAGTTCTATCACGAGGTCAGAAAACCCTATGAGACATTTGTATTTATAAAGAATTCAGACTCCTACATTGTTTGGAACACCGCATTCTTCAGTAAAGGCTTTGTTTATAGGAATGTGACTTAAAGTAAATTTATATTAGATAATAACAAGGTTGACATTGTTAATAAAATAAACACAGTGCTACTTCATTTTATAGTTCTATATTTACAGCTTATGTACTTTAGACAGTTGTGTTTAATCGCGCACCTGTGTACCAATTTAAAAAAGTATATTGTTTACACCATGTTTAAAAATGCCAATGACAGTTCATCATCTAATCAAATACTTAAATACCAATCTAACTGATAGAACTTTGGGAAACAATCATGTTATCCTGGAAAAACTCACATAATCTTATAATGTGAACGAATATATAATTTACAAAATCAAATCTATTGAATAACGTTAAAGCGAGGTCTATACAAACTCTCTTCATCTATTAAAAATAATAAATAGTCTCATTACATGTTGCTGCCAATTACATGATACTTGGATCATAAAACAAATAATACTATTTATACATTGTTATGCAGCTATTAAATATGTATACTTTGAATTTAGCATGCTTCACAATGTCCAATAATGATTCTTGAAATCGTTTTAATGTATTCTATTTTTAATCTTTACAACCAGTAACGTAACGGAAAAAAAAACCATCCATGAATACGACGAAATAACAAAAACTTAAGTACTAATCAACGGAATAAAATGTAAAACCCAATTTGTGTTAAAATCATAGGCAGCTGAAAAGTTCAGATTTAGGGTTAATCATTTTGCGAATTTTTATATTAAAACTAATAGTTTCAAAATTAAAAAGTATTGTTCGAAGTTTAAAAAAATAATTATACATACATTATACATTAAAATTACAATAAAGAAAACATTATATTTATCTCTAACTTCATCTCTTCTACTACACAATCTGTGTTCACTTTGACTATCGTTATATTGACCATGTTCTGATTGTATGTTTAATCTATTAGTACTGTCACGAAATTTTGTTAATTATTGTTTACGCTTAAAACAAGTCCTATTTTCGTTTGACTCTTATAACCCATTATATTGGCCAGGTTATCTTTCAGCAGACTTGATGATGACCAACTTCAGATCCCAAACCTAAACCAACTTGGTTCTAAATAAATCATCATAAAAACGGAATCAGATCATTTATTATTCAAAAGTCATTGTATTTGTTCTTCGCCACCAGTCTCTCTCTTAGTGAGAGCATGCGCAGAATTGACAGTTGTCTGGACCACGAAGATATCCATGCGCACAAAAGATGTTACACATGTCGAATTCCTGAACACAAGGTTTCATCAGTTTGATGATTGGTTCTACTGACTTGGTAAGGTGCACTGTAATAAAATCAACATATCCTGAAATTATAGTAAGACTTAATTAAAACCACGTGATTTAAAACTCATTGGTATATATACTATGTGGTAACATGTAAGAATGCATGTTTGGTCAATTATATCAGTTAGAAAAACACATCCTAGTGCATTGGGAAAAACCAAGAGGCCACCGATGTTATCAACTTGAAAATTCAATTGGAATATAGCAGCCAAGAGACAAAAACCGAGAGAACCGAAAGAACTCTGAACGAAGCAATACCAAGTGCGTCGATAGCATATGTGTCACCTGTTATGCATACATTATTCGCCATGCAAATGCAGACTCGGTGGTATCACGATGGGGAATAAGACACTATTGGAAAATTTTCAGACTATAGTAGTATTATTAATTTATCACATCATTCTAACTAGCCCCTTTTAGTAAGAACACACATTTTAACAACGTTAATATCCACAAATGCAAAAGATGCTACAAGTCCGAGTCGAAGGTCTGAACACAGGGGTTCATTGGTTTGATCTGCGACTAATACATGAATTTTATCTATTGGTCCAAAGTTTGAAAACACTAGGTTCTTCTGACTTAGTTAAATGCACTGCAAGGAAACGTGGTACCAATCCTCCATTTTTTTGGTTTGCTAGGTTTTTGTTGATTGTTTAAAATGTCTTTTTATGTTTTTTTCTTTTGGTTATGGTCCTAATTTCTCCGATTTGCTCTGATTGATCTGAAGGCACACCAGGTGATATTGGTTTTTTGCAGTAGACATGGATACACGCGCGCGCATGTGAAATTAACGTTAAACAGGTAAATCGTAAAATTTGATCTTGAGAGGTCAAAAACAATATCCGCATAGGTAATCAAATTTCCATTTGGTATTTACAACATCTTTTGTAATTGGTCATCTGCATGTCGTCGATACTGTGGTATGACGTTCATCAAACCTTAGGCATGAGTTATGGGAACATCGCTGTTTAAGACGTTCTGATTGGTCTAGACGTCACAAGGGTGTGAGATGAGACTGTGCAAGATACCAAAGTGACACACTAAAAGTCGAAAACAAAATAACAATGCCATGGATAAAAACGAATAACGATCAACAGACATGCATATGCACGAAATATTTGTCACTGGACTTAGATGCACTTTGTATTAAAATTATATCATTGGATAAAACTTACATGCCGCTTCAATATCTTCCTTGCACGTGCAGAACGTGCAGTCATTTTTGTCTGTCATAAAACCTTTCTTACACTTCACCTGGCAGATGGCTATTGCTATTACACATTTTTCGCTCATTGTGTTAACGTTGCTATATAATTTTCTTGGACCCTGTGTGGTGGGTACAGCTAAAATATAAATAAAGCCAATGTATATATATATATATATAATATAAACGGTACCAATGTTGCCGAAATAGATGCACATTTCGACAATTAATGTCTTTTCGTTAATGGTCGAGGACAAAATATTTGAAAATCAAAAACATAAAACAGACGTCGGAGAGCTGATGAAACTTAGATACCAAACTGTATACTCGAAAATGTTCAAAATAAAACTTTTGAAATTTCCCGGAAAAGCGATATCACGAAGTGTTTAACTCTTACGCCGAAGAACTGTTGACAAACGCCATACAATAAAAAATGGCGTTACGTTCGGTGGTTGTTTTGTCTGTGTATCTTATTATTAATGTCTATTGAGGCCAGTGGTGTTGATGGTAGGTTTTATTTATTACACCTTATAATCTGTCTAAATTACAGGAATTTGAGCTTGATATATGGTGGGCTGTCCTATATGTTGACATTTAGATGTTGTATTTTTGTTGTTGTTCCAGAGGAACTTTCGCTAGAACGAACCAATATATGTTGACAGTTGTCCCTTATAAATCTTGTTAAATTATATTTTTTGGTGGCAAATAATATTAGAAAAAAAAACAACACAATTACATACATTGCGTTGCATTGGGCGCACATAGACAGTATTGACAACCACTGGGTCCATGGACATATCCATGTTCACACTTAAGAGTACATTTCTGGCTAGGTATGCATGCGTTGTTTAAAGTTGAAGACGAAGTTGTTGGTGTTTCTGTAATTATTAAAAGTTTATGACATGTCATAAACGGTTCTAGGATTGTAAAGGTCATATTCGATGAAAGGTGCAACGCAAAAAGAAGTCTGCACATTAAGAATAAATAGAGTAAAATGTCATATAAATGGCTGTCCTTTATATCAATTAAATACAACAGGGAAATCCTTGAAATATGCAGGTCCAAATGAACAAACAAGGCCGTAATTTAAAAGTTAAACAATTATTCTGAAAGCTTCCACGTGTTGATTTATGCAAAACTGCTGTAATTTCCTAAATGTGTCAAAGCCAATCGTTAGTTTTTAACATCTTTTTTTAGGATATAATCTTTTTAAGAATGAGTCTGTAATGTAACAGTGTAAAATAAAAGAATTTTTGAAGAGATCACACAATGTCATATTTTTGACTGCCACAGGAAATATATGAATAGTTGGGTAGGATCGAAAAACTTATAAAACCGCATCGTGTTCCTATATGATCATACTCTTAACATTTGCTGCTTAAAGGGTTCAGTTTGTGCTAGAATCGAGGTAATCTTCCAACCCACTGGTTTCCACAGCCAGTCTTCATGTACCTGGATTTTTCTAAACTTAAGTTTTTCTGAGATTTAGTTCGTTATGTGCTTTTTTGAAATTTTAGTCAGCTTAAGGATATAATAGCGTAACTTATGTTATGGGTCTATATTAAACACAAATGAACGTGCTTTTCGATATTGATGGTTTTCGCTTGGGTGTAAGTAAACTATCGCGTGTTTGCCAAGGACAGATATATTCCTGTCACAATCAACGTGCTCAACCAATTTCAAGTTGGTATGGCGTGAAAGAGAACATCAGATAAGGTTTTATTTGGTCATAAACGCGGGCAAGACTCGTCAAAGACAGAAAATATTACCTTTGGGAGTCTTCAGATTTCCCGGTCTTGCCCTCATCATTATATTTTATTTGTTATTCGGTCTTAGACGGAAACTTGTTTCAATGGCAATCACACCACACTCCTGATTTTAATATCAAACTTTTCTTTTGAATTCTTACCAGTTGTTATTCTTTGAACATATGGTGAGCATAAGCAATACTGGCAATTGTTTGGACCAATCAGAAAGCCGTAGTTACAGGATTTATCACACGTGGTCTCAGAGGAAATACACGGGTTTATAAGAGGAACAGAAGTATGATGGACCACAGTTGTCGGCAATGTTGTTGCATCTGTAAATAGAAACAAAGAATACATAATTTATTGTAGAGTGTAAGCTAGTCTTATACAATTGAAAAATCCCCCTAAATGATTTAGTACTTATTCATGTATTTGATGAATTTTTATATGTCATTCTTTTTTATATGACAATTATTCTGATTGTGAAAAAAACACCACTAAATCAAATTGTTATCAGCTGTTACAAAGCAATTCATTTTAACAGTTCATCTATTCGGAAAATTGTAAAAAGGATTTCCATTGACACTACGTTATGTAAACTTTGATTTTACCTATGCCTATTTTTAGTATCTCTCTACTGTTAAATTGCAGTATAAAACAATATACGTATATTGTCGGATGTGGAAAACTTATTTTTACAACAAAAACTAGACAAGCTTTTCTTCCTTTTTCTTAAGCTTATATTTTTCAACAATCCATGAGTGTCTGGATAAGGAAAAAAAAGGAACAGAGAATTATGGGCAATAAAAAATAGAGAATAATGAAGTGCTGAAATATAAAGATTAGAGAATTATGGGCAAAATAAATAAAGAATAGAGAAGAGTTGTCTAAAGAATTTAAGAATACACGAAGGACCCCATCCATACTCTCATTCATGATATTATATCTACCTGGTATACTGTCGTCACAAAGACAATACTGACAACCACTTGCACCAGTCATATACTTCTCACATCTCAGTATACAATACGCCTGACTTGGAGTACACGGATTGTGATAGGATGATCCTTGAATATTGGCCTGTGGACCGAACATTCCACTCATTTGATGGCTGCCACCTGTCTGGGGACCAATAATTGGTGATGTCATAGAAGTAGCAGTATTACTTTTACCTAAAAATGAAATATAAAAGTATATTTTTATGATAATTAGGACAAGAGATACAAACAATGAAATAAAAAGTAGGACCCGATGTGTCTTATTGGACTATGATACGCAAATGGAGAAAATATAAGCCATTTAAATCCGTCCTATCTATTCCAATGTCTACACGTGTACAATATTTATTTTTTCAAGGGCAGCCATGCTCATGAAAAATGTGTTTACAATAGCTTTAGCATGGATACATCTTGTATTGATCCGTGATTTCTTTAACAACATCTTATATTGTTTATTGTCTAATGGAAAGTTTGTCATTAATATTCAGGACAAACAAGTGTAACAGAGAAGATAACAAAAGTATATTCAAACACAGGACTTGGGAATAAAATCGTCCGTTTGGCTGTGCGGGATGTACAAGTCCGCAGCCAATTCCGGTTATAATGGGAACGTTAAGTCCGACGCCTCGTGTATAGAGAGTGCCACATTAATTACCCTTGCAACAACTCTTTGAGGGGTCCGCATGTAGCCTGTTGCAAGACAAAATTTCTGTCCCTATCCAATAAATCTTCATTTTCCAGTGGCAATTAAAATTTCCCATCCCTTCATCCCGGACAAACTCTATTACAGGACCTACCTATTGTTAATTTGTTCTTGTTTTGAACATGCATGAAATATTTGTCACTGGACGTTCAGCAAGAAACCATCAATCAATAAATTAATCAATCATAAGTCGAAGACAAACTGACAACACCATGATGACAAAAATCGAAAAAACGACCAAAAGACTAACAAGTCTACAAAACCATAAACTTAGCAACTAGAACCCACTAACAACCGGGCAGGTCTCAGGTGCTCCGGAATGGTAAGCATATCCTGCCGTGTTACTGTCAGATGAATATTAATACTGTTTTGTACGAATCGTGAATATACTGGATCGAAAGGTAACAGTTGGAGTGAAGTTAGATCACACAACAGTGACCTATTTAGCATTCAAAATCCTGGACGACCACTTTGCTGTTACTTCTTTATGTCGCGTGCTTTAATGGCAAAACTGTAATACCAATTTAAAGTATTGTTTTGACCTGGCGTAGGATCAATCCAACGATTCCATCTGTCTGATAGAGCATACTTTCATTATACAAATTAGGGTTTTTCTTCTTTCAAGAAAAAAAAAAAGAATGAACGGTTGTCGTGCTCAACAAACCTCATAATTCAAAATATTGAAAACAGAAGGTGTGTCTGACAGATAAAAAAAATCTCACACGTTATAAATCTTCACTGTCAAGTTGACAAAATGTGAAGTCATTCTGTTCAGTAATATCAGAAAACTGTGACGAAAATATTTGTTGGACGGACAGACGGACACGGTGAATTCAATACAAAAGAGGGTCGGTTTGAAAAAAAAAACCCACACTAACAAATCAGTAAAATATACATACTACTTCCAGACAGGCATGTACAGGTGCGACATCCCCTAGAATTCAATGCATATCCATTTGGACAATGATAAAAGCACATTAATGGTGGACAGAAGTTTATAAGAAATGCAGATGACTCTGAAAAAATGAAAATAACTGTTGAAAATGTTTCAGAAGCATAATAACAATGTCACATATTTTATTTACTAATTGCTTGTAACAATTAATGTATTCACTGTAGTCTGAACCTAAAAAGAACAAATAAAAAATAATAAAAAGATTTGCCAAAGAGGTAAATGAATAGTGTAGAAAGTAAAACCCTGACGGGTTAAAATGCAAACATTACATGTACACAAAAACATACAATACATACAAAAAGTTCTAAACAAGTCAAGTTAATATTAATAATATATAAGTATATAGATAATTGACCAATGTGGACCTCATTTTTGCAACTCCGTGGATTGCTTTATATATCCCACAACATTAGACAAAATATCTTTATTATGATCAGAAATAGTTTTACGTTTAGAGTTTGAGTCAAGCTGGTTAAAATTAGGATAAGGGTTTTTTATTGCATTTATAAGGGGATTTCTAATATTACTGCCGATTTTGGCAATGAAGGAAAAAGTGTTCCTCATGATCTAACAGTTTACAAACTTTACACACTCTATTCTTGGAATTTTCTTATACCGACCTATTTCACTTTCCAAGTTTTGGTCACTTATACGCAATTTTGTTAAAAGTTGACGACTATTGAAATTTTTAGATTGTGCAAGTAGTCTTCCAATTTAATATCATTTTTAAGTTTACTATAAAGGTAAAATTTTGAACTGTTATCTATATTTGAAAGTTTTTCAAGAGTGATTTTATCGTACTTTTCTTTGGCAATACGTTTAATAGTTTTTTAAGGGATTTTTTATTAGTTTAAAAGGTTTATCAAAATGAACACATTCTTCTTCATCAATATTAAATTCTGTAATAATGTGCTTTGCAAAAGTATACCAAGTATATATTCCATCTTCAGACATAGACTGGTTTACTTTGAAAGCTTTTTTAACAAGAGGGTTTATTTCCTGACAGTTAATTCTACAAAAATATAATAAAACTTGAGTTTTTATAAATGAGTCAAGTGGGAACCGTTCCAACTCAGACTTTGCAGCTATATTACATAAGTTTTTTTTTTAATTTACAAGAACAGTTTTACAAAATTTATGATGCACTTTCTCAAAGGTGAATCTATCTGTCAAGGATAAAATATTACAGTTAGTTCCATGCATTTTGGCTCTGTTTGTGGCCCTAAAAATGGAGTAATATTCTTCAATAAACCAAATTTCACTATTATAAAAAAGACAGCTTTTATAAAGGTAATTAACCTGGATTTAATCTCCGAAATACAACATTTTGTCGTAAGTTAATGATCCACCAGGTTTATAATTGACCAGATATTTTTCAAGAAATCCCTTTGGAATGCTGCTTCTCTTTTCGGAATGTTTTCTTAAGAGGCAGTTTTCAAACAGCAACTGTAACTACCATGGCTAGGTTGAAGTATAGTAGCGAGCACATCTTTGCCCTTCTTCAAAAATGTGTCGTATTATTTTATAATCATGTTTAAATTAGTGGTCACCTTGTTGGCAGCTATGTGTTGCTGATTAATGTTTGTACCTCTGTTGTGTCGGGTGTTTGTGTGGTCTGGTATACTTTCGAATATTTCTTGGTATTTCCTGATAAACTTTTCATGTATCCTTTGAATTTCTCCTAAGCTTTATTAATCTGTGAGCACGAATTTGATTTCTTAGATTGCATTGATTTCATCTGAACTTAAGAAACCCAAATACATTTTACTAAAATTACATTACCATTAAATGAATTTCTAAAGACAGTGCATTTTTATTTAATATTTCAAAATACTAAGGATTTTCTAATCCAGAAATAGATAACCTTAGCTGTATTTAGCAAAACCTTTCAGAATTTTGCGTCCTAAATGCTCCTCTACTTCGTACTTTTTTTTTACTTTTAAACTTTTTTCATTCGAGCGACACTGATGAGTCTTGTGTCGACGAAACGCGCGTCTTTCGTATAAAATTTTCATCCTGGTATCTATGATGAGTCTATTTACTACTATTTTCCAATTAAATTTCGCATTACTGATAAAATAAAAGAATTTAATATATATAACTTTGGGTAATGTTGTTTCCGAAATAAAATTTCAATGAACAGATTTGTCATACAACATGATAAATTGTACCTTAAAAATGACCTAAAACAAACGTGTACACAAAGCTTAATTCTTACCTGATACTGTGTAAACAATTATAATCAAACAAATGATAAAGCTTTTCATTTTTGTGTTTCTTAATTACAGCCCTCACTTTAAAAATTTGTCAATGAAAGGGGTGATATTAATATCACGTGGACGTTTTATTTACTATCAAAGGACAACAGGTGCGACAAGAACAGAAGGGATAATGAACTGTTTAACATCCACAACTTATCTAAGACAAGACAGAAATAACTCAGTACGAAGATTTAGCACGCATTTGGTGGTCATTAGGTTTGAATTTCAATTAAGGCAACAACGAAATAGTATTCATTTTATAATGAAAAAGAAAGGAAATGTTACATTAAGGAAGTTCGCTACTTAGTTTCAAAATAACAAGCTTTTCATAACACTAGTATATATTGATAGGGGATAAATAAAGGAACCAAAAAAGCCAAAAAAATATAATGGTCAATGTGCTTGTTTTCAAGATATTAGCCATTGAAATTTTTGCGGGAAAATGTTCTCTCTTGATTTTTCATAGCTTTATCAATGACAAGTTTAAGTTCTCAAAAACTATTAAAAAATAACAAAGATTTTATAAGACTTTTACAGATGGCTTATAATTATACATGTAAAAGATTAATAAAAAGAAAAATGGGGGTCAATGGGCAAAATTTTTTAAGGCATTCAAATGGATAAAACCAGAGGATTCCGAAAATCTGACAAAAATCCCAAAACATGACCAGCGAACATCCTTAAATGAAAGAAACCGATCATAAATGGTATGCTTCCGAAGTGTTTTTTTTGTATTTATCTTCATCAGGAACGTTCCAATTGTAACATTTGAAAGCCAGAGATGCGAAAACACGTAGAAACGTTAAGAGCTTTAGTTCATCCGAGGTCAACTTTGCCTGAGTGACTTGGGACATTTGTTTCTTAATGATTTATGACAAAAATAATAACTCGCACTTGAAAAAAGTAAATAATTCATCACAAAGTCATGCATAGTGAGGCTATTAATGTAGACATAAGATATAAACTGATCACGTTAAAATAATTGCAACATTCAGAGATATTTTATAGTCGCTATTTTATTTACTTTTTTTTCATATTTGTTTTGTTGAAACAAATATTGAGTAAAACATGAAAATAAAAAGTGAGTCTATAAAGAGCGGTGTTACTAAGTATATATAGATACCAGGAAAACTCTACAGTAGTTGACTCAATGCACGAATTCACGATTTAATGTAGTAAAATATTACATCCACCCCCAAAAAGGGCTAGTATTTTATTCTTTTACTTCTCACAATATCTAGACAGATATCTTGAAAGTTGCATTACTGAGAAAATTCGCTAAGCAGAGTTTGGATCATCGCATAATGATACTTTTAATGACACTGTAATTATTTTCAAGCGAAAGTCAATTATCAGTTAATATAGTTTGTCGCACAATGTTATGGAAACCGGATGCGGCTAATTTTGCCTTTGTATTTTCAAAAGCGAAAATCGCGAAAATACAAAAGCAAAAACGCGAAATTGGCCGCATCCGGCTTCCTTACACCTTATCGCTATTCCTTCCAATCAAAAATTCTGGAATTACACAATTTTTTTCATGACGCCACAATCCAGTTGAAGCTATCTTGGGTCCTGTTCAAACAATGTATTGTGCATAAACATTTTCATAGAGACGTGTTTAAACTATCGTAAACACTTCAAACAAAGCATTTCTATTAATTTATTTTTTGTTTAAAACATTTGGATCGTAAACTATCAAAATCTCAAAATGTTTACTTTCTAAACTTTTCCTTCCCTCGGCACATCACTGATGACCTTTGTTTGTGCATCACTTGACCCAAACAGGAAGTTGTCTACCTTTGTTGTGCATCACTTGACCCAAACAGGAAGTTGTCTAAGTAACCGTCTTTTCCGGAATGGACGAAATAGCGATAAGGTGTATACAATGCCCCTGTTTCAAGATTTTCAATATGATTATATTTTTTCTAGACAACTATAAAATATAAAGAGTAACTGTAAAAGAAGTTTTTGCTTTAATCAAGTAAAGGGAAATGTATCAATAAAAATCGAACAGGTGATACCTGCCAGTCAATTCATTTTTGGAGTATTTGTGTTTTTTATGTGCATGTTTTTTTTTTTGGTTGTTCTTTCCTTGACATCCAGTTGCAAACATTACATGCATATTCAGGAGTAGAGCAAATGAACAATAAATTCAACAGGTACGATATGCAAATTGCGGGATTGAAGTCGAGATTTTGAGCTGCCACCAGAAAAAGGGTGTATTCTGGATAGACAGAAACTGCCTTGCAGACTGGTAAAAAGTTGTTGCATTGTTTCTTTAATACGCAGAGAGTATGGCATTCGCCAAACATTGTGCATCGGATATTATGTATTAACACAGTGACACGAAAAAGTAATGTTCTCTCCTAAGGATGTTCTACGATGAAATTCAAACTAATAAATGAGTTGCATCAAATAGTTAAATTAAACCTTTAAGAGATCTATAAAAGCGCTAACAAAAGAATTTTTTTTTCAAACTTCCAAACACTACTTGTGAATTTAACATGCAAACGTTTTGATATCTTAATTCGACTATAATTTTCCCTCTCGCTGGCGCCGATAGAAGCTAGACTTATGCGTGCTGTTTCCGGCATCCATGGTTGATTTTTTTATGGGATTACACAAGCAAGACATATCAGAGATAGTTCTCTGTATAATACATTATCTTTTGAAGTAAGGGATGTCATTTCAAAAAGTCAACAATAAAAACAAAGCCGTGTAAATGCTAAAACCGCATGTAAACTTTCTGCAAAATCTGAACTTAGGAGACTCCCAATTGAACATTTTATTAAAATACAAATTTGAATGTATTTTGTGAATTGAATACGAACAGAATTTATTAATCCGTAAAGAAAGATTATAACATAAATGGAGAATTAATGTAAAAATGGCATCTTTATATTCATTGCATAGCCTTACCAAAAATGATTTTGGAAGGAATTTTATTTAGATTTAACAGAATATGAATCTCTTAAGAAACTCGATTTAAAAAAAAATAATTTGAAAACTAAGACCAGGATATTTAAAAGAAAAAAGACTGCATTACTGAGAAAAAAGTCGGAGTAAACATGGCTTATTTATGAGTTAGTTTACAATTAGCTTTCAGGAGCTGCGAGTACTCTTAGATCGGTACCTTGTTTTGTCTCTTTATGATTTCTTTGGTGCTTAGTGCCGATCTGATAAGTTACGCCCGTTCGAACTAATTGTTATCGTATGTTCTTATGTTGTGCTGTTACACCGTCGTTTATTTTTTCGTATTTTGGTTTTCTCCTTTGCAGTGTTTCATATTTTGTTCTGCCTGTGTTTTTTTCCGAAGCTTACTATACAAAATGTGTTTTTGCTTCTTGCAGAAGATCATACTGTGATCCAAAGATTCTTACATTCTCGTCTTCTGATCTCTGGTGTTAAGTAGTCTAACTGGCAATCATATCACATCCTTATTTTTATAATTTAATTCGACTATAATTTTCCCTCTCGCTGGCGCCGATAGAAGCTAGACTTATGCGTGCTGTTTCCGGCATCCATGGTTGATTTTTTTTATGGGATTACACAAGCAAGACATATCAGAGATAGTTCTCTGTATAATACATTATCTTTTGAAGTAAGGGATGTCATTTCAAAAAGTCAACAATAAAAACAAAGCCGTGTAAATGCTAAAACCGCATGTAAACTTTCTGCAAAATCTGAACTTAGGAGACTCCCAATTGAACATTTTATTAAAATACAAATTTGAATGTATTTTGTGGATTGAATACGAACAGAATTTATTAATCCGTAAAGAAAGATTATAACATAAATGGAGAATTAATGTAAAAATGGCATCTTTATATTCATTGCATAGCCTTACCAAAAATGTTTTTGGAAGGAATTTTATTTAGATTTAACAGAATATGAATCTCTTAAGAAACTCGATTTAAAAAAAAATAATTTGAAAACTAAGACCAGGATATTTAAAAGAAAAAAGACTGCATTACTGAGAAAAAAGTCGGAGTAAACATGGCTTATTTATGAGTTAGTTTACAATTAGCTTTCAGGAGCTGCGAGTACTCTTAGATCGGTACCTTGTTTTTGTCTCTTTATGATTTCTTTGGTGCTTAGTGCCGATCTGATAAGTTACGCCCGTTCGAACTAATTGTTATCGTATGTTCTTATGTTGTGCTGTTACACCGTCGTTTATTTTTTCGTATTTTGGTTTTCTCCTTTGCAGTGTTTCATATTTTGTTCTGCCTGTGTTTTTTTCCGAAGCTTACTATACAAAATGTGTTTTTGCTTCTTGCAGAAGATCATACTGTGATCCAAAGATTCTTACATTCTCGTCTTCCGATCTCTGGTGTTAAGTAGTCTAACTGGCAATCATATCACATCCTTATTTTTATAAACATAAAATATATAATGCTTTCCGTCAGGAGAGACTGAATTCACCCCTAGTTTTTGACATTATGCAAATTTTCAAGCATCTATCAGGCCATTAACAATGTTTTAAAGAGAAGCTGATTATCTCTAAATACTATAGTAGAAAAGTAAAACATGTCGTGAAAACAGTCCTTTTCATAAATTGCAAAAAATATACATAACAACTTATATAATTCCTTTTCTCTGTGTGGAAAGACTTCAAGCATTTAATCAGTATATGTATGCATCATTTCTTGTCTTTTTAAGTCCTCTTTTTCAAAATATCAGCATCTTTTTTTTTTAAATATACGTTGATCGTGTCTGTAATATCCGCATGTTTAACTTTTCTCTGTTTCTCAAATTTTTTTTTTAGAAGATGTGTTATGATTTCCAATGAGACAACTTTCCACCACAGACACAATAACGTCGAAGTAAGCGACTTTAGGTCAACGCACGACCTTCAACAATGAGCAAAGCCAATACCACATAGCAAGCTATAAAAGGTTCCTGTATAGAGGTTTTGTGATGCTTTATCGTTATCTTCTAAGGTCAAACTGGCAATGCTGTTTAAATCATCAGTGCTGCCTAGAGTAAGAAGAGGTTTTACAATTGAACCATTTTCCAAAAGATCATCCAGTTCGGCCTCAAACTCAAAAGACGTTCTTTCAGCAGCTGATTTTTAGCTATTATCGTTGACTGTTTTGAATCCTCTCAAAGAGTCTTCTATTTGTCATTAGGAATTAACAGAAAACCCTGCTGCAGAATTTTCAATATTCTCTCCCATTCGGCCTTCTTTCTTATCTGACCTTTATACACATAAGGAGATGTTGTATGATTGCCAATGCGAAAAATATCATCCTGATATCAAAGGACGTGGGCGTAAGCAACTATAGGGAACCGGACGGCCTTCAAAGATGAGCAAAGTCCATACCATATATTAAGTTGTCAAAGGCCCACAATTGATAAATTAAAAAATCAACGGCCTTATCTGTGCTACAACGATGAACAAAAACCAAATATGGCTAATCTTTATCTTTTTCTTCTTCAATAAAAACTTGCGAATGGCTGAAAACCGACAGAAGGATTTCATTTTGATATTGAATTTTAAGGCACATTAAAAATGTAATAACATTCATGCAATTTCGAAAGCATGAATCCCTTAATTCATATTGTGTAGGAGGCCTGTCATGAACTACAACAAACGTACTGAATACAAATCTGTGTGCTTCATTTAACTTGTCATATGAGGAAAGAGAGGGGTATTTAAAACAAATGCATATAAGGCAATAAAAATGTGATAACAAAATAACGAACACCAATATAAATATAAAAGGGGGAAGTCCATTAAACTGACAAAACCAAACGCTTGATATATCAACTAAAGAAACGACTGAAAAACAAGTGTCATATTCATGACTTGGTACAGGCATATTCCAAAGAAAATGTAAGGTTTATCAGTTTTGTTTACATATATTATCTCCACTTGTATGACAGCTGACTATAGTTCCGTTACATTGACAAAAACTAAACTTAGTGTAATGTAAAGTATAAATTTCACCCTATAACATATGAATTATGAGGCATCATTCAGGCAGTGTTACCTAGTCTCATTAGTCTTACTGTGCAGCAGATGAGTTTACAAAAATTTTCTCCTGTGTTTCTCCTGTGTTTTCTAGGTATCAGCGTGTTTTGAAATGTTTGATTTCTTGTCTGTTTATCTGATTTGCCCTCCTGGTTTTTTTTTATTCTTTTATCCGATTCAGCTTAATAGTTGTTCCATGTTGCTTTTCAAGTTAACATACATGTACTGATTGATATTTTAGTCTTAGATGCATGATTTTTGTTAGTGTCTTTTTCTTGTGGGGATGTATAAGTACCCTGCCACGTCCGCTCTGTGTTTTTGTTAGATGTATTTCTATTTGTATGCATCTGATGAGTTAAGCCTTTTTCAACTGATTTTTATTGTTTGGTCTTATGTTGTACTGTTACACCACTGTCCCAGGTTAGGGGAGGGTTGGCGCCTTCAAACTTGTTTAACCCCGCTACATTTTATATGTGCCTTTTCCAAGTCAGGAGCCTGTAATTCAGTGGTTGTCGTTTATTGCTATGTATCATAATTTTTTTCGTTCATTATTTTGTACGTAAATTAGGCCGTTAGTTTTCTCATTTGTCATTTCAGGGCTTTTATAGCTGACTATGCGGTATGGGTTTTGCTCATTGTTGAAGGCCGTACGGTGACCTTTAGTTATTAATTTCTGTGTCATTTGGTCTCTTGTGGAGAGTTCTCTCATTGGCAATCATACCACATCTTCTTATTTTTATGTTAAGTTTGTTTTATTTTGACAACATTTATTAATATGAATTATTTTAAGGATGCATGTCTTGTCTTCCCTTCTGGACTTAGTTCATTTCTTATTACAAATGGTTATGCCCTCTTTCTACACTCTGCCCACAACAATCACAAATCTATAGATTGGCTCTATTACTGGAATGAAAAAAAGGAAAACAAAAAGCATTACAAATTTATATTTAACAGCGAAACTGTTCAACATTACAGTTACAAAGACATGCTAAATATCAAGGGAAAGGTCAAAAATATTTGGACACAGCTTTCATTTATATATGTGCTGTTTAGAAAGAACAACTATTAAACTAATTAGGGTAAATGAATTAAAAAATTAACATAAAAGAAAATCAGAAACAAACAAGGAATGGACAAAAAACCCCGTTTTAAAACAAGAGACAACATCATGCACGTTGAAAGCTAAAACATATGAGAAACATAGGTTCCGACAAAAATGACTTGTGTGAACTCAGCTCTTGTAGAGTAAAATTGTTACCATTGTAAAGATTGAACTGTAATAATGCGCTGGATGTTTTGTCTTCCAACAGCAATTTATTAAATACTTTAGAAAAATATACACGTGCTAGTTATCAAATATGATTATACATTTATTTTTGCATTGTTTCAGTCCTAGTCCTGTAGCTGTTGTTTGAGTTATTGTTAGAGTGGCTTTAACAGCATGTATAACAAGTCTTTGGGCTGGAGCTGTCATGAAGAACTTCAGAGTATTTGTGTGATCGCGAACTTTAACATAATAAGTGAATATAAACTCATCATAGATATCAGGATTAGAATTTTGTACGCCATACGCGCGTTTCGTCTACAAAATACTGATCAGTGACGCTCGAATAGAAAGTTAAAAAGGCCAAACAAAGTACAAAGTTGAAGAGCACTGTGGACCCTTAGGAGTATTATAAATTGACGATGGTGGTATTCTTCAAAATTACAAGGTTAACATGTTTTCAAGTACTGCTGACTCAGTTTATTGTAATTTAGGAACCAGATTGTGATCTGACTTTTAAATTGCAGTGCATTCTACATATAAACTGCACTACTAAAATGCACGTAGAATATACCTGCGTTATCTTACGTGACTTTAATACTTGTTTTGATGGTACATGTAGAAAAAATTACATTCCTTGCATTGAAACGGGAATGTAGTGTACATGTATACCTGATTAAGCTGCACTACAAATTGCAAATAACAAAGACAGCACCCATTCATCTTCAGGGTTGTTTTTTTTATTTTTTTTGGGGATGGGGTACTTGGGACAAACCGTTTGGTTCAACTTTCTATTCTTAGTAACATATTGAAACAAGAAATTAAAAAAAAAATCATTTTTTTAACAGATTTTGATGGGAGAAAACTATATTTTTCATTTTCCATCCGAGACAAAAAAATGTAAGCAACAAATTAAGAATGTAGCAATTTATTTGAAAAAAAAAACATCCTACAAAGATCACCCCCACAAAAGATGAATGTTTGAAACCTCCAATTTTATAGATTTTGTCAGATTTGTATTTTTTGCAAAATACATTAATGAGTGTCTGGATTGAGGGATCTTCAATTCGGTATTCTTTAATATTTTGGTTCATTTTTCTATATTCTTTATCTATTTTGCCTCAAATTCTCCATTCTTTATATTTAGCACTCCATTTTTTCAATTCTTTAGTAATCTTGTTCTATTTTTCTCTATTCTTTATATTCTAACCCTTTTTTCTGTAGTCTTGGCTCATACTCTTTATTCTGCAACTCCATCAAGACCAACATTAATTAGATTGATTGATTGATTGTTGGTTGCTTAACGTCCAGTGGCAAATATTACATACATGTTCAGGACGAGAACAAATTAACAATAGAGGCCGTCCGGGATGAAGGTCGGGGAAATTTAGACTGCCATTGTGAAACGAGGGTATATTGGATAAGTACAGAAATTTTGCCTTTCAACAAGCCACCTACGGACCCTCAAAGAGTTGTTACAAGGGTTCTTAACGTGCAGAGAGCGTGACACTCTCTCTACACGAGGCATCGGATTTAACGTCCCCATTCTGACCGGACGTGGCTCTGTACTTGTACATCCCGCACAGCCAAACGGACGACGATCCACGTTGACAAGGGTTTTACTGCCGATCGGAAAAAGATATGTAGTGACATTCTATTCCCCAGTCACCCTTGGGGAGTCACATTAATTAGAAGTACATTATTAACTAATACCAAGATATTCTTAGAATTTCGATAGTTTCGAAAGTCATTTGATTACAAATTTTACAAAAACATGTAACAGCATTATATATGGGAAGCAGACATTTGTGTTATTGACGTTGTTAAACTCTAAATCTAAATTTCACAATGGCCTTCAAAGTATGAATTACAAAATACACGCCATATAATTCACAATCCTCAACATGCCAGTTATGAAATAAGTATACAACAAATATATACTTCATTTGACCCCATACATTTAACCCGATAAAACAATATGAAATTAAGGTCAAATTTGCATTTTCAATTTCTGTATAGAATCGTCAAAATATATAAAGTTTACTGATCGATGAAAGAATAAAGTCTGTGCCTCAGGACAAGTATAGCTCTATGCTTATATATATTCCAATTGAAAGACGGTAGGACTAGTACAAGTTAGGTTAAGGTAATAGGGTAATCTGAAATCACAAGACAAAATCCTACTTACTGACCTGCATTTGATGATAAGAATCCGTATGCATATTGTACTTTATTCAGTGGCAAGCCATAAACATGCAATGATGGCCCAGTGATTGTTGTACAATGAAGAGCAAAGAGAAGTTAGGATTTTTAAAATTTGAATATTAAGTTTATACCATGGGAATAACTATTTCAACATTGCAACTACGAATTATATTCATAAATACATTTAAAAAACGAAAATGGTAAATAATCTAAATATACCTGCAGTTCCAAAAATCAGTAGAAACCATATTTGACGCTCCGATTATTTTTTCAGCAAACGGTCTATACTACAGTTAACACATGCTTGTGTTCCTATCGATCAATCTGCAGTTTTCTGCATAATACGTATAGACTTTTTCCTGCTGTTTGTCTTTCATTTTTTTTCAGGCCGAGTTGTTATCTCTCTTTTCTTGGCTTATCCTTTAAGTTTCTTCTTTATTCAAACAGTAGGAAATTTTAAGGATGGGGTATAAATAAATTGCTGCTTGACATGTTCATTACCTTAACAAAGACTTCATATGATTGATTATTAGTTGCTTAACGTCCAGTTGAAAATATTTCATGCATGTTCAGGAAGAGAACAAATTAAAAATAAATACAAAATGTAGTCCTGTTATAGAGGTCGTCCGGGATGAAGGTCGGGAAATTCAGACTGCCACTGGTAAATGAAGGTAAATTGGATAGGGACAGAATTATGCCTTGCAACAGGCCACCTACTGACCAACCCCCAAAAAAAAAAAAAAAAAAGGGTTGTTGCATGGGTTCATAACGTGCAAAGAGCGTGACTCTCTCTCTACACGAGGCTTCGAATTTACCGTCCCCATTCTGACCGGACATGGCTCTGTACTTGTACATGCCACACAGTCAAACGGCCGCCCCACTTTGGCAAAGAATTACTACCGGTGCGAAGAAGACCTGTAGTGACCATATTTCTATTCCCCAGTGACGCTTGGCGGTAAGACTTCATATGATCTCTATGTTTCAAGAGCGTCTATCAAATTGTACGCGGTACGTAAATAAACAGTTAAATCAGCAAAGGCACATAAAGCGAAACTTCTGATGGTTCTTTGATATCATAATTCAAATACTGTTGTAAACAAACAGGTCACTCGGAACATTTTAAGGTCATGCATGCATATATGAGACTATAGGTCATGAATGAATCATGATTGACAGCCACTGACGAGTTCCCTGACGTCAAAACTATGTGGCATGCAAAACCGCGAATTAAAAACTATATCACGGTATGTTTATTCAACGCTATTGTCTCAATATAAAACAAAGGGAGATACGGCATGATTGCCAATGAGAAAACTAGAGACTAAATGACGAAGATTTTTTTATTGTTTAATGAGATTGTATGGCAACATTTGTTAGCATTGTTGGATTTTTTGCTTTTTTTTTTTTGATATTCTGTGATTTGTTTATATGTAGCTGTTCTTAAAAATTTGTGTTTCAACTGGTGTAGCGTAATCTAAACCTAGCAAATATTTCCGCTCAAACCGGTGCTAGGGGTGGTCTTAAACTTTCAGTTAAGGTATTAATATATCTAGTAATTCGGGCAGTCATCAGAAAGTACAAACAAAGCAAAAGTACATAATTTACACAAAATAGTTTCTGCATGTAGCTGTCACTTTGTAAATTAGTAAACTAAGACATAATCTTTCAATCAGTTTAATTGAGGTCTGGAGCTGGCATGTCAGTAACTGCTAGTAGTCCTTTGTTAATTTATGTATCATTGTCATTTTGCTTAGTTTCTTTTGTTACCTATTCTGACATCGGACTCGGACGTCTTTTAAACTGAGTTTTACTGTGCGTATTGCTATGTGTTTCTTTATTCTACATTGGCTAGAGGTATAGGGGGAGGGTTGAGATCTCACAAAACATGTTTAACCCCGCCGCATTTTTGCGCCTGTCCCAAGCCAGGAGCCTCTGGCCTTTGTTAGTCTTGTATGATTTTTAATTTTAATTCATTTACATGTTTTGGAGTTAAGTGTGACGTTCATTATCACTGAACTAGTACACAATTTTATTTAGGGGCCAGCTGAAGACCACCTCCGGGTGCGGGATTTTCTCGCTGCGTTGAAGACCCATTGGTGGCTTTCGGCTATTGTCTGCTCTTTGTCGGGTTGTTGTCTCTTTGACATATTCCCCATTTCCATTCTCAATATTATGTTATTCTCATTTTGATATTTTGGTATCAAATGAACAGAACTTGGGATCCCTGTAGAAACTTGTTAAGATTTTCTTTTGAATAACAAATAAAACATATAAAAATGAAATAAGAGGGCATATTTTGCCTGTTGCTCAGATCAGATGTACCTGTTTTTGTACTACAAAACTTTCGGGAACCAGTGCGATGTTACATGCATTTAAAAGATTTTTTTCAACACAAGTCAGCGTAAGGTATATTTAAAATGACTTTCACTTTATTTAAAGTTAAGACAACATAGCTTTGAATACTTGAAATTGCAGAATTTAACATAGAAAGCAATGGGGTTATGCATTAGTGGATGTATTTCTTAAGCGTAGAATTGCGGTATCACAGCACGTTCAGAGTTCGTGACATTTTGCAAAAAGATTTCAGGCAGCCCGAATATCTTCTAACATGTGCCCAACATTTATCGTATTGTATCAGACCTGACGTCAATGTGTATTTAGACATCCCACAAAACCAGATGGACGCTCCCTAAGCAAATGTATGATTGTCAGACGTCAAAGTTCAGGTAGTAACACTTCTAATGATTATGTTTACGTTTGAAGGTCTATCATGCAAAGTGACATTTCTGGGATTGTTGCAGTAGAAATGTGTCCCCGTGCTTGTGTTGTATGCCGTAATATTTTACTGTGTGGGATGTTTTGTTTGTGAATACATTCCCTTGTTTTTATAAAGAGCAATATTCATATGCGGGCAAAATGAATACTTAATTTAACTTTCTCTTACTGATCATAACTTCACTAATCACACATCAAATAAATTTACTACACAACAAACTCCCCATAAAAACTGACTGCTCGCCTCAAGGGCAAAAGCTGTGAAGTAGATCCTATACCAGGTCAAACAAGAGTCTTTAATATAAATAATAGCTTTTTTCGGTACTATGGAGTTAGACTGGTCGGCTTTGCGTCAGAGTAATATATACAACCATACTGTAAGTGTTGGATTGATATAAAACAAGGTAGATTTTCATTATAATATTTGCTGCTGGACGTTTAGCACTAATCAATTAATAAATCGAAGGTATAAAGCTGTTTCGTCATTATTACAATAAAAAAAGAAAGAAAAGAAACAACTGTTTAAACCTAGAAGTGAGTGTCAATATTTTTTTTTCTCATTCTGAAGTTTAGAAAATTAATTGGATTGAAAGATGTAAAAATAATTACCAACATAATAAAAACACACAAAACTTTCAATGAGGAGAAATCGTAGCTTTCTATGATACCAAATCTGGAGCAAGGTCTGCTTACCCTTCCGGAGCACCTGATATCACCCCGGGTTTTGGCGAGGTTCATATTGCTCAGTCTTTAGTTTTCTATGTTGTGTTTTGTTTATTGTTATTTGTCTTTTTCCATGGTGTTGTCATTTTATTTTCGACTTCTGAGTTTGAATGTCCCTTTGGTATCTTTCGCCTCTCTTTTTCTACTGTATTAATTGATGATAACCCAACGGATATGTCTTATCATAAAGAGCTAACCCTAACCAGTATAATTATTTTAATTAATATGAAATGTTGACAAACTCACAACGATGCCATGACTTAAACTTGGAGTGAGGTGAGATTTTTGGCAGCCATGTGGAATGCTCTCTGTGACTTTAAGATGTAGAACAGCAATCAAAGCGAGGTTCCTTTGCTACTGTTTTTTTTTCATTTGTGCGTATCAGTTATTAATTGATAACTATAACCTTTTGTTTTCAATCATGTCTTTATCTTAATTTGGTTCAAAATAAAATAAAATGTTTTGTTAGATAGAACTATCGAACAAGAATGATTATGATGTTTAAAAATGCACATAACTGTATCATATACAAATAAGATGTGGTATGATTACCAATAAGATCAATATCCACCAAAGGCCAATGACGTGGATGTAGTAAATTAAAGATCAACGTGCGGCTTTCGACAATGAAGAAAACGGCTATAGAAGGCCCCAGCATGACAAATGGAACAAGTTCAACAGGTTCATTTGAACTTTGGTGGATAGTTGTCTCATTAGCAATCATACCACATCTCCTTAATTTTACATCAAAACAGAAAACAAACGGCCTGACTTTTTTCTACAACAATAAACGAAAGACAAATATGACAGACAGCAACCAACGACAACTACTGACTTACAAACTCATGACCTTGAGACGGGCAAATGAAGAGTGTGGCGGGATTAAACATGTGTGTGAGCTCACAACTCCCCTCTAACCTGGGACAGTAGTGTAACAGCACAACAAAAGAATAAATTGTATCATTCAGTTAGAAAAAATCTCATCATATTGGCACGAAGCACAAAAAACGGAACAGCGACTTACAAAAAAGACAAAAGACGCAAAATACCGATATTTATACGTTTATATGTATTGTATTTGTATTTTTATCTGAATGGCAGGGTGTTTTGGAAACGCAATTCAAATAAGGTAGGATAACTGAGATTTTCAGTCAATGGGGGATAACTTTAGTTCAATTTAACATTTAAAACAACGGTATTTAACATAGTTAACGAACTCATCTGCATATGAATGAATTATATTGATATCTAACTTCTCCAGTATTTTTTTTACTCAAAGAAAATTGATTAAACCTACCCAAATTCGAATAATAAGTAATCGAAATAGTATATTTTAAGATTTCACATCCATTTTACAAATAACCATAAAGTTAAATTAATTCAGTGCTAACTAGTTTAACCCCGCCACATTCTGTCTGTGCCTGTCCCAAGTCAGGACCCTGTAATTCAGTGGTTGTCGTTTGTTGCCTTATATCATATTTGTTTTTCGTTCATTATTTTGTACATAAACCAGGCCGTTAGTTTTCTCGTTTGAATTGTTTTCGGGGCCTTTTATAACTAACTATGCGGTATGGGTTTTGCTTCTTTGTTGAAGGCCATACGATGACCTATAGTTGTTAATTTCTATATCATTTGGTCTCTTGTGGAGACTTGTCTCACTGGCAATCATATCACATCATCTTATTTTTATAACATAGCGGTTTGATATATTTTCGAAACTTTTACATGTTTCATGTTAATTTTAATATCAAAGGATATCCGCAACTATGCAACTACAATTTATTGTGTATCGGATAGAAAAAATATACATCTTACTTACTAATATTTGATTTTGGTTGGTGATGCCCTTCTTAATTATTTAAAAAGAAAAAATATTTACTCCAAATTTATCAAACCTGTAGTATTGAGGAATGTTTAGGATTGAGAATTCAGTCAAATCTTTAAAAATACGGTTTGAACCTCAAAAGTACATACATAAAGCTGTAATACAGTGAATGCTACTGAAGATTGAAAAACTTAAACCGGTTAAAAAGTCAAGAAACTCATCAGTATTGTCTTAAGGATTTTCGCTTCTCTTGTTTTTGACTTTTTTTCAGATATTTGGAATCCTCTAGTTTTATCCATATAGTGCCATTAAAAAAAATTGCCCACTTACCCCTACTTTTTTCCTAATTTTATGACATACGGTTTAAACAGCCATTTTGGAAAATCTTATAAAATCTTTGTATTTTTTTCATATATTTTGAAAGAAAAACGGTGTCAATGTTAAATGTAGGAAAAAATCTAGAGAAAATTCATTTTCAGCCAAATTTTTAATGGCTTATATCTAAAAAGCAGGACACAGACCTTTCACATTTTTCGGCATTTTGATTTCCGTTAATTATATACTATCAATTTATAACAGTCTTTTAAAAAGCTTTTATTTTGGAAGAGTAGCGAACATCCTTAATGTTTTCGTTGCTTGAGGATTTGGGTTTTAATGACAGATCTGTGATTGCTTCTGCTTGATTCATTAACAACTTGTGTATAGTATAGGCGCCTTTTCTTCTATTCACATTGTAAAAAAAATAAAAATACCGAACTCCAAGATAAATTAAAAAAGGGGAAGTCCAAAAAAACTGACAAAATCAAACACTAGACTTCATCAACAAACGGAAAGAAGGGAAAACAAATGTCATATTCCTGACTCCGTAAAGGCATTTCCCGAAGAAAATGACGGGTTAAATCTGGTTTTATAGCTAGCTTAATCTCCCACTTGTATGATAGTTGTTTATAGTTCCGTTATATTGACAAAATTGGGTGAGCTGGTGTGTGCAAAGTTAAAAGAAAATTGACTCATGTTTTCCCTAATATGATAATATACAAAAAGTTGCAACGCACAAAATAAACGATTTATTTCATGTCTGTGATCCATCAAGACATTTACACACAGGACATCCTTGTGAGTCTATCTGGTATCCTGACATACACATTAGAGTACAGTCAAATATACCAGGACAGATAATTGTACCAGCTGAACTTCCGGAAGTGACAACTGGGGACACTGTAGTAGTCTTTGTAACTGAAAAAAGACATGTATTGATTAATGGCTTGCGGAAGACTTTCTTGACATTGAGGTGGTTTTAAAGTATTGGTAGGTTGCTGTATTACTGACTAATGCCATATGCATACATATATTTATATTTCAAGTTTTGAAAATTGTCCTTACGTTATGAATACTGTCTACAATAGTGAGACAAAAACTCACAAGAACGCAACTAGATGGTTATAAATTAAAAGATTTGAAAGTAAGGTGATGGCAGCTGAGTTAAATGAAATATTTTACCTCACTACCTTATGAGTAAATTAAAAACAGATGGCATATCTGCTAGATAGATAGATAGTTTATTCTCATAAAACCATGCAAGAACAGAGTTAGGGGAAAGTTAAAATAAAAATAAACATATATTAAAATAAACATGCATAAAATGATGAGATGAGATAGCTTACACACACAAATAAAGTTAATAGATATTTTTAAAGAAATAGTTTAAGTGTATAAATATATGTTAAAATTATGATTGTGTAGAAGGAGTTATTTTACCATTGATACACCGTACGAAATTACAAAGATGTTTTTGGTTTGTTTGAATTAAACAGCGTTTTAAACTTTAAAGCATTATGTCTGTGTCATTTGGTATAAACCTTCTCCTTTCATCTTCTAAAGAGTCATTTTCAATAAAGAAATTGTTTTGCTTTTTCTACTTCCTTAAATATGGACCCTAAACAAATAAATGCTATAATAAATCTATAACAATACCTGGTGCGTCCGTAGTTACGACACCAGAACTACCAGGCTGTATACACTGACATAGTGGGCATCCGTTTGTGTCTGTCATATAACCATGATCACATGTTGTGGTACAAAAGAAATTTTGCAAACAGGAAGTCGTTGTGGCTTGTGTTGGCACAGTCGTAGTTAATACTTCCTGTATTGTTTTGAGCGTTGGTTTTCCCGTCATGTTTGATTCACCTGGCGTTGATTGGTTGTTCTTTCCCGTCTGTATATTTTCAAAATGTTGTTGTAATTCTACAATGTAGTTTTCAAAGTTCTAAGAATTAGATAAAGCGATAAATGTAGAAGATAAAGGCATTTTTAATTGATTTTGCTCAGAGTTCTACACCAACTGTTATGTTCCGAGCTATACACCAACTGTTATGTTCAGAGACCTGACAGTAATCAATGCTAAACTGATATGTTAGTAAGGGGTGTGCTGAAGATTAAAGCTTACCAGAATTACCCTTTAGTTGTACCTCAGGAGAACCCCGAAGTTCTTAATGAGAGCATGCGCATATTATACACACAATGATAAAATGTGAACTGCCCGACTGATTGAAAGTTTATATTAGTCTAATCTTTGAGACAACTCCCCACTCGAGATCAAATAACATAGAAGGTAACAACTATAGTTCACCATACGGCCTTCAACAACAATTACGCTAAAAAAGCCACGAAATGATAAACTGTATAACATTTCATTAAGTTTCAAAGTAACTAAAGAAACAAAGTTCATATAAGAGCTGACAATTTCCTAAGTTTATGACGAGTCAAATAAACCGTGCATGATTGAATAAAAAATATCCAAAATATAATTAAATAAGTACACCTCCATGTTGTGATGGTAAACAATTTTATAGCACCTTTACCATACTGTAGGAGAAATGGTGCTGACAGAATTTGGAGGATGGACAGACTGACTGACAAAGTGAAAAAAGTTCTCCCAATCTTAAAGATCAAGTGGCGCCCACACTGAATGAATGTTCCTTCCTGATGAAAAACGCTTTGTTATATAAACATATTTCCCGTCAAGTGGGTCAACTATAGGAAAGACATGTGGAGTTGATTGGTAAATACTCATTACAAAAAAAAAATAATACTAGTCCAATAGTTGGGTTGTATATCTCAGAAAGCAAGTGCCATGAACTGATGTCTACGTCTAGTATTTGGTCCAACAGGTACAAAAAATGTAGCCTTGGAAACAAGTGACACTGAAGAAAATACTTAAATAAAAAAAAAGGACACGTTCCACATTTCGTTGTTATAAAAGTCGACAGAAATAAAATACAATTGCGAAACTTACCTTGTCCACAATAACAAACAACACAACCGTCAGAATTGACGACCCTTTGACACCATGGTGGAGGCAGCGAGCACGTGTAGGGGGCGCTGTCACATGCTGTCTTTGTTGTTGGGACTGGTTGGTTAGAGTTTGGTAATGCACCCGTTCCTATTCCGGATGGTCCTGTCAAGCTGTTGAAACCGCCACTACCACCCATTTGATGAAACATGGAAGCCATTGGATTCATAAATGAAGATTTACCTTAAAAAAAAAGCAGTTGTCAACATTTTAACATAATTTTGATACATCAATTTAAAGGCTGAATAATTTAAAATGATTTTGATAAAAATCAGAGAATTTTTCTGGTAAAAACAAAACGTTTCGATCATAAAAAGCATGCAATTACAACCGATTAATCGATTATTAGATGACCTCCATATTAATAATGTCACCTTATGGTGACTAACATCTAACATTTGGATGTGGCGGGCTTAATTTCACTATTCTTTATTTTTATGCTATTTTCTCTATTCTTTGAAACTTTTGTCCATTTTTCTCAATGTTTTTTCTATTTTTTTCCATATCTCTATTCTTTCTGTTTTGGACTATTGTTCTCTATTCTGTAAATCCCATACAGATCCTCATATGATACAACGCGAAGATTACCATACAGATCCTCATATGATACAACGCGAAGATTACCATATGATACAACAGATCCTCATATGATACAACGCGAAGATTACCATACAGATCCTCATATGATACAACGCGAAGATTACCATACAGATCCTCATATGATACAACGCGAAGATAATCTAATCTGAAAATCACGGATGCATCTCAATGTTTTGGTTGTCACATCAAATAAGACGTAGCATTTATATATGATAATATGTACATTATGTTTCTACCCATATTTATGAATAAAATATTGAATAATGATCTGTATACGAGTTCTTGAAATAACATGACAACAAACAAAAAGTCCACTCGTTACTAAATAATATGTGCGACCTTGTTTCTTTCAGACATTTCAATTTTACTCAATTATATCAAAAATAAAAATTATTTTTACGAATACGTGTCAGACACTGCAACTGTGTGTGGTTGGCAATTGTTCATTTGATGAAGTCTGGTCCTAAAATCTAAAACTGATGAGTGCAAAGCATAATTAAGCATGCAATGATCATGAATATTGGTGTAATTGTAAGCGACAAGCCAAGCAAAGCAAAGCTTATTTGAAGGTTTATATTTGCCTTTTCCATTAAAGTTTGGAAAACCAGGAAAGCCATTCATCCCCGAGCCAAACATTGACGACATTCCTGGAAAGCCATTCATCCCCGAGCCCGACATCGACGACATTCCGGGGGAGCCATGCATCCCCGAGCCTAGCATTGACGACATTGCAGGCAAACTATTCCGTGAACTCGACAACCCGAGTGTACCACCTTTACCTGCGAGTCCACCGGCAAATCCACCTGAAAAAAAACATGAATGTATTTGACCAATCTGATTGATATGCAGATCATATGTCCAATCTTTGCTCACATTCTATCGTTTGTTTTAAAGACCTTTCGGCATCCTCTGGTTTGGACGTATTAATACACACCTTCAAAAATTTGAAAGCGGAAATTTCATTGGCTAATGTTATAATTACAAGAACAGTTGTCAAATCCTTGTAAGCAAAGCTTAAACACAGGATTTGTATTTTAATCAGATTGGTATTAGACTTAAATCTAAAATAACAATACCGTGAAAGAAATATATAAATACATAGAACGTATGAAAAGTATACTTTTACAAATTAATTAATCAAGTAAATAATATTGATACATAACGACTTTCACAAAACAATATGACACTAGATCTCTTTAGAACAAGTTACATGTGAATCGAAGTCTGGATTAACAAAACCTTGAATTAACCTAATATATTTTTAGTAGGTGTTCAATTCATATACCAATATTGATCGTTAATGGCTGAAAGAAGAAGCATATCACTCTAGTCATATGTTTTCATCTCGTATGAAAACAGCATATGCCGTATGAAAGCAACATAAGATTATAGAATTGTTAGCTCTACCATCATAAAATAATCAACACAATTTGTTCACAGTGATATAAAAAAAAAACCAGGACATAACTCAAAACTTATTAGCAAGACCAGAACAGTCCTTAGCGTCGCTTACAGTAACCATTAACCGCTTAATATATGCATCCAAGGAACTTATGTTGGAGTTAACTGTGATAGACGGAATGTTTATATTATATAGATATAAGAAGATGTGGTATGAGTGCCAATGAGACAACTCTCCATCCAAGTCAAAATTTATAAATGTAAACCATTATAGGTCAAAGTACGGTCTTCAACACGGAGCCTAGGCTCACACCGAACAGTAAGCTATAAAGGGCCCCAAAAATTACTAGTGTAAAACCATTCAAACGGGAAAACCAACGGTCTAATCTATATAAAAACGAGAAACGAGAAACATTTATGAACCACATCAACAAACGACAACTACTGAACATCAGATTCCTGACTTAGGACAGGTGCAAACAAATGCAGCGGGTTTAAACGTTTTAATGGTACCAAACCTTCACAACATAGAAAACACACTATAAAATATCAACTGAAATAGCTTAACTCAATCAAAGGACATATTAACACCATTGAACATACACTGAACAAATAAATTTGACCTATGATACAATGTTAATTCAAAATAAATAAAATAAGGGAAGAATAATAAAAGTAACATGTTATATCGGTATGAAATGTTAAACAATTTAAGAAAACAATATGCTCGAACAAAAATATCAGCCATTTGCAATAACTTTAAACACAGGTAAATAAAATAATTTTGTTGTTAGGTATACGTATACAGTTACAATAGAGAAAGGAAATATTTTAACAAAATAAATAATTTTGATGTTCATAGTACGAAGTGGAAATTTATATTAGTACCAAACACTTATCAAAGCTGGTATATAGACCAGATATAACCCTGAATAACATTAAATAACAAAAAAAGCATTACATTTAGTATCAACAGGTCAAATAAACAAGAAAGTATGCCTATTTTATATATTGTTGCCTTTTTACTTTCTTGATTTGAGCGTCATTGATGAGTATATTCTAAAGGTGAAACTCTTAATTGACTGATTGTTGTTTATAAAACGCCCACTTGCAATTATCTCATACATAACGGAGGATCTTTACTATCAAATTTTATCATTTGTTTACTTACATAAACAACACGACGGATGCCACACGTAGAGTAGGATCTACCTACCCTTCAGAGCACCTGCGATCAATCCTGGTTATTAGTTGGGGTTCGTGTTGCTCAATCTTTAGTTTTCTATGTTGTGTTTTTGTACTGCTGTGTATTTGTTTTTCGTCATTTTTCGTTTTTCTTTTGCCATGGCATTGTCATTTTTTTCGATTTATGAGTTTGGATATCCCTTTGTTATCTTTTGCCTCTGGTCCCCAAGGGTGACTGGGGAATAGAAGTATGGTCACCATTGGTCTTCCTCCGACCGGCGGTAAAACCCTCGTCAAAGTGGCGCGTCCGTTTGGCTGTGCAGGATGTACAAATTTGCAGCCACGTCCGGTCAGAATGGGGACGTTAAATTTGATGCCTCGTGTAAAGAGAGTGCCTCGCTCTTTGCACGTTAAAAACCCTTGCAACAACTCTTTGAGGGGTCCGTAGGTGACCTGTTGCAAGGCTAAATTTCTGTCCCTATCCAATATACCCTCATTTCCCGTGGCAGTCTAAATTTCTCCGACCTTAATCACTTGATCTATTACAGAACCTACCTATTGTATTTATTGTGAACTTGTTCTCCACCTGAATATGCATGAAATATTTGCCACTGGACGTTAAGCAACCAACAATCAATCAATCAATCAATCAATCTTTTGCCTCTGTTTTATAATATGCCATCAAACCATGGCGGTAAATGTGTACACAAATAAACAAAATAATCACAAAACTTTAGCAGTTTGAGTGCTGACTATTATTCAAACTCACCCATAGAGCAGGAACATTTCGGGCAGCCATCTGAGTCTACTGTCCGTTGGCACCATGGCGCTGGCATACAAGATACTGTTTTAGAACATGGAAGTCCAGAGGTTCGATTTACTTGAACCTGCTGTCCAAACAGACTGGGTCCACCAAACTGAGCTGTGAGACATAGTATATGTAGGAATTCAACAATCTAATTCATAAATCAATCGGTATGTTTGTCAAAGGCGATATCCGTTACGGGCCTGGGTGTGAAAAATAAGACCTCCACATAGTTTCTGTTGCGTCGGTTCTGAAATGTGTTTTCTCCAAAGGAACGCAAATGTTAGAAGGCGAATATTTTGACGTACGTTAGTTATGTATTAATTCATTTTTACAAGCAACTGACAATCCCTCAACAGTGTCCTACAGCCGGATAACGGAAGTTAATTAACCATAGTTCCATTCCAATATTTTCCTTGAGGTCCCAAGTTTTGTAAAAGATACGTGTAAAATCAAATGTTTAATTACTGTCTAACTTGTTTCTTTAATTGCTTATGATATTATGCTAAAGTTTCCGGTTTAAAAAATAAAAAAATAAACGATGAATATTTAACTTTTGGTACTTGCATTAAAATGATTTCTGTATTTTTATTTTGTATTTTCATTCTTGTACATGTGGACTGCACGAGTCCGAGAATATCACTAATCAAGAAGCAAATGTGTTTGGTGCGGCATAATCACCTGCCCGTTTATTATTGATACAATACAAAAAGAAATCAAGTTCTGGAAAATGTAAAGTTTGTTTTGTTCTATGCATATCCACGCCTGCCCAGATCTTCTTTGACGTTTTCCCCCAAATTTGAATGGTGCATTAAAAATTCACGGGATTTTGAAATATGTTTTCCGAAATTGATAAGTCAAAATCACATACCTGTTATTGTCTGAAATAAATGCAATGGTAATAGTATAATAGTAAACATGGTTAATTTTATTTCCGGTGTAAATAAAGGTTATCTGTAAATTCTGATGTCATAGCAGATGTTTCTAGTCCGTAAATAATCTTATCAATAATACAAATACTTAATGCGTCAGATAGACCAAAAGATATGAAATTGTACAATTACATTATATTAATTTTAACATCGGAGATATATGACAACATTATATATTTCAACTTGGTGGTCATACCATATATATTGATTGATTGTTGGTTGCTTAACTTCCAGTGGCAAATATTTCATGCATATTCAGGACGAGAACAAATTAACAATAAATACAAAAGGTAGGTTCTGTAATAGAGGCGTCTGGGATTGAGGTCGGAGAAATTTAGACTGCCACGGGAAATGAGGGTATATTGGATAGGGAACGAAATTTAGCCTTGCAACAGGTCACCTACGGACCCCTCAAAGAGCTGTTGCAAGGGTTCTTAACGTGCAAAGAGCGTGGCACTCTCTTTACACGAGGCATCGGATTTAACGTCCCCATTCTGACCGGACGTGGCTGAAAATTTGTAAATCCCGCACAGCCAAACGGACGCCCCACTTTGACGAGGGTTTACCGCCGGTCGGAGGAAGACCAATGGTAACCATACTTCTATTCCCCAATCACCCTTGGGGTCATACCATATATAGGTCACAACTGATTGAATGATTGATTGTTGGTTGCTTAAGATCCATTGGCAAATATTTCATGCGTGTTCAGGACGAGTACAAATTAACAATAAATACAATACGTAGGTCCTGTAATGAAGGGTGACCGGGATGAAGTCTGGGAAATTTAGACTGCCACTGGACTGAAATTTTGCTTTGCAACAGGCCACCAACGAACTCGTCAAAGAGGTGTTACAAAGGTTCTTAAAGTGCAGAAATTATGGCACTCTACACAAGACATCGGATTTAACGTCCCCATTCTGATCGGACGTGGCTGCATACTTGTATATGCTGAACAGCGAAACGGACGCCCCACTTTGGCAAGTGTTTTACTGCCGGTCGGAAGAAGACCCGTAGTAACCATAGTTCTATTCCCCAGTCACCCTTAAGGGTAAAACTGTTTAAATGTAAATTGTTTAGTGTCATGTGAAAACAATAAGGAACTTTGAATTTGTGATCTTTTAAATGTTTTTTTTATAAAAGTTAGATAAATTGAACAAAACAGGTTTATAATTTCACCCGTAAACACGAATTGTTGACAACAGAATGACATATCCATAACAAAATAAATAGTACCTAAACGTACCCCAGTTTAAAAAACAAACAAATTAGGCAAAGTTGACCTTGATGAATTTAGCTATTCTTTTGAGGTTCTTTTTTGGTCATAAAGCTCTTAGCGTTTCAACGTATTTATGCATCCCTGACATTTAAGTTTTTGCGCAGCGACGTTAAGGGCGTTTCAAGAAATTTCTAATTATTATACACAGGAAAAATCATATTGAACTCAAAGTAAGTTTTCTCTTCCGAGAGGCCAAAATGCACGTCAAAAGCGTAAACAGAGGAAAAAGTGTCTATTCTGAATTACATTCCAAACTTTTATTTATAGAAAAATATAAATACACTAGTGTCACGTGACTTCAAACTGAAAGTAAGGACATTTCCCAAAAAAGTCAAAAGGGCAGGTGCAAGATGAAATCGGATCGCCCTGGTTTTGGGCTCCCTGTAATCAGGATAACTTATTTTACTGGAAAAGTGCTGTGCCTAGTTTTTAATAGAGGTTATTTAAATATAAAACAATAAAACATGGAGATTTTTTTCGATTTATTGACTTTTTGGCACTTCGGGTTGTGAAATTTCTTTTACACGAACGCTATATAACTAGGCACAGCACTTTTTTTTTGAAAAAATTTGAAATGTGGCCTTTCTACCAATACCAGAATTGAATGGGTTGGTATAGCTCATGCACCTGCCCTTTTCGTTTAATTTAACATGAAGTGGCATTATCGCCTTGAAATGAGAGAGAAAAACGTTTGAAAGACCCTGTAGTAGTCGGATCGGCTGACGGAAAACTAAGTGTATTTTTTGTACTCACCGTGAAGCGTTTCATATAATTTTTTTAATAAGGTCATGTTGGAGCGAATAAACAAATATTCACTTATTGCTTGCTTAATTAATTGAAGGTTCCAATTCAGAATTGTTTTTTTTCAGAGAATTTTAATTGTGACCGGCTGGACTTTCATAAAATAGAATGTTTACATCTTCTGTCATTAAGTTGCATATCCACCTCTCCACCTCTTGTGTATATTACCGCAAATGGCAGAGGCGGATTCAGGTGGGCTCTGATTGATTCCTTGTGTATTAACCAATTTATGGTTAATATATACACTTTTTATATGTCGCACTCCAAACTTCGATTAGTGTTTGGACACGCAGCCCCCCCTTTTTTGTCCAAATCCGGAATCCGCATCTGGGGTCCTAGTATTAACCTAGTGCAGTTCTCATTTTGCAAGTGTAAGTTCATTATATAAATTAATAGCATACTAGGTCTCTTCTAGTGCTTTTATATTGGGAAACATTTACATTTTAATGAAAAAAGTTGCATTTTCACAAAGAACTTAAATATACAAAAATTCATGTCTTTTTTTGTTTACTCTTTATCATTGATGTTTAAATTATAAATATGAACTCCTACCTGCATATATAAATATTCAGATTTTACTAGTTGAATATCTCCTGTATCTCAAGTGCGATTGGTATCAATTTGTAAATCATGATTGGGAGGTCTTTTTGAATTTATTCTGTTGGGGGCAGGGTGTTTTTTTGTGTGTCTCTAAATGAATATGAATTTTCACCAGTTGCCAGGCCAGTATTTTGTATGGCTTGCTTTTTAAAAAAAAAATTATGTCCCCAGTGATTTCCTGCATTTTGTTGAACAGAATATTCCTTTCATCCCTTCTGGAGCAACATTTCACTTATTCGTACATTCTTACAGTTACTTGGTAAAATTATTCTGCCCTCCTTTTACTTATTTAATATTGTTTGGAATATTCAAAAGCACACACCAGCATTAACATGGGGGATACAATTCCGTTTTCATAGAATGAGTAAGTTTTAATATTTGCACAAACTACCTTTTTGGGTTAAGGATTAGAAGCTGTGGCAATGGTGGCATTGAGTACCCCATACTAAAAAAAGTACCTTGAGCTCTCAGGATTTATGATTACCCTATATCATAAAGCGATAACCAGTTTGACAAATATTGGATGCATATAGTACAACTAATTTTAATCGCATCTGTGACAAAATCCACAACCGATTAGTTTCAGATACATGTACATGAACCTATGATTTAATCAGCAACCTTGTCATACATATCATCTTAATTTCTCAACCTTATAGTATACAATTGTACCATGAAGTTGGAAATAGTGACCTATTTTTTTCTGCCGCTTATTTCATATTCAATTCCTGCCTACCAAAGTGTCCACCAATACAAATGGACAGCCAAGAAATAGCCAAAAGTGCTTACGTGACATTCAGCACATTATCAATCAATTGTTTTTTTCATTATCAAGTGCCATAATATTTTAAGGTTCATCTTAAAATCAGAAAACTTATTTCCCATCACCTGCTGTGATTGGAGGCAACTGAATGGTATTTCTTTTCTGTCAGAATAAAAGAAATTCTATGTACCAGTATATATAAATATACAGAAATCTTAATCACAATTTCATGACATAGCTATAGGGGACAGGAAGAAATTTAAAGGTCAGCATGGAAATTAAAATGATATGTAAATGCTTAAAAAAATAATGCCTACCAAATATCATTGACAAGGGTATAATCAGTGGTTGATCTTTACCTGACCCAATCTCAAAAAGTAAAATGACTTAATTGTTAATCAAAACTTCATTGGCAATTATACCACATCATCTTATTATATCAAATTCAAAATAAGAAGAAAGCAATTTCTGTCTGTGTTGGGGATGCTGTCTCGTATACCCAACATCTTTTGCTAAACCTGCTAGATATAAGAATCTCTTATACTGTGAAAATATTCCATCACAAGTTTCCAAGTTTATATATCCTTCAAAAAGACTCAGAAATTTTCGAGTAAATTTATTCCCAAGATATTAAATTATAATTATTGAACAATGCCAGAACAAAAAGGTGAGATTAATTATTGCAGTTTCAGAAAATGCTGGATACAAATAATACATTCTTTTCAATAAATTTATATTTTTTTTTGCCAAACGTATACAATGGTATAACCAATTTTAATTTAGACAAGAAATGAAAAATTGCAAGTATAGACAAACTAGATACACATGTACATGTACATGTACATATGTACAAAATGGCAGCTCCATGATATAAATGCAAGCAAAGAAAATACCCATTATAATTGTTTTGTTCAAACATTCTGTGGTTGTTAAAGAGGTCTTGCTCAGTATTGAAGGCCAACATCAATATGACCAACAACTGCAATTAAAACACTTTTTTATGCTTTTGAACTTTTTGTATACCTGTATTCTGTGTTATGAAATGAAATTGAAATATAAATCATGATAAAATATGATTTTCTTGTTCTCTGGTGGACAATATATGACTATTTGTTCTCTGATGGAGAGTTATTTCATTGGCAATCATACATGTATGTCATATTCTTAGTTTTATAATTACATGTAACTCCATTTGTGGTGCAACAGTGAATTGCATGCCTACATGTATATCTCATGTATATCTGTAGGTAGGATTAATGTTTAAATCAAATTACTTTATCTTTTCCCTGTACTTGCCAAAAAAATAACAAAACACTCATATAAGTCTTATAAATGAATATTTCCTTCTTTACAGTTCAACTGAATACCATATATATGTCTATCTGCAAATGATCTGTAGATCTCTCACTTGGTTAGATATTGCAGATTTTTCAAATATTTCATAAAAGAGACGACAAATTACATCCGTCATTTGTCCGTGCAATACATTTTTTTTAAAAAGGAAATCCTTATTTGAAACTCCAATTGTAAGAAAATTCACAAATCTCCAAACTGCCTATATTTAGAATTCATTTTAACTGAGGTAAAAGCACTTTAAGATGGTAAACATCAACTTCAATGATGATGAAAAAGATGCTAAATTGTCCAGTTAATATTCCTCTGTCTCTCAGCATCAAAACACTAAATTCCAATTCATTTGGTCTTGAAACAGTCAATGCTTCTGCTTAGTACATTATGTAGAATTGCTGTCTTTTTTCTACCTTTCATGGACATATTTGGTGGCTTTCTAAACAAATTTTAATCAGATCTTCCATAATGGCCATGATGAGTTATAAGTAAATTTCTACTGCTGTCTCACTGCAGGTCATCATCCCTGAAATATGAAAATGCAAATATAATATATATTAAATGAAATTTTCAACATGCGAAAAGTAATCAAAAGTTAGTGCAAACATACTTCTTCAAGAATTTACTGTTAAAATGCTAACAAAATAAATTAATAATTCCCCTGTCCTTATTTAATAATGTTTTCATTCAACATTCGAACAAGAATTTAATTTTCCACACGCATTTTAATAAGGTGCACTACTTTTATAAAACTTTAAAATTAAATGAAAAACCCAGATGTGCCTATAAGATGTATTATGTAATAAATATTTAAATTTATGTATTATGTTTAACTATATGGATGTATCTCCTTTTCCAAATGTAAACTATGACCATGATGACAGGAATACTTCAATATCAATATCAGTAATCCACAGCTAAGAAATTTTAGCTAGCAAGTTCAGTATATTATTGTATTAATATCTGTCATGTCTGTGTAAATAAATTTTATTGCTGGTACAGATACTTCATTAAATTAAAAAATTATCATGATTATTGGGTACATTTATTAATGCAATTTTTGAAAAATGGACAAAAATGTGAGATTAATAATTGTGGTTTCAGAAAAATCTACATACTTGTACAGTTACTTATATGTATAGATTTCAGAATGTGAGTTCTTATAATTGCAATATTCAAAGTTGCCTTATAAAAACATTGCAATAATTTCTGAATTTACATCATACAATATTCTTACAATGCAAGAAAACAGAAATTTATTTGCACGAATCATAAAACAGGAAGAAAGCCAGGCTCGCTAACATGTTTAACCCAGCCACATTCTGTATGTATGTGCCTGTAATTCAGCGGTTGTCATTTGTTGCTGTGTTACACAGGGTTCGACATTAACTTTTATACCAACTTGTCCAGTTGGGCAAGTGCCCTATTACTTTTACTTGTCCGAAAGTGAAATCTACATGCCCAAACTTTTACATGCTATTTTTGAGGAATTCCACTGAAAAAACTTGCCAGGGTTGATTGTTGTGCCATGATGGCAGCAACTAGACTTGACCACTGAGATACTATGAGGCATAGACTATATGAGCCGAGGAGGAAGGGAAAAGATCGACGAATATACGGGAATTGGATCATTTACATAGAGATACTTATTTCATAACATTTTATCTAAGAAATGCCATTTCAAAAAACCCTTCTTGATAAACTGACAACAACTGGCAAATTTATTAAGTTCAATTTCATTTTCTCTTTCAAGCTTTTACGTTTTTCCATCTTGGGGAAATACACATCCGATGTCAAATTCTAAAGTTAGAACAACGAAAATAGACCTCCACTTTCCATTGGTCGGTGGGAATAACACGTGCATCGGAAACGCCCGAGTGGTGTCCCGATTGATCACGATAATGACGAAGCAACGCCGCGGCCGCCTGATTGGCCAATATTTTTAAACGTGATCTATTTTTGGTAAAATAGGGAATTCAGTGCGAACAATTGACGAAATACACGCATTGAAGGGGGGTTAAGACCACTTTACTCGTCTGTGCGGTGCTATCACTGAGTAATCTATGGACAAAACAACACACACTGTGCACTATTGATTTTGTGAAATTTTAATCATATAACACTTTTTTTTTCACTTGCCCGATCGGACAACAAGATGATGTTTTTACTTGTCCGAATATGGCATGAACTTGCCCCGGGGAATCGCACAACCGTAAGTGTCGGACCCTGTTACATATTTGTTTTTTCATTCATTTTTTTTAAAAATCAATTAGGCTGTTAGTTTTCTCCTTTGAAATGTTTTACATATGTCACCTCAGGGCCTTTTATAGCGGACTATGGGCTTTGCTCATTGTTGAAGGCAATAAGGTGACCTAAAGTTGTTAATTTCTGCGTCATTTGGACTCTTGAGGAGAGTTGTCTCATTGCAGGATAAAACAATTTACCTGTCTATAATAATAAAGCTCTCCAAATTCAAACCATTGCTTTATGTTTATCAAAGCTGGAATGGCATACTGTATCTTGTAATTGACAGGTGAGCTAAAAAAAGAGAAAGTAATTATTTAATTACAAATAGATACTTTTTTCTTAAATAAGGAGCATAAACATGTGTAAAATGATTCATATAATTTTCAAAATAAAGAAATTACGTCTGCCACACAACCCTTATTTGATATCAGGATTTTATTCATACACATGTAGATATAATGCCTATTTTTTCTTATATTTCTGGAATAGCTTCATCCTATGCAAAATAAAGAGCTGTGCCATGAACACATGATACGCGTGTTGTCATTTTAGCTCGTCTTTATGTCTTAAATTAATTTTTATGATTAACTATGAATGCTGAGAGCACTGCTCAAAATAACCAGCTCCCCCCCCCCAAAAAAATCTAAATAAACTGCTTCGCTGAGCGCAGCTGGATACGCCCACAGAGGTCCAACCCTGAACAGTTGGGGCAAAATGGACACAATATTCAAGCTTGATACAGGTCTGAATTTGGATTGTAATTAAATATTTGACATATCATAGGTTTCTGAATAAATGTACTGTCAAAGAACTTAAAATTGGTTATATGAATTGAATTTATATTCAATTAAAGATTTCTTGCTGGTGTTCAATACACTTGTGCTGATGTGCAATACCTTTCTGTTTTGAGACTATAAACAAATAAAGTTCAATTAATTCTCAATGTCATATTAGAAATTTATGAAACTCAAAGGGAGCTTACATCAATAGATATAAACAATTCACCAAAGTTTCATGAGAACTGCTGACAGCATTTTTGAGTTATTGTCCGAAAACTGGGAAATCCCCCCTTTTTTAATGAATAAAACCCCATTACTCAGAAATGTAAAATTTATAAAACTCTAAAGGGAGCTTACATCAATAGATATAAACAATTCACCAAAGTTTCATAAGAACTGCTGAAAGCATTTTTGAGTTTTTGTTCGAAAACTGGAAAATCCCCCTTTTTTTATGAATAAAACCCTGTAACTCGGAAACATAAAATCTAAAATTTATAATAATCAAAAGGGAGCTCATGTCAATAGATATAAACAATTCACCACAACTTCTTGCAAGTTGGTGAAAGCATTCTTGAGTTATTGTCCGAAAACTGGTAAATCCCCCTTTTTTAATGAATAAAACCCCATAACTCGGAAACGTAAAATCTAAAATTTATAAAAAACGAAAGAGAGCTCACGTCAATAGATACAAACAATTCACCAAAGTTTTATGCAAATTGGTTATAGCGTTTTTGAGTTAATGTCCGACATGTTGACGAAGGACGGACAGACGGACGGACAGGCAGACCGACGGACAAAGGTATACCATAATACGTCCTGTAAACGGGCGTATAAAAAACAAGTGAATCTGTGATTTACTGCTCACTTATTATACCCCTATACCCTTAAAGTATAAGGTAAACAGGAAGTTGTTGAGTGATGAATCTGAAAAAGCATGACACGGTATAGCTGACTCATATAAACTCTAAAATCTGAAATTTCAGAAATCCCTGTGATCATGGTAATATTCCTGAGAAAGATGCGACATAAAATATTCATGGGACGGACGGACGGACTGACTTTACAATGTACAGACAGAAGTAAAACAGTACATTTGCACCCCCACTTTTTTAAAGACTAAAAGTGGGGGTATAAAGATAAAAAAAAAAAAAACTTGCGCACAGTGCACAGTGGCACAATTCATGAATAATTTTTATGAACAAAATCCCATAACTGAAATAAGTAAAATCTAAAACATATAAAAAAATCTTAAGGGAGATTACGTTACATTTCAGCAAAGTTACATGAAAATCATTGAAAATTTGTTTAAGCGTTTTTGAGTCATTGTCCGAAAAACGCGATAATTTCGACCCTTTATTATGAATAATGAATTATGAATACTCAAAAACCAGATAACAAAAATACCCTAATAGAAATGGAAAGGAAACTTTTGTCAATAAATTTAAACAATTCACCAAAGTTTCATGAAGATTGGTGAAAGCTGTTTCGAGATATTGTCTGAATGATTCACCAGCAATGATTCTTAGGCAGAGCTCCAAATAAAAATATGTTTCTTTCAAGTATGTGTGATAGCTGTTATTTAATTTATGATTATCAATTTTTGTTTAATTTGTGTTCATGGTGTCTGGTTTGTTTTAACTGTTACGCTTGTTGGTCCATAACACTTGTATGTGTTGTAATTTTTTTGTCTCAGCGGCTTGTGGTAGACTAACATTCAGAGCAATAAGAATATGAGACCCCCCTTAAGCTATTGGTTCCTAAAGAGCTGTGGCCTTCTCCATTTATAAATTGATAATATGATTTGCGTACTTTCGTGCCTCCGCACACTGGTCTGTTGTCACAGAATAAGCGACTTTATTACAAGCGGGACTTGTTTCTGCCTCTTGGACTAGTGGTCTCCCAAAGATATTTTATAAATGGGTCCCTTCTGTTTACCAGGGATATAGCTTTGAGCAATGGATTTAATTCCTGCCAACAGGGACACAGTTCAGATATTTGATGTAATACTTTATTTTTAGAATGAAAGTGCATGCAGTGTGCTATTTAATTTAAATACTGATATTATATATATAAAAAGAATATTTCAAAGTGGGAGCAAACTACATATTTATTTGTCTAATATTATTGCTTCTTTAATTTTTTGCTGCGATTCCTTCCTAATAATGATGGTCATAGGAATATGAGGAAGGCGTCCCAGTTAATCATAAACAAAGCCTTTCAAGAAATTATAATATTATTTGGACTATGTGTTAAAAATTGTTCTATTCAACCAGCAAGTATATAAACTTGCAATTGGTCATATTTCTGACTTTGTAATGATTTAAAAAATACTGGTTCCAAGATAATTTATTCAAGGTGCAGACATTTTCCAGAGAAAGACGCATGGTCCAGGATATGTCCAAAAAAAATTACCCAGATTTTAATATTTGCTTTAATGCTATAAACTTTAAGGAGAATGGTAAAGGAGGGGGAGGACCACGGAAACACTAAAAAAATGTCAAAAACATAGCACGGAAAATATAAATTAAAAAAAAAAACATGAGAAACAACATCTCAAATATTAAGGAAAAGTACTAGAAGTTGTTACTCGGCATTCTCAGCCGTCTGCAGTTATTTATAATGGACATAAAGACGTTGATGTCACCTTTAAACGTAAGGATACTTTAGGTGATGAGCTTCTAATGATAAGTGATCTCAGAAAATGAAGACCATTTTAATTTTCAGCCAGGAAGATGCCATGCAGATTCCCAGATATAAACAAATCTGCTGCTGAATATTTGCCAGCTGGTCATTACCATAGTTGGATCAAAACTTGCTTTGCTACAAATGCAAATGATCTTGGTGACTAACTTGTTATTGAATAGTATATTGTCTGTATTATGTCACTTTGTATGTTTGAATGAGGCCATATGAATTCAATCCTGTAAATAGTGCTCATCTCATATCATGATTTACATGATTTGGTTAAAAGCTTTAATTACATGTATTTTTGGTTAATTTTTATTATGTAAATAGTGCTAATCACATATCATGATTTAGTTGAAAGTTTTAATACAGATTACATTATATACAACGGTAACTAATTTGATTTGTTCCGTATATCATTGTTTTCTATTTTGGCTTCTGTGATTTACAAAATTTAGTTAAAAGCTTCAATTACATGAAATTCAGGTTAATTTTATCATGTAAATAGTGCTAATCTTATATCATGATTTAATCAAAAGCTTTAATACATGTATCCTGTAAACGGTGCTAATACAGATTACATCATTTACAACGGTAACTGATTCGATTTGTTCCGTAGATCATTTTTCCTAAAACTTCTATTTTGGCTTCTGTTACGAGTACTGTTTATATAAAATATAAATGAATAAACCTAGGTATGTTCTAGTCTAAACCTTAATTATTTTAATTATCTTCATTCACAATGTCTAATTACAATTTAAGCACATGTGGGAAATTGAAAGAATGCGAGATAACATCCATTTCCATTGTAAGTATATCCCCACCTCAAAATTGCGATTCTAAAATCTATATTATCTGCACGATTCACTCATCCCAATAGAACTATATTTGATTTTTGTTTGTTTTTTTTTATCTAATTTTAGGGTAAACTGACAGAACATTTCATGAAGATTCAGTGTACAACATCCTATTCCTCTCATTAAATAAATATATACATATCTTCTGAATGACCTGTATTATGTTAATCTCATAATCCCAGTGAATTTAAGTTTCCAGCTTTTATTATATGAACATCAATGATTATTTTAAACAATTTAAAGAGCTATTAACAAAACGAAATTAGAACTGAATCCTACTTATCTAATTTAGTTCATTATGTATATAATGAAAAAATTCCCTATGGATTACAAATCAAGCTCATGCCACAAACACCTGGCAATTTATTCAACACCATACGACGCAGATGGGATCAAACCATCTACCATTGCTCCAAGCGATTAATGATCCTCCTTAAACAACACTGCGAAGAACACCTCAATACTCTTACTTGCGAATTGAACACTCTTTTGAATAGCTGCAAAGAAGATCAGACATCGGACAACTGTGATGCTATCAATGCTCGCCTTAAGGATATAACTACCATACAAGCCCAAAACCTGAGTGAGAGAAAAGAAAATTCCTCAGGGATGGCATTGAATACATCCACCTCTCTGTATCATCTGAGGAAAATAAGAAAAGAGTACGACGGTTCAACCGTAAGCCACAAGAGACTAATTCACCCTCCAATATTGTGGTCAATCTTTCTAAACACCAGTTGACGGAAGCTGAAACATCTCTTCTCTCGAGAGGCATAAATTCCTGTCTACCTGTTCCTATCAATGAAACTAAATAGTCGGAAGACCTTGACAACTTTGACAGAAGTCTCCGCATTAAGGAATATTTCGTGGCAAAGGAAAATAACAACGGACGCTCGTATAGTGACTAAGAAATTTCAGAAGACAAGAACAACTATAAATTTATCCAAAAAAGGTGCCTGGATCCATAAACCGAGCTAAAATGCCACCTTGGAATCATTTATTGAAAATTGAAAGTCGGACATTATTAGAAATACCAGGGAAAACAATAACCCTTATGACAATCTTACCTATGAAGAACTGCAGTGAAAAAACTTACGATCCAACAACAATATCGTCACTAAACCTGCAGACAAAGGCAGTGCAGTGGTTATCACGGATAAATCTGCCTATATTCAACTTGGCGATGGAGGGTTCTACCGAAAACTAGACTCTGATCCTACAACATCCTTTAGCAAAGATTGATTGATTGATTGGTGTTTGCTTTACGCCGCATCAGCGCATAAAGGCTATATCGCGGCGATAATTCAAATATTTTTACAATTTAAAGTATATATTTTTAAAATCAGACAAAAGGTCCTTCAATATACTAAAACTCAAGTCTAAAGCAATATTGCTTATTTACAAATAAAATTCAACACTTAAGATAACGTGATAAAAATTAAAATCATTTTAAATTTATACAACATTTTTATATTTTATAATATATTCCAACTTTTAAGAATGAAACAATATTTGTAATTGGAAAACTCTTGAATATTTGTAATTGGAAAACTCTTGAATATTTGAAACCAGATAACCAAAACCGGGCAGATTTTATCTTTTACCAAAAACAATAGCACAGGAAACCCATCGTTTCAGCAAACGGTCATCTGACGGGAAAAATTTCGGAATTCGTTGACATTAGTCAATTTCTTCGTCAACATGTTGAAGACTTCTCATCTCACATCAAAGACACAACCGATTATCTTAGAAAAATGCAGGCCTTAAATCCTCTTCCTTCCTTCCGACACGACACTCGTCTCTATGGACGTCACCTCTCTCTACACGAATATTCTACATGCAGATTGCATTGATGCATGTAAAGAAGTTTGGGATTCCCGACCAGTAAAATATCCACCTACTGAGTTCCTGTTCAAAATGCTCACGCTGGTACTAAAGAACAACGACTTCACCTTTGATGGAGATTATCTTCAAGTTAACGGAACTGCTATGGGTACCAAAATGGCTTCATCGTGTGCCAACATATTTATGGGCAAATTTGAAAAAAACAACTCCTTGAACCTTCAATCGAAAATCCGCTTTCCTGGTTTAGATTTATAGATGATGTGGGTATGTGATGGTATAAAAGTGACGAGGATTTAGATACAGTCACCACTCATGCCAACAACATACATCAAAATATCAAATTTACTCATGAGAGATCAAAATCCAAAATCACCTTCCTCGATACTTCCAGCTCTCTAACAGATGGCATGATATCCACAGACCTATATTCTAAGCCTACTGACACTCACCAATACCTGTCCCCTAAAAGTTACCATCCTGCTCACTGTACTAAGAGCATCCTGTACAGTCAGGCACTCAGAGTCAAGCGAATATGTTCCAACACAGAGTCAACTCGAAACCCGCTTGAAGAGAAGGGGCTATAAACACAGAACTATTCAAAAAAGTTTTCAGAAAGCGGAAACTATCCCAAGGAGTAAGTTGTTAGAATTCAAAGATAGATTTTATGAATTTCACCGGAATTAAATCTTTATATTTCAAAATTTTATCTGAGGTTTTCATATTGACTAATTATTTCGCATTTGTTACTATAGACGCGATGCGTTTTAATTATGTAAATAATTAAAGATTTGAAAAATAATTTATTTTAAATCAAATCTGTTCAAAGTTAAGAAACACAAAAGTTTTGATTTTGTAATAGTTATTTTCTAAAGTTTATTAATAGTCATAGTAACTTTTTCAGGGTTATACACAACTCACTATTTTTGTTTTGCCCAGACAAATGTTTTGAAATTCTAAATTCAGAATCAAGAGAGACTACTAATTTATTGTGTAATATTTGTTCAGCATTTTGATCACCGATTACAACGAATAAACAATTATATTTAATAGAAATTTCACTCTGGTTCACACCAGGAGCTTAAATTCATCAGACACAGCAGAAAATCAGTACGACATTTGGTGGTAGGACTAAAAGACCCCGAGATGGTTCCTAACAACAAGAAAAATGATAACATCAGTAGTAAACAAATGCCAGCACAACAAAACAGATATTATCTTAAGAGTGACGGTTCAGATAATGTTTAAGAGTAATCTTTTGAATTAAAAACATCAACATAAACTCGTCCCCCCAAAGAATAGAATCGGGACGTTAAATTCGATGTCTCGTTTAAAAAGAAATAGATTGGTTAAAAGATCCTCCGCAGAACACTTATATCAGTCCATTAAATGCCACCACCACCAAGATTATGAATTGTACAGAATTAAAAAATCATCAGATTCCAAAGAAGCCACAAAGAGATTGAAGACAGCTAAAAAAACATAAAAACAACAACACTCATCAACAATTCAATGTCTTGAAAATTGAGTAGTGTTATCGGGAGAAGGCCTAGAGAGGTAAAACATATCACAAAATCAGAGAGTCTATTACTGGAAACAATCTGTCAAACGATGCCCGATCCAACTGTTTCTGGTTCAACCCCCGGTGTAAGAGATGAAGTTGCATTTGGCATTTTACGTAGGTACCATCCAGTTGTGTTGTAAGATATGTATTCAGCTAAAATAACCGGCGACGGGAATTGTATCTACAGATCAGTTTCGCACGCTTTGACAGGAACATAATTATACCATCTACTGCTTCGAGTCTACACCCTATTGTTCAATGACTGTACTTACACCAAGTTTGTCGACCTCGTCCAAGACAACAGGATAGTGGTTGTTGCCTACTTACACATGTCCATGACGTTGGTACATACCCTGATATGGAACCTGACGTTGTAACCGTAACTGACACCTCAGACGCAGAACCTGATGAACCGATTTCGGTTCCCGATGATATATCTTCTTTTGCCGATTAAGCAAATATGAATTTGACAACTTGGTAGAGGAGAATTCATCCCCGTTCATTGATGCTTTCGATTCCGAGAATATCCATCCGCTGTCCAACGGATGCCTTCAAACATCAAAGAAGAAAGATGTTCCTATGGACCCGCACCCAACTCCGGATATCGTGTTCGAGTTTAGTCGAAGCTAGGCAACCTTGAAGAAAATTTCTTGGTTAGGATAAGGCGCAAAGGAAAGGAATATCTAGGAAAGTTTCCAGTATTAGCACCCATTTGTATAGTTTTCAATCTGAAAAAAAAATTCTTATACATGTATACATTAAAGTTGATTGATTGATTGTTGGTTGCTTAACGTCCAGTGGCAAATATTTCATGCATATTCAGGACGAGAACAAGTTAACAATAAATACAATAGGTAGGTTCTGTAATAGGGGATTCCGGGATTAAGGTCGGAGAAATTTAGACTGCAACAGGTCAACGGACCCCTATATTGGAGTTGTTGAAGGGTTCTTAAGGTGCAAAGACCCTCAAAGAGTTGTTGCAAGGGTTCTTAACGTGCAAAGACCCTCAAAGAGTTGTTGCAAGGGTTCTTAACGTGCAAAGACCGTGGCACTCTCTTTACACGAGGCATCGGATTTAACGTCCCCATTCTGACCGGACGTTGTTGCAAATTTGTACATCCCGCACAGCCAAACGGACGCCCCACTTTAGCAAGGGTTTTACTGCCGGTCGGAGGAAGACCAATGGTGACCATACTTCTATTCCCCAGTCACCCTTGGGGTTATACATTAAAGACATGTCTGATAAAAAGTTAAGTGCAATATGAATGTTTGATTGTTTGTTTGCTTAAAGAAGGGACAAATGAGTATAGGTAAAGATTTTCGTATCAGCAGTAAACGAATCCACAGACAACTAGATGACGTTCAATGCAAGACGATGAGTGAAGAAATACAGTGCAGTGTAATGTGCATTTAACCTGTCGTAAGCACAAGTAGATCCACCATTTCGGAGCAGTTAGAAAATTCAGCATCTGCAACAAAACGAAATACATATGTTGATTTTGTTGACTTATACGCACAGTAGTGAATTTAATTCAGATGTGGATAAAACAAGTAGCCTTATTCCAGATCCAGAGGAAACGTTTGATGAACTACTGGAGAGCTTAACAGAGATTTCTAATGATTAGAGAAAGAAGGATTCAGACAATACTCTAAATGATGAAACGAGGGAAACAGAGTCACTTCCCGGCCTTTCGGAACTCAAAAGAAAAACCTGAAATTGAGGACGTTACTGAAACTGTTGAAACTATAAGCGTATACCTGGATACAATAAGAATGTATATGGTAGACGACCTGGTAACAGAAAGGAGGGAGCACGTCGTTTCCTCGTCCTTACACAATGACCCCAGAGAGATGGACTGGGAAATGTTTTTCGAAGGGTAAAAGAAAAAATACAGGGACACGATCGAGACGAATAAAATATATTATTCGTCGGATACAGGAGTATTTTAGTCATTTGGTCTACATCTAATTCCTTATAAGAAGTCAATAGCTGGTTTCATGGAAAACACTGGAAAATTGATGATTTATTATATCTAACACAATTTTAAACTCAATTACTATAAATGCAGAAGAGAAACAAAAATTAAATGACTTAGAATTAGGAATGTTTAATTTAGTAGAAGGAAAATGATCTCCTTTGCTAATGAAGCCAGGTACTCTAAGTCAATCTTTAAAACATATTGAATTTCAATTGCATCACAAATATCCAGGATTTAACATGATTGTTCAAACGGATGTTAACTATTATTATACATCCCAAAATTTTATATATTCCTAAAAGAGATCTGATATGTTCATAATGATGATTAAAATTCCAATAGCATATAAAATGGCAAAATTTAATTATTTTCAGTCACTGCGCTTCCAGTCCCAGTAAACACTTCCTTGCATGCTACCCAATTAACGGATGCTCCTGAATATTTAGCTCTGCCCAATGATGAGAAAACATTTACCTCTAACAAGTCAACAAGTAATGAAATGCAAGAATCACAATAACAATATGTACTGTCCTATATTACAATCATTTTCATTAAGTAAAGATGCATGTATACTATCCATTTTTTAATAATAATTGTATATCTTCATTATATTTCAACTCAAAATCAGATATTCACAAACAATGTGATTTAAGATTTCTGTTAAATGCAATACAACCTTCAATCGAACAAATTTTTGATAACACACTTTTAGTTTATATAAAACAAACACACTTGCATTTTAGTGTCAGAACAAACACAGCATTGTGAAAGGCTGCCATTATTGCTTCATTCACTTTCCATGCAGATGTTCATTATCTACCGACTCAATTTTTGTTCCTAAGAAAAAAAAAACAATGTCAATATAACACAGACACTATAACCGTATTACATCCAGTGAACCTTGCACTCATTCAGCATTTCATTTCACAAGAAACATACAATTATATTTTAGGAGATACTGTTTTTACTAAACCCATAAACATAGACATTCCAAAAATACATATTTTTAATCACACATTTTCAAACATTTTGGCACAGGATAAGATTTTACACCTCAGTTTGAAAAGAATTGCAAAGGCAACACAAAAAGAACGTACAGTATTTACATCACTGTCTGAACCCCTTCTTGATGGTAAAATTACAGTAGATAATTCATGGCTTGATCTCAGTACAATTCTTGCTATTGTAGCATTAAGTTTGTCATCCATTTTAGCAATTGTATGCTTCACACTTGTCAACAAAGTTCGCTTACTCACAGCCACAGTTGTAACACAATGTGTTTCATAACAATAATTATCAAGGTGTAATCGAATATAGCATAACTGAAACAACTACATTAACCCTTTAGACACTTAATAACATTGTGTACGAATATTATAGACATATACCCTGCAGCCAGTAGATGACAATGTCCACTGTTTAATAACATGCATCCTTCAGAGGTTAATTGCATTGTTTGACAATTAACCCCAGACTAGTATTATTCAACATCAAGACTACTACGTAACCGGTCGACAGCTATGGGCCATTGTTTATGGCCCACTGGACTATATAAGATCCCTCAATGGACTTCAAGGACACAATTCGACAACACCAGAATTCGTCAGATCTCGGCCAGTGTCACAGTGAAAAACATTATTTGAACTATTTTTGAAAACTTGTAAATTAAGTAATAAATTCTAATTTGCCAAGTTTTGTCTTAGACTTCATTACATAAGTCTAATTTGGTGCCGTTTAGACCACGATCAACCAGGAATTCCAACCACTACAACGACAGAAAGGAACCACGTAAGTTGCAATTACCTTAGCTTTTATTCTTTCCAATGGATAACCAAGATGCTTCTATGTCAGCACAAAAAGTAGAAATAGCTTTCAATGGTGTCGCAAACGAATTACATGGGTTAAGGGAAGTAGTTAATTTGCAAGGCGATGTCGCCACCGAATTAAAAGGGTTAAAATCAGCCATTTGTTCTCAAAACCTAGTTCAAGGAATTATCCCTTTTGAAGGTAATACCAAAGATTTCAAAGCCTGGACTAAGTCAATTGAAAAACATGCTTTACTTTTTAATGATATGGAACGGATTAAAGAAATAGCTTTTCAAACATGTAAAGGGGCTTGTTCAGATTACATACAATGGTATTTAAGAGATCATCGGGATACAACTTGGGAACAATTAAAAAAAGAATTAACTTCACGGTTTGGAGAAATTACTGACCCTCAACATGCGTCAACTCTTCTGAGACAATTAAAACAAAAAGGGGACGAGTCTGTTCAAATTTATGCAGAAAATTTATTAAATTTGGCAAATGAAGCATACTCAGATTTAGACGGACATAATGAAGCTATAGAAAGGGAATTAGTAGGCATTTTTATAGATGGTTTAGCTCACTCTTATTTAAAAATGAAATTAAGGAGGGAAAACCCGGCTACTTTTGCTTTGGCAGTTAAAAGTGCCATGACAACAAAATTTACGAAAAAGATTTACTTTAAGGACAGAAAAAGTAGAAGAACCAAGGTATAAAACGACGAGACCAATGACATTAAATAGACCAAGACGGACTGAACCTTTGAACTCTCATGGAAATTGATCATTATCGTGATGCAAAACGTTGTTATTCTTGTTGTTAAGTAGGTCATGTATCACGTAATTGTCGTTCTGAGGGAAATTTCAGACAAATTAATGCCGTAGAAATGCAAACATATCACGGGAATTCGGGTAGAAACAAGGAGATGAATTGTTATTCTTGTGGTAGGATAGGACATATAGCACGAGATTGTCGTTCTAGGGGAACATATAGACAAGTAAATGCAGTTGAAACGAAACCATATCAAAGGAATTCGGGAAGAAATAATGAGATAATTTGTTATCAGTGTAATCAACGGGGACACATTAGGCCAAATTGCCCAAATAGAAAACCTAGAACTGTTAACATGGTAGAAAACTGGGGTGTATATCAGGAAAACTAAAGCGCTCTTGTCACGTTGAAGCCGGTGATAAGAGTAAAATTGAAAAGAAATTACCTACTTATTCTATAAATGTTGCAGGAGCTCCAAATTCAACTTTAATTAAAATTCAAAATCAAAGATATAGAGCTCTCGTAGATTCAGGCGCTAGTGTTTCTTTGATACACAAAAGAATTTTTGAAACTTTGAGGGATAAACCAAAATTATTAAATAAAACGGCTAATTTACAGTCCGTAAATGGGGGGTTTTTACATGTAGAAGGTTGTGCAAACCTCACTTTTAAAATAGGTAGTACAAAAGTTACTCAATTATTTTATGTTGTTAAAGACATAAATAGAAATGTTATTTTAGGAAAAGATTGGTTAGTTCAAAATGGAGTTAGGTTATATTTTGATTTAGGATGTTTAAGAATTCAAAAAAATTATGTTCCTTTAGAAGAAGATATTCATGTGGCTTCAATTGTACGATTAACCGTAAATGCCGTATTAAAACCACAAACAATTAATGTTTGTCCCGTAGGCCTTAAGAACAATCCAAGTTTTGGAAGTACTAAATTGTTAGAAATCTCACGTGTAGCTTCAGGGTATGTTAGTACAGAACCAGGCTTAATGATAAGTAATACGGTGGTTAATTTTAATAAAAATAGGAAGTTCCCTTTGATGATTGTCAATAACACAAATAAAACAGTTAAATTAAGAAGAGGTTGTGTAGTAGGTAAGGCTTCTCTTGTAGGAGAAATAAATTTAGTTAATGTTAATCAATCGCAAGGAACTTCAGGCCTCGAAAAATTAGATGAGTCTGAAATAAGTGTACCGCAAGAATGTAAAAAGGATATACTAAGAATGATTAGGGATAATGAAGATATTTTTGCAACTTCTGACAAAGATTTGGGGTGCACTGATACAGTACAAATGACTATTGATACCGGGGATCATCCGCCAATTAAATTAAAGCCTTATAGGGCCCCCCTTAATCAGAGAAAAATAATAGATAAGGCTATTGAGGAATTATTAGAGGCTAATATTATTAGGAAATCTAGGTCGGTTTGGGCTGCGCCTATTATTATTGTTTCTAAAAAGGATAAAACATCAAGGATGTGCGTGGACTATCGCAGCCTGAACGCAGCCAGCAAAATTTATTTCTTCCCGTTACCCCTGATTGATGACTTACTTGCTTTAGTAGGTAAAGCCAAGGTAATGACTAGTCTTGATTTAAAGTCAGGTTATTATCAGGTCAAGGTCAAGGAGTCCGATAAGGAAAAGACTGTTTTCGTATGTCACAAAGAATTATTTGAATTCAAGGTCTTACCGTTTGGTCTCACCTCAGGACCCAGTTTATTTAGTGAATTAGTTACAGAGGTACTACAAGGGTTAGAACATTTTTCAACCGCTTACATAGATGACATTTTGATATTTTCCGAAACAGTGGAAGAACATTTAGGCCACATACAATTGATTGATGATTGATTGTTGGTTGCTTAACGTCCAGTGGCAAATATTTCATGCATATTCAGGACGAGAACAAGTTAACAATAAATACAATAGGTAGGTTCTGTAATAGGGGCTTCTGGGATTAAGGTCGGAAAAATTTAAACTGCCACGGGAAATGAGGGTATATTGGATAGGGACAGAAATTTAGCCTTGCAACAGGTCACCTACGGACCCCTCAAAGAGTTGTTGCAAGGGTTCTTAACGTGCAAAGAGCGTGGCACTCTCTCTACACGAGGCATCGGATTTAACGTCCCCATTCTGACCGGACGTGGTTGCAAATTTGTACATCCCGCACAGCCAAACGGACGCCCCACTTTAGCAAGGGTTTTACTGCCGGTCGGAGGAAGACCAATGGTGACCATACTTCTATTCCCCAGTCACCCTTGGGGCCACATACAACAAGTTTTTGATAGATTAAGACAGCACAAACTAAAATTAAAATTGAAAAAATGTAATTTTTTGCAAGATGAAACTAATTACTTAGGCTTTATAATAAGTAAAGATGGACTAAAACCAGATCCTGAAAAGGTTAAGGCCATTCAAGGCATGAAAGCTCCCTCGAATGTCAGGGAAGTTAGAGGATTAATAGGTTGTTTGAGTTATTATCGCAGATTTGTACCTTCATTTTCAAAAATTGCGGAGCCTATAGTTGCCTTAACTAGGAAAAACAAGGTTTTTGATTGGACCAACACTTGTCAAGTTGCTTTTGAAAAATTAAGGGGTGAATTAGTGAAAGTTCCATTATTGGCATACCCAGATTTGAATAAACCATATGTGCTTTACACGGACGCTAGTGATAATTGTGTAGGTGCTTGTTTAACGCAAGTACAAGAAAGTCCAATAAAGGGTGAAAATGAAGTTGAAAGACCAATTTACTTCCTATCTCATAAATTGAGTGATACGCAAACACGTTGGTCAACCATTGAAAAAGAAGCCTTTGCGATTCATTATGCCTTACAAAAATTGAATCATTATTTGTATAATGCTGAATTTGTGATAAAAACAGATCACAAACCTTTGAAATATATCCTAGAATCACCAATGCAAAATAAGAAAATTCAACTGTGGGCTTTAAACATAACGGGTTATAACTGTACTATTCAGTATATTCCAGGGCCCCAAAATGTGTGTGCAGATTTTATGTCCAGGTTACCTTCAGATGAAAAACGAAACGAAAATCCAGATCCTTATCCGGATATTAGTGACAATACTTACGAAATTAATGTAATTAATTCAAATAGATTTCATTTTACTGATTATGCAAATAATGATAAATTAGTTGAGGATATTCCGGAAAAAGAAAATTTTCAGTTTGAAGAATTTGATATGTCAATTGAACAAGTGAAAGACAAAACATTACGTGAGCTAAAGGAACAACTTGTAAGCGATAAGGTACCCGAGGCAGTGCAAAACAAGTACATCATAATAGTTGACATACTTTATTACATCTCAAATGTAGATAATGATCCTATTATAAGGTTGTACATACCTTCTCATATAAAACAAGCAGTTGTAGAACAATATCATGATAAGAATGGGCACATGGGCATTGACATAACATTTGATTCCATTCGTCAAAAATATTTTTGGCCAAACATGTTCAAGGAATTGTATAATTATGTCACAACTTGTGTACCTTGTCAATCACGCAATTTACAAAAAGTTAGAGCGCCAATTCAGGAAACAAAAATTCCACCTTATCCTTTTTGTCATGTAGGGGTAGATTTAAGTGGACCGTATCCAACCACCATGTCAGGGAACAGGTACATTATAGGATTTATCGATTTGTACTCAGGGTGGCCAGAAGCTTTTAGTGTCGCAACAAAAAGCACTGACAATGTTGCACATCTTTTGATTGAAGAAATTACTTCAAGGCATTCTGGGATTCAGATTCTAACAAGCGATAACGGAGGGGAAAACTGTTCTAAGGCTATGGAAGAAGTTTGTAAGGAACTTAATATAAAGCATATTAAAACTTCATTCTATCACCCTCAGGGTAATGCTAAAATAGAAAGATTTCATAGAACATTACATGATGTTTTGTCAAAATTAATAGATCATTCCACAACTTGGGATTTATACTTGAACCAAGCTTTAGCAGCAATTAGATTCAATATCAATGAGTCCACCCAACTTTCACCTTTTTATGCATTATATAACAGGGATCCAGTTTTACCTTTAGATAAGATTTTACAGCCTAGGAGAAAATACAATGGGGAGGAATATCATAAAATTGCCTTACAGCAACAACATAAATCATTTATGTTGGTTCATAAAACTATGAAAAAATCTAAACAGAAACAAGCTAAGTACGCAAACAAACATAGCAAAGATATAAAGTTTGAGGTAGGAAACCCAGTTTTTTATAAAAATCATAGAAGGGCAAGCAAACTTTCAAGAAAATGGACTCCGTACTATAGGATTATAGAACAAACTTCACCTGTTAGTTTTATTTTAAAAAATCAGTTAGATGGGACAACCACAAAGGCTCATGCTGAACAAATTCGTTTGGCTAAGTTAGATTGGGAAATTCCTAATAACAATCAAGGTAAGGCACTACGCAAAGCTGCGTATGTAGTTCCCGTTGAGTCACAATCAGAAGACTCCTCTGATGATGAAAGCATAGATTCAGACACTCCGTTAAATCAAATTGCAAAAGATATAAAAGGAAAGGAAAATTCTGATGAAGATGATATACCATTAATGGAATTATCTAAAAAATTAAGGGGGAAGAAAATTTTCTCAGAACAAGATAAGGTAAATAATAGTCAAATAGAAAGTGATGATCAAGTCATAAAAGAAGAAGTAGAAAAATCGCCTTCTGATTCTGACGTCTCTGACATTGATGATAACATGTCTATCACTCATCCTTCGCCTGTAGCATCTGAAATTTCCGACATGGAAGATAACATGTCTGTGAATAGGGTTAAAATAAAAAATAATCGGAAATCACCTGATATTGGGGCTAACGAAACCAAATTGGTAACTAAGGAACATGAAAAAAATTTAGTAAAGGCTTTAATAGGTATTATGTAGGTATCAAGTGGCTTTATAGGTAGTAGGTAGGATGCAAATCATTTAAGAATTTCTAAAACTTATTAAATATGTATTAAAATTAGTATTTATTCTCATTTTACAGAATGGCAGACGATGAAGATAGCTTTGCACAGCTCCACCCACTCCCTATATGAAACTAATACCTCCAGAGTTATGGTGGAACATATATTGTAAATTTATGTTTAATCATTTTCAGGAGGTACAAGACCGCCGGGATTTTAGATTAGCGACGGCAAAGAAAAAGAAACCTCTAAATGAGGAATTCCATGCAATTCAGAAACTAATCAATCTATCGGAATCAATAATCATTGACAAATATTGTGGGTTACCCTCAAAATTCACGGAGATAATTGAAAGACGAACTAATTTCGCGGAAATGCACAATATCCCATACCTGGAGCACCTTAGAAAGTGGACTGTGGAAAACTTCAAAGCCATTGGATGGTTAAGACTGTCCAATCGCTTTGGGGTTTATTATCAGGAAGTTATCTTAGACGGAGCCAGAAAGATGCACAGACTTCGCATCTTTAATCTGGTGATAAAATTTGAAGTTGTAAAGACAAACAACCAAATCTTTTATTCAGGACTTTCCTACGAACTTTTAAATTAATAAAGACAATACGAATAAAATATATGATAATAATCTATATCTGTATCCTTATTTTTAGGAAGAATCGGTGATGAAGTGGTGGTGGTTCTCACTTGTTCTTTTTGGCTTAACCAGCCAATTCATTGTCAAGGAAAATGTCATGTTCCAGAAAATTAAGGAAATATCAACAACAAGGTCAAATTGGCTCATTACTTTTGTCTTAGACTTGGATCCGTTTGAATTATTTCTAAATAAAATAGAACAAGACTTAAACAAAGCTTTATCCGCTACACAAAAGGTTCATACAATTTCGATGTTCTTCACCCTAGAAAAAAAACATATTTTGGCTACTATCTTGAGTCTACAAAGGGAGGTTATATTTTGGCTACTATCTTGAGTCTACAAAGGGAGGTTGAAGGATTAAATCGGACTAAAGATTATTTACGATCACAATTTAATGATTACAAATCCTTATATTATGACGAGACGGCAAAATTTAGAACTAAACGCAGTTTATTTCCCATTATAGGCAAGGCATTAAGTTTTTTATTTGGTACTGTATCAGACAGCGACCTGTCAAAAATTCGAAGAAATATCAAAACTTTAGCACAAAGTCAAGATGCAATTCGTCATATTGTTCAAGATGGGTTAACTATTTTAAACACCACACAAACACATGTATCTGAAAATAGGCACAAGGTTAATGAGTTGATTGAAAGTGTTCAAGATCTTGGAAATAGACTTAAAACTTTTGCTACGGATTTAGAAAAACAAATCGAAGTTATGGGAAGTTATTTACAGGCTTATTTGCATATGGACATGATAATAGGTGAAATAAAAGACCTCATGAACATAGCAGGGGATAATTTAAACCATTTACAATTACAATTAAACATGTTGTCCTTAGGACACATGTCACCTAGTCTTATCTCACCCGGTAATTTAAGAGTACTATTGACTGACATAAAACGACGACTACCGGCGACATTAAAAATACCTGGTGACGAAATTTAAGATATTTGGAATTTTTACATATTTTTGACCTGTAGTACAGTTTTGGACGAAAACCGGATAATCATTATCATTACGTTGCCATTACTAGACATAAGAGACAGCTATGCTATCTATAAGATTCATAACTTACCTGTTCCTACTAAGGTTACTGATAAAAATTCTGACTCGAGCGACATGGTTGCTCAGTATGAATTAGAAGCCGCAGTTATTGCTGCAAACCAGGAAAAAACTAAATCTATGTTGCTAAGTACCCAAGAAATTGATAAGTGTTCAAATCCATTAGTTAATTTTTGTGAAATCAAAAGTCCAGTTTATCCCGTGAATTTAAGTAAACTTTGTGTTATAGCTTTATTTGCCAATAAAGAAAATTGGAAAACAAGGTGTACAGTGAAGGTTCGACCAAACACAGTTTTGCCTATGGCAACCTATTTGACCGATAGTATGTGGGCAGTTACAACTATTAATGAATTTAGAATCACAATTAGATGTGATGACAAAACAAACATGTTGACGGATCAGATAATTAATCCACCTACTACTATAATTAATTTAAAGCGTACTTGTACTGCTACGAGTGATCATTTAACCTTATTACCTACTTATCAAATGGAAAGTACATTTTTAACAGAAAAACGTTTGATAGATTTTTAAATACCTTTCAAGTACTGAATACAAGTTTATGGGAACCCTTTCATGCTGCTTTACCAAATTTTACTAAGCTTGAACTACCATAAGAACTAAAGGCGATTAAACAAATCCCTATGAATGCTTTGATTGAAAAACTTAGAAATTTAAGGGGAATTGAAAACGACTTTGAATTTCCATATTGGGGAGTAGGTCTATCCATGGGTTTGGGTGCGATATTTATTGGAATAGCTATATTTTTGTACTGTAAATTTTTTAGAAACAAGTCTTAGTTAGCCAAAAAGAAAGGTGTAAGTTCAGGTTCTAATGCCACGAACGATGGGTACCAAATGGTGTCAACGCAAATGGTTGGGACAGTACCTGATTCCAGCGAGAAGATTCCCTCTGCACCATTATTCAAAGACGATGCAAAACCGAAGACCGATGCGACCAGTCTCTTGAGAAAGATGTACCCAGAGCTAGATACGTCAACTACAACGTAAAGGACTAGATTGTAAACCTTACAACATAGATGACCGAATCCACTAGCTGATGACGAACCGTGTAAATAATTTTAAGATGACCCTATGAACTGTGTAAATAGAATTGTATAAAGACTTGCGTTCCTACCCAGTATTGAGGAACAACATACTATGATGGTGACGGAAATAAAATATGAACTATGTATACCGAAATATTGAACTTATGATTCGAATGAACTATGTGTAAATATATCCAGCTTTTGGGCTTAATGAATTCAATGAACTTTATATATCCAGATATTGGACTTACAGAACTTTATAAACTTTAGATGTGTGGTGATGGTTACCGGAAACCTAACAATGAACTATTTATAGTAACCTACAGGAAAAAAAACTATCGTATTTTACCGAACTTTCGTTCTATTTGGATGAAAGGCATTTGTAACACAATGTGTTTCATAACAATAATTATCAAGGTGTAATCAAACATAGCATTACTGAAACAACTACATTTACCCTTTAGACACTTAATAACATTGTGTACGAATATTATAGACATATACCCTGCAGCCAGTAGATGACAATGTCCACTGTTTAATAACATGTATCCTTCAGAGGTTAATTGCATTGTTTGACAATTAACCCCAGACAAGTATTATTCAACATCAAGACTACTACGTAACCTGCCAACAGCTATGGGCCATTGTTTATGGCCCACTGGACTATATAAGATCCCTCAATGGACTTCAAGGACACAATTCGACAACACCAGAATTCGTCAGATCTCGGCCAGTGTCACAGTGAAAAACATTATTTGAACTATTTGAACTATCTTTGAAAACTTGTAAATTAAGTAATAAATTCTAATTTGCCAAGTTTTATCTTAGACTTCATTACACAGTACTTCTTTAACAAAAGATTCCACAAGCACAAAGTACATCTATTGCTTCAACATTTCCAACATTCATTTACAAACAAATTTCAAAAACGACAACTCCAAGTACCATTGAAAACAGTTTCAACACTCAGTGCAATCCATGGCCATTTTTTATATTATCTATAATAACTACAATCACATTAGCAATTTTTACAATCTATTTTTACAAAAGGTCTACAAATAGCAACCATACAAAAGTCTTACTTGAAATTACAAATGGGTTATCATGCATCACCATGCCATTAGTCACATTATCCTACAGATTGGGATATAACAGTACCAGAGACAATAACAAATATGAGAATATCAGGAACATTTATCACAAGGTTACATGCAGATTGGCATGCTTTTTCTATTCATGGGACCAATACAAAACATGAAATATCATTACCACAATACATTACAATAAATCCATACTGCTAGAAAGATACGAAAGATTTTAAACACGCCATTCTTTTGTCATATCTTGCTCACACATCACAACCATTTTATGATATTAAAATAGAAAAAAAACCTTGCTTTTATATATCAAGACTTGTATGCAGCAGAACAATGCCTTTTTGTTACTATTCATGACTTATGGTAAAAATCTCAATGTAACTTGTGTAAAACTATCTTTCTTACAAAAAGGGGAAATATTTATTTTTACTTTTGGAATTATCAAGAATTTTATTTTTCTTCGGGTCGAAGAAATTTTCGACCGGGTGGGAAATATGTGACAGTGAAAATTTAGGTGCAACTTCATGCCTCAACAGCTGCATTCAAACTTTAATAACTTAAAGAAATTTGCATTATTTGTTTCAAGTTAATATGTTTTATATATGAACTTTTTAGTATGAAAATCTTTTATACAATCTTTATGAATCATTATAATTTAAAGTAAATTATCTTATTTCGTTATCTTATACTAATAGTCACGAAACTTATCATTTATAATCCTTAGCAAGTTATCTAAAGACGCAGGACAATAGATCTAAATAAGTTTTTATCTAGACAAAGTGGTATTACGTAATCTTGGGTTATTCCCTTATTTAAATTTAAATAATCCGTTTTAAGTATAAAGAAAAGTTCAGGTGATATTTTTTGTTAGCGTCCCCCTATATGACATGGGGCCAGCAAAAGGATATTATCTTATCAAACCCTTTGTTAGCATGCAAAGCAAATGTTGTCGAACCTCACATGGAAACTATGTAGGATTTGTTAATAAGCGTCAGTGTTGGTCAGTGTGATTTGGACCAGCACTGAATAAAGTTGTATTTAAATTTTTAAAAGCTTGTTTTTATTAGTCTCACAAGCAGCAGAAGATCAGTAAACATATACATAAGAGCACCATCACTGCATTCAGTCATCATTAACACCCAGTAGATACACAAAACCTCATTCACACTAAGTTGAATTAGAAAGTATTACATTTGTTTATTGTATTTGGTCATTTATGAACATAAAAACATTTACAACATCAATTTTGATTTTTATAAAGAGCATTTAACTCTCATTCTGCTTCTATTATCTTTTAATTTATACCTGAAACTACAATCACTAGCTCAAAATATCACACATGTATGAGAATGAATTTAATTTGAAACATATTTTATTGATAATAATTGAAATGTTGTTAATATTTAATTGACTTATATTCTTTAAAAGAAGAAAATCAAAATCACATTTTACATATTTAATGATGGAGATTACTACTGGAACTTCTTATCTTAAAGTTCCTCTGGATCTATTGGAAATTAATATGCCACCCGCTGTAATCACTTGAGGTCATGGGTACTTTTCAATCAACTTTATTGATTCAATGGGAAAAATTTCTAATCAAAAACATTACTGACAATTCAATAAATGTTCCTAAAATTATCAGATTGTCAATCTTCCAAAGTTTGCAATTGAAACAAATTGTACAACAACCATACTCTGTTTATATTCTTCTAGTACATCAAAACTTATTTAAGACTCAGAATCATGATTAAGGTCTTGTCTTGCCTGGCAAATTTTCTGCCTTTTTTCCAATAAATTTAGTGATATAATAATGGGACACCAAAGCATGACTTGTGTCGTATATTCATAATAAAGGACACAAATACCAGAATTCATCTACAGAACCACCGTTTAATATGGAGCAACAAACATTGCGCAACATATTCGTTACATCTTGGAACAATATCGTGTGCTATTGCATGGATAATTCCGTCATGGATTATGTGTTATACAGCAATAACGTGTTTGTTATAAGAAAAGTGAATGTGTTATGTGTAAAATGAACTAGAGGCTCTCAAGAGCCTGTGTCGCTCACCTGACTCTACTTTGGTTTTGGAAATCATGTAAAAATAGATAAAAATCATAACAGATACCCAAATAATGACTGAGGCCAAATTTGGTTTAATATTGGACCCGTAATTTAATAGAAAATCCTGGTGGCCATCTTAAACAGTAAATCGGCAAAAAAAAAAGTAGCAACACTCCATCAGCACCTCGTAAGGAACAGACATTTGTATGTATTTCCCATAGGGTCCTATCTTAAACTAAGTTCCCCGCTGGCCGCCACCTTGGATGATGGATCGGCTTCAAATTGATGATTGATTGAATGTTGGTTGCTTAACGTCCAGTGGCAAATATTTCATGCATATTCAGGACGAGAACAAATTAACAATAAATACAAAAGAGGTTCTGTAATAGAGGCGTCTGGGATTGAGGTCGGAGAAATTTAAACTGACACGGGAAATGAGGGTAGATTGGATAGGGACAGAAATTTAGCCTTGCAACAGGTCACCTACGGACCCCTCAAAGAGTTGTTGCAAGGGTTCTTAACGTGCAAAGAGCGTGGCACTCTCTTTACACGATTGATTGATTGATTGTTGGTTGCTTAACGTCCAGTGGCAAATATTTCATGCATATTCAGGACGAGAACAAATTAACAATAAATACAATAGGTAGGTTCTGTAATAGGGGCGTCCGGGATTAAGGTCGGAGAAATTTAGACTGCCACGGGAAATGAGGGTATATTGGATAGGGACAGAAATTTAGCCTTGCAGCAGGTCACCTACGGACCCCTCAAAGAGTTGTTGCAAGGGTTCTTAACGTGCAAAGAGCGTGGCACTCTCTTTACACGAGGCATCGGATTTAACGTCCCCATTCTGACCGGACGTGGCTGCAAATTTGTACATCCCGCACAGCCAAACGGACGCCCCACTTTAGCAAGGGTTTTACTGCCGGTCGGAGGAAGACCAATGGTGACCATACTTCTATTCCCCAGTCGCCCTTGGGGATCTCTTTACACGAGGCATCGGATTTAAAGTCCCCATTCTGACCGGACGTGGCTGATAATTTGTACATCCCGCACAGCCAAACGGACGCCCCACTTTGACGAGGGTTTTACCGCCGGTCGGAGGAAGACCAATGGTGACCATACTTCTATTCCCCAGTCACCCTTGGGGTGATCGGCTTCAAAGTAACAACACTTGGTCAGCACCTCATAAGGAACATTCATGTCGTTTGGTTTCATTCCATTCAGTGGTTCTCTATAAGAAGACATTTGTATGTATTTCCCATACGGTCCTATGTTAAACTAAGTTCCCCACTGGCGGCCATCTTGGATGATGGATTGGCTTCAAAGTAACAACACTTGGTCAGCACCTCATAAGGAACATTCATGCCATGTTTGGTTTCATTCCACTCAGTGGTTCTCTAAAAGAAGACATTTGTATGTATTTCCCATAGGGTCCTATCTTAAACTAAGTTTCTCGCTGGCGGCCATCTTGGATGATGGGTCGGCTTCAAAGTAACAACACTTGGTCAGCACCTCATAAGGAACATTCATGCCATGTTTGGTTTCATTCCACTCAGTGGTTCTCTAAAAGAAGACATTTGTATGTATTTATCATAGGGTCCTATGTTAAACTAAGTCCCTCGCTGGCGGCCATCCTGGATGATGGATCAGCATCAAAGCAACAACACTTGTTCAGCACCTCATAAGGAACATACACGCCATGTTTGGTTTCATTCCATTCAGTGGTTCTCTAAAAGAAGACATTTGTATGTATTTCCAATAGAGTCCCATGTTAAACTATGTTTCCCACTGGCGGCCATCTTGGATGATGGATCGGCTTCAAAGTAACAACACTTGGTCAGAACCTCATAAGGAACATTCATGCTATGTTTGGTTTCATTCCATTCGGTGGTTCTCTAAAAGAAGACATTTGTATGTATTTCCCATACGGTCCTATGTTAAACTTAGTCCCCTGCTAGCGGCCACTTTGGATGATGGATCGGCTTCAAAGTAACAACACTTGGTCAGAACCTCATAAGGAACATTCATGCCATGTTTGGTTTCATTCCATTAAGTGGTTCTCTAAAAGAAGACATTTGTATGTATTTCCCATAGGGTCCTATGTTAAACTAAGTCCCCCGCTGGCGGCCATCTTGGATTATGGATCGGCTTCAAAGTAACAAAACTTGGTCAGCACCTCATAAGGAACATTCATGCCATGTTTGGTTTCATTCCATTCAGTGGTTCTCTAAAAGAAGACATTTGTATGTATTTCCCATGGGGTCCAATGTTAAACTCCCCCCGCTGGCGGCCATCTTGGATGATGGATCGGCTTCAAAGTAACAACACTTGGTCAACACCTCATAAGGAACATTTATGCCATGTTTGGTTCCATTCCATTCAGTAGTTCTCTGAAAGAAGACATTTGTATGTATTTCCCATAGGGTCCAATGTTAAACTAAGTCCCCCGCTGGCGGCCATCTTGGATGATGGATTGGCTTCAAAGTAACAACACTTGGTCAACACCTCATAAGGAACATTCAAGCTATGTTTGGTTCCATTCCATTCAGTGGATCTCTGAAAGAAGACATTTGTATGTATTTCCCATAGAGTCCAATGTTAAACTAAGTCCCCCGCTGGCGGCCATCTTGGATGATGGATTGGCGTCAAAGTAACAACACTTGGTCAGCACCTCATAAGGAACATTCATGCCATGTTTGGTTTCATTCCACTCAGTGGTTCTCAAAAGAAGACATTTGTATGTATTTATCATAGGGTCCTATGTTAAACTAAGTCCCTCGCTGGCGGCCATCCTGGATGATGGATCAGCATCAAAGCAACAACACTTGTTCAGCACCTCATAAGGAACATACACGCCATGTTTGGTTTCATTCCATTCAGTGGTTCTCTAAAAGAAGACATTTGTATGTATTTCCAATAGAGTCCCATGTTAAACTATGTTTCCACTGGCGGCCATCTTGGATGATGGATCGGCTTCAAAGTAACAACACTTGGTCAGAACCTCATAAGGAATATTCATGCTATGTTTGGTTTCATTCCATTCGGTGGTTCTCTAAAAGAAGACATTTGTATGTATTTCCCATACGGTCCTATGTTAAACTTAGTCCCCTGCTAGCGGCCACTTTGGATGATGGATCGGCTTCAAAGTAACAACACTTGGTCAGAACCTCATAAGGAACATTCATGCCATGTTTGGTTTCATTCCATTAAGTGGTTCTCTAAAAGAAGACATTTGTATGTATTTCCATAGGGTCCTATGTTAAACTAAGTCCCCCGCTGGCGGCCATCTTGGATGATGGATCGGCTTCAAAGTAACAACACTTGGTCAGCACCTCATAAGGAACATTCATGCCATGTTTGGTTTCATTCCATTCAGTGGTTCTCTAAAAGAAGACATTTGTATGTATTTCCATGGGTCCAATGTTAAACTCCCCGCTGGCGGCCATCTTGGATGATGGATCGGCTTCAAAGTAACAACACTTGGTCAACACCTCATAAGGAACATTTATGCCATGTTTGGTTCCATTCCATTCAGTAGTTCTCTGAAAGAAGACATTTGTATGTATTTCCCATAGGGTCCAATGTTAAACTAAGTCCCCCGCTGGCGGCCATCTTGGATGATGGATTGGCGTCAAAGTAACAACACTTGGTCAACACCTCATAAGGAACATTCATGCCATGTTTGGTTCCATTCCATTCAGTGGTTCTCTTGAAGAAGTCCAAAATGTAAAAAGTTAACGACGACGACAGACGACGGACGCCAAGTGATGAGAAAAGCTCACTTGGCCCTCGATTTAAAAAGATTTATTTAGAGTTTATTTAATAAAACTAAATAAAAATGCACGAATGATTTACTTTAACCAAACAAAGATAGTTTTATATACTAAATTTATCCCAAGGTTAGTAGTTGAAGTCTCAACAAAATTCTTTTCTTTGGAATATACATAGTATTATTTGTCATTGATCCTTGCATGCTTAAAATAACATTCAATGATTTGACATCATTTATTGATCAAGATGTATATGTATATTTTCAATCTAGCCTTTTAATTTCATTTATTTTATTAAAATTATTTTTGATATTGTTTACATAGACGTTCAACCGCACATATTTGTTTCCTCAATCCAGGGAAAATGCTATAAAGAACATATTAGATGTAGAGACATTTTTTTTCAAACCTAGAACAAAACTAGTAAAAAGAGCTTATAAAATATTCCGTGCAGGTATTGAACCAAAAATTATTTACATAATGGCAGGAATATTTGTATAAAAGGTAAAGCTCCATTATATGAAGAAAGTTTTTATATTTTAGATTGATTGATTGTTGGTTGCTTAACGTCCAGTGGCAAATATTTCATGCATATTCAGGACGAGAACAAATTAACAATAAATACAATAGGTAGGTTCTGTAATAGGGGCGTCCGGGATTAAGGTCGGAGAAATTTAGACTGCCACGGGAAATAAGGGTATATTGGATAGGGACAGAAATTTAGCCTTGCAACAGGTCACCTACGGACCCCTCAAAGAGTTGTTGCAAGGGTTCTTAACGTGCAAAGAGCGTGGCACTCTCTTTACACGAGGCATCGGATTTAACGTCCCCATTCTGACCGGACGTGGCTGCAAATTTGTACATCCCGCACAGCCAAACGGACGCCCCACTTTAGCAAGGGTTTTACTGCCGGTCGGAGGAAGACCAATGGTGACCATACTTCTATTCCCCAGTCACCCTTTGGGGTTTATATTTTAGACGAAAATAACAAATTATCATCTATTGAAAATACTTTGAATCAGACAAGGTTAAAATTATAATCTATTAATTGTTAACTTGTTTGTGTAACCATCACAACCAGGATTTATCAATATATTCATAGACTTGTATGCAAAATGAACTCAATGCAATTGTTCATCAACTGAACAAATTTATCACTGCCTCAAATGAAGATAACAATATGGTAACACCATTTTCTTTTCACGTTTGTTCACAAAAGTATTGGTGAAAGATGTTATAATAGTTATTCAAAAATCCAAAGGTCATGTGACCAAAATTTTGATTTGGCGGCACTTGATCTTTGGAACCTGAAAATAATGCATCTTTACTTACAAAACTTCTGTCCATTTTAATTTAAGGTGAGTTAATGTAAAATTTAATTAAATACATGATTTAGAAGTAAAAAAAGTTAATACTCAATTTATAAATAATTTGAGTCAAGATTTCAAAACATCTGTCGTACTATATGAATACATTGTATATACAATTTAAAAAATGGACCAATTTTCTTAGAATAAATCTTGTAATGATAAAAGCTTCAAATTCAGATTGAATATGATAATAAAAGAAAATACATAACTTTACTATTTATTTTCATTTAACAAGTCTCACATACAGCATTTTTTATTAGAAATTATAAGTCTCTTTTTCAACATGCCTTGTTGAGAGTTTTAAGCATCACATAAGATTAACTAGATACTAGTAACTTGAATTTATGAAAAGAAAATTATTACGACACAACACGTATTTCGTATTGTAAATTATCTGACATGTTTATATAACTATATTTTTAATGAAATAAATATTAAATAAAAGTTAAGAGTTAATTCCCCTTTGAAATGAGTTATATGCGAGATTATAAAGGGTGATCATTGTTTATTAATTTATAACTGCATGATTTATTTATTGAGTGATTGTTACTGTCAATAATAAGGTGCTTAACAGAGCCAATACATTTACAAATCATAATGATTGAAAGTAAATGATTTGAACAGATTTTAAAATGCTCAATTAAAGAAAAAGTCGGTGGTTATTTTCAGTTCTAGATCACACTTTAAAAAAAGTTACGTGTAGTCCTATGCATAGGTGTAAACGTCAGTATTGAATATGATATTTATCAATGCAACAGACAAAACTGATCCAGAAATAGAAGTCCCAAAGAAAAACCATGAATATGATATTTATCAATGCAACGGACAAAACTGATCCAGAAATAGAAGTCCCGAAGAAAACCTGGAATATGATATTTATCAATGCAACGGACAAAACTGATCCAGAAATAGAAGTCTCGAAGAAAACCATGAATATGATATTTATCAATGCAACGGACAAAACTGATCCAGAAATAGAAGTCCCAAGGAAAACCATAAGAAATAACATTTGACAATTCATGTTGGGGAGAGAAAAATCCAAATGTTTGCGTCCACCTTGAATTTGTGATTGCTGAGTCGCCACATCATTATGTTTTCACGGTGAAGCAGGTATGTTTCATCAAAATCCATTAAGCAGTTGAATAGATATGCCACGGGAAATGAGGGTATATTGGATAAGGACACGCAATTAGCCTTGCAACAGGTCACCTATGGACCCCTTAAAGAGTGGCTGCAAGGGTTCGTAACGTGGAAAGAGCGTTGCACTCTCTTTACACGAGGCGTCGGATTTAACGTCCCCATTCTGACCGGACGTGGCTGCAAATTTGTACATCCCGCAGAGCCAAACGGACGCCCCACTTTGTCGAGGATTTTACTGTCGGTAGGAGGAAGACCAATGGTGACCATAGTCACCTGTGGGATGAGCAAAGGAAGAATGCAGAATATTAGATAACATCAATCTAAAGCAGTCGACACCTACTTTAATCGAATTCTCGCCCAAATTGTGGACAACTGTGTGGATAGCTGTGAAGGCAGTTGTGTCGGCGGATGTGTCAACTGTTGACACAGTTGAAGATGCATTGTCAATCAGCCACTTCTTCTGTTACCAAGTATGTGGAAGAGCTTTGTATAACAATCATGAAATGGTTAAGGGAAAATATCCTTTCCTGGTTTCTCTAAAAATCTTACAAAGCACAATTAAGCATGTTCATTTGATACTATATCAAAAAGTTCAAAGCTCAATTGTTGCAAGGGTTCTTACGTGTAGTACTATAGGAGAAATAGGATGTAACGTCCCCATTCTGTCCAGACGTGAGTACTTATACATCCCGCAAACCAAGGGTTTTACTGCTGGTCATTACTAATGATATTGGATAGACTTATGTTTTATAAAGAATGAATTTAAAACATGTTCTAAGTTAATTCGTCGTTTTATTAAAATAATCAATATGTGATCCTATTTATGAAACAAGTAATGGAAAAAAGTGCATGGAACGTGTGCTTTCAAATCGTTGACACAGGGGTTTGACGCTGTGGGAATTTAACAATAGGTTAAATGTTTGTTTTAGTGTGATATTTATACACCATGCAGTCAACATTGTTATTTAAAACAAACATTGCTAAACTCATATTATATTACGATTGTAAAAGGTTGCAAACTAAAGTAATATTTATCAACAAGAAGATATAAGTACATATATGTGTCGTTGAATTAATATTTAAAATTTATTATGAACTCATAGCGAAGTGAAATAGTAACTGTTGAAATCATTGCACATTTATACCGACTCGCTATGTATATAGTTTGAACTGAAACTCAACGGAATTTTCAATATAGAGAATTTGTTGGGTGTCTTCCGCAGTTATAACGTTCAATTAATAAGAAATAGATTTGGTTCATGAATGGAGACCAATTAAAAAGGTAATAACACAGATATATTCTCACCTTTTGGTTTTAAGCTGAAATCCTGAACATCATATTTTTACAGGAAATATTAAATGCATGATTACATAATGTCGCAGAACAAAAAACATCACTATTTTGGTTTGTGATAACATAAGGTTTTTTGATGAATTTTTACTTCAGATTAAATTTCTAAAGACCAAGAATGACTGGGGAATAGAAATACGTTCACTATAGGTCTTCCGTGCAACAGTTAAGCTCTCGACAAAGTGGGGCGTGCATTTGGCTATGCGGGCTGAATAAGTACACAAGTACGTCTGGTAAGAATGAAGATATCTAGTGTTGACATGAGTGTCACGCTCTCTGCACGTTAAGACCCTTGCAACAATCATTTGAGGCTTTGGCTAACTCAGCTGTGTATTTTTATGTGTTGGATTAAGTTGTTTTATGTAATGTATCCGTTTTTATTCTGTAGTTAGTCCCCACTTCGGTTTTATCATGTATATCTATTATATAGTCATTTTATAAAATTTACTGTTTGCATAAGTATATAATATTCTAAATAATAAGGATGTTCTTGTCCGAGGCAGAAAACCCTGGCCGTGTTAGGCGCAACTTTTTTGGAAGTTTTGGTCCTCGGTGCTCTTCAGCTTTGTACTTGTTTTGGCTTTCAAACTTTTTTCATCTGAGCGTCACTGGTTAGTCTTGTACACAAGACGCACGTCTGGCGTATTAAATTTTAAACCTAGTACCGTTTGTTAGCTATTATTCGTGTGTTTCGTTGTCCTATATGTTCTCCCATTTATTTGTATTGTAGTCATGTCATGTAATGTTGTCATTTTAATGTTATATTTAACATTGCCATAAAAGCGGGAAGTTTTGCATGCCACAAAACCAGGTTCAACCCACCATTTTTTTCTTAAAATGTCCTGTACCAAGTCAGGAAAATGGCCATTGTTATATTATAGTTCGTTTCTGTGTGTGTTACATTTTAATGTTGTGTTTTTGTTGTGTCGTTATTCTCCTCTTATGTTTGATGCGTTTCCCTCAGTTTTAGTTTGCAACCCGGATTTGTTTTTTTTATCTCTATCGATTTATGAGTTTCGAACAGCGGTATACTACTGTTGCCTTTATTTAGGGGCTCATCGGTGGTCTGTTGCAAGGCTAAAATTCTGTCCCTATCTAATATACCCTAAATTGTCCGTGGAAGTCCAAATTTGACCGACCTTCATTTCAGACAGCCTCTGTTACATGACCTTCCTACTGTATTTGTTGTTAATTTGTTCTCGTCCAGAAGATGCATGAACTATTTGCCACTGGACGGAGCGGATAGTGAAATTTCCTTTGGAGTATAGTTACCGCAGGGTGACTACTTATTTTTTTTCGCGTTTCGTTTGTTTGTTGGTTTTTTAACGTCTAGTGTCAAATTTTTCCTGCATGTATGATGAGAACAAACATTTACGGAGATGTTGTTTACCTTGCCCGGAAATTTAGAAACGATCCTGGAAAATCCGCTCCAAGCTAAATTAGACAAATGAACAAACATTACCAAAGTAACACTAGTCAAGTGAAGAGAGCTTTTAGCCAAAATCAGCAGCAGAGCATCTGAAGAGCCTTTGTTATTTTAAGAAACGGTAGCAGGATTTTACAGAAACTCCCTAGGACAAAGTGTCCTCATGTTTTAAAGATGAAACTTGGACCACATGACAATTTCATGCTTCAAATAAAGATTAGCCTCTTTATGAAGAGACGTGCAAGACTATTGTTCTTCCACACGCTCCACGTCTCAGTGTTTTCTATACATTTCGTGCAATTTCCATATATTTGAGATAACGTATCCACATAAAACTAGAAAATGTTCATATCCACCCTGTGACGTTCTAGTTCAAATTTGTTTCATTCTTTCCAAAACAATTTCACATTTGACAGCATTGAAAACGAGAGGCTTTAAATGTGAACAGAACAGTTGTCATCCATAATTTTTTTCATACAGATAAATTCTAAAATGGAAACAAAAAACTCACAGCAGAAGCAAAAGAGGACAACTTATTTAATGTCTTCGGTTCAATTTTAAGGTCTTTGTTCGACAGGGCAACTGCTAAAAATGTACAGAAACTAGCTAATCATGTCAATATTTTGATAAACAGAAACAGTATATATAAAGAAGCAATGACTCACCAGGATGAGCTACTTTCATCTTTCATGTCGAAGACAGATGCAAGTTTTCAAAATATTGTCAAGGGTGTACAACAAAACCATGATATGATGGTCAACGTCTGAAACCGCAAAATGTGTTGCTCATTTTGAAGATGTTAGCATGAAATTGTCTAATGTTCTTTTTGAACAAATTAATTCAACTTCTTCGGTTAACAAATATCTGGAAGAACTTAGTATAAGAATTGTTGAAATGGCTAAGGAAATTTATCTCCTTTCCTTGTTTCTATAAAAAATAACAAAGTACAATTAAGCATGTTCAGTTGATACTTGATGAAAAATTCAAAGTTCATGCATGTTCAAAGTTCATGCATGCTCAGGACGGGAACAAATTACCGATAAATACAACAAGTATTTCCTGTAATAGAAGTCGTCCAGGATGACCATCAGGGAAATTTTGACTGCCACTAGAAAATGAGGGTATGTTTGATACAGACAGAAATCTAGCCTTGCAACAGGCCACTCATCAATTGTTATGAGGGTTTTAAAAATAAAGAGAGCTTGGAATTCTTTCTATAGGAGGCATATATGTGTATGTAACGTCCCCATTATGTCCGGACGCGAGTAGTTATACATCCCGCACATCAGAGTATTACTGCTTGTCAGAAGGAGATCAAAAGTGATCATATTTCTATTCCCTAGTCACCCTAGAAGATAAAATGCCTTTGACCAATGATATTTGATTAATTTATGTTTCTTTGTGAGATGATGATTAAATTATCAATCAATATGTGATCTTATTAACGAATCAAGTGATGGCGCAAACATGCATGTAACGTGTGCTTTAAAATCGTTGACACAGGGGTTTGACGTGGTAAGAAATTAAGGTTCAGGTGGACCCTTCGTCTAAAATGGCTGCATTTTCACCTCACAATTTTCTCCGAGTACAGACAAACCTGTGCATCTGGAAAAGGTTTAAGGCATAGCATGCCCTAGATAAATAAAATTCAAATATATTTTGTTTTAGAAAATCAAAAACTTTACTGGATTTTACAGTGCACTTTTTTCTAAATCATACAATACATTAGAAATTTATTTATCTAGGGCATGCTATGCCTTACTCAGAGAAAATTTTGAGGTAAAAATGCAGCCATTTTAGCTAAAGGGTCCACATGAACCTTAACAATAGGTAAAATGTTGTTTAGTGTGATATTGCTACACCAGTCAACATTGTTATAGAGAACAAAATAGGCAAACTCGTATTACATGACCGTTTGTAAAAGGTTGCAAATTAAAGTAAAAATTTATTAATCAGAAGATATAAGGACATATCTACCAAAATGTGCATGCATGTGTCGTTGAATTACTATTTTAAATATAATATGAAGATATAGCGAAGTGAAATGATGCTTGTTGACATTATTGCATATGTATATCGACTCGGCTATGTAAATAGTCTCAACGGAATTTTCAGTATAGAGAATGTGTGGTTGCCATCCGCAGTTATAACGTTCAATTAATAAGAAATAGATCTATGTATCGGGTTTTAATTACATAAGTAACAACACAGGTATATTCTCACCTTTTGTTTGTAAGCTAAAATCTTGAATATTATATTTTTACAGGAAATATTAAATTAATAATTAGATATGTGGCAGAACAAAAATAACAACACAGGTATATTCTCACCTTTTGTTTGTAAACTAAAATCTTGAATATTATATTTTTAAAGGAAATATTAAATTAATAATTAGATATGTGGCAGAACAAAAATAACTCACTATTTGGGTTTGTGAAATATATAAATATTTTAAGGATAAGTTATGTATTTTTTCAAGAATTATTACTTCAGATTGAACTTCTGCAGCCCATGTGTGACTGGGGAATAGAAATACGTTCACTACAGGTTTTCTGCGACAGTTCAACTCTCGACAAAGTAGGGCATCCGTTTGGCAATGCGGGCTGGAAAAGTACGCAGTCACGTTGGGTATGAACGAAGACGAGAAATCCGACGTCTTGTGTCGACATGAGTGTAACGCTCTCTGCACGTTACGACTTTTGCAACAACTCTTTTAGGGGTTCATTGGTGGTCTGTTGCAAGCCTAAATTCTGTCCCTATCCGATATACCCTCATTTTCCCGTGGCAGTCCAAATTTCCCATTTTCATTCCAGACGGCCTGTATTACACGACTTTCCTACGGTAATTGTTGTTAATTTGTTCTCGTCCTGAACATGCATGAACTATTTGCCACTGGACGTTCAGCAAACAACAATCAATGGAAAAGCACGAAACATTTGCCAGTGGACGGATGAGGCTTGTGAAATTTCCTTTCAAGTGTAGTTACTGCCGGGGTTACTACTTGTTCTTTTAAACGCGAATAATTGTTGGTTATTTTACGTCTAGTGTCAAATTTAGCATGCATGTATGACGAGAACAAAGTAACGATAAAAACAATACGATTGTCCTTTACTAGACGTTTGGATGGTGATAACTCTTGAAAGGGGATTGTTGTTGTCTGGATACACTCTATTGAATTCACACAAAATGGTGTAAGCTTTGATTGCACTATCGTTGTTTAAAACACAGTACTTAGTAATTGGCTATATTTTTGTAATAGTATATGCTGCACTTATTCCCAAGATTTCGTTACTGTAATTAAATTATTTTGGGTGGGTCTTGTTATATACGCCTTCCAGGATGAAGGTCGGGGAAATTGTACTGTCACATTAAAAGGATGGTATATTTGATGGGGACAGCAATTTTAACTTTGCAACAGGCGATGAGTTGTTTCAAGGGATCTTAACGTGCACAGAGCGAGGCACTCTTTCTATACCATGCATTGGATTTAACGTCTCTATTCTAACACTTGGCTGCAATTGACATATGTAAATAACGAGAATATAAAATAAATACAATATTATAAATATCACATAGACTGTTACATATTGTAATTGCTTTTGATTGGTCCAGTGGCGAATATTTCATGCATGCTCAGGACGATAAGAAATTAATATAAAAAAATACAACAGATAGGTCCTATAATAGATGCCGTCCAGGATGAAAGTTGGGAAATGTGGACTGCCACTGGAAATGAGGGCACATTGGATACAGAAATTTTGCTTTGCAACAGGCCATCTACGGGCCCCTCTAAAAGCGGTTTCAAGCGTTCTTAACGCACGGATAGCTTGGCACTCTACACGAGGCATCGGATTTAACGCCTCTATTATGTCCGGACGTGAGTACTTGTACATCCCGCACCGCCAAACTGACGACTCACTTTGGCAGGGGTATTTTACTGCTGGCCGGAAGGAAATCAAAAGTGATCATACTTCTATTCCCCAATCAACCTGAAGGACACCTTGCATTATTCAATTAATGAAAGTTTCAATCACCTTGTGAGGTTATTAATGAAACAAATACTGAAACTTTAAGTGCATATCACATGTGTAACGTGTGCTTTATTATCGTTGACACAGGTTTTAGACGCTATGTGAATTTTAGAAATGGTAAATTGTTTGTTCTAGCGTGATATATACACAAGTCAACATTGTTATTTAGAACAAACACTGTAGTATTTGATTGTCAAACTCATATTATATTACGATTGTAAAAGGTTGCAAACTAAAGGGAAAAATTATTTATATGGAGACAGAAGGACAAGTCCACCAAAATGTGCGCATTTGTGTCGTTAAATTTATTAATATTTTGTATTTAAGATGAAGTCATTGCAAAGTTTGTTGGAATCATTGCACATATATACCGACTCGGGCTTTAAAATAGATTTAACTGAAACTACGGAGTTTACAGTATAGAGCCTTATGGTACTCAATATGAAATTGTCATCCGCAGTTTCAACGTTCAATATATTAACATAACTTTTTTATGAAAGGGGATTAATTACATAGGTAACAACACAGGTATATTCCAACTTTGGTTATAAGCTGAAATCTTGAACATCATATTTTTTGAAAATGTTAAAATAAGAATAAGAATAGTTTTATTTGTCAATCACGACGCCCATGAAGAGCAGAAAAATTAATACAAAGTATGATATATACATATGATTAACATTGATTACAGTGATGAAAAAATAAAACAAAAAACAAAAACATTTATTATGGTCTAAAAAAGACTTGTAATCATATATACAATGTCAAGTGTAAGGGACCAAAATTATTGATACGTATGCACAACCCCGTCTTCTTTTTTTATAATAGACTATAATTTATTACATCAAATAAAAAACATACATTATAATGATTTTAATGTATTGGACAACTAATTACAACTGGAAAGGTCCGGAGTCAGTATAGTTTTTTCCTCATTTTCTAAATAAAAAATTTAGATTATATATAAAAAAGAAGATGTGGTATGATTGCCAATGAGACAACTGTCCACAAGAGACCAAAATGACATAGAAATTAACAACTATAGGTCACCGTACGGCCTTCAACAATGAGCAAAGCCCATACCGCATAGTCAGCTATAAAAGCCCCGAAATGACAATGTAAAACAATTCAAACGAGAAAACTAACGGCCTTATTTATGTACAAAAATGAACGAAAACAAATATGTAACACATAAACAAACGACAACCACTGAACTACAGGCTCCTGACTTGGGACAGGCACATACATACATAATGTGGCGGGGTTAAACATGTTAGGGATCCCAACCTCCCTAACCGGGGACAGTGATATAACAGTACAACATAAGAACGAACTATAAAAATCAGTTGAAAAAGGCTTAACTCATCAGATGGACAAAAATACAAGTGGACGTGGCAGGGTACTTGTACATCCAAACAACAAAAGACACTAGGAACAGATCTGAGAGTACTGCAGTTATCTGACAGCTAGTTCAAAGCCACTAACAACTGATAAAAAATCATGCATCTAAGACTAAATTATCAATCCGTACACATCCAACATCCAATGGATTTAGTGTAAAGACGTCATAAACAGTCAGAGAAAACATGACCTTGTGCAATGCCAAGATACAGGTATCGACAGATTGTAGATCCATGAATGTGTATATGTATAAAACATACTAGTAATATTTAGTTTGCTTTTAATTTACTGATAACAAAATCAATATTTATACCAAAAAAACAATATTCAATGATCTTATTACAGTGTTGAATTGGTAACCTTTAGAATAAGTTTATTTAAAGGAGCGATAAGTTTACAAGGATCATTTCTAAATTTCGGGCACGGTTAACAACATTTCCGTAAAATGAGGATGTGCTATCCTGTTTGAAATAAGTTTTCTACAGGTACAACCAAACTTTAAAACCAAATCTTTATATCTATGGAAAAATTTAGTAAAGGTTTTAAGTAATTTATGGTAACGATATCCCTCCTGGTTTAATAATTTACCAGTAATACATAGATCACGTTCGTTAAAATCAAAAACGTCACAACAGACACGGGAATAGCGAACGAGCTGTGAAATATGAACACCGTAAGATGGTGCCAAAGGAACATCACCATCTAAAATGGAAAATTAACAACAGGAACGAAAATCGTCCCTTTTGTCGTAAATTTTAGTGTGGAGTTTCCGTTTAAAACCGAAATATCTAAATCTAGGAAAGGACAGTTATTACCGTTTAAATTTGATTTATTTAAAGTAAGTTCCTTGGGGTAAATTTCACCAGTATATTGAGAAAATTCTTGATTATTTAACGAAAAAATATCATCAAGATAACGGTAAGTGTTGTTGAATTTATCAATTAAATGCAATTTCGACGGGTCTTTACTGAGTTTAGTCATAAACTGTGACTCGTAACAGTACAAAAACAAGTCTGCTATTAAAGGGGCACAATTAGTGCCCATAGGGATACCTACAACCTGTCGATAAACTTTGTTGCCGAAACGTACATAAATATCAAGGAGAAAATTAACAGCTTCAATCATCTCATCACACCTCCAGTAAGTATATCTAGCATATTTACCTTTCTCATTAGAGAAGGCTTTAAATGAGTTGCAGCAAATATATTTGCATTCACCTTTACCAAACGACAATTTAATTAAATAGGAAAACTTTTGTTTGATAAGATAGTGAGGGAGTGTAGTGTAAAGAGTAGAAAAATCAAAACTGTCAACAGAATCAAAAGGACCATCAAAAGCATGTAATTTATCTAAAACATCCAAAGAATTTTTTACACTCCAAAAATAGTTTATACCACTATGTTCATATATTTTATTACAATAGTTTATGATAAGCTCTTTAATAGTAGTTAATGAACTTGTTAAAAGCACTGAAAGATTAGTTGTAGAACACTTACTAGAGGCCGAGATGAAACGATATTTAAATGGTTTTTTGTGTAGTTTAGGTAGCCAATACATAGTAGGGACCTTCAAATGTTCAGAAGAAGCCTTAAGCTTTGATGTGGTTGTGATATGTTTGTTTACTATATGACTCTCTGTGGAGCGGATGGACTTGAATGTAGATGAATTTAAAATTTCATTCTTAAGAACGTCCGTGTAGTATTTACGGCATACCACCACCACATTGTTGGCTGCTTTGTCGGCCGGTACAAACACAAACCGCTTTGAAAGTTCTTGAAGTTTATTTCTTATTCTGGAAATAGGTGTATTATGTACTCTATTACTTACTTCTAAATTATTTTCAAAATGTGATATTCTCTTATCTACCACATTCATATATTTATTTAAATAAGAATCAAGAGATTTTTTTTCAGATTTTCCCCGTTTACACCACTTTTTACAAAACGAGGAAAGAGCATCTTTGGTGACTTGACGACACTCTTTCCAATCTATTTTAGTTGGAGGACGATATTTTGGTCCTTTTTCAAAAGTTATAAACCTCTGTCCTGGACGATATTGAGGTCCCCTGTAATAACATGGCCATAGGGAACATATCTAAACTTCGACGATTCACAGTTTCAAGTTAAGGGAGTATTATTATCTACATTCACGTCTGATGTTACCGACGTATAATTAAAAATTAGACTTCTGCTGGGTTTTTTGTATGTGTATGAAATTATTGGTGGTTCTATGTTATCAAAATAGGGAGGTATAAAGTTTTGAACGGTAGAGTCATTAAATATACTAGATAAGTTGATAAAATCAATACCTCTGCTAATATATTTAATTTTCAGAAAATGACGTTTATGATCTTCAGGTTTGTCGATACGCGGGAACAGCCTTTGGTGGCAAAAAGCTGTAATTATACGCGAATATTCATACAGTGGGCTAAAGAAAGAGATGGTGTCACACTCTTTGAAAATATCGTGTAATTTACTAATGGGTATTTGACCCAGTTTACATAATAATTGATGCCTACCATTGTTTTTAAATATAGATAGGAGATTACCAAGTTTATAATTTATACGATGTTTAACTCGTTGATTTCGATTGATACGTTTGCCATGAGACCTATTATTTCGTTGTCTTTTATCAATAATATTCATGATATCAATAGAAGAAGTAGTAGATATGTTCCCTTGTCCAAGTATATTGTCATTTAGACCCAGGGGATAAGCTGTTTGAAGTCGTTTAATCCAAGACAGTTCGATAACTTTACGGGAATCTTCAAATTGTTTATGCGATTGCCCTTGTTGTTTCTGGACCGTTTCGAGCGGTTGAAATCTAATAAATTTAATATTGTGGTTGTGTTTACCTAAATTTTGATAAATTATACTTTTGAATTTCTTAGCTTTTCGGAAGCGGTATAGATGTTCCTGTGTTCGTTTAAAAAACTCCCGTCCTGTTTGTCCTACATATTGTATACCACACTTTGGCTTTGTTCATGTAACCAGATAAATGAGGCTTTGGGTTTTTCATGTAATGTCACAGGAAAAGACATTATACCTTCTTGTGAACATATTTGTCTGACACAAACAGTTAAAAGTATTATATAATAAAGACCAAAGTCATAAAGTCGCAGAACAAAATTACTCACTATTTTGTTTGTGAAATGTATATTTGTTAATGATAACTGTTAGGCTTTTTGAAGAATGATTACTTCAGATTGAACTTCTGCAGCCCAAGTGTGACTGGGGAATAGAAAGTCTTCTGCTAATCGACAGTTAAACTCTCGATGAGGGACCCGTTTGGCTATGCGGGCTGGATAACTACGTAGTGATGTAAAGTATGAATGAAGACGATAAATCAGACGTCTTAGGTAGTCACGCTCTCTGTATGTTATGAACCCTTGCAATAGCTTTCTGACGGGTCCGTTGCAAAGCACAATTTCTTTTCCTAGCTAATATATCATCAATTTCCAGTGGCAGTCAAAATTAACCCGCCCTTCATTTCGGACCTACCTACTGCATTTATTGTATAGGATTGTTCGTTTCATACCGAAGGTCGGTGGTTCCCTCCGGCTTCCACAACCAATAAAACTGACCGCCACAAAATAGCACAATAGTGTTGAAAGTGGCGTTAATCACCAATCAATCACACTGCATTTATTTTCAATTTGTTCTCGTCTTTGAAATGCACGAAACATTTGCCACAGGACGGATGAGGATTGCGAAATTTCCTTTAGAGAACAGTTACAGGCCGAGATGAAACGATATTTAAATGGTTTTTGTGTAGTTTAGGTAGCCAATACATAGTAGGGACCTTCAAATGTTCAGAAGAAGCCTTAAGCTTTGATGTGGTTGTGATATGTTTGTTTACTATATGACTCTCTGTGGAGCGGATGGACTTGAATGTAGATGAATTTAAAATTTCATTCTTAAGAACGTCCGTGTAGTATTTACAGCATACCACCCCACATTGTTGGCTGCTTTGTCGGCCGGTACAAACACAAACCGCTTTGAAAGTTCTTGAAGTTTATTTCTTATTCTGGAAATAGGTGTATTATGTACTCTATTACTTACTTCTAAATTATTTTCAAAATGTGATATTCTCTTATCTACCACATTCATATATTTATTTAAATAAGAATCAAGAGATTTTTTTTCAGATTTTCCGCGTTTACACCACTTTTTACAAAACGAGGAAAGAGCATCTTTGGTGACTTGACGACACTCTTTCCAATCTATTTTAGTTGGAGGACGATATTTTGGTCCTTTTTTCAAAAAGTTTTAAACCTCTCTGTCCTGGACGATATTGAGGTCCCCTGTAATAACATGGCCATAGGGAACATATCTAAACTTCGACGATTCACAGTTTCAAGTTAAGGAGTATTATTATCTACATTGACGTCTGATGTTACCGACGTATAATTAAAAATTAGACTTCTGCTGGGTTTTTTGTATGTGTATGAAATTATTGGTGGTTCTATGTTATCAAAATAGGGAGGTATAAAGTTTTGAACGGTAGAGTCATTAAATATACTAGATAAGTTGATAAAATCAATACCTCTGCTAATATATTTAATTTTCAGAAAATGACGTTTATGATCTTCAGGTTTGTCGATACGCGGGAACAGCCTTTGGTGGCAAAAGCTGTAATTATACGCGAATATTCATACAGTGGGCTAAAGAAAGAGATGGTGTCACACTCTTTGAAAATATCGTGTAATTTACTAATGGGTATTTGACCCAGTTTACATAATAATTGATGCCTACCATTGTTTTTAAATATAGATTACCAAGTTTATAATTTATACGATGTTTAACTCGTTGATTTCGATTGATACGTTTGCCATGAGACCTATTATTTCGTTGTCTTTTATCAATAATATTCATGATATCAATAGAAAAGTAGTAGATATGTTCCCTTGTCCAAGTATATTGTCATTTAGACCCAGGGATAAGCTGTTTGAAGTCGTTCAATCCAAGACAGTTCGATAACTTTACGGGAATCTTCAAATTGTTTATGCGATTGCCCTTGTTGTTTCTGGACCGTTTCGAGCGGTTGAAATCTAATAAATTTAATATTGTGGTTGTGTTTACCTAAATTTTGATAAATTATACTTTTGAATTTCTTAGCTTTTCGGAAGCGGTATAGATGTTCCTGTGTTCGTTTAAAAAACTCCCGTCCTGTTTGTCCTACATATTGTATACCACACTTTGGCTTTGTTCATGTAACCAGATAAATGAGGCTTTGGGTTTTTCATGTAATGTCACAGGAAAAGGACATTATACCTTCTTGTGAACATATTTGTCTTTACATGACACAAACAGTTAAAAGTATTATATAATAAAGACCAAAGTCATAAAGTCGCAGAACAAAAATTACTCACTATTTTTGTTTGTGAAATGTATATTTGTTAATGATAACTGTTAGGCTTTTTTGAAGAATGATTACTTCAGATTGAACTTCTGCAGCCCAAGTGTGACTGGGGAATAGAAAGTCTTCTGCTAATCGACAGTTAAACTCTCGATAATGAGGGACCCGTTTGGCTATGCGGGCTGGATAACTACGTAGTGATGTCAAGTATGAATGAAGACGATAAATCAGACGTCTTAGGTAGTCACGCTCTCTGTATGTTATGAACCCTTGCTAAGCTTTCTGACGGGTCCGTTGCAAAGCACAATTTCTTTTCCTAGCTAATATATCATCAATTTCCAGTGGCAGTCAAAATGAACCCGCCCTTCATTTCGGACCTACCTACTGCATTTATTGTATAGGATTGTTCGTTTCCATACCGAAGGTCGGTGGTTCCCTCCGGCTTCCACAACCAATAAAAACTGACCGCCACGAAATAGCACAATAGTGTTGAAAGTGGCGTTAATCACCAATCAATCACACTGCATTTATTTTCAATTTGTTCTCGTCTTTGAAATGCACGAAACATTTGCCACAGGACGGATGAGGATTGCGAAATTTCCTTTAGAGAACAGTTACTGCCGGGATGACTATTTGTTCTTTTCACGCTTTCCGATCGATTGTTTGTTTAACGTCTAGTGTCAAATTGTTCATGCATAAATGACGAGAACAAAATAGCAATAAAACAATAGGTTTGTCCTGTAATAGACGTTTCGTTTGGACGGTATTATCTCTTGAAAGGGGTTTGTTGTTGTCTGGATACACTCTATCAAATTCCCGTAATTTACACAAAACGGTTTAAGTTTGCATTGCACTATCGCAACCCCAGTACTTCTCAATAGCTATGTCCTCCGAGTAGTATATGTTATAGCTTATTCCGACGACTTTGTTACTGCAAGTTGATTATTTTGGCGGAATGGTAAGCAGATCCTGTTTCACATGTGGCACCCGTAGTGTTGCTCGTGTTAGTACAAAACCGAGTATAAGTCTTCTTCGGTACGTCACATTCGGGAAAAGGGGACGGGATTGTAATAACGACATAAGGAACTTATGCGCTATCATCTATGAACTACCCCAAGGGTGACTGGGGAATAGAAGTATGGTTACCATTGGTCTTCCTCCGACCGGCAGTAAAACCCTTGCTAAAGTGGGGCGTCCGTTTGGCTGTGCGGGATGTACAAATTTGCAGCCACGTCCGGTCAGAATGGGGACGTTAAATCCGATGCCTCGTGTAAAGAGAGTGCCACGCTCTTTGCACGTTAAGAACCCTTGCAACAACTCTTTGAGGGTCCGGTGACCTGTTGCAAGGCTAAATTTCTGTCCCTATCAATATACCCTCATTTCCCGTGGCAGTCTAAATTTCTCCGACCTTAATCCCGGACGCCCCTCTTACAGAACCTACCAATTGTATTTATTGTTAATTTGTTCTCGTCCTGAATATGCATGAAATATTTGCCACTGGACGTTAAGCAACCAACAATCAATCTATGAAACTGATATTCCATAACGGTCAACCAGCTCATGTGAGCAGCAACCCTCTATTATGGAAATGGTGATAGGAAATAAAAGCCCTAGAATATCGTATGCAGGCGCTGTTGGAATGATGCTACATAGAAATGAAAAGTTCACAATTGGGAAGCTGAAATCATCTCTTTTGTCGTAAAGCTTTGTTTTCAACTGACCATCATTGTCTGTCAATTTCTAGATGCAAGTTTAGATATGAGGCAGTCTTAACTCTATCTGTTGTATCCTTTGAATTAAGTTCGATAGGATAGATGCATTCAACATAGTCACCAAATTTAAATTATTTAGTCAAATGTCAATTCATTATACATTCAACAGAAAGTTAAAGTAGAAGAGTTGCGTGTGAATATACTCGACAGGAAGCAGATCAGTTAAAACAGAAAGCTGACACAGAGGCAAATATCAATATTTTGAACACACAACGAGAGTTTGCAGAATGCCAAAAGGGGTTCTGGACGACTGTATGGAAAGTAGCCAGAAAGAACATGAAGATTAACACTTGTCTGAGACTCCAGAGAAAAGAGTGAGACAGTTTGTCTTCGATCAAAGTAAAATCATGGATCCACAACCCATTGGTGATATCCTAGTCCCCAAAATTGATTATGTCATCAAAACTGATACGAAACCGAAACCGAATATTTATGATGATAAAAACAATCGAGATTATGATGTTTTACCAGTGATTCAGATTGCTTCAAACCATGTCCAAAAGTTGTGCCAACTGTAGACACTAAGTCTTGTCCATTGAATGCAAAGGCTGCCCCACATTATCATAGAACCATCAATAATTCTAGTGAGGAATTGGCAAAAATTTATCGTTAAAAAAGATCTTCTGATAATTCGGATACAAATTTTTGGAAAGTCAGGATATTTTCAATCGTTGAAAAAATCTTTTTCTGTCACTGTGAATGAGTTAAGCCTCTAAGCATCTGAAGAAGTTGATTAATTGGTGAAGTATCGTATCTTGGACCAGAGTTGACAAAGTCTGCTATAAGTGTCCGCTCAGCGAACTATTTGGACCCTGCCACGTGACAGAATATGGGAGCGACTCCAAGATTGTTGAATCTTCGATTAAGCGAAAACTTTTGTCTTCTCCCAAGATTACATACAAAGATCCAAAGCAGTTATATGATTTGTTGGACAAAGTATCAGAAATTGCAGCCTTTAAGGTGTCACGGTAGTATTTACATTCCGGAATTTAGGTTGCTCTTTTGTGTACCCTACTTAAGTCAATGTATCTGAACAGTGTGATTGGACAAAAAATACAGTATCTACTAAACATACTTTCCCAAACTGAGGAATGAATCAGGTGAAAATGAATTTTTGAGAATTTTTAAAATTTTGTATTCACTACATGATAAAAGACCTAAAAGCACTAGTGGCCTTAGGTTTATAAAAATAGCAAAAAAAGTAAACGGTCATGATACATATTCTGAATATTATAATGAAAGTACTTCAGTTTACTTTGTATGTAGAATTTTGGGCAGTGTTAGAATGTGGTGAAAATTCTAAAAAGGCTATCATTATCCCTATGGGTCAGGAAATACTACCGTGCCACCTTAAAACTTATGAACAGTATCGTCCATTATTTGCATATTTTGACTCATCTGCTGGAGTAAATTCAATTGTTGCAAAACTACCATATCACTTACTTGGGTCTACAGAAGCAAACAAATACAAGGTGTACAATTCTTCTTCATATCCATTAGTTAAAGTGTTCGAACCTTCCTACGAAAAATGGCTCGCATGAAAATTGATCCGTCATTAATTTATGAGGATACGGGTAAAACTCAGCTAAGGTGACGAACATGAAAAAACCAAAACAAAGACTGATTTGCCCGTTACAAGTCTACAATGTACCCGGGACACTAGCGACACTATCTGTCTGTTGCATATGACATGCAGAGAGCGTGACACTCTTACTACACGTGGAATTGGATTTAATGTCCCCATTCTGACCGGACGTGACTGCGTACTTGTACACAGCCAAACGGACGCCCCACTTTGGCAGGGTGTTACTGCCGGTCAGAAGAAGACCTGTAGTGACCATATTTCTATTCCCCGCAGCCACCTTTGGGGATGGGAAGTTGTGAATGGGTCGTTGTGGTAACAATTAGAAGTTTTTAATAATATGATTTCAGTGAACTAGTATATATAACAGGCCAAATGTTATCAGTAACAGAAAAGAAAATCGCCTTCAGTCCCGCCGTACATTTTACTGTAAAAATGGTAATCCTTCCTATGTAAAAACTTCTTTCTGTCTGAAATAGAAATCCATCCCTGCAAAAATCTGCTCCAATTCATGTATTTTCTGAAATTCATCCATAAACGTTTTGTTTAAGTACTATAACAACAGCATTATTTGTGTGTGCATGCAATGAATGAAGACTCGACAATAGTTTACCTGTAACATGAATCAAGAAAAACTGTTCCCGTTAGCGCTATAGATCACGTGCGGTCCGCTTGACGTTCTGGTCTGGACTGAGAAATTAAAATCAAATTTCTAAACATGCATTTAAATACAATTCTGTGCTCCCATAAATATGTGTACGAAAAAACATGCATGATCCGACATCAATGACCTGTAAATGAAAGAATATTAAATCCGTCAGCACAATCGTTAAACACAAGTCTGGTTTTGACGACATCCTCTGCAAAGAAATTTTAAAATGTTTGTGTATATCAGCTTGGTGACGTCACAATCACACCATCTGCAGCGCGTGCTACCTAATATAAAATGGGTTTTTTTCCCCTTTTCGAGAAGAATTAAAATGTGCACATAGATTAAAAACAAAAGATTTTCGAGAAGAATTAAAATGTGCACGTAGATTAAAAATTAAAGATCCGTGCAGGTCAGGTCCGATTTCCTTTAAATACAAAATTGAATACAGTGCACACACAATAAGTAAATAAGACACAAATTACGGGAAGCCTTATCAGAAAAAAAGAGAATATTTATAAAGGAAGATGCAAGGATATTTTTGTAGGGGTGTTTAAATCCTTGCATGTTCCTACAAATATCCCCCCAAGGGTGACTGGGGAATAGAAGTATGGTCACCATTGGTCTTCCTCCAACCGGCAGTAAAACCCGTGCCAAAGTGGAGCGTCCGTTTGGCTGTGCGGGATGTACAAATTTGCAGCCACGTCCGGTCAGAATGGGGACGTTAAATCCGATTCCTCGTGTAAAGAGAGTGCCACGCTCTTTGCACGTTAAGAACCCTTGCAACAACTCTTTAAGGGGTCTGTAGGTAACCTGTTGCAAGGCTAAATTTCTGTCCCTATCCAATATACCCTCATTTCCCGTGGCAGTCTAAATTTCTCCGACCTTAATCCCTTAGTCTATTACAGAACCTACCTATTGTATTTATTGTGAACTTGTTCTCGTCCTGAATATGCATGAAATATTTGCCACTGGACGTTAAGCAACCAACAATCAATCGATCAATCCTACAAATATCATAATTTAAATATAAATAAACTTGTTGCACGGACCCGTATTTCGCCTGTTCCTAAAGACTACGTTCCATGTGTTTAAACATGGCAACAAGGCTCTCAATTCTTTTTTCGCGTGTTCCTAGAATCAAGGTCCCAAATGTTCAAACACGGGAACTAGGCTATCAATACCTTTTTCGCGTGTTCCTATGGGCTAGGTCCTAAGTGTTTAAACACGGGAACTAGGCTCTCAAGTCCCTTTTCGCTTGTTCCTAGAGGTATCACGTGTTTAAGCAAAGTTATTTGGCTCTCAAGTCCTTTTTTGCGTGATCCTAGAGGCTCGGTCCCACGTGTTTAAACAGAGGAATTAGGCTCTCAAGTCCTTTTTCGCTTGTTCCTTTAGGCTAGGTCCCACGTGTTTAAACAGAGGAATAAGGCGCTCAAGGCTAGGTCCCACGTGGGGCAATATCCCTAATGCGCCTCAAAATGAGGAACTCAAAGTTGTGTGTAAACAAAAAATCTCTGATATTTGACATGTTTCTATTATAAACAAGTGACTGAGCTTAGCCATTTGTGTTGATTTGGAAAGTAGAGGAACATAGAATAAATGTGTAGAAACTATGGAGCTATTAAATGTGTTCAAAGTACTAAATTTTCAAAGAACTTATTGTGTTAAAAAAGGGATTTTTTACCACGAGGAGCCGCATCACGAAAGGATTTTCGGGGTATGTTAATTTACGGAAAAAGTAATCTCACTTCGTACCCCGAGAATTTAACCACATATGTGAAAATGTCTCAGCTTCGAAACGAGCCATCATACATATCCAAGTTAACGATATGGACTGAGCAACAGAAGAAAACGTTACCATTAACGCCTATGGGGAAACAATTGCGAATATTAACCCAATTTACAACAAGATTCTTAGCAGCTCTCAGACTGATTTATGAATGATTGCACCTTGTACACCAGAGAAAATTGTGAAAATGAAGGTTAGTTGTCTTTTATATATCCCTAGTTATCTCAGCTAGTTCTAGATAAACATTTTCTATAAAGATCAGCAACTATTTTCGCTTTTGAAATGCATTACTGGCACGGGGCTGAACACTTCTTGTAGGCACAATCAAAACTCTGTTTACCCGAGAGCACCGAAAGTCACTTGTTATTGACTTGAAAAGGCAGGAACTTCTTATGGAAACATTTATTCCAGTCTACAGGAATAATTTATTTAATCAAGGGAAATAACACACTTCATACGAGTAACATTAGATACATCATTACATACGTGCTTTAAACCAATAATGTGACCACTGGTCATTAGAAATGATATGCGAATAAACAGACAAACATGTCATAAGAAAATCATGAACTATTATATTTTAATGCACACAAGCAAATCACAAGATATTGTCTTTTCTCAGTGAAAACGGGGGAGGGTCAAACCTTTTGAAAACATAGTGCTGCACCTATTCAACTATTATAATTAAGCTACTACTCATTGCTTTTCATATAAATGGTTTAAATGAAGGTTGATAAGCCACAAGGGAGAAAGATCTCTCTCTTTTTGTGATAAAACTTTCAAGAATTAGATTTTTTTCTCTCTTAATAATACTTATGTATTTATATCAAATGATAACACAGCCTGAGTAAATTTTTTGTCTTATTTCAGTTTCAGACATATCATTACTATTTAACCTGAGACGGCAAACTAGAGGTTTTAAAAAGTTCTGAATAACTGGTAAGCATGTTCTTTTATTACGCAAGCTCTAAATTGTTTAATTTTGGTATTTATGCAATTCAAATTACAGTCAGTATGTTGAAAATATGCCGATATGAAAACTGTTGCTATGGTCTTGATATATCATAATGCTTAGTTACTGATCTTTTCGACTCGATATTTCGAGTTAAACCTTGAGGCAACTGTTCCTCATGTAACACTGCAAACTGTAATTAACATTATTTTGATCGGTCGTTATTTAATGACGTCATAATACGTGTGATGTCACAATGTTTCCTTTAAAACCTCGTGTGCATTTCTCACTGATAAAGGGTTTTCACTGAAATACATCTAAAAAAAACTTTTTTTTAAAAATAAAATAATGTGAAAGGACAAGTTTTGAAAATTTGTACTTCATTGCACTCTATATATATGATAAAAATGACATTCACAGTAGTTTAGAATGGTTTCTACAGTTGAAAATACCAGATTTCCACCGGTAAAAATAATTAAGTATTTTGGTGTTTTTTTTTATGAAATCCACATTTTTGCATAATTTCTCAGTCAAAATGCACTTTTAGGCACCAGAAAATTTTACTGAAACTTTAACAGGGTCTGTGTATTGAAATTTAAGGTTATCATCAGATGTTTTGTCCATATTATGATAAGTGAAGGTATACTGGAAGAAATTGATTATACATACACATTGTATTCAAAATAAATAAATATAGCGATAAAAGGGTCATTGCCTTATAGTGCTGAAACAACTTTATTTTTTTTTTCAGAAATGGACAAAAATACACATATTTATTCAGAAAGTCATACCGATGAAGATCACACAAGAATATTTGGAAAAATCAGAACTATGGATTTCAATATGGGTCAGTATCCCTAATGCGCCTCATAAATGAGGAACTCAAAAGTTGTGTGTAAACAAAAAATCTCTGTGTAGTGATATTTGACATGTTTCTATTATAAACAAGTGACTGAGCTTAACAGTATTCAATTCAAATTATTTGAATAAAATACTGTTTAAACTAAAACTGAGCTTAACCATTTGTGTTGATTTGGAAAGTAGAGGAACATAGAATAAATGTGTAAAAACTATGGAGCTATTAAATGTGTTCAAAGTATTAAATTTTCAAAGAACTTATTGTGTTAAAAAAGGGATTTTTTACCACGAGGAGCCGCATCACGAAAGGATTTTGGGGGAGGCTAATTTACGGAAAAAGTAATCTCACTTCGTACCCCGAAAATTTAACCACATATGTGAAAATGTCTCAGCTTCGAAACGAGCCATCATACATATCCAAGTTAACGATATGGACTAAGCAACAGAAGAAAACGTTACCATTACCGCCTATGGAGAAACAATTGCGAATATTGACCCACGTGTTTAAACAGGGTAATTAGGCTCTCAAGTCTTTTTTCGCTTGTTCCTGGAGGCTAGGTCCCTTGTGTTTAATTAGCCAGCCAATCAACTATTCAACCAACCAATCAAATAACCATGTTTGGAAGGGGGAAAACCGTTAACAATTGTTTTTAAACAATTGATTTATATTTTTAATTAATTTTGTGTTTTGACTTTGGTTCTTTCAATCATTGTTTTAATATTTCCTGTAAAAATATAATGTTCAAGATTTCAGCTTACTACAATCTACAGGTGAGCATATATATACCTGTGTTTTTACATGTAATCTTCATATTCGATTGCTATATCTACTAAATGAATGATTAAACTGCATATCAACTCGTGTCGACGTCATATAAACTGCTGTCAACTTTATATTAGGTTAATACATTAATTCAACGACATGAACACGCATGGGCTAATAGATATGCTATTATTTATGCTGATTAAATTCTAGTTTGCAAATTTTCATTGATTTTGGCGTTAGACGATCTCCCTGACGAGACGGAAGACCCGCTCCAACGTGTGCAAGATTTCGTCAAGAAACATCCTGAACAATCTGCCGTACAGGAAGTGACCGGCCCTCAAAAGAAAAGAAAAAAAAACTCTTGTTAAGATTCTGCTTGAGCCCAATCGTTGGTTATACTTAATGGTCAGGCCATTACACTACTGCTAATATACATTGACAAGGCCTTTTTGAGCTGGTCGGGACAGGATTCAACAAGTGTTTGACTTGTTTTCCGGGTGGTCACGTCCGGTCAAAATGGGGATGTTTAATCCGATGCCTCGTGTAAAGAGTTAAGAACCCTCGCAACAACTCTTTGAGGGGTCTGTAGGTGACCTGTTGCAAGGCTAAATCTCTGTCCGTATCCAATATACCTTCATTTCCCGCGGTTGTCTAAATTTCTCCGACCCTAATCTCGGACGCCTCTATTACAGTATCCAACTATTGTATTGATTGTAAATTTGTTCTCGTCCTGAATATGCATGAAATATTTGCCACTGGACGTGACGCAACCATTAATCAATCAATTCTGGGTGACCCTAGCCCTTATCTAAATGTAACTACCGATCAATGTAGCTTACTTTTATTACTGTTCCAATATAGGATTCTTTAGTCTTGTGTTCAGCTTTACAGACCCCCCCAAGGGTGACTGGGGAATAGAAGTATGGTCACCATTGGTATTCCTCCGACTGGCAGTAAAACCCTTGCCAAAGTGGGGCGTCAGTTTGGATGTGCGGGATGTACAAATTTGCAGCCACGTCCGGTCAGAATGTGGACGTTAAATCCGATGCCTCGTGTAAAGAGACTGCCACGCTCTTTGCACGTTAAGAACCCTTGCAACAACTCTTTGAGGGGTCCGTAGGTGACCTGTTGCAAGGCTAAATTTCTGTCCCAATCCAAATACCCTCGTTTCCCGTGGTTGTCTAAATTTCTCCGACCTTAATCCCAGACGCCTCTATTACAGAACCTACCTATTGCATTTATTGTTAATTTGTTCTCGTCCTGAATATGCATGAAATATTTGCCACTGGACGTTAAGAAACCAACAATCAATCAATCAGCTTCACAGATGATAAACAATGATGCATGGACAACATTGCCATGTAGGTGTTTATAAAAAAAACAGTCTGAACCTTATGCAATATGTAGTTGTGGACTGCGGTTCACAGAATTGGTATGTTTAAATGAAATTACTTGAATCATACTTTGGGGTGTGGATGGGTGCAATCACTACACCTAGCTTGTCGACTGTCTCTATCTATGAGGGTGTCAAAACCTGTCGGCATAACATACAGTCGTTCATGGTCTTCTTATCAGTCGATTTAAACGGATACTGGTACTGCCAGATCAATCCTAGGTTGCTTGGAATTTGCAGGACACTACAAGGAAATATGTCCTGTACCCTGTTTCAGAGTATTGAATACCCTGCCAATATTTTTTGAGTAAGGTTATCGATCTCAGAACGGAATGCGAGTTATTCGTAGACAGTTACCTACATACCATACATACTTGCCGGTGGAAGCTTTCAACGTGGCGTGGTGTTAACAAGAAGACATTAGTAATATACTTTTAGTGTACTCGTATAACAGACCAACCTTTATCGGTAACAATTACATTTTTCATTTCATTCAATCAATGTTTTAATATTTCCTGTAAAAATATGATGTTCAAGATTTCAGCTTACTACAATCTATAGGTAAGTGGGTTGCTACCCGTGTCGGTGGTTGACGAGATCCTTGCGGATTAGGGCTGTAGCCAGACTCCTTACGGTCAGAAAATACCCAGACGGACGAGACTAGAGTTCAATAAGCTGCTTTGGCTCCGATATCATCTAAACGGGAGGTCGGATGGACCCGGTCCGATCAATCGGCTGGTCATGTCGAGCCCTTTGGTTAATCCTCAACAACAAGCTTTCATATAATAATGTTCATTATATATACAGGTATTTAAATTAAGCTATTTATAGTTAGGATAACCGAAGAAGGCGATGGCTTATGGGTCAAACAAATGTTACGCTATTTCGCTTGTTGTATACGCTCTGCTTGAGTATACTATTCTTGGAACATCTGGTGCTTTCCGCAGTGGATCTTCGGTACTACTAGTAATTTTGGGGACGAGCTGCATATACTTGGAGCCCGTTTTCAGCATTAGCACTTGACCCCGGCTCGCCACGGAAACACAGGATCGCCCTTGTAGGCACTCCGAGGTGGGTGGATGACAAGAATGGTGAACCTTTCTCATTTCCTATGGCACGACAAAACCAACCCTCTAAATCAGCTTTAATAAATTTTAAAAAAATGTGATGATTCAGTGCCCTGTCAGGAAGATGACAGTTGGCCCCGATTTATTGTAATAAAAGGAACAGATGAAAAACCAATTTCAAAAATATCTCCCTTTGTGATTCATGAACAAATTCAAAGCGTTGCTGGCACAGTTAAAAAAGTTTCAAAAATGAGATCAGGGAATTTGTTGGTTGAATGTTGCAACAAAAGTCGTTTCAAAAATGAGATCAGGGAATTTGATGGTTGAATGTTCCAACAAAAGTCAATCAACAAATTTGCTGACATTGAAAAAAATTACAGACTTTCCTGTTTCTGCCTCTCCTCACAATAGTTTGAACAGTTGTAAAGGAATCATTCGAGACAGAAGTCAATATCTAGATGACCTTACCGTGGAAGAAATTAGTGATGAACTTTCAAACCAAGGTGTAACTGATGTTGTTAGATTTCAAATAAAAAAGAATGGAAATATAATCAAATTAAATACATATCTTTTGACCTTTAGAACTCCAACTCCTCCTTCATCTGTTACTTTAGGTTGCTTCGGCATCAGAGTTGACAGGTTTATCCCTAACCCAATTCGATGCTTCACTTGTCAAAAGTTTGGTCATGGAACCAAACAATGTCGTGGTACGCAGAGATGCTTCAAGTGTTCTGACGAAGGACACGAGGGAACAACCTGTAACTCTGAATCTTCTAAATGTGTAAACTGTGGTGAATCCCATTTTTCATCATCTAGGGACTGCCCTGTTTACCTTAAAGAAAAAAATAGAATTAAAATTAACACAGAAAGAAACATCATTTACCCAGAGGCTAAACAGATAGCTTCTGTTTCGAGTGATATTCTAGTTTCGAACAAACCATCGTACGCCGACAAAGTTGGCCGCTCATTCAGTCACAAGACTACACAAACTCGCATGACCTGACCAATTGATGCTGATACTTTTACAATGTTGCCTGTTGAAACAGAACCTTCCGATAAAATAATAAATCCAATAAAACCAAAACCTTCTAAACCAGTACTCAGTCAACTCAATCTTCCTTACAGAGCTCAATGTCATCACATAATAAAAAAAAAAAAAAAAATCAAGTAAAATAGATGCAGATAAATCAGACAGTTGGGGCAATGGATCTATCTGGGATCTTTCCGATGACATAGATAATTCATCCGTCTTAAGTCTTCCTACATCGTCTTCATCTCGTACAAAGTCTACAAAAGCCCCGTCTCCTCTTTGTTCTCCAGAACAGCAGAACGTTCCCAAAACGCCAGCAAATCAGTCCCCTCAGAAGTCTTCTGATAGGAGGTCGCGGGGTAGGGGTCGAGGCGGAGTAACACCAGCTGCGTGTAGTCAAGGAGATCGACGACTCTCCTCACACAATAGATTTGCCACACTTAATGATGAATCAGAAATGGAATGCGAAAGTGTTGTGCCACCCGAAAGATCACAATCTCAGGGTGATCGAAATAAGAATGCTGGCAAACTCGATAGCATTCGCCCTTCTATTCATAAACCATGACAAATATTATTCAATGGAATTGCCGAGGTCTTAAAATAAATCTTCTTGAGTTAACGCTTCTAGTTCAGACTTTTTTACCTATTGCATTTTGTCTTCAAGACACTCATCTGAAAGAAAGTGACAATGTATCTTTAAAAGGATACAACATCTATAGCACATTTTCCAAGGTAGACGAACGTGCTGCAGGCGGATCAACCATTTTTGTGAAGGACAACGTCATTCATAGCACAGTCCAACTCAACACAGATCTGCAGGCAGTTGCAATTCGTTTATCATTAGTTAAAACAATTACATTATGTTCTATATATATTCCACCTAATTCAAATATAGATAATGCTAAACTCAAAAACGAAGCAAGTCTCTTAATGCCAAAGGTAAGATCATTGAAGACTTTGTCTCTCAAGAAGGATTATGCATTTTTAATGATGGATCTAATACTTATCTTCACCCTGAAACGGGTCTTATTCTGCTATTGATATCACTATTTGCGATCCGTCTCTTCTCCTGGATTATTCATGGCGTGTCGATGATGATCTATGTGGAAGTGATCACTTCTCAATAATACTTGAACATCTTTTTACTTCTGCTCAACAGAGAGTACCACATTGGAAACTTGACAAGGCGGACTGGCCCTTGTTTGAGAATCTCTGTCAAGCGGAACTTCAGTCAAAAATGTTTGAGACTGTAGAAGATCCAATTTTAACTTTTAACACAGTTTTAACGTCAATTGCTGACAGAACAATTCCTAAGACCTCGGCAAATCCGAAACATCCCAGCAAACCATGGTTTGATGACGCTTGTGATCAAGCTATAGATGACCGTATCATAGCATATTCCCCCCCAGCCAATAGCTCAACATATAACAGAAGTGACGATGCCCCTAAACACGCACTAAAGATTTTCACGGAATAGAAACGACGGAATGCTTACTCCTCGAAAGTGGTCTATTATCTTTACCTTAATTACTGATATATCTCTTACATTGTTATCTGTTCAAATGTTGGAAATCTTGTAAATGGTAGCAGAAAAAAAGCTTCATATACTACAAAAACCAATAATCATTTAATAACTTGATGTAAAAAATTGAAATTCCTATATGAAAATAAAATAAAAGTATAATTACTATTAAGTTTACACTTGAATTTCATAAATGATATCTTTACTTATACCTTAAAAGTTAACACCACTTCAAAGATTTCAATAATTATAAAAGAAAGTTTTTTTTTAATTGAGCATGTTATGTTATGTTTATTATTTTTACTTATCATCTTTTGTTTTCATTTAGAAAAATGTGGAATGATTGATTGTTGGTTGCTTAACGTCCAGTGGCAAATATGTCATGCATATTCAGGACGAGAACAAATTAACAATAAATACAATTGGTATATAGATGGTGTCCGGCATTAAGGTCGGAGAAATTTAGACTGCCGCGGGAAACGAGGGTATATTGGATAGGGACAGAAATTTAGCCTTGTAACAGGTCACCTACGAACCCCTCAAAGAGTTGTTGCAAGGGTTCTTAACGTTCAAAGAGCGTGGCACTCTCTTTACACGAGGCATCGGATTTAACGTCCCCATTCTAACCGGACGTGGATGCAAATTTGTACATCCCGCACAGCCAAAACGGACACCCCACTTTGTCGAGGGTTTTACTGCCGGTCGGAGGAAGACCAATGGTGACCATACTTCTATTCCCCAGTCACCCGTGGGGGTAATGTGGTATGAAAAAGGTGGCATATAAAGCTATGTCTTTGGGACAAATAAGTTTCAGTGTGAGTGGTTTGCCAGAGGGAATAACATTTAAAGAACCAGGCAGCTACTCAACTTCTGCAATGGAAAATATACTTAGCAGGAAAAACCATAGACATGTTGCAAAAATGTAAGTTGTTTTTGTTTCGAAAAAATGGATTGCAAAAAATAAATTGAATGACAAAACACGGCCCAAATTGGAATTCTCTTATTAACTATACAAGTCAATTGAGAAATATTTTGAGAGATTATACTTCTATAACGTTTAATTCTTTCATAAACTGCTTTTGCTTTTATTATGTGTAATCTAATCCTGACCAGGATATATCATATACCCTATTCAAAGCTGAAAATATTCCTTAAAGGATCTAAGCAGTATGTTCGAAGTTGGCAATCGTTTCAAATGAGTTCTCGAAATGTAGAAAATCTTCAAGTTGTTCAAAATGTGTACATGTATTTAGGTTTTGGTTGAATGAGTCAGTAGGTTGGGATTAAAAACCATAAATATATAGGTGTGCTTCATTAAAACTCCTTTTGATTTTAATCTGTTGATAATCATAAGAAGATGTAACAGGTCATTCGCCAACTACCCCCTTTCTCTGTTGTATTTTCGAAATAGTGTTGTACTCTGAGACTCTATCGAAATACTAATGATGTTCTATCCCAGGAACAGATATACATTGTGACTTTCGGAATATTAAATGATGTTCTATCCAAGGAATAGATGTACGTTGTGACTCTATCGAAATAGTACGGATGTTCTATCCAAGGAATAAACTGCCTAAAGTGTATTTGGCAAAACTTTTAGGAATTTTGGGTCCTTACTGACTTGCTATAGACAGAGGTGATTTACCAATACTATTACACATATTTACCTCTGCTGAGTGTTGTAACAGTTCTTTAACTACATTAACATATCCCATCGCACTTGCTTGCCATAGAGGTGATGCACCAGTACTTTCACACTTATTAACTTCTGCTGAATGTTGCAACAGTTCTTTAACAACACCAACATGTCCTACCTTAAGTGTGACTGGGCAAAATAAATATGGTCGTCTTCTGACCGGCAGTAAATTACTCTTGACAAAGTCTATTTTGATGTGCGGGATGTACAAGTACGTGCCTCGTATAGCGAGTGCTATGCTCTCGGCACCCTTGCAACAATTCTTAAAGAGTTCCGTATATGGCCTGTTTCATGGCAAAATTCCTCTCCTAATCAATTTTCCCTCATTTTCTAGTAGCAGTCTAAAATTCCCCCGACCTTCAATCGGAATGGCCTCTATTACAAGACCTACCTATTGTAATAATTATGAATTTGTTCTCGTCCGATCATACGTGAAATATTTGCCACTAGACGTTAGGCAACCAACAGTCAAACAGAACGGTACTAGGGTATAATTCCTGTGCCCTGTATTTAGCATGGTATTGAATATAATGTTATTTGTAAGGATATCATTTTCAAAGCGGATTGTGGGATAAATATCCAGATGCCGACATAACACGCCGACTTCCCGTAGGTAGTTTTCAACGGGACGCGTGGTGTTAATGGAGATAATGGATTTGAATCAGCAGACATCAATGTCTACAGAAACATTGCAAAGATTGGACAAAACTTAAATTCTTCCTGATGATAGTTTCACATCCCTAAAGAGTGAGTCAAAACTAGATATTGACCCAAATGAAACTTTTGTGTGCACATATTCCCAGATCCAGGAACTAGTAAAATTCCATGAAACATACAAAAACCTGAAAATAATGAATTATGTGAAATGTGGACATGTTGCAAGGATAACCTTATTGTCTCAGGACTTGTACCAGCGATATTTATTTTGGAGTTCTTCACCAAATTTACAAGGGGATTATTATATTAATCACAAGATGTTCCATTCATACATGTGCAGTGGAATTCTTAACTTTCAATATGAAAGATTTTCTGATTTTTCGGGAATTGGCATTCCAAGTAAGCGCTTTAGAAACAGAACTGGTGGAATATATGGTGAATCCGTTAAATACTTTAGGGATTTATCAATTAGCGATGCTATTTCTGAAGAAAAGTTGAAGACTGTTCCATTTATAAATGTGACAAATGCCGATATTAATGACAATTCAGTAGATATCATGACGGATGCTAGGCATGCACGCCGAAAGAACAGTTCCGATATAACTGCCATGGTTCAGCAAACACACAAAGTGCTAAGTTACCAATATCAGGGGTTAAGAAATTTTGTTACAGCTCACTAGCCCAGGGCTAATTGGTAGCAGGATTTTACTAGCCCTGTTGGAAGAACTGATAGCCCATCAAAACTGACCTGCTAGCCCGAGTATGCCTTAAAAATTCAGAGTTTGCTGCATACTACAATGAATTCTATAAACTTAACAATTTTTATCCGTGGTATAGTAGATTTCGGCAAATCGAATGCCCAAAACTTATGTCAGCAAAAAAATATTCCATTAGCCGATATATTCAATTAGTCGATAATTGTATATTCATTGAATATTCTGCAATAATGAGTTGACCAAATCCTGAGATGGTACAAGTCTTGGCCACTGCTTTACATGTATCTATAAAAGTATTGGATTAATTTTTATCAGACTATATAAAAATAAATCAAATGACCTCAAATATTTATGTGAACAAATATCAACCATCCATCATGTCCATAGTTTGTGTCTTTTATATTTGTTTTATATCCATGCATATATACATTTATCACAGGTCTATAAATAGATTACAAACTGAGTACAGTCTCGAAACTGAAATTGTATTTGTTATATATTTTATTTCTTTAAAAATCAAATTTATTTCAATATCAATGAAAATTATCATGATTGATGAAAAATTGATGAAATATAGTTGCATAAAGTTTAAGTTTTCTGAAGCCTGTTTATGTTTAGGTCATGGTTCTGGAGGCTTCACAGTATGTAAACAAAAACAAAATGGCGTCCATAACATGTGGTCATGCTCATTTTACAAATTTATATCTGACAAAAGTCTGGTTTCTCCTGTCAAAAGGGATTCACATTTATATTGCAATAAATTATTCAGAAGGAGGTACAATCAGTTTACATTATATTTCTCTAGTTGCATAAGCAATGTACAATACCCCCTGTACTAACAAATCGATATTGAAAGTACGGGATCCACCCAGAGTTATTTGTTCTATTTTTAAAACATGTACAAAATCAGTTCAAATTCCTGAATATGGAATTTCCCGGATGACAATCAATTTTGAATCTGATTGGCGGATGACGATAGAATCTGAGTGATGAATAGTAGATTGATTTTCCACTTTCTGTTTTAGAAACGCCAAGAATATTTTTGTTACTAGTCCGTCGGGCATATTGGGTTACAAGCTTTGATTGCCCGAGGCCTAAATACTGTAGTCCAGGGCGTCGGGCTAGTGGATTTTTTAACCCCTGCAATATGTGACAAAAAGACAGGAACGAAGATCACAAAAGCATGAATTGTACGGAACTAAAAAACTCTATGAGGATTTAGGTACTGAAGATGTGGCAGTGCGTTGTCACAGTCATGACAGGAATTCCTCGATAAGTTCTTTTACTGAAAAAGACAAACCCGGTGTAATTGACTGCCTTGACACATGGCATGCCGGAAAGGAATTAGGAAAGGTAGCTAAAGGACCAAAGAAAAATCACGGAATAACTTGGCACACAGAACTGGCCGACAAAACTGCTGGGGTGAAGACTCGTACTGTTTGGGCAATGAAGAACTGTAACAGATCTGTTCAGCGATTCATTGCATCTTTGGACAATATAGTAGATCATTACAAGAACAGCCATGAGAGATGCCATCCAATGTCAAGGTGCAAAACTGAACCGTACTTTACATTATCACGAACAATGATTCGAAGTGATGTTGCAGGAGTAATCCTGGAGAAAGCTATAAAATCTTTGTATATGTATAAACATCCCCAGAAATATATCCATTGTTTGAACACACATTATATTGAAAGCTTTCACAATACTTTGTTACTGTATGTAGCCAAAAGGATACACTATGGTGAAAAAAAAACATACGAAATCAGGACAGGTCTTGGAATTCTGGATTGGAATGAACACGTTGACCGTCCTGTTTCTTCTGAAAAAGTCTCCCGGCGTGTTACACAGACGCGTAATCGGGCACCTGAAAGGGTTCTAAAACCCAAAACATATTCGTTTGTAATGACACTGTGGGATATTTATTGTAACTTTCTCTCAGGTGAGATTGGTCGAGACATTATCTGTGATCGTGGTCAGGATGGTGGTCTTGATGATGATATCCTTCAGGAATCTGACGAAAGTGATAATGAAGAATCGGACACCGAAAACTAACTGTGATAAATAATTTATGTGTATGTGTGTCGAAAAGTTTATTTCAATATATAAAGATATACAGTGTTATGCATTTTTATTTTTATACACAGGTCATAGCTTTGTCATTTGATTTCTCCATCCCAGTTATTCTATTCTTTTCATCGCCTCTGCTGAATTTGCACTAGTGTTGTTTTCATTTTATCATATTGAAATGGGATACATATAAATGTACAACATAAAATTGTTTTTTTATTGCAGTTCAATTATCTATATTGCTACTTCCAGGTTCCATAACATTATCACTAGTACTAATCTATTTTCAAAATGCTCGAATTGCATTACTTTACCTAATGACCTCTTATCTTGCTGGCTGTCATTTAAGTGGTTATAAATTCATAGATAAAATGGAATCACACTGAGGGTTTCACTACTACAAAACTTGTTCTGAAAGTGGCGTATTTCGGGTTTAAACGACATGAAAACGCATGTTAGATATGCCGTTATTCCAATTAATTCATGATAAACAACGTCCGTACCTAGAATCTTTACCTCAAAACCATGGTGTTGATACGGGAATGTCTTCATTCAATAAAAATTTAATTCTATTTTGTAAAAATATGATGTTCAAGATTTCAGCTTAAAAACAATAGGTGTGAACATACCTGTGGTTTTACATAATCATCACATTATAGATGCGTTCTCTAAACATGGAACTTTGAAACTGCAGAACAACACGTGGTGATATCACAAGTCTCGTCTTCTCACAAGTCATGTAATGGTTTATATAGTAAATACTGTAAATCATTGATCTGCAACGGTTAAAACTATTTACTGCTTAACGGGATGCGTCATACTTCTATAAATAGCATACAGAACAACATGTTTTTGACGTTCTAATTACTTCAAATAGTAACAATCTTGCATGTCTTCGAATATTTTTTTCTGAAGTAATTGAGAATAAAACAATTTAATAAAATACGCCCATCTTCATTCACACACTTTAAATACTTAATCGCAAGTAATTATGTCATTGATATCATCATTGAAAATAATACATTATAACCAGATCATTATACAGCATAAGATTTATTGAAAAAAAACTTCGGATTTTCTCTTGTTCTGGCCATGTATCGAGTTGTTCACAATCATCCTACAAAATAGAAATAATGAAAATTATTCAACAATTATAGAATCTAATAAAGTTTCACTTTTAAAAAGATAAGTATTTGTGGCAGGTCTGTAGACGTACTCCAATTGTGAGACTTAATTTGTAAAATTACCTTTCAAATAACATATCAGAAATTGTGTCATGAATATGCTTTCCAATTCCAAAGCCATACTCGTCTTTCTCCATTATTCTTCGTGCTAAATATTTCACATTGCGAAGTCTTACAGTTTCTACATTGTAAAAGTTTTTTTTTACTTCTTCATTAGTCAAATGTAACATTTGATGATACACTTCTTTTAAAATGGATACTCAATGACAAACAATGATACAATTTAAAAACAATACTTTCGCAATGACCGCCTTACTCCAGTTTTAAAACCATCATTGAATTTATTATATAGTCTATACCTTCATTGAGTTTTACACTCCTCACATGTCCTGGATAAAATAATACTGGTGGCACCCTTGGACTGGTAGATGATGATCTTGTCAATGAATTACTAAACAGTCCTGAAAGACATTATTTGTTTGACATAAGTTTTACTGACTTGCGTAACTCAATAAATATGTTTATAAACATAGACAGACAATGATAATAATACTTTCAATGACTCCACTCCTTATTCCAGTTTTAAAACCTTCATTGCGTTTATAATTCTGTGATGTCTTCATGAAGTTGGACATTCCTTATATGTCCTGGATAATATAATAATGGCGCCACCCTTGGACTGGTAGATGATGCTTTAATCAATGAATTGCCTGCAAACAGTCCTGAAAGACATAAGAACATTTGTTCGACATTAGTTTTACTGACTTGAATAGCTCAATAGTCAGTGGCTCAGTACTGACTTTTTTATAACATACTTTTCTAAAATGTCATATTTAAGATTAAGCAGTTGTTAAGAAATTGAGGTTTCAACGACCTCACACAAAACTGACCTTAAGATGAATTTTGCTATTCTTTTTCGGTTCCTTTTAGTCATAGTCTCTACATATCTATACTCTCCAAACATGAATTCTCTCACTGCCTCTGTAAATTAGTTATGGTCATTGAAAATAATAAATTATAACCAGATCATTTACTAGTATATCATAATAAGATTTATTGAAAAAAAAATTCATCGGATTTTCTCTTGTTCTGGCCTTTTATCAAGTTGTTCACAATCATTCCTACAAAATAGAAATAATGGAAATTATTCAACAATTATAGAATCTAATAAAGTTACACTTTTGAAAAGATAAGTATTTGTGTCAGGTCTGTAGAAAAAAAAAAAATCCCAGCGTAGACGTACTCCAGTTGTGAGACTCAATTTGTAAAAACTACCTTACAAATAACATATCAGAAATTGTGTCATGAACATGCGTTCCAATTCCAAAGCCATTATCGTCTTTCTCCATTATTCGTCTTGCTAAATATTTCACAATGCAGTCTTACAGTTTCTACATTGTAAAAGTTTACAATTGATAAGCACATGTGACAGAAGATTTCATAACCTACAGCATGAGAAGTGGGTTGATGATTACATAATCGCTAAGCTGTATGTTATCGAAGTAGACTATCTTTTCACGTGAGTGTTGGAAATATAGAAAATCTTTCAGTTGTTCTGGATTAAGGACCGACAACTGGTCATTGTATTAAAATCTTCGACTTCTTGAAGAGACCAGAACTTCTTCGATTAAAACTATAAACTATTTTCCAAGACAAACAGGTAGGAGTGTTCCAGTAATAGAATTGTGTGTTCCGTTTCCGTTGAAATGTTTGCGTCATACATTTTTCCTAATAGCTCCTCCATTATTTAGTTGGTTTCAAGTAACTCAGCCTCTTTATCAAATTCTAAGTTTACTGGTTCTCCAATGGTTTTCGTTCCATTGTGTGTAATCTGTAAGGTAAAAAAAAATAAAATAAAAAACAATACTGTATTTAGCAGTTAGTTTTATATTTTGTTTGGAACATGTTTAACGTGGATTGCACTCTCTAATGTGACGGAACACAAGTAAATCTAACTTTACAATAAAAAATGCAGATTTGATGATTTTTATTATTTTCTCGTCATGAACAAATAACAATCTAAATACCAAATCAACTTTAAAACAGTATGAGGGTTACTACTATATTGTTTGTTAAAACATTTAGAATTATTAAAACAGTTTACAATTGAAAATAACATGTGACAAAGGATTGTATAACCTCCATCATGAGTAGTGGGTTGATTATTACATAATCTCTAAGCTGTATGTTATCCAAGAAGACAATCTTCTCAAGTGAATGTTGGAAATGTAGGAAATCAGTCAGTTGTTTTGAATAAAGGACCAACAACAAAGTCATAGCATTAAATGCTTCGACTAACTTTAAAACAGTATGAGGATTACTACTATACTGTTTTTAAAAAAACATTTAGAATTATTAATACAGTTTACAATTGAAAATAACATGTGACAGAGGATTGCATAACCTCCATCATGAGTAGTGGGTTGATGATTACATAATCTCTAAGCTGTATGTTATCCAAGAAGACAATCTTCTCAAGTGAATGTTGGAAATGTAGGAAATCAGTCAGTTGTTTTGAATAAAGGACCAACAACTAAGTCATAGCATTAAATGCTTCGACTAACTTTAAAACAGTATGAGGATTACTACTATACTGTTTTTTAGAAACATTTAGAATTATTAATATAATTCACATGTGACAGAGGATTGCATAACCTCCATCATGAGTAATCTCTAAGCTGTATGTTATCCAAGAAGACAATCTTCTCAAGTAAATGTAGGAAACCTGTCAGTTGTTTTGGATTAAGGACCAACCACTAAGTCATAGCATTAAATGCTTCGACTTCTAAAACTACTTACGAAGACAAACAGGTAGGAGTGATCCAGTAATATAATTGTGTGTTCCGTTTCCGTTGGAATGTAAGATGGCGTCAAATATTTTTCTTAATTGCTCCTCCATTATATAGTCGCTTTCTTATAACTCAAGCCTCTATATCAAATTCTAAGTTTACAATGGTTTTTGATTAATTCCATTTTGTATACTCTGTAAGGTAATTATAATGAAAAAAAACACTATTTAGCAGTCGGAATTATATTTTTCCGGAACATGTTTGACTTGCACTCTTCACGGTGACTAAACATAAATAAATCTAATTTTACAATATTATAAAATGCACAGATTTGTTGATTTATTTTTATTTTCTCGTCATAAACAAATAACAATCTAAATACCAAATCAACTTTAAAACAGTATGAGGGTTACTACTATACTGTTTGTTAAAAACATTTAGAATTATTAATATAATTCACATGTGACAGAGGATTGCATAACCTCCATCATGAGAAGTAGGTTGATGATTACATAATCTCTAAGCTGTATGTTATCGAAGAAGACAATCTTTTCAAGTGAATGTTGGAAATGTAGACAATCTTTCAGTTAGCGACTGATGATTACATTATCTGTAAGCTGTATGTTATCGAAGTATACTATCTTTCCACGCGAGTGTTGGAAATATAGAAAATCTTTCAGTTGTTCTGAAAACAAAACCAGGTTCAACCCACCATTTTTTTCTTAAAATGTCCTGTACCAAGTCAGGAATATGGCCATTGTTATATTATAGTTCGTTTCTGTGTGTTACATTTTAATGTTGTGTTTTTGTTGTGTCGTTGTTCTCCTCTTATATTTGATGCGTTTCCCTCAGCTTTAGTTTGTAACCCGGATTTGTTTTTATCTCTTTCGATTTATGAGTTTCGAACAGCGGTATACTACTTATTAAGGACCGACAACTGGTCATTGTATTAAAATCTTCGACTTCTTTAAGAGAGCAGAACTTCTTCGATTAAAACTATAAACTATTTTCCAAGACAAACAGGTAGGAGGAATGTTCCAGTAATAGAATTGTGTGTTTCGTTTCCGTTGGAATGTTTGCGTCATACATTTTTCCTTATAGCTTCTCGATTATTTCGTTGGTTTCAAGAAACTCAGCCTCTATATCAAATTCTAAGTTTACTGGTTCTCTAATGGTTTTCATTCCATTGTGTGTATTCTTTAAGGTAAAAATAAATAAAAAAATACTGTATTTAGCAGTTAGTTTTATAGTTTGTTTGGAACATGTTTAACGTGCATTGCACTCTTTAAGGTGACGGAACACAAATAAATCTAACTTTACAATATAAAATGCAGATTTGATGATTTTTATTATTTTCTCGTCATGAACAAATAACAATCTAAATACCAAATCAACTTTAAAACAGTATGAGGGTTACTATTGTTTGTTAAAACATTTAGAATTATTAATACAGTTTACCCCCCAAGGGTGACTGGGGAATAGAAGTATGGTCACCATTGGTCTTCCTCCGACCGGCAGTAAAATCTTTCAGTTAGCCTGATGATTACATAAAAGTGTGTTATCGAAGTATACTGGCTGTCCACGCGAGTGTTGGAAATATAGAAAATCTTTCAGTTGTTCTGAAAACAAAACCAGGTTGCAGCCACGTCCGGTCAGAATGGTGACGTTAAATCCGATGCCTCAGCTTTAGTATGTAAGATTTGTTTTATCCATCGATTTATGAGTTTGCACGTTACTTAAGGACCGACAACTGGTCATTGCAACAACTCTTTGAGAGCAGGTCCGTAGGTGACCTGCTGCAAGGCTAATTTTTCCTATCCAATATACCCTCATTTCGTTGGTAGTCTAAATTTCTCCGACCTTAATCCCGGACGCCCTATTACAGAACCTACATATTGTATTTATTGTTAATTTGTTCTCGTCCTGAATATGCATGAAATATTTGCCACTGGACGTTAAGCAACCAACAATCAATCAATAATACAGTTTACAATTGAAAATAACATGTGACAGAGCATTGTATAACCTCCATCATGAGTAGTGGATTGATTATTACATAATCTCTAAGCTGTATGTTATCCAAGAAGACAATCTTCTCAAGTGAATGTAGGAAATCAGTCAGTTGTTTTGAATGAAGGACCAACAACAAAGTCATAGCATTAAATGCTTCGACTAACTTTAAAACAGTATGAGGGTTACTACTATTTTGTTTGTTAAAACATTTAGAATTATTAATACAGTTTACAATTGAAAATAACATGTGACAGAGGATTGCATAACCTCCATCATGAGTAGTGGGTTGATTACTACATAATCTCTAAGCTGTATGTTATCCAAGTAGACAATCTTCTCAAGTGAATGTTGGAAATGTAGGAAATCAGTCAGTTGTTTTGAATAAAGGACCACCAACTAAGTCATAGCATTAAATGCCTCGACTAACTTTAAAACAGTACGAGGGTTACTACTATGCTGTTTTTTAAAAACATTTAGAATTATTAATACAGTTCACATGTGACAGAGGATTGCATAACCCCCATCATGAGAAGTAGGTTGATGATTACGTAATATGTAAGCTGTATGTTATCGAAGAAGACAATCTTTTCAAATGAATGTTGGAAATGTAGAAAATCTTTCAGTTAGTGGCTGATGATAACATAATATCTAAGATGTATGATATCGAAGTAGACAATGAGTAGTGAGTGTTGGAAATATAGAAAATGTCTCAGTTGTTCTGGATTAAGGACCGACAACTAGGTTATTGCATTAAATTCTCTGACTTATTTTAGAGACATGAACTGCTGCCCTTAAATTGCCGACTGAGTGATCTAAAGTTCAATCTGGACACACACAGTTTCTATACCCATCATGGATGGTCAAATGATAGATCTATGAGGGTTTCTTATGAATTGTATATCAAGTGCGACTAGGGTAAAGAAATATAGTCACTGATTGAAAAACCTTTGCCAAAGTGAGGCGTTCTTTAACTTTTTTTTCAGAAATTGAGTCCTGTACATGTGTTCCAAATCCAAATTCGTATTCGTCGTTTTCCATTATTTTTTTGTCAAATACATAACGTTACATAGTCTTGCTGCTTCTTCGGTGTAAAAGTTTGATCATTTCAGCATTAGTAAAATATAGCGAATCGGATGATAATTCTTTTAAATAATTGCTGAGTGAAATATCCTCCATTGGAAGTTTATTTAGTATCTCTTTCCCTCCTTATTTCAGCATTTGCATTGCATATGCTACACGGGCAAGTTTCCAAATTCCAACTCTCCAATTATGAATTCCATCAATGCCTCTGTAAATTCCATGTGAAATGGTTGCTTTTAAATATATATGAATGGATATCGTATTGAAACTTTGTTCTCTATATCGTTTAGTTTATTTAGATTGAAATGTGTTTTGGAAAAGTGTTGGCTAAAAATCCTGCATTAGGTAAAAAAAAAATTATGTAGGTGCAACAGATTATAATAAGTTTTTTTTCCTTTTTTTCTTCTCAAGTAAATACTTTTGATCATAATTAGCTTACATGTTTGAAGTAGACCTTTTAAATAGTTTGAGAGAAAGGGGAAAATAAACGACTTATCTATTGCATTGCTTTTTAATTTGTTCCTGTCCTGAACATGCATGAAATATTTGCCACTTAACGTTAAGTAATCGCCAATCTATTACAGGACCTACATATTTTATCTATGTAACAGTTCTTTAAACTATAATAACATTTCCCATCCCCAATTGCTTGCCATAGATGTGTCACACTGTTATCTATACATAAATTGACTTCTGCTGAATGTTGTAACAGTCCTTTAAAGACATTAACATGTTTAATGTGTCCTTCCTGACAAACTATACATAGATGTACCAGTACTATGACACTTGTTTACCAAAGCCGAATGATGTAAATATTCTTTAACATCATCATGTCCTACACCTAAGGGTAGCTGGGGAATGGAAATACTGTCACTAAAGGTCCTCTGTCGACCGGCAGTAAAACACTTGGCTACGTCAAATCCGACTGCTCGTGTAGAGAGCGCGAAAAAATACAGTTAAATGTATTGTTAATAACCGATTGGACGAAAATAAGTACAAACCCGGATTAACAGCCCTCGAAATTTTATCTACAGGGAGACAGGGATCCCAATTTTATATTTATTTGGCCAAATGCTTTCACAAGAAAGGTTTGTGTTATTAGCTGTAACCAAAAATATACATGTTCATCTACTAAGTTTCCCATGGCAAAAGTTACTCTAAGCAAACAAATGTACTTTGAAGACACTTTTTTGGTTTCTACGACCTTGAAAAACAAACCATACATTCATTATCTTATTTCTACATTACATTTAATGATGGGAATTGTTCAGTGCGAAACAAGATTTCAGCTTTGGGAACCTGTATGTGCTCTGTTTAATATTTATAGGGTAACATTTTGTTCTTTCACTTTTCTCACATGTAAATCGGTTTTGATTTTTTCTGTAATCATTGTATACTCTTCAAGATTTCAGCTTAAATCGTCTTTGTTTTTTTGGGGGGTAAACATTGTATACTATTCAAGATTTCAGCTTAAAATACTAGCCTAAGAATTTTATAATCCTATTGTCTGACTATTAGAAGTGGAGCGGATATTGGACATAGATTGTTGTAAGGTGACATGTATATATATATGTATATAACCACGGCTAGCCAATTCCTGACCTGGTTATTTGTTATGTTAGTTTAGGGAAAGAGAAGGTTTCTCCCTAAAAATTCATGCTAACGTAACAGATTCAAAGTTCTTGATGAAAATGTATATTATAATCTGTATTCAGCAATAACGATCACATAAGTTCATGAGACATGGATGGAACAACATGCCAAAAATTAAATGACAACTATATGTCATTTAATACATGGTTATCAATGACATATTTTTTATTGATCCATTTTCCCAATTGTCGAGAACTAAAATTTATCTTAAAAGATATAAATCACTTTTGTGTCTCAACACTTCCCAAATCTTTAATTGTACATTGCCATATAAATAAATTTGGCATATTTACTCTCTTCTGATTGGTTAAAAGTATTACTTTTATTTTCAATGTTATCAATTTTTATGGCGACACGCCCACTCTGACGTTGTATATTCATACGCCAACATGTGTGTACGTTGTTATTGTTAATATAAATAATATAAAAGTTCTTTAACCTTATTTTTGATAGAAATTTATTTATAATGAATGGCAATAATTTATTTTGAATTTATTGAACCATAAAATTAATTTTGACTTCACATTGAATATCTGCTCCATAAATTAATTTTGACTCTTCACATTTTACATAAGCTTCATGGATTATTCAATGTGAAGAGTCAAAAATAATTTTATGGTTCAATAAATTCAAAATAAATAATAGCCATTCATTAAGTAAACCTCAGGAGATTATTTAATTAATTACTTTACACCTATCTAAATTGAAAAGGTAAATAGTTAGTTGTTTATCAAGTAAATCCACAAAGCTAGTGTTTACAAAATTGTTACATTAAAATATATTTATAAAATAGTTATATTTTTCATGTAACCAAAACCCCCCCCAAGGGTGACTGGGGAATAGAAGTATGGTCACCATTGGTCTTCCTCCGACCGGCAGTAAAACCCTTGCTAAAGTGGGGGGGTCCGTTTGGCTGTGCGGGATGTACAAATTTGCAGCCACGTCCGGTCAGAATGGGGACGTTAAATCCGATTCCTCGTGTAAAGGGAATGCCACGCTCTTTGCACGTTAAGAACCCTTGCAACAACTCTTTGAGGGGTCCGTAGGTGACCTTGTTGCAAGGCTAAATTTCTGTCCCTATCCAATATACCCTCATTTCCCGTGGCAGTCTAAATTTCTCCGACCTTAATTCCCGGACGCCCCTCTTACAGAACCTCCCTATTTTATTTATTGTTAAATTGTTCTCGTCCTGAATATGCATGAAATATTTGCCACTGGACGTTAAGCAACCGACAATCAATCAATCATTTAACCAAAAAGTATAAGTTTACAATCATGGTAAATAAAAAAAAAAGATGTCGATATATTTTTATTAAGAGTTTAAACATATGTGGGATGTTTGGTCATTAGAGTTTCCTATTCAACACCTTAGCTTCATTTACAAGGTCCCCCAAGGGTGACTGGGGAATAGAAGTATGGTCACCATTGGTCTTCCTCCGACCGGCAGTAAAACCCTTGCTGAAGTTGGGCGTCCGTTTGGCTGTGCGGGATGTACAAATTTGCAGCCACGTCCGGTCAGAATGGGGACGTTAAATCCGATGCCTCGTGTAAAGAGAGTGCCACGCTCTTTGCACGTTAAGAACCCTTGCAACAACTCTTTGAGGGGTCCGTAGGTGACCTGTTGCAAGGCTAAATTTCTGTCCCTATCCAATATACCCTCATTTCCCGTGGCAGTCTAAATTTCTCCGACCTTCCCGGAAGCCCCCATTACAGAACCTACTTATTGTATTTATTGTTAATATGTTCTCGTCCTGAATATGCATGAAATATTTGCCACTGGACGTTAAGCAACCAACAATCAATCAACCTTAATTTATTACAGAACCTACCTATTGTATTTATTGTGAACTTGTTCTCGTGCTGAATATGGATGAAATATTTGCCACTGGACGTTAAGCAACCAACAATCAATAATCTGAATCCACAGGCTTAGATAAAATAACAACATAGGCAGACGATATGAGGGTATGGCCAAATGTTATGTACGGTGATGTGTACAACTTTTTAATATCGTCAAAAGCTGTCGATGGTCAAGAAATGAAGAATTTCAAAAGCCTGCAAAGTTATAATTACTTTCAAAGTGGAAATGTCGGAGCTATTACGCACCATGTTTATACTGACAATACGTTTTTAATGAGGGCAGAAGTCCGTTCTTCCCAAACAGTATCGAGAACGAACAATGTATATGTACATTCTACACAAGATGGCTCAGTGAAAAATGGATGGTGTTCGTGTATGGCAGGCCGATTTCATGCGTGTAGTCATGTTGGGGCGCTTCTTTGGAAGTTGGAACATGCTGTGAGAAATAGTATTACTGGGATTGCCTGCACTGATGAAAGTGCTCAATGGAATAAAGGGACCACAAGGAATGTGGAACCAAAGGCACTCTCAATATTTAAGAAGCCCAAGATTGGCGAATCTGTCATGGAAAATAACGAGGATTATGTGCCGAGCGTTCGTGACACTCCTCTATTTTCCTCAGATGCAGAAGTTAAGGCAGCTATAAAGAATTCACCTATATCCAAACTGTTCGAAATAAAAGGAACAACTGTTTACAAAAGTTTTAATTGTACACCTATGTCTAATGTGATAATCCAAGAGGAGCATGGTGAACATACTTCTATTAGTTCATGTAGGAAATGTTATACCTTTTTCAATAAATATATTGAACTTAATGACACAAAAAGGAAAAACTTGGAACAAAAGGTCAAAGTAGCAGTGTTTTATGGAAAGATGCAAGGAAACTGCGCATAACTGCAAGCAGTGCATCTAAAGTGTCAATTAAAGACACAACTGATGCGACATCATTTAATAGGGAACATTTGCATCCCAAATTTACAGGGAACAAATATACGAGACATGGTACGCAGCAAGAACCTGTGGCTTAAGAGAACCTACGGTCACTGGGAAATATTATTATAGATACCGGCATGTATGTCTCAACTGAGGAACAGTGGCTTTCTAGTAGTCCAGATGGAATTTTAAATGGTGACACATTACTTGAGGTTAAATGTCCAGTTCCAACAAGATGGAATACACTTGAACTGATAAATGGTGGGAAATATGATGTAATTAAAACCCCAGAAGGACATTATCAAATTAAAGTCAAAGGAAGTAGGGGTTATTACATGCAGATTCAATTGACTATGTACTGTACTGGCCTTCGAAAAGGCAAACTGTACCTGTGGAGGTGTCCGGATGACTTTATTTTAATAAATGTTGATTATGACCAGGAATATGTTCGTGAACAAGTCCAAAATTAAAAGACTTTTATGTGAGAAAAATGATTCCCAGAATTGTTGATGAAGTAGACAGTGATCGTCTCACTTTCAGTAGACTGTTTTGTAATTTTATGAGATAGATGTGTACATTAATAATAATTTTATGGTCTAAAGCTTTAAGTTGTTCATTTTATCTTAAGATTCAGATTGACCCTGTAAGCATTTGTACTTGTAAATCAATGTATGGCCAAGGAGGTTAAGGATTTAAACCCTACCAGGTCAGACATCTCTGCTAAGCACACATACAGTATACATGTGTATATTTTTTACAGAATTTACAATGTACATGTAGGTTTAGAAGTAAAGACTAGTTGACTCAGAGTTAAACAATGTGTCCTTGTAATAATACAGTATATTAATATAAAAATAAGGAAATGTGGTATGATTGCCAATGAGACAAATATCCACTGTCAACAATGAGAAAGACACATAATAAAAATTATGAAACAATTATATTCAATTGAGAAAACAAACAGCCTAATTTATCACAAAAGAATCTACAAAAACCAAATATGACCGACATGAACCAATGACAACCACTGATTTAGCTCAACTGGTTAATAGTACAAGGAATGTATAACAGTAACATATTCTCATCGCAATATTCATGTAACATTTACCACTGGACGTTAAACACTATCACTTAATCTAGGTCATCGTTTAGCATGTTTAGTAAAAGTGCATGCAAAATCACACACTTAATAAATAGCATTTTGAATTAAATGTTTAGTTATATATAATTACATGGAGTAAACATGTACACTAGTCTGAAAAACAATTCTTAAATTTGATAATACATTGGTATGCAATGTTGATGTTTGGACAAGAAAACTTCATAGACATGTGTGTAATTTACTAGGGATAATCACAGTTGGAAAGGCAAACAGTGTTGACTTGTTTACCTTTACATGTTAACGTAATTGATTGTTATGTAATAAACATTTATTACCCCAGGAGTTCTCTTCAGGAGACCCGTTATTCTTACTTTGATCATGTTGATAAGTCCAGATGCTTATAATTCGATACAATTTAATAATAAAAGTAATGAGCAGGTCTATGATTACCAGTATATATATATAATTTAATATACAACTATCTTTTACATTGTTCATAACAACAATAATAATAAGAAGACCAGGAATTATCGTCTCCAAGCTAGTTTATGCACACTTACATTTAATGACATCCAAGACAGGAGATTTAGTCCACTTTTCATTGAAGAGTTTTTGATGATTTAATCTAACTTTTATTGTTGGGTTACAGTCTCATTGACTTATATCACACTTCCTGAATTCATTCAATCAAGTCAATTATGGAAATCAATTAATTAAAATATAACAATCTGAAGGTTGAATAAAAATGTAATAAAAAAAAATGAGGGACAAAAAATACAATTTACAATGTAATTATATTCAATCCGTATCTACATTGACATCCCGTATTAAATCTGATCTTAAATTTACCAACCCCCCAAGGGTGACTGGGGAATAGAAGTATGGTCACCATTGGTCTTCCTCCGACCGGCGGTAAAACCCTTGTCAAAGTGGGGCGTCCGTTTGGCTGTGCGGGATGTATAAATTTGCATCCACATCCGGTCAGAATGGGGACGTTCAATCCGATGCCTCGTGTAAAGAGAGTGCCACGCTCTTTGCATGATAAGAACCCTTGCAACAACTCTTTGAGGGGTCCGTAGGTGACCTGTTGCAAGGCTAAATTTCTGTCCGCATCCAATATACCCTCATTTCCCGTGGCAGTCTAAATTTCTCCGACCTCAATCCCAGACGCCTCTATTACAGAACCTACCTATTGTATTTATTGTTAATTTGTTCTCGTCCTGAATATGCATGAAATATTTGCCACTGGACGTTAAGCAACCAACAATCAATCAATCAAATTTACCAATGCAGAACAAACAATAAGAATGTCATCAAAATTCTTTAAAGACGACACTGGTACAGTTCCACTTAAAACTTTAAATACTTTCAGTCTACGAATAGCACGCTCTACATGTATTCGTACAATTGCAATACGTCTAGTAGTTGTGACATCTTCATTTGAAAGCTGGGGTTTGTATTTTGTAAATGCAGGAATGTTTTATTTTACACGACGAGGAAAAAGAAAATCTTCAATTGTAAATCCACGATCTGCCATTACTTCGTCTCCCGGCAATAAATAGTTTAAAAATCCACTCTTTTCCACGATAAACTTGTCACTAGCTCTGCCGCCAAAAGCTTTGGAAATAAACATGATTTGTCCATGTGGAGATATTCCAACTAAATATATTTTGCGGTATTGTGCGACTTGTAATTACTGAAAGTTTCACTTCTAGTTTTCAAGTTTGTAGGTCGTTGTATAAATGTTTCGGCACAGTCTATTATTACAGTGGTGCGAAGGTAATTTTCTCGGAAAGATTCGGGACAACATGCTCGTATTGTTTCCCTCGGCAACCATGCAACTAAGTCCTTAAGTTTTTCTGCAAGGACTGGCATCCAAGCATTAAACATTTTACTAGCTAAATTTTTAGAAATTCCAAATCGGGAAAGGATTTTGTTCATTCGGAACTCCGTCTAGAAAGTGATCCGAGCATACGAATACTTGCTTTGGAAGTGTTTTTCTATTTAAAGCTTTAATCCACTGTAATCGTTTTGTCTCATTAGCGGGCATAACATGTAGTTTAAATGGAAACAAACAAGAACAGTCTTCGTGATTTTGTCCATGTAATTCACAAAATGATACGTTCCAATCATTTAATTTACGACAATTATTAGAACATCCATTAACAGCACAAGAATTTCCACCCCCTTTCCTATATTTTTCGTTACTTGCCATGGTCATATAAACATGAAATATGTGAAACAATGACGTTATAAATGACCGATAATTTGATAGACTATATAGATTATTGATTGCACGTGCGTTATCATTCACGAGTGCTATGGCCGACGCACCACGTGACCTCTTAATGGCAGCGCACATGTTTTTGACATAAGACGTGGATAAACCCGTCTATATGGGATGAATCATTCAAAGCATACTTCTATAAATAGCACGAAGAACACAATGTTTTTGACGTTCTATTTATTCTAAATGGTGATAATTTTGCACGTTTTGGAATATTTTTTTTGAAGTAATTAAGAAATAAACAATTTAACATAAGAGAACCCCTACATTCACACTCTTTAAAAACTTAACGACGCTAAAATCTTATTATAATAATAATGTATACCAAATTACAAACTACGTTTTCTGGTAATTCTTATCTTGTTGCATTGATTAGCACTGAATCACCTCTAACAGTAATCTTACTATATCAGTACGTTCTTTCAGACAAAAAACTTCAGTGTGAAAAATTAATGAGTATTCTCATACGAATTAGAATTAGACCGGATACACAATCGAGTGATACAATAGGAACAGACTTCCAAAAGGATATCAGATCATGTACATGATCGTTGTTTATTATAACCGGGAAACCTATAAGTATTTTTGTAATTTTAGAATACAAATAAGTAATATATATATTAAGGGCAATAATATATAAAATAACACAAAAGAAAACTCAAAGGAGAAGGAAAAACACACACGACGGAATCAAGAAAGGTTACATAGATATATTGTGTGATCAGCATTTAAAAACTACATTCTTTTTCATCTCATATTTTTGTTCAATATATGGAATTAATGAAATGCTGCATCACAGTTTTTTTTTTTATCTACAAATGTCGATTTAAAATGGACATAAAATATAACTTTATAATCGTTTGAACTTCAATAGCCAATGTTGATTAACTTATTTTGTGACTCTTTTGCGAATAAAATTTATCAACACTACTATCCTTACCCATGGGTTTTTCCCATCTACCGATTGGTTGCTTAACGTCCAGTGGCAAACAGTTCATGAATATTCAGAAAAAACCCCATCTATTTAAAGTAGGTCATGTAATAGAGGAAATTCGGGATGAGGGTAAAGTAAATTTAGACTGCCACTGGATAATCAGGGTTTATAGTATAGTGATAGACATTTACCAAATGTGGGTTTATGTGTATGAAAAGTAATTATACTATTTCGTAGATCGTGTAGAGACTGCTACGCTCATTGAACGTTAAGAACCGTTACACCAACTATTTGAGGGGACCGTGGGTACCCTTTTGCTAGTGAAATTCCTGTCCCTATCCAATTTACCCTCAATGTTCCCTGACCTTATCCTAGACGACCTATCTAAATGGACCTTTTGTATGTATTGATATTGTTTTTGTCATGAACAGGTATGAAATATTTGCCACTGGACGTCAAGCAACCAACGATATAGCACCAATCGAACATGGCAAAGTATAAGAGTTGCACTCTTCTTGGAATTATGTCAGTACTTACTTTTACTTAATATGCGTGTGCTGCAACAGATAATTATTTTAGATATATATCCTCCATTTTCCGATAAAGTCTCACAAAATGCAAGTACTGAATTTACCCAAATGAACAAGATAGACTACCATTTGTTCGACAAAGTCTTACAATATGTAAGTACTGAATTCACCAAACGGACAAGATATACTTCCATTTTCCGAAAAAGTGTTGCAGTAGGCAAGTACTGAATTTACCAAATTGACAAGATATACTAAAATGAACACGCATACATCTTAACATGTTTGAAAGTAAAAGATTGCAATCAAATTATTACTGAACAATAGACATTTATTAAAAAAAAAATAATTGATTCCCACTATTAAAAAGATCTTGTCAATTGTAATCAACCTTTGTTGATTTAAACATAATTACTCTTCAATTATTTCAGTAGCTTTATTGTTTTTCTTACCAGAAACAAATATCCTACTGTTCCTGCATGCATAGCCTCATAGAATACTGTTTTATTTGCACAAATATTATTGTATGTAAATGGTAACATACATGCTGTATTTCTTGATTTTAACAGCCAGGAAGTCCTGTGTAGTCAGATATTACTCCATGAATACCTTAACTGCTATTGAAGATCAGAACAAATGTACCTCTACTTGTAATAAAAAGCTGGTGAGTCGAGTAATAATTTCCAGGCCACTAAAGTCCAACAAATCTATGGGGACAATAACCATTTCGTAATTGTCTTTATTGTATTCAGAACGGACACGTTGGATCAGCTGTAAAACAATTTCACCTTGTTAACAATTAAATGGTTGTTACAAAAAAGACACGACTGTCACACTCCAATTCATACCTTGATTTGACTTTAAACTGCTTGTAAACAAATATATATTAGATTGAAACACTTTCTACTGAACATTTTGCAATTCGCCTTAACTTTTGTAATGCATGTCCTTTATGTTTTAATTTGTAACCCGGGTTTGTTTTCTATCAATCGATTTATGACCTTTGAACAGCGGTATACTACTGCTGCCTTTATTTATGTACTTATTTGAATGTTTCCTTACCTCTGGTCTCTAAAATTAATCTGAGCCTGCACTAGATGCACTATTAAACTGCAATTTCACACGGGTTTAAAACTGTGAAGAAAAACTCCCTTATCTTAAAAATTGAAAAAAGGTTATCGTATATATTTGTAAACAATTTGATCTTTAACTCTGCAAGATGTACAAATACGCAGCAACGTTTGGTCAGAGTGAAGACTTAAAATCTGAAGTCTCGTGTAGAAAGAGAGAGTACCACGCTCCATGCACGTCAAGAAACTCTACAACATCTCTTTTAGGGGTCCGTTGGTGACATGTTTCAATGGTTGTAACCAAAGATAGTTGGAAAAACAATCATTAACTTTTCACTTTCTTGTGAAAATTGTTTTAGATCCACTAAATCAGCGTGCCATAAATTATTCAACCCCGTGGTTTAAATTCTTATTCTATTAAAAGAAAGACGAGGTGTTGTATGTAAGCTATATATATCCTGTGAATTCAACCACCGTTGAATTTGATGTCTACCAACTTTTTTCCTATCTGCATTTACGATATGTTACAGTTTTTCGAAAGCAGCATATGAAGCTGGTCCACTCACATCATAATAATTTACTTAGGAGTGTATCTAGTTCCTCATTCATACTTAACTCAATTTGAACTGAATGTATATCTCAGAAATTAATTTTTAAGTTAAGTTTCACATATAAATCGGATAAGAAGTGAAACAGATGGAAAAAAGAACACTGTTTCAATAACCGAAATAACACGACCTTTGATTTTGGAGATAAAAAAGTTAAGAAAAACACTTCTTATCAAGGAATGTAAATATTTGCATCTTTTTAATTTTTTTTTACGATTCTTATATAAATCTCTACTTAAAAAAATACCACTACATCGTTAAATAAGAAATACAAAAATAATTTTTGTTTCTTTACATAATTTAATACACAAAGTTCATTACAAAAAATAATGATCATTTCCATAAATATAGTCTTCCATTTATGTTTGATTACATAATTTAATACACAAAAATTATTACAAATAGTAGTAGAGAGTGAGAGAACCCTCCTCAAGTGAGGAGAATGAGGGTTTGTCTAATCCCCTCTAATCAGCTTTCTCTAATCTTCTTAATCCAGCTTATGGTATGATTTTAAGCACTCTAATCTTCTGATGCAACTTTAAACACATTATTATGTAATCAATCGGATTAAGATAATCCTTATCTTTTAATCTAGATTATTGATCCTCAATGTTTTGTTCCCCCTTTTAATCCTGATTAGAGTAAACAATTGTTAATTATAATCTATTTGTTTTCGGATTAGAGAAACGACTCTTAATTGATATCCTAGATTAGAGGAATCACTTTTAATAATTGACCTATTGTTTGGAGATAATTCAAATCCATTTGTGTTCGGACTAAATCAGCGGATCCTTTGTTTGATTAAATGGAATGAATTGTAACGGAAAGAGGACAGACTATTTTATTTTTACAGGAAATACTCTACAACACAGATTGCAAGAAAGAAAATATTTACGAACCGCTAACTTTATTTTCTTACAAACTAGTCGAGATAAGGATAGTTAAAATAAAAAAGTTTTTTCTCTTTTCTTTGTAAATTATTGATATTATTTTCTTTCTTTTCTCGATTAGTTTGTTTAAAAATAAAATACCTTGTCTCATCTATATGTAGTTTCCTTAAACAAAAATAATAACACATTTCATTTGTTAAACATTTATTTAAAATATTTTTTTGGTCTTTTTTGTTTCGTTGAATGTAATCATCTGTTTTCATCTGTTTCTTTAAAATAACCTTTTTTGGTCATCCAATAACGTGTCAATAAAATCAACTTCCATCGGTTCCTAAAACATATATACACTTGTAATTAAGTATTCATTTTTAGTAATAAATAATATTTAATTATTTGATAAGAAAACAAACAAAATATGATGAAATTCTTTTTTTTTCTTAAAAAAAAAAATCTAAGAAAAAAAAAATCGTTCTTTTAATCAGGTAAAGATAATAAAAGCTTTCCTTTATTCATCCACGTGACGATAGAAATTGAAGATGATCGCCATGTTTTTGTTTGTTGTGAGTTTATTATCAATTAGCCATGTGGGAAGTGTTGCAAATACTGCAGAATGTTATACAAGTGAAGAAATATTAGATTGTCGAGGAGATGGTATCCAATACTTTAGTGGAGAGATAGATCCTTCTATCAGCAGAGTGTTGATGAACCATATCATGAAAAGTGAGCAGATAGAAAATGTCCGCGTGAAAGCCACTTGTGTTTTTGAACTTTCGATGTCAAATAAAGAGCTATGCGACACAGTGGAAGGGAAAATTATAGTGGTGAACGGGGAAGAATGCTTATCGTATGTAAGTACATCGTGTTTGATTAAATTTTACAAGTGAAAAAATAGTTGAATAGTTAAGTTAATTACATGACCATATCAGGAAGTTAATTACATGACCATATAAGGAAAGCATGTGATATTTTTGTATACCTTATTAGGAAAATGTTAATCATGTGACTATATATGGAAATTAACCACGTGATATATATTTTGATTTCGACTATTGATGAAAAAAAAAAAAAAAATAAAATGATATACTCACATTGAGGTATATCTCACTTGCCTCTTCTATATCCTTTTCTAATGATATGTCCTGGTAAGAAAATAATGTACACGTAAATACATAGAAAATGTTGAAATAATTATCTCCTTTTTAAGGACATTAACATAGTGAGATATATGTCTATGTAATGAAAGTAATCTATGTCATAAATTTGTTTTATAAACTTAAAAAAAAAATCTTTATTTCATTAGTTATAAATTGCATTTACTCATGTTAAACAATATATTTTGATTATGATTATTATAATATAAAGGATTATATTTATAAAAGAGTTATGCTTACATCTTTTTGTTTACTGCTACTGCTTCCACATGCAGCATTGTTTTCCACCTCCATTGGATTGAATTCCACCTCCATAGGTTCCTGTTCACTATTTCCAGTTAAATCAATTACTTGATTCTAAAAAAAAAAAAATAAACACTTAAGACAATAATCAATGTTTACAACTCATTGTTATGACTAACTTTTTCAGGACACAGCCATTGAAACACACAACTCCAAAGGAGAAGAAGAATTAACACCCACAGAAAAAATATCACTAGGTAAGATAAGTGTATACAATATTCATATATTTAAGTAAAGACAATAAAGAAAATATACCTGTATGTCATAACCATACTTCTAACATGTAAAACAACATACAAGAGAAAAAGAAAAAATGTTAGTGTTTGATAACAAATATTATTTTTTTTATTTAATTAGGAATAAGCACTACATTGGGAGTGAAGGAAATTGAAGAAGAAGAAGGAAACACCACTTACATCAATGGATTATATTGTAAGTATTAATTTTAAAGATTTGAAATTAAATTAAATAAAAATAAGAAAATAATTTAATTTACATATCAATAAAGTTTATGTAAGTGGGGGCAAAAGAAAGAAAACATAGCATTCATTCCAAAATAAAGCTTTTATCATAAATTAACTAAGTATTCATAATATTTTTTTTACAGCTAACGAAGGAACAGAAAGTCCTAGGAAATGGATTATTGTAGTCGTTTGTCTTTCTGTGTTTTCTTTTCAATTTTATTTGTTTTATTTGTTAAGTTTTTTTGTACCTATTGTAAAAAGAGAAAACCATATTATCATGTAAATAGTATTGAGTTAAAAAGGGTGCCTAGCATTACATCTCATTTATCATCAGAGGTTGAATTTTGTGTTTTAAATGAAAGGAAACAAAAGTAATCTCCTTTTTAGCATACTAATATAATTTCTTCAATTTAATTTTTTCATTCCAGACATTTTGGCAGTTTGTGTTATTGGTGTTCTGTATCTGTTACCAATAAATCCAATTTTTAGAGAAGATTTGATAGGCTACCTACAGAACATCTACTTTTTAACAACCGGAAGACACTTAATTATTTCTAGGAAGTTCAAAAAATATTGTAAACAGTTTTCAGCTTATTTATATTATTTGTTAAACAAGAATCAACCGAGAAGATCAACAAGAACAAGAAATCAACCTGATCGTTTAAACATATCATTAGAAATAATCAAAAACAATTAATTTCCTCTTACCTTTTCAATAGTTTGATATGTTGCTCTTTCTTTTTTCTCCAACCTTCTGACTTTTGCCATTAAATTAAACAATTCCTTTTTCAACATTATAATTTCTTGTTGGGTATTCATGATGAATATTGAATTATAATTTCATTTGAAAAAATGGTTAGTATTTATAAAGATTGGTTGTCGTGTAAAATATGCAATAAACAAAGAATAAAAAAAAAACAAATTTGAACATGACTTTTTGTCTCTTGAAATAGTTTTGTTATTAAGAATGTTCATTCCTTTGAAGATATATTGAAAAACATGATTACTCAATTAATGGTGAAAATCTCAGTTCCAAATTTTTCTTTGAAGATTGTGTTTTGATAAGCACATTATCATTGATTACATTAACACTTGTAAATTTTTGAATTATAATTTCATTTGAAGGATAGTATTGATAAAGATTGATTGTCGTGTAAGATATGCAATAATCAAAGAATCAAAAACATAATTAGAACATCTTAGATTTCATGTTAACACTTGCAAATTTTTTGTTTTTTTTTTAAAGAGATTATTTTTGTTTTGTATTTTTCATAAAGAGATTATTTTATGTTTCCTTCATATTAGTTTTGATTTTACAATGATTGTTTTTGTATTGGTGTTATTTTTTAGTAATGTTAAACATAATTTTATTCCCTAAACATAAAATGATTGTCTCCGACCGGCAGTAAAATCATTGTATTAGTGTACAAATTTGCAGCCACGTCCGGTCAGAATGGGGATTTTACAATGATTGTATATCACAACTATTAGTGCTCCGTAGGTGACCTGTTGCAAGGCTAAATCTTTGTCCCTTCAATATACTCTCATTTCCCGTGGCATTCTGAATTTCTTAATGGACGCCCCTATTACAGAACCTATTGTATTATTGTTTGCATGAAATATTTTGGACGTTTTCAATCTAGTGCAAAAGAATATATTATGTTTGTTTTGGGGTTTATTTTTTGTGAAGAAATATGTAGTTTGTAATTCTTAAATAAAAACATATGTTTTAAAAGTTAAAAGAATCTGACAAATTATTCAGATTATGCAAAATGAAAACATTCTCATTTATAGTGCTTTTATTATATTATTGGTGCAATTTTATTAAAGCTTTAAACAGAAAGTGATATTCTATGGAAATTAGAGTTACCTCTCTTTATCCACATTTTAGAGACAACAATATGCACAGAGTTTTTTTGTGTTCTCATTTATAGTGCTTTTATTATATTATTGGTGCTATTTTATTAAAGCTTTAAACAGAAAGTGATATTCTATGGAAATTATAGTAAAGAGAGGTTAGTATAATTTCCACATTTTAGGACAACAATATGCACATAGTTTTTTGTGTTTCTAATAAAGTTTGTTATATTATGTTTGTATTTGTATTATAAGTTTTGTGTGTGTGTTTTATGCTTTTGATAGTATTTGTGTGTGTGTGGGTGGAGTTTATACTTTTGATCTTGTATTGTATTTAAAAAGTGTGTGTGTGTGTGTGTGTGTGTGAAGTTTATACTTTGGATCTTGTATTATATTTGTTAAACATTGTACAGATATTTCACCTTTAAGTGAAACTTTGATTTTTGTTTAGTTAAACATACAGTAAGAGTTGGAAAGACAACAATTAAAATACTTTTCAACTCTGACCATTGTTTGTCTTATTTATTAAAGTTCATTATGTTTTTAGTTTTAAAACTATTATGAGTGGAATATTGTCAATGAGATGTACATGTATACATACATGCTATTCATTGCTACACACTTATCTAACATGATTAAAAAAAATAAGGAAAACATAAGAAATTGGACTATTATGAGTGGAATATTGTCAATGAGAGGTAAACATACATACATAGTATTCAAAGGTACACATTTATTTATCGTGATAAAATACAAGGATGACAAATAGAATTTTATTGGACATTTTCACTGCTTTAAAAATTCTCATTTTTATGTATGTTTCTCGAGAGTTTGGTTGGTTGGATATAAGTTTAGTATAACACAATGGACGAAGAAGTGAACAATCTTTTGGCACCAATTTATTACAATATAGAAAATCCAAGTTCTTTTTTCCTCAGCTAGCAAACTTTATCACATTGTTAATGCGGATGGAAAAAAAATCGGTTACCACAAAATAAAGAGATGGTTAAATGCACAAGACAATTATTCCTTACAAAAAACTCCCAGACGTTCTTTTAAGAGATTACGTGTGTATACAACAGGAATTGGTAACTTAATGGACGTCGACCTAATGCAAGTAAGTAATTTATCACAATGGAACTCTGGATATAATTTTATACTAGTTGCCATAGATTGCTTTAGTCGTCGTCTTTAGATGCAAGAATCAAAGAGTAAAAAAGGTGTTGACAAGCCAAAGCATTTGGAAGAATTCTCCAATCAGCAAAAGTAGACAAGATCCGCTCGGACGTTGATGGATGTTTCAAGTCGAAGGTTGTTCAAAAACTTTTCAAGGAAAGGGGAGTGCGACATTTTGTAACTAAGAACGAGATAAAAGCAAACTATGCAGAGCGTGTGATACAAACCATAAAAACAAATTTTATCGTTACTTTACTAAAAGAGAACGTATCGCTACATTGACAACTTACAAAATTTGTAAAGAGCTACAATGCAACACCACACAGGTCCTTAAATTACATTGCGCCCAACGATGTTACACTTGAAAACGAAGCGGATGTATGAGTTCAACAATACTTGAACAAAGAACAAAAAAACACGAAACAACTTAAAACCGAAGCAGATTCGATGAGAAAAAAAAAGAATGCAACAACGAAAGAGTTACAAATTTAAAATCGGTTCTCTTGTTCGAATTGCTTATACGCGACACATCTTTAACAGAAGTTATAGTCAAAAATGGACGGATGAGATATTTAAAGTTGTACGGAGATTTAAAAAGCAGAACATCAACATTTATAAATTGGGTTCCTTTTATAACGATGAAGTGATTTTAGGTGAATATTATTCTTCTGAACTTCAAGCTGTTGATAAATCAGATGCATCACTCTGGGTCGTAGAGAAAGTTCTTAAAAAGCGTAAAAGGCGAGGGAAGACTGAGTTTTTATGTAAATTTCAAGGTTGGCCTGATAAATATAATCAATACATTCCCGAGGAAGACATTCAAACACTATCATGAAAAACGATGATATTGACGAGGAGCATATTATTTTCTTAGTCAACGACCAATCAAATAAGTATTATCCCGAAAATACACCTCCAAATTTCAAGGTTCACCTAAGTGACACTTTGTATTTAGAGGGGAAGTGGGAAATAGCTGTTTTTGATTTTTATACCGAGGAGAAAATTTCAACTGTTAAAAAAAATAAACACGAACTATACATTTTTTGTGACGTGTGTATGGGTGTAAGCCTGTTTCACAATCAGTTTTCACTTTTACGACGTGTGTTTCCTACACCAAACAATACTTGGAATTACGTTTTTTCTAACCCTATTTTCGTCCCTGTGAAAAAAACTGAAATCCGCGACATAGAAATACATATCTTCGACGAAAGTGGAGAACGAGCGTCATTTTTAACTCAACGTCTGTCCTGTACACTACATATTAGAAAAGGAACAGAGGAGCGTCAACGATGAATGCGGACAAAATGTACATTCCAAGCATGGAGAAGTGGTCAAAATATTACCAAAATGTTGTGCAGGGAATAATAAAACGTATATAAATCACATGAAAATACCGGACGTAATGGGTCTTTTATGATACCTATTCAGAATCAAAGATTATCGTCAACGTTGTCGAAATCTAACGAAAAGTGCAATCTTCGTCTAGTTAGTCCAAGTGCACAAATGGTCGAAATGGCTAAAGAGCCTTTGGAAGATGAGGGTTTGCAGATAAAAGGAAAAAAACGTAAACGAAAGACCAGTCCTAAGGCAAGCATCAGTGGAGCTAATATCCGCAAAAAGAAAAGAGAACCGAAACGAGACGTTTTTTCCAATTAAGAATGGCTTTACTAACATCACAGAACAACTTCACCGAAGCTATTCCTTCACAATTAGAAGTTTTCGAGATACCTCCATACCAGTTAGGAGTTGAGTCAATTTCGTTTGAAGAATGTCGTCCTACATCGCAAGTAACAGCCTACCACCCAATAGAATTTAATTTGTGTGCTCAGAACGGACTAGAATACATCGACCTTAAACGATCGAAACTATGTTAAGTTGCGTGTAAAACATAGCAATGAAGACAATATCGCTATAGATTCGAAGGGTAGCACCAGTAAATGGATTTTTCTATGCACTTTTTTCTCAGGTTGACTGTTACCTTCAAGGTTCACTGATATCATCCAGTAATACCAACTACTCGTACAAATGCATGATGAAAACGCTACTCGATTATGGACAAGATGCAAAAGCATCACAACTAACGAGTGCGTTGTTTTATAAGGACAGAAGTGGACACATGGACTCTTTGACACTAACACGGGTCTTTACGAAAGGAAAAACTGATAGGTAATTCTAAGAGCCTTGATATGGAGGAATGTTGTTTCACGATCTCTTTGAAATGGATCGTTACTTATTGAATATGGTTGACGTAAAATTGAAACTTTTCAGAAGTAAACCGAGCTTCTGTCTGGTGTCGAGGGAAGACGATGCTGACTATGATGTGGTCATTGAAGATATCGTCGTTAAAGTGTGTAAAATTAAGGTCAATCCGGCAATCATTTTTGCTCATTCGGAAGCATTGAAATCAACGAATGCTAAATATCCCTATACAAAAACAGTAATGAAACATATCACTCTTATGATTGGTAGTACGAATGCAGTGTTGGAGAACATTTTCCAAGACGTGAAACCAAAACGAATCATTATGGGTCTAACTTCGACAAACGCCGTGAACGGTGATTATCAACTCAATCCGTGGAATTTTCAACATTTTGACTTACAACAAATAACTCTGTACTGTGATGGAGTTCCTGTAGATGGAATTCCTCTGAAACTACAATTTAACGAAGACCGGGGTGCAACAAATGTTGCAGCGTACGTTAAAATGTTTGAAAACTGTGGAAAGTGGGGCGGAGATGCGGGGAATGAAATAACTAGATCGGACTTCAACAATGGATATGCTTTATTCTGTTTCGATTTACAACCTCACTTTTCAGATGCCAACTATCTGTCACTGGTAAAGCAAGGAAAAGTCAGACTTGAATGTCACTTTGCAACACCCTTACCAGAAACTGTCTCTTTACTCATTTTAGCCGAAAACTCTGGCTATTTTGAAATAACGGAAAATCGTCAGATCAAAGTAGAACACTAAAATTATACCTAATACTGTTTGTTGTATTTTCTTGTTATATTATAACACACCATAAGAATAAATAATGAGTCAATGATAATTTCTTGATTTTTTTTTTATTTGATTTTTCTTCTTTCTACACTCAATACAAGAGAATACTCAGTGATATATAAATACAAATAAACAATCACACAAAACAAAACACTACGCATTTGAAAAAAAAAAAGACATACATTACAGTATTTACAACATAATAAATATAAACAAACTAAATAAACTAACGTATTTACATTGGAAAATAATTAAATATTAGTGTTGTCTTTGTGTCCATAGGCTCGTGTGGTAATTCCATCGTCCAGGATCCATCGTTTGTCATCGAAAGGAACTAGACTCTTCTTAATCATGGTTTGTGCAAATATTTTGTGGTTATCACTTCGTATTGTATTCATGCGCGTGCGATATACGCTTTTCTCTAACAAACACTGCTTGTACATTTCATGTTTTAGTGAACGAGAGGCAGATTTCGTGATACCTTTTGCCGTATGTTTCTCTCCCCCTTCGAATGCATACGAGTACATTTTAGCTCGTAAACCTACGAATTCACTTATAGGTACACCTTTCGTTTCGTCTTTAAATTTCCCCAATACTTTTTTGTTATGATTGCTGTGTAACATGTGGGCTTCATCATACTCGCTGGTGTCAAACATGTCTTGATATTCCATCATATCGTCATACATGTCTTCGGTTTGAATGTGGTACAGGAAACTATCTGTGTCGGTGAAACAGAGTCGTATTTTTTCACCATATAACGTCTTCATATGTTTGTAATGAAAGTCATACATAAGGTGCTTGGACAGGTCAAGAATGCTTAAACCTACGTAGATTGGTTGATTCATTAAAATATCTGTGCGCAGGTTTTCAACTGCTACTAGATCTTCGTTAAAAACTGTGCACGACTTGAAAGATGGTCTCGCCGTATATTTCAGGAACTTTTTTTCTGTGTGACAGAGCTTGACGTTGACGTGTTTACGGATGTTCATTAACGACCTACCAAATATGCTGTTGTTTAATAACTTGTAGTACATTTTCTCGAACTCGTTTGTGGCTTGTTTCCTTTTGTTGGTGTTGAAATCGATGTAAGTTTTCAACCAGGTGCTCTGTCTAAACTTTAACACTCTGTGCACTTTCTTTAGTCGCATTCCCAATTCCAAATACAATTGTAGGTTGCGGTAGTGAATCACATATTTTTCCTTGTCGTGTAAATTCGGTACCAACTTTTCACACGACCCCAACGTCTTCTTTCCCAATAATTCCTCAAGCATCTTACGAGAGTAGGGTGAAAGGTCCTCAGTGCGAATGGTCTGTCGTTCGGGGGCCAACGGGAAATCAGAGTGTTCATCGTGTAAGGCAGGGGGGTACTCTAAATCAACTTCAAATATGTAACCCTCTTTGGAATCAGGTGTCAATGATCCAATGTTGTTCTTGAGCTTTTCTAAGTTTTCTCCTTCATTCACCCAGCTGAAAAATCCATAGGGAAGGTGTTGACTCATTGCCCATCCATAAAGGTTATTGGCATCGAAATATCCCAGGTACGATGTTTCTTTACTCGGATCATAATCATCGATGAGGTAAGGATTGTTGGCTTTAGCATATCGATGGAATATGCTGGACACTCCCCCTCGCAACCCCTTCTCAATGAACAACAGCATATCGATGTCTGTAATGAGGTCCAAAACAACACCAGTCTTCTTTAGCATGGCGGACCAACTTAATCCGGGGGTCGTGTAATAATAACACGGATCAAGTTGGTAGTCGCGAAGAGAGATGTCTCTAAATCTTTCGAAAATGTCAGAGAGGAGCGCAACGTCCATTCGAAGGTATATGTCGGAATATTCACCTAACGTCTTTACATTCATCTTCTCCCATACTTTGTTGGCAAGGTGAAAGTCCTCATCGCTGATGTGTTCCCCCGACAATCGACTGTAAAATTCTCTTTGCTGGGTAAGCTCCTCTCCTCAATTTCTCCTCGTCGACGTAGTCATATGGGAAAACACCCTTCCGCAACAACATGGAAAAATGCTCTGGGTTTGGGAAACATTTTCTTAAGAAAACGAAATGTTTCTCTCCTTCTTGTGCCAGATTTTTCGTCAACGATGCTAACGACTCATTCAAAACTGAAGCGAGTCTATAAATCGTAGGTGCCCCAATGTAAACGACAGATACTTTTCCTTGTTGTACGGAATGACGTTTATAATGTGGTCTTTGTATTTTCCAATCGTTGTCATGATTAGATTGGCATCAAAACCTTTTAGGTTATGTATGACTACCGGAATGAAATTTGGTACTTTCATTTTTAAATTACAATCATTGCACGCTATTCCAATCACTTCCCCCGATAAATGAGAATGGTGTATAACCTTCCTGTTTTTAGTGCTGAAAGGATTTCGACATGCGTAGCACATGGTTGCGAGATCGTACTCCATTTGCACGAATTCATTGACTATCATTGGTTCATTGTGTGATAGGATACCCATAATCTCTCTTTCCTCTTCCAATAAGGTATCAATGAAAGTTTCAATCACGTCAGGTCCACGATGAATGACTGGTGGTTTCTCGTACCGCTCGTCGATAGAAACTCTCTGGTATCCGAAACTGTACGCCTCCATTTGTTGGTATCTATTAGTGCTGGAAACCTCCGGATTCTGCTCACAGGTATTTACTTTTCTAGTCAAACATTCAAAGTCAGCGTATATGACAAACGAGTGTCTTTCCGTCTTCTTATATTCTTTAAATTCTAACACCTCCCCCTCTTTCGGAAGTGAGATCTTTTGAAAATCAACCTGCTTACACTCCTCTTGATGTTTCATCAAAAGTCTGTTTTGTGTAAATCCTTGGAGACAAAGATAACAGAAAAAAGTCTCACCATTGTGTTTTTTAACTCTAGATAGAAACCTGTTGAAATTTGTTATCAACACATAATGTGATAGATTATCGTCTTTCCTCATGTACAACAAATTTATATGATGACAGTTAGTCTTCTTGGTTATGAACAATGGATAAATTTCATCATTCCTCTCTTCGTAACCGAACACATAAATTGAAATGGTTGCGTTCTGTCGCTCAAACTTTGCAATCTGTGATATTGGTGTCGGAAATTGTATCCCCGTCACATCAATCCTATCGGTGTATACACCCCAAGGGTGACTGGGGAATAGAAGTATGGTCACCATTGGTCTTCTTCCGACCGGCAGTAAAACCCTTGCTAAAGTGGGGCGTCCGTTTGGCTGTGCTGGATGTACAAATTTGCAGCCACGTCCGGTCAGAATGGGGACGTTAAATCCGATGCCTCGTGTAAAGAGAGTGCCACGCTCTTTGCACGTTAAGAACCCTTGCAACAACTCTTTGAGGGGTCCGTAGGTGACCTGTTGCAAGGCTAAATTTCTCCGACCTTAATCCCGGAAGCCCCTATTACAGAACCTACCTATTGTATTTATTGTTAACTTGTTCTCGTCCTGAATATGCATGAAATATTTGCCACTGGACGTTAAGCAACCAACAATCAATCAATCAATCATATCGGTGTATGCTTGATAGTGGTGTACTTGTTCTGGTTGCATCGCTCCGTCGTTTGGTGGGTGAAGACTGGCTAACACGCTCCACATGAAACAACGATCATCTTGATTCATCACATCCAACAGACAGTTCGCCATATTCAACGTTTTTGGTAAATGAATATAACTACCTGCACACAAAGGTTTGTATTATATGATGGTTACTTGTAGTTGAAGTACTTCTTTCATTTGATATCCGCTTCCGTTTTTCAGAAAGTCTTCCATGCTAGCGAAAATTTTCTGTAAACTCTCATTTAAGGTGTGTTCTAATGTGTCTTCTTCATTCCCACTCACCATTGCAGTTTTTACATTACTCCGAAAGAATGGCACCTGCTCTTCGTATGTCCCATCCACAGCATATTTAATCATTCTCACTTGCACGTTGAGATTAAATTTTATGTTGCCCTCTTTTCGTCGATCCTCTAGAAGCGACATGATTTTTTCCCGCTTTTCTCTCATGAAATGAATAAGATCATAACGTTCATCTTGTGTGGAAGGTTGTAGTTCAACCACTTCCACGTTGTCATTTAGCGCCCGCCTGCTTCGTGTAGCTCCTCCCTTGTTGTTCTTGATAGCTTCCTCACCGTCATTTCGTGCCGCATCGCTGCTCGGTCCTGCTAATGGTTCTCCGTTCATCGTAAAATTGTCAGCTCCTACACTTTTCTTCGATGGTGTTTCTGTAGACTTATTGTTCTCACTGGTGCAAGTTTCATGATTTTTCAAATGTCTCTTCGACTTCGTGTGTCGGATCCAGTTGTCCTTTCTGGTTGTTACATATTTACATGGGGTACACTTGTACTGATTTGTGTGCTCTGCTTTGTGACGAAGTAGGTTACGTTTTTTTCGAATATCTTTTACCACATAATGCACATGTGAAGTCTTCCCTATTCTTTTTTTCTTCAGCTGAGTGAAGAACCTTGGTAAAGTCTTCTTTAGAAAGTTGTTGTAATGTGTCTAACACATCACTTGGTAAAGCTTGTACCAAATGATCAACTTAATTTCCATTTGAACCTTCCATTACTAGAATGATAACTTGAGCTTGATTATAAGTATGTCTGTTTGATATGTTAAAAAAAAAAAAAAAAAAAAAAACAGGTGTAGTTTATACTTTTACTTGCTTTATATAAAAAATTAAAAAACCATTGATCACTCATCTGAGAAGATAATCCCCCCTTTTTTTAATATGAAGCAACACGCATAGGGTATTTAATTTCTAATCCTGTGCTTAAAAAAAACCTTATTGATTTTATTTTTAGGGAATTTTAATTGATCTTTATTGATTGTATTAATCCTCTACTATAAAAAAAAATCCTTATTGATTTGAGTTGCTAAGATATATTTTTCTAATCTTGTGTTAGTCCCCCCTTTTTTTCTTCTTTATAAAGGAATGCTTAAGCAGCAAGGAAAGTATAAAGAAAAGGTTATTCATACATAACAGTATATTTTTCATACATCAGAGTTATATACTATTTTTATAAACTATGATTCCTCCTATGTTTAACATTTGTAATTCTATCTTCCAGAGAGAAGTGAATGGTCGTTTCCGTCATTTGAACCCAATAAGAACAAATTTGATACGAAACGAAGTTGTTCCAAAGCGACGAGAGCATCATTCAAATTGGCCAGTAGGAACATGGAGAATGCGTAACATAACAATATGTGTGTTGTTTTTCTATTTAGACCATGAAGAATTTATGGAAGATTTGTTTTTCTGCAGTCATGATTTTAACGCAGTATTAGCGGAATACTTAGACATCTACACACCGCTTGAAAATGAAGAATAGAATATGAAGATTTACACAATTGTGTAAGGCCCTTTTAAGGGCCACCCAATTAATTAAAAAAGAATCTTTATTTTGTTGTTTTCTTTTTTTTTTAATTAAAATGATTGAGTGTTACTAAATGTAATATTTGTCACTGTACGTTTAAGTCACGTGAGGTACGAAACTGTATACTAGTTAATCATTTACCAATGAATATGTATGTAATATTTGTCACTGTACGTTTAACAATCGTCGTCAGTTTGTCTTTTTTACCCTCGATGTTGTCAGTTTAATTTTTCAATTTATGAATTTGAATGTCATTCTGGTATCTTTCGTTCCTCTTTTAAGACTTTTTTTTCATAAATCCCATTTAATACAAATAATGAATGAGATAGAGATGATTTATAACGCTTTCGTGTTCGAGGAGCGAAAAGGGAGAATGTATATATATCTTTGTAAGTTAAAAAAACAAACATTGATTAAATTATATCATTTGTGTGTGGAAAAGAAGGAGATTGAACAGTGGAAGAAGGATCTTCTTTCCAATGTGTTCTTTACCTATCATTAATTGAAAGAGAAAAAAGAAATTTTTTGACTTTTTTGAAAAGGTATTTAAAGCCATGAGTGATAAGCGAGTGGTTCCTTTATTATACTTAACAACATGGAAGAGACAAGAAGTAATACGGAGAGCACACAAACGACTTGGCGCTTCATGGCAGAAAATATACCTAAAGCAGAAATCGTGTATTTCTGTCAAATAATTATTGTAATAACAATTGTAATAGCATCACTTGTTAATATAACAATGCAAAATGGAAACACTGAATTATGGATTAGTTTATTGAGTGGGTGTACTGGGTATATTTTACCAAATCCATCCATCCGAAAAGTTTAATTCTAAAAAAACATGTCATTGCATGCACGATTATGTTATGACTCCCACGCATGAATATTATTACGTCAACGCATCCTCAATCGTATCGGTATAATAATGTTACATCACCATGTCCTCACTTATACCTGTATTTAAATCACCGTATATAAAACACCACAGTCACCATGACTCAGTGTCAAATTGATTTGGTGAGAGAAGCAACCAAATGTGATTACGAACAGCTCGACACAAATTTACTGAAAAGAGAAGCTGTTTTTACCATTGACAACGAGACTAAAGTATTTATTAAGAAAACAGGAAGACTACAGCAAAAGACATTCATTCATATCGTGGTAAAGGGTAAAAAAATTAGAATTAACAGAGACGTGTGGTTAAAACTGTGTAATCTGAAAGAGAGTATATTGTTTCTACATTCTTTTATTGAAGATCACTAACTTCATTTATTTTGAGAACATTCGTCATGTCAAGCATGGAGAAGAAGCTTGATCTATTCTTTTGCCGAGGTGTTACAGGAATTGATTACACAGAAAACGAAAGAAACGTGTTCAGGTTGCCAAGTTGAACACCCCAGTCAACATAACCACGAATGTTTGATGAATGGAGAGCAGGAGCACTTGGAAAGACATTTTGAAACAGCATGCCGTTCGTTTTCACTTTTAGATGTGTTGATTAAATTCAGAGAAGACGTAAAAAAACTGAACATGTCTTCAGAATTTGTGTGCAATTACTTCTTACTTAACGTGATTGTGTTGGACAGGCTACGTAGTCAACCACTAAAAGACAGTGTTTACCGTTTAATGGAAAAAAGAATCAAATCACGTGAACACTTAATATGACATTAATTTTTTTCATATATTGTACATTGTTTGTAATTTTATATATTATTTATATTCTTGTATTCGTGTTTGAAATTTTGTGCGTTCAATAAATATTTCTTAACTTGTTTTCTTTTTGAAATTTGTTGCTAGAACTGAGGCTTTTCTTTCACGATTCGGTTTTACAATGTTGGTTTTCATTATTCTGTGGTCAATTGATTTTCAACAGTTTTTGCATTGTTGGTTGGTTGAGAACCGAAGCTAAACACATGAAAAAAAAACCTTACCAAAATATAAAAAAGAAGCTGAACACGTGGAAAAAAAATTAAAAAAAAACACAAAAAAACAACAAAAACTACGTCTGTATCAAACATATAAAACTCGAACTTAAACTTTATTTCAATCATTTGCGAAAAAAAGAAAAAAAACTCAAACCATGTCAAGTGGAGATCGTACACTTTTACCTTTCCAAACACCATGTTCCATTTTAATTGTGGGACCGACACAAAGTGTAAAAACTATGTTAACTTTTCGCATAATTAAACAAGCTGGAGGTATGTTTTCAACCCCTCCTGTAAAAATTGTATATTGCTATTCTGTTTATCAAGAATTATTCGCAAGTATGGAAAAAGAAATAGACAATATAACTTTCCATGAAGGTTTACCAAGCAGTGAACAAGTGGATGCATGGTCAGAAAAAAGGGAACATATGCTTCTTATTTTAGACGATTTGCTAGCAACAGCAGTGAACGATGTGGAAGTTTTAAATTTATTCACGGTAAAATCTCATCACCAAAACATAAGTCTTTTAATGCTTACTCAGAATTTATATCATTCTCCGGGTAAATTCATGCGCACCATTTCCCTGAATGCATCTTACATTATTTGTTTGAAAAATCATCGTGATCAACACCAGTTAACCGTACTTGCTAAACAAATTTTACCTGGTCAGGTGAAATATTTCATGTCGGCTTACGAACTCGCGACAAAAAGAAATACGGATATTTAGCTATTGATTTGAGCGCTCACACAGACAAACTTTATTTACTAAGAACAAATATATTCATTGGAGAGAACCTGTGTGGTTTTTCTTCCGAAATAATACTTAAAAAGCTATGAGTAAGCAAGTGATGAGACACGTTAATTTTCTTTCCTTATTGGCTTCCGCTGAGGATGAGCAAAGACTAGCAATGATAAAAACGATGAATAACGAACAATTTAAGATCCTACTGGAATGTATATACAACATTTTACATGGAGGTGTTACACTATCTCCGCTATATAAAAAGAAACTATTTGAGTACAAAACGGTTATTCGTAAAATCACTGCCGAGGACACCCAACGTATACATCGAAAGAGACTTCTTTTAAAGTATCGTTCAAATCTCATTCCTATAGTAGTAAAGATTGTGCTTGCTCACTTAAAATGACGAAGGAAATGATTCTTATTCCTAAACATAAATACGAGGCTGTCTTACAAAAACAAAACGAAGATCAACCGAAAGCGGAAGTGGTGTTGAATGACACTCCATCTCGAGACGTTAACCAACACAATCTGTCTTATGACCAGAAATCACTACATGATGATTTACAATCGTTAATCAATATCACTATACCATCTAGATATAAAGACAAAGCCTTGCGACTTTTGCTTTACTTGCAAAAACATTCATCTATCAAGTGGGACAAACAAGGTGAAGTTTGCATTGACGGAAAAGTAATTTCAAACACTCATATCGTTGACTTGATACGTGATTCAACAGTTCCAATTGGTCGTAGAAAACTAACAGCTGCTATACATCAATTCTGTCATTTTCTGAAGTCTACTAACATTCCACATTGTTTGTTTAGGAATGTCGAACAAACAAAGTCCGATTCGAGTCTATCCCTTATAAAGAAAAGAAAACAGAAGAAGAAAATAAGGAGAAAGAAGAAACAGATGAATACAGTGAAGATAGTGACAATGAATACATCCAACGGAACAAAAAGGCAAAAAAGACAGAAACTAATTTGGAAACCCAAAAGAAAATGTATGTGCAACGAGACATAAACAGTATATTCACAACAAAAAGAAGAGAAAAAATGGTTGCAATTTAAATGTTTCAACTAAAATCAAATACAATCTTAAATATTTTAAATAAATGTTTAACAAATGAAATATGTTATTATTTTTGTTTAAGGAAACTATATATAGATGAGACAACAAGGTATTTTATTTTTAAACAAACTAATCGAGAAAAGAAAGAAAATAATATCAAGAATTTACAAAGAAAAGAGAAAAAACTTTTTATTTTAACTATCCTTATCTCGACTAGTTTGTAAGAAAATAAAGTTAGCGGTTCGTGAATATTTCTTTCTTGCAATCTGTGTTGTAGAGTATTTCCTGTAAAAATAAAAATAGTCTGTCCCTCTTTCCGTTACAATTCATTCCATTTAATCAAACAAAGGATCCGCTAATTTAGTCCGAACACAAATGGATTTGAATTATCTCCAAACAATAGGTCAATTATTAAAAGTGATTCCTCTAATCAAGGATATCAATTAGAGAGTCTACAGAAAACAGATTATAATCAACAATTGTTTACTCTAATCAGGATTAAAAGGGGGAACAAAACATTGAGGATCAATATGATTGATTGATTGTTGGTTGCTTAACGTCCAGTGGCAAATATTTCATGCATATTCAGGACGAGAACAAGTTAACAATAAATACAATAGGTAGGTTCTGTAATAGGGCTTCCGGGATTAAGGTCGGAGAAATTTAGACTGCCACGGAAATGAGGGTATATTGAGAGGACAGAAATTTAGCCTTGCAACAGGTCACCTACGGACCCTCAAAGAGTTGTTGCAGGGTTCTTAACGTGCAAAGAGCGTGGCACTCTTTTTACACGAGGCATCGGATTTAACGTCCCATTCTGACCGGACGTGGCTGCAAATTTGTACATCCCGCACAGCCATACGGACGCCCCACTTTAGCAAGGGTTTTACTGCCGGTCGGAGGAAGACCAATGGTGACCATACTTCTATTCCCAGTCACCCTTGGGGGTTTGAGGATCAATAATCTAGATTAAAAGATAAGGATTATCTTAATCCGATTGATTACATAAAAATGTGCTTAAAGTTGCATCATAAGCTGCTTTAAGAAGATTAGAGTGCTTAAAATCGTACCATAAGCTGGATTAAGAAGATTAGAGAAAGCTGATTAGAGGGGATTAGACAAACCCTCATTCTCCTCACTTGAGGAGGGTTCTCTCACTCTCTACTACTACAAATTCCATAAAATATAGTCTTCCATTCAAACTTTTATTCTTCCACACAATTCATTGTTTTATTCATCCATTCTTTGTTTTATTCATTCATTCCATCTTTTATTTGAACATCTAGTTGTTTATTTCCATATTTTGAAAAACACAACAAATTTAATTAAGTCAAAAATCATTACTTCAAAATTCAACACTATATTATTATATTTAAATCACGTGACAGTTTACATGACATAATCGGAAAAAGAAAGAAACAAAAATGGTCGCCATATTGCTTTTGAGTTTGTTATTTTGCATTCAAAGTGTTGTAAATGTAGGAGGAGATGTACATATATCATCTTGCTATAGATTGGAAGATTTTATAGATTGTTCGAGGGAAACAGAAGAGAGCTTTCAGGGAGAGGTAGCAGATGATGTGGTAAACATTCGCTTTAACCACATTCAGAGCAAACATCAACTGGAAGATGTGAAATATTCCAAGCATATTATCATAATGTTGGAAGAATATTTAAATTTGTGTGGTTAAATTAATCATAAACGATGATGGTAGATGGGAAAATGTGTACAGTAAGTCTACATTCATTTTATTTGAATGGTAAAATATAACACAATAAAAAAATTTGCATACATGAATATTCATGAAAGACTTCGTTATATTTCAGTCGCGTGATTAGTAAACATTTCTATAAATAATATGAATCTTTACGGTTGTCGAGTATAGTAGATCAGTGAATGAAATATCTAAATTACAACATGGTTAAACTTCAACCGTTATCAATAACAATGACTTTCTTCATAACGAAGTTTATATACCTTGTTCCTCATCTAATTGGAAATCTATTCATCTTCCCTGTCATTTCTCTTTCTCTTATAAGAGTATACATGCATATTCTACTTCTAGACCCATAACTAACATCATTTTCATCATCTGAAGTAATGTCTATTAACTTCCTCTTCTTGTTCTTTAGAATAATTAGTACATTTTCATCATCTGAAGTAATGTCTATTAACTTCCTCTTCTTGTTCTGTAGAATAATTAGTATCATTATTAGCTATAATGTATTAAACATTTATATACAAAATGTAATAAAAAAAATCTTTGTTTTCATATACTCATTTTTTTTGCTTTACAATTATTTGTTTATTGGGCGAATCTGTTTTTTTTTCTTACTTATTACCAAAAATCTAGATGTACTTGCTGTTGATGGTTTAGGGGTCTGCATTTTGACTCCCCCTGGCCTTACACATGTTGCATGGTTAAATCAACCTGTTGAATAGAACTTTAAAAAACATTTTAACATTTGCACATGATAAAAAAAAAAAAAAACAAAGCATGCAAGTGTTATTTTATTTTTACTTCTGACTCTTTCTTAATAATATTGTTAACATTGTATTAATTGTATAACTTACAATGACTTAAATCTATACATACACAGAAAGAATCTTTGTTTTCCTCTTCTTTTGTCAAGTCTATCATCTAAAAATACACATGTATCTATACATATATAGTTAGTATCTTTATTTTCCCCTTCTTTTGTCAAGTCTATCATTACAATGTCCTGAGGTTTGTTTCTCTCCTGCATCTGTAAAATTAAAGGATTTAAATATATATACATTTTGTAATAGATTATTGAATCAAATTCTAATTCTGTCATTGAGTCAAGTTGGGAGTACTGACGATGATCTAATGATAGATATTTTTTCTTCGTATTTTAATGAAATGTTAACTATTTTAGGCGCTTCTTCTGAATATATATACTTTCCTCGCTGAGAATGAATACTATAATAAATCAGTATCTTGTGTAATGGTAGTTCATTATTAAATAAAATTAAATCTTTTCTGTTTTTCCTGCAACTGTAACCTTAATGTAAATAGAATACTTTTTTTTCATGTAATAAGAAATCTCAAAGAACTATGTCAAATCTTTTTAAGAGATTGAAGTGATACTGGGTATTGTTCTAAATAAAAAAGGAAAAAAAAAAAAGCAGTTTTATTAACGTACATAAATGTTTGCATCTTTTTCTTTTTTTTTGATTCTTATCTGAATCTCTACCTAAAAATTCCACTTCTTCTTCTTCTGGTATACAGTTACAGCTTCATTTATACATGGCAGGTTGTTGGTTTGCTACAAATTAAGGACGACAAATGTCTGCCTGTTGAATTTGTAGTATGGGTTGATGATAGGTCAATGATGGTGTGGGTGAGGTATACTCATTGCTGGCTGAGGTTGTTTGTTGTTGGGACTAAGGGGAAAAAAGCTTAAGTTTGAATTGGGAAAAAATAATCGATCACTATTAGCTAAAGATTAAACGTTGATGTAAATTTGTCTAGATGTTGTCTAGAGACTTTCTTACACATATACATACGTGAATCATTAAAAATAGACCAACACACACACAAAAAATATAGCGCTTCAAAATTTATTTAATTTTAACTCTTTGTTGCTGTTGCTTTCACATTTCACAAGGTGGAAAGAAATTAAAATATCCACATAGATATATCCTTCATGTCGTCTCATCACTATCGCCTTACCCCGTCCAACAAACTTTGTACAAAATTCTACATTCCCTTTCATATTAATCCTCTGCCGAAACACTACGCTATCTGCCATCTTCCTAATTTTTTTAAGCAATGTAAATTTAAACGATACGGGAAAAACACAAAAATTCATCCAACCCATATGTGTGACTAAAAGCCATACAAATTCAACTGATCAAGCCCTGACAGTAGGGGAATAAGGGGTTGCAAAAAGTCCTCATTTGCCTCAAACCCCTCACAGCCGCAGGTGCCTACCTGGCGCCTCATTAGACCTTATGAACTGTGACCTCATACAGTCCATCTGGTTTGATGTAACAATGATAAGATACACATCGAGAAGCTTGTGACCTCATACAACCCATCTGACCTGATGTAACAACGATGAGAAACACATCGAGAAGCCTGTGGTGAACTGTAACCTCATACAACCCATCTGACTTGATGTAACAATAATAAGAAACACATCTAGAAGCCTGTGGTAAACTATTTCATTAAAAAAAAAACACTAACAATCAATCAATTTTACAAATTTTATTATTTTCTAAATCATTTTACATATAACATTACATAATAAATTTCTGTTGAGAATTCAATCATATATTAAACGCAAAGAAAATGGAGGATGAACAATTAAGGAATAACAGTACTGTAGTTGAAGAGTTGCCACCGTCAATTGTCGATTTGACGGTCGCAAATGCAGTTTTACTGGCGACGCGTAGCGAGACAGTAAAACGAAATTTGCGACCGTCAAATCAAAATTGACGGTGGCAACTCTTCAACTACAGTACTGTTATTCCGATTCTAATGCATTACAAAAGAAATAATACGATAAAGCTTGAACAAATGTATAAATTTGACATACAAAAAAAAATCCGCGAAACTTCATGAATGATTTTGGCACAAAGACGTCATGGCTAAACGTGACGTCATACAAATGATAAACTTACAAACTGGCGAATTATTACGTTACCTCTACGATTAAAATTCGGATAAAATTACATTAAATTACACCTGGTCAACTGTGGATTTGACGGTAACTTTTAGCCAATGAAAAACATTGTTACATAAAATTGCATTAGAATATTTTATATATATATATATATATATATATAACATGTAATGAGATTTAAATATTTTTCGTATGACCGTAAGCCCTGGTTGTTATTCCATCTTCTAAAATCCTTTTTTTATCATCAAAAGGAACTTGTCAATTTCTTGCTCACTTAACCAGTGAAAGTTTGCATAACAACAAAGACAAAATATCAGGGTTTGGAAAACTTTTAGATAAATATTAAAAATGTTTTTCCCCCTCACTAGCTAAGTTTTTGGTTAACGTTTCCAATGAGCTGTTGAGAAATTGTAAAGAATCTATAAACCTTAAATCGGATAAGGAAAAGGAAAGACATTTTTCCGAGTTTTGAGGTATAACTGATATATTAAGGTGTTTAAATTTACCAATTTTTTGTCATTATTAAGGAAGCATCGAAACCTTTCAAATTGTGAAAAACAACGGGGATAAATTTCGGTATCTTTATCTGCAAGTTGCAGTTATTACAACTTGTCCCTCTCACGTGATCATGATCAATGACTTTATGGTTTTTTTCACTGAATGTTTTTTTACAAACGTAACATGTTTTAGCTTCTTTATATTCCAACTTAACAAAATCATTGACAAGCATTAGCTCATTTTAGATAAGATAGTTTTGATTTCCTTTTCCTCCTCCAGTAGAGCGTTAATAAAAAGTTCAACAACATTAGGTCCACGGTAAATGACGGGAGGTTTATCATACCGTTCATCAATAGACACCCTTTGATAATCGAAGCTATATGCTTCCATCTGTTGGTAATGGGTAGTTGACAAAACATTTATTTTTTGCTCACAGGTATCTACTTTCGTTGTTAAACCTTACAAATCCGCATATATAACGAACGGAATTCTAGCCGTTTTAGCAAAGTCTTAAAATTCCAACACATCCCCCTCTTTTCGAAGTGTAATATTTTGAAATTTGAAATTTTTAGTCTTTTTCATGCTCTTCTAATTTTTGTTTACTCGTGGATCCATGAAGACAAAGATGACAGAAAAAATGTTCACCATGTGATTAAGTTCTAGATAAAATCATGCTCTTCTAATTTCTGTTTACTCGTGAATCCATGAAGACAAAGATGACAGAAAAAATGTTCACCATGTGATTAAGTTCTAGATAGAAACCTATTGAAATCGATAAGTTTTTTTCGTTATATAATGGGGGAATATTTCCCCCTCTTCATAACCGAATACATATATAGAAATCATTTCATTTTGACGTTCAAATCTTCCTATTTGCGACAAAGGTGTGGGGAACTCAACGTTTGATACGTCGATAGTGTTTATAAAATTAGAATAATGTTCTATCTTTTGCGGATCTTTTCTTTCTTTGTCGTAATGTAGACTCGCCAAAATGGACCACACCAGACACCTTTCATCAGTATTGGTCACATTCACCAAGCTGTGCGATTTCGCTAAAGATACGGGTAGTAGCATATAACTTCCTCTTCCCAATGGTTTATATTTAGTTATGGTAACATCTAACTGTAAAACCTCTTCGAGTTGCCACCCACTGCCGTTTCTAATGAATTCCTCCATGGAGGAGAATATTTTCTGGAAACTTTTATTCAATTCATGTTCGAAGTTTTCACGTGTTGATAAAAGTGTTTTCATTCTGCTTCTAAAATGTGGAAGAGCCTCTTCGTACGTACCATCTGCAAGATACTTTATCATGCGTACTTGCACGTTGAAAAAATATTTAATGTCTATCTAACAATAACTCGGTAATTTGTTGCTTTTTTCTTTAATAATGTGTATTAAATCATATCTCTCACCGTTGGAAGCAGGAACATATGCAGTCTCCTAAGAAATAGGGAAGTTAGTGGCGAAGCAAATCGGGGAAAGTGAAAAAACTTATTTAGTTAGACAAAATATCGACAAGGAAGAATATGAAAGCATAACACACTGGCCGGTAGAAACATGGAGGTGTGATGATGTTTTCATCTGTATTCTATTCAACTTTTACGATCACGAAGAATTTTTGGAAGATTTAGTTTTCAGTGGGTACAGCATAGAAGCAGTGTTACCAGACTATTTACACTGCAATCCAATAACTCACGTGTAAAGTACGCAAATTGATAGTAACGAAAAAGTAAATAAAAAAAAATAATATATAAAATAAAGATGGAACTTGTTCAAAAATTATATTACACCTTTATATTTACGGAGAGGACAACACATGCATATACGCTTTTAATGAAATATGATAAAAAAACACTCCGGCCAGTAAAAAAAAAAGTGTGAACTATCACACATTGAGGAATGGAAACTCCATATTCTTAATCATTTGATCATTTGATTGATTGATTGTTGGTTGCTTAACGTCCAGTGGCAAATATTTCATGCATATTCAGGACGAGAACAAATTAACAATAAATACAATAGGTAGGTTCTGTAATAGAGGCGTCTGGGATCGAGGTCGGAGAAATTTAGACTGCCACGGGAAATGAGGGTATGTTGGATAGGGACAGAAATTTAGCCTTGCAACAGGTCACCTACGGACCCCTCAAAGAGTTGTTGCAAGGGTTCTTAACGTGCAAAGTTTGATCATTTGAAATATATATATATATATATATATATTATATCGTAAAGTTTCATTTTCATTTTCATCATGGAAGAGAGACGAAGTATTGAAATTTCTACATCGAAGTGGTGCATTTTGGGAAAAAGTGTACCGAAAGCGGAAATTGTGTATTTTTGTCAGGTAATTATCGTCTTTACAATCATCAGCACTGCACTAGTGAATATAACTCGACAAAGTGGGAATATTGAACTTTGGATAAGCCTATTGAGTGGATGCACTGGATATGTATTACCTAACCCATCCATGGTGAATACTTAAAGATCTGTTATCAATGTATGACTACCCCAAGGGTGACTGGGGAATAAAAGTATGGCCACCATTGGTCTTCCTTCGACCGGCGGTAAAACCCTCGCCGAAGTGGGGCGTCCGTTTGGCTGTGCGGGATGTACAAATTTGCAGCCACGTCCGGTCAGAATTGGGACGTTAAATCAAATGCCTCGTGTAAAGAGCTTGCCACGCTCTTTGCACGTTAAGAACCCTTGCAACAACTTTTTCAGGTGTCCGTAGGTGACCTGTTGCAAGGCTAAATTTCTGTCCCCATCCAATATACCCTCATTTCCCGTGGCAGTCTAAATTCCTCCGACCTTAATGCCTTAATATATAACATAACCTACCTATTGTACTTATTGTTAATTTGTTCTCGTCCTGAATATGCATGAAATATTTGCGACTGGACGTGAAGCAACCTACAACTAATCATTAGATCCCGAAATTGAGAGTTCGAATCCTGCTGGTACCATCCATGGATTTTCACATCATGTTAACAAATTTCGTTTTACAAGGCTGCATATAGTAAAATCTGGGTGAATATTGTATATTAAGGAAACATTAACTCCACTGCATGTTTTAAAAAACAGGTTTACTGGATGATCGTTCGTTTTTTAATTGTTCAGAGTAAACATCTTAATATTTCTTATTTCCATTCACCTTGTAATTTAAAAGCGCTCTTAAACACAAAATCTTTTCAATGTGCAAATACATACCGTAATGTGTACTGACATTACAGTTAAAGTTACAAAAGAAATAAAGGCATTCTATTAAAAATATCTTGCAAAATTTAATGAAATACCATTCTCGGCCAAAATAGACAATTCAAAATTTAGACTCGGCATTCACGTTAAATGGCAAATATAGATATTATTATATTTGAAATAACTCTTACCGCGAGTGTAGCCTGTTTGTGCTGATGCGGCGTAAATCAGTCACAAATCAATCAATCAACCATTTCTTTAAATATGCGTTGCGATGTCCATACGGGCTTTCCTTTTCATTTCAAATTCATGTTTTTTTTTTCAGAACGGTTTGATTTGAAATGCCAAGTACACAATACGTGAATGGCCTTTGGAAAGTTCTATACAATTGCTTTCACCAATGAACCTTCTTGATAAATATTGAGGACCAAGTCCGATGTGTTAACGTCCGCAACTTTGGCCAAGAAGTGCGATAACAAAATACTGTATGTTTCAATAGTTAGGATAAACATTAATAGAACGATAGTTATTGTTTTTTTGTATTTTTCTTGTCCATATTATTAGATTTACTTTGAATTGTTATTCATTTTAATATTTTAGCTAAAAAATAATGTTGGGAATTTACCTTTATGTAGTGTATTCTTAGTTAAATATATTCTTGTTTTTCTGTTGAACTTGTATGAATTTTAAGATTTCAGCTCAAACGTAATTGCTTCATGCAGGTAAATTTCCAATAATAATTTGAATGGTGAATTATACGTTACCAAAAACAAAAAAAAAAAAAAAAAAAAAAAAAATGAAGAAACAACAAAACCACTAGTATCATAATCAAAGACATGTTTGAAAAACATAATAGTTATAGCTGTCCTGTCGCTATTTGTATACATTCAAATATTATCTAAATCAAAAATATAGTGTTCAAGATGTCAACTTGAAACAGAAAGTGAGAATATACCTTTGTATGTAAGATTAATTTACAGTCCAAATTCACATAAGAGTTGTGTTACTAGTAAATTGCAAATTGAAACAGCAGGTCAACTCATGGTGGCAATAACAAATTTGGTCTCATGAGGCTTTACAAAATAAAAACTCATAACTCCATCTTTCACAGTAAAAACGATCGTTAAACATATTTATAATGTAGACAAAATCGTCACGGAAATAAGTACGGAAAACAGTAACAATAATAATTTGTCATGTTCATTTTTTAAAAGTATATTCATCATCTTCGTTCTATTTTTTATTAAGATTTACATTTGAATTAAAATAATGTCATTTCATTTCCATTCTTAACGGTTGATATAAAACATAAAAAATTTATTTAAAATGCTTCTGCAGTGTTACATTCTGTCTAGATGGTAGATGAATGACAGGAAATGTGATTGATTGATTGATTGTTGGTTGCTCAACGTCCATTGGCAAATATTTCATGCATATTCAGGACGAGTACAAATTAACAATAAATACAATAGGTAGGTTCTGTAAGAGGGGCGTCCGGGATTAAGGTCCGAGAAATTTAGACTGCCACGGGAAATGAGGGTATATTGGATAGGGACAGAAATTTAACCTTGCAACAGGTCACCTACGGACCCCTCAAAGAGTTGTTGCAAGGGTTCTTAACGTGCAAAGAGCGTGGCACTCTCTTTACACGAGACATCGGATTTAACGTCCCATTCTGACCGGACGTGACTGCAAATTTGTACATCCCGCACAGTCAAACGGACGCCCCACTTTAGCAAGGGTTTTACTGCCGGTCGGAGGAAGACTAATGGTGACCATACTTCTATTCCCAGTCACCCTTTGGGGGACAGGAAATGTTAAAGTTAAATGAAGCCTGGTATTTAGTCTAGTAATCTCTTTGGTATTTCTGTACAGAGTTGATATTTTAATGGACCAAATTGTTAAAATATGTGACTTAGCTCTAGCCGCGATATAGCCTTTTTGCGCTAAGGCGGCGTAAAGCAAACACCAATCAATCAATCAATCTTTGGTATTTCTGTACATTTATAGGACCAATTTGTTTAAAAAAAAAAACACCCAATAAGCAAAACCACTGTATTCTAACTTATTAAATGTTTAGAACAAAATCCGATGCCTCGTGTAAAAAGAGTGCCACGCTCTTTGCACGTTAAGAACCCTGCAACAACTCTTTGAGGGTCCGTAAGTGACCTGTTGCAAGGCTAAATTTCTGTCCCTATCCAATATACCCTCATTTCCGTGGCAGTCTAAATTTCTCCGACCTTAATCCCTTAATCTATTACAGAACCTACCTATTGTATTAATTGTAAACTTGCTCTCTTCCTGAATATGCATGAAATATTTGCCACTGGACGTTAAGCAACCAGCAATCAATCAATCAATATGTTTCAGATTTCTTTGACGTTTTCTGTTTTCGGAACTTCTATGCACGTAACGCTCTGTTCTCAGCATATCGTATCTTTCTCGTCTTCCGAATCGGAGGCAAGTTCATCCGAAAGGTACTCCTTAACGGTATCCCAACCTGCGGGTGATTTGTCAGCAATTTTATTGCACTTATTTCTCTTATGGACCTCCCCAAGGGTGAGTGGGGAATAGAAGTATGGTCACCATTGGTCTTTTCCGACCGGCAGTAAAATCCTTGCTAAAGTGGGGCGTCCGTTTGGCTGTGCGGGATGTACAAATTTGCAGCCACGTCCGGTCAGAATGGGGACGTTAAATCCGATGCCTCGTGTAAAGAGGGCGCCACGCTATTTGCACGTTAAGAACCCTTGCAACAACTCTTTGAGGGGTCTGTAGGTGACCTGTTGCAAGGCTAAATTTCTGTCCCTATCCAATATACCCTCATTTCCGTGGCAGTCTAAATTTCTCCGACCTTAATCCCGGACGCCCTCTTATAAAACCTACCTATTGTATTTATTGTTAATTTGTTCTCGTCCTGAATATGCATGAAATATTTGCCACTGGACGTTAAGCAACCAACAATCAATCAATCAATCTCTTATGGACCTTATCCCTTACGGTATAACAAAGGTCCTTAATCTTTCTGTAATCATCATGTTCTGCGGCCCGTTTTATCTTCTTGATTTCAGAATCTATCTCACTGTTAAAATCAAATAGGGCTTTATTTCCATTGTACTTGAACTCATATGAATGTTCCGTTTTAATTTTCTTCACAACCTCGTCGGTCGGTCGTATTGGCTATATCCTCTTTTAATTCCCTTTTCAATGAGTGAAGTTTATTGTCTAAATAAGACTTAAACAAATCCATGGCCGCAAACGCGCTCGAGTCAGCTAATGACTTGGCCGTTTCTCTTTTATCGGAATTTTGTCTTGGTTCCTGTTCTTCAGTATCTAATGCATCTCTATCAGGAAAAGCTTCCATGTTTAATATAGAGAACAGAAAAAAGCCTGTCACACTTTGTACTGCAATGACTTCGATTGCCAAAACCTAATTCTGATTCACTTATATTAACAAAACCTAACCCCAAAACACACGAGTATCTTCTTAAAAATAAAGATGAACCACAATGTATACCTTGCAACTGCAATTATACTATTAAACATGTTTTAATTAATGTATTGACTTTGCTGATATTCGTAGGAAACATTTCAATGTCAACAATATGTATGACTTATTTAATAGTGTTCCAATTACAAATATTGTTTCGTTCTTGAAGGAAGTTGGAATATATATTATAAAATATAAAAATGTTGTATAAATTTAAACTTATTTTTATCACGTTATCTTAGTGTTTGAATTTTATTTGTAAATAAACAATTTGCTTTAGACTTGAATTTTAGTTTATTGAAGGACCTTTTGTCTGATTTTAAAACTATACTGTAACTTGTAAAAATATTTGAATAAGCTCTCGCCGCGATATAGCCTTTTTGTGCTCATGCGGCGTAAAGCAAACATCAATCAATCTAATTGTTAATTGGTCTGTATGGTGAATATTCGTTACTTAATATATTATAGGTTCCCTGACAAACTTGTATAGCGTTCAAGATTTCAGCTAAAAACTTAAGCCGGAACTTTACCTGTTTGTAGAAATTCTTTGTTAAAATTGTTTAATAAAATTATAATTGACAAGCTATCTGATATCATTTGCAAATACATGTTTCTCAGAGCTGAAAAGTAAGCTGTATTTGTCATGTATAATTTTGTCTTCATGCAATCATTATTTTAATCTTTCTTTTAAAAAATGATAAAGTACAAGATTTCAGTTAAAAACATTAGATCAGTATATACCTGTGTTTATATATATAATCCCTCTTTATATCAGAATGGTTTTCACACTAATTTAAACGTTCAAACTATACAGAACAACTCATGGTGATAGTTGTAGACCTGGATATATTAAGGAAGTCTAGATGGTTGAGTTAGAGAAGATATTTAGCTCATTTGGTTAGAGCGCTGCCTTTAGATCCCGGGATTGGGTGTTTGAATCCCGCTGGTGCAATCAATGGATTTTCACAACATGATGATAGGGGAACCACTACATGTTTGCAGATGCATTGAAATTATTTGGCTCCGCCCCCTCAGTCATGGTCTATTGACTTTGAATGTTTTGCATAGGTAACATGTTAATTATATAAGTTTATGATATGAACTGCTAATTTAAAGTCAATGATATTTGGTATGCATTTGAGTAGTAGCCAGTAGTTATAAATGAAGAGAATGAGCACAGCAGCGCGCAGCAAAATGCAGGTATTGACCTTACAGACCTGCAGCATACGTCACGACAGGTGTTGGATTCTCATAGCAATCGATTGTGTCGATAATGGTTGTAAGGTTGAAGCAAGCCATCTGCCAAAATGACAGGTGTTGGTTTTTGGATTAAAGTAACAAAAGCCTATTGACTATTAAAGCATATCGATTGAACTTGTGTATAAAAGGAGCTTTTACGGTTAGATAATGGGTGTGAAATTTGTATTTGGAGATTTATTGAAATTAAGAGACGTAGATGCAATCCTACATCAAGTTAATTGTCTCTGCGTGACAGCTCACGGGATTGTCAAAACAAATTGCGGACAGTTTTCCTTGGGCAGATATTTATTCCAACCGTCAAGCAGAAGGAAACAGAAATTTAGCCATTGTGAAAGACAGAGGCATACCTGGCACCATTCAGGTTTTCAAGTCGCAAGAGACATTACGTCCAGATATCGTTTGCTTTTTAAGTCGGTGGGATTTTGGAACACCAGACCAAGCTTACAGAAACATTTCTCCGTATAAAGATACAAGAGAAAATAGAATCGTATGGTTTTGTTAGTGTTTGGAGCAACTGAAATCACTCAATATTAAATCTATAGGAATACCGTATCAAATCAGTTGTGGACTTGGTGGTGGCGACTAGACAACGTATTTGAACATAATACGTGAATTTGCCAATATTTCTGCAGTTTCCTCTTGCTAGAGCTGTTCCTATTAGCAGGATTCCCTGTGCAAGGTGTATGGTGGATTTAAACCAAAGACAAGAAATGGGCATTTTGTGGAAGGTACTACTTGACAACACCACCTTTGTCAGGTACATGGCAAACATGTACCACACACTCATGCACCAGGACGACGTGATCAACCGATTCCTAGTATACAATTTGGAAGTGGAACAGATCTCCATAATAATTATTCTGGCAAGGCTGATACAGGCTGAAAACGACTAGTTTGGTGGATACATATAGGGACTTTGCCTGGACATATTAAAAACAGGTAAGAGAATTATATGTATTACCTACTTATTTATGTTAAAAATGGTAACTGAACAAAACAACCGTAACTCAATGGTAAAATAAAAGTGTTAATTACATATATAGATTTACCACGGATCTTCTGTTTGTTAATGATCCTTTGTGAGCGTCGTAAGACACGTTGATTAACAACTTGTTGCGCTAATTCTTGATTGTGTGGGTCATGAGGTTCATTTTGAGTGAATTCTTGGTTTTGTGGTTGTTCCTCATGTTCATTTTGAACTATTTCTTGGATGTGTGGTTCCTGGAGTTCATGAGCTACACGTAGTCTTCTGGGCACATTTAAGACGAATCTGGTTTCTGTTCACAAAATTTCGGTTTTGTACTTCAATGATGAATTGATAAATCCCCAGAATGGTAATTGTAATACAGGTGAGAATTTCTACAATGAAAACATTTCCTCGGAGCATTCAGAATCAGAAGATATCATGCATATTCAGGACGAGAACAAAGTATTCATTCAGATGGGAGAAATTTAGTGCCACAGGAAATGAAGTACCTTTGTAACAGACATAGCGTGGCACTCTCTTTACACGAATGTTTTCATGACCGGACTTTGCAAATTTGTACATCCCGCACAGCCAAACGGACGCCCCACTTTCGGTTTCGGAGGAAGACCAATGGTGACCATACTTCTATTCCCCAGTCACCCTTGGGGTGTGATATGGGTATTCATTTTGTAAATGAATTGTTTGCTGCTTTTGCTTTTTGAACTTTCTTCTACAAAAATATATTAACAAACCAACTACTGAAGAAGTAAGGGAAACTGAAATAGAAATGAATTTCTCGTTCAAGTCTTTCGATAGATTATTTTTCAGTTTAATACATAAAATAATTACAACATAATCATTTAGTTGTTGATTTAATTTCTTTGTGTTGTATTATTCTACCTAACAATTTATAAATTGTTTATGAACTGAATACATAATGTATTGATTGATTGATTGTTGGTTGCTTAACGTCCAGTAGCAAATATTTCATGCATATTCAGGACGAGAACAAATTAACAATAAATACAAAAGGTAGGTGCTGTAATAGAGGCGTCTGGGATTGAGGTCGGAGAAATTTAGACTGCCACGGGAAATGAGGGTATATTGGATAGGGACAGAAATTTAGCCTTGCAACATGAATTGATTGATTGTTGGTTGCTTAACGTCCAGTGGCAAATATTTTATGCATATTCAGGACGAGAACAAATTAACAATAAATACAATAGGTAGGTTCTGTAAGCGGGGCGTCCGGGATTAAGGTCGGAGAAATTTAGACTGCCACGGGAAATGAGGGTATATTGGATAGGGACAGAAATTTTGCCTTGCAACAGGTCACCTACGGACCCCTCAAAGAGTTGTTGCAAGGGTTCTTAACGTGCAAAGAGCGTGGCACTCTCTATACACGAAGCATCAGATTTAACGTCCCCATTCTGACCGGACGTGGCTGCAAATTTGTACATCCCGCACAGCCAAACGGACGCCCCACTTTGACGAGGGTTTTACCGCCGGTCGGAGGAAGACCAATGGTGACCATACTTCTATTCCCCAGTCACCCTTGGAGTGAATACATAATGTAATCATAACTACAAACTAGAAATACATGTTATTGTATGTATATTTAGTTGTACATGTATTTTGTCACACATGTATGCATTTTAGTAATACATGTATAACAATTCAAACAGAAACAAAGTAAATTCTCACCTAATCTGCAAGTCCGTTTTGTCACATATGTATGCATTTTAGTAATACATGTATAACAATTCAAAAAGAACAAAGTAAATTCTCACCTAGTAAAGAAGTTAACAAACTCTGCCCATGGTGGAAGATTTGTTTACTGAAAAAATATTATTTCTTTTTAAACAGGGAAGACATGATGACCCGTATCATTGATATCCATTATAAATTTCATGGTGTAAACACCACAGATGCAGAAAGTACATATGATCATGACAGCGATTTTAGTGTAAGTGATGACGATGATGATGACAACAATATCATATATATAAGTGAGGAGATTTTTATTGGCACAAACTCATTAACGATAATGGTTAAGACCTATTGCATATATATAATTGACATGATAGAATGAAAAGTTATTGTTAATACTAGTATATCATAATGGAATGAAACGTTTCATATTGATGGATCATATTAGTTCACTGTTCCTTATATTTAGACACTCTGAGATGAAAGAGGAAGAAAATCTTAAGTAATAATGCGGAGCGATTGTTAACCAATAGAGATATTTTTTCATTAGTGTTAATGTTCCGCTGTATTTTAAATATAACATTTATTTTATTTTCTAATATTTCTCGTTTTGAGGTAAATCTATTACAGTGTAAAAAGAAATGTTGTTCATCTTCAATTTCCCCATTATTAGGACAGTATTTGTCCTCTCTGGGGATGTTTAGATGTCTTCCCCTTTCAATCATTAAAGAATGTGCACTTATGCGTATTTTGCATATTACTGCTCTATCATTTAAATTGTTTAATGAATCAATATATGATGGTCTTTGACCCATTTTGTAGACTTGACGAAAGAAACTGAGTTTAGAAGATTCCTGTATGTTTGCATTTTGATTTTGCCAGCACTGATCATAAATTCTTTGGTTTACTTGTCCCAAGTGCTGCTTTGTTAAACAACTTTTATCTATAAGATATGAATATCCTGAATTTTGTAAAATGTATTTAGTCTTTTTTTATCCAGGGGGTTTAAACCTTGTTGCACAGAAAATTTGATTTACAAGTGTATTTTCTGAGGAAAGTATCTGTTCTTAAAAATTTATGCTTGAAAATACAATCTTACTTTTGAGTGGAATTCGACCAAGCTCAGCACGACAAGCATCATTTGAAGCCTTCTTTGATAAATTAAATGTGTAGTTTTTCAGAGGGTTCAGAGTTCCTTAAGGATGAGTAACACCCCAAATTTCACAACATTACACAAGTATAGGTGATATTAATGTATCAAACAATTTTTCAAGTAGTCCACATGGATTATTCAGACCAACAGTTTTTCTTTAATATGAAATAGGCTTTTCTCGACTTTTCCATAAGAATATTAATGGCTAAATTGAAATTACCATTACATTTTTATTACAAAACCTAAATACAGTGGCGGATTTACCCCCCAGGTCACCAAAAAAAATTCTAACATAATTTTATTGCTACTGAATCTGCTCATCTAGAGCGGAAATTAATCACAGCCTGATTTAACTTAAACTGGCCGTTAATTAACCCCATCTTCAACATGCGTGATTTATGACAACTTATCGGTGGTTGTGTAAATATTGACACCTGTGTGTAATGTCTCTTTGAAAAAGTTTTTATTTAAAATACATGTACATGTTGACTGGAATAGTACGAATATTTTTATTGGTTTTCAATACCATATTACAGATTACGATTGATTAACAGGTTAAATCTTCTGATCAGAAAGAAATTAACAACTAAAATCTGTGTTTTTAAAGAATAGGTACAAATAGATGTTTAGTGTCAAGAATGTTGGTATCGATATATGGGATATGTCTTCATAACAAAATACTCACATTACCATTTTTTGTGAATGTATTTTTTTCCTCGAAACTGTCTTTAATTTGTTTTTATTTTTTAGGAATATGACAGTTGTTATCCATTCGTTTGATGTGTTTAAACTTTTGATTTTGCCATTTGATTGAGGACTTTCCTTTTTGAATTTTCCTCGGAGTTCAGTATTTTTGTGATTTTACTTTTTATGTGACTTTCCTAAACAACAAAATATTTTTTCTTTTTCAATATCATACAATATTTTTTTAACTGAATGTCGTATTTCTTTTCCCTCTTATTTTCAAAGGAAACCAATAATTTGTTTTTAAAAAAACGCCTTGCCCTCCCCCCCCCTTTTCCACAAAAAATGAATTGGCATTGTCTAATATATATAATCATCAATAAAATGCTATAATGCTATTCAGGCCATAATCTTGCCGGCGAAATGACGATTTAAGTCGCCAAAGAATTTTGAAAATCGCTAAATCTCGCCAGCCGACTGACTTCATAGCGAAGTCAAATCGCTATCAAAATCGGTAAAAGGGAGACAACTTGTGATTGACAAGTCTCACAGGTAAAAAAAATGGCGGCTGACACGGAAAAATCGAGATTTTCGAAACGACCCAGGATTAATACTGTCAACGATCAAATTAATAAATACAACGGCGACTTTGAACATCCTTGGATATAACTTTCAAAACTATTCAAACAGAAAACTGACCGTCTGTTTAAGTTATCATTTTACGATGATTTTCATCTGAGGATGTTGCGTAATCACTCAGCTGATTTGTTTTATTTTTATAACTTGCACGAGTCGATCAATTTTACTATTCGGTAGGTAAAAGGTGGGAATTAAGGGTAGATTTATCATATTGATTGAATAAAAATTGAAATATAAAAGGTAGAAAGACTGCTGATGGATAATGTGATTGCAAACGTACGACACTCGACCCGGTTGTGATCAGCAGTGGATTTTTTTCTCACGACCATTTCGTTGATATGGATGATATTTTTAAAAAATGATAGAAATTAGCTCTTTGTCGGATAATTAATATGCGATTGAAAGATATTTTCATTTATAGACTTGCAATCTTCAACGATAATCTCAATTTACAACTAACATAATGTCCTGGACATTCAATACTGTTTTACAAAATAATGACAAGTGGTGATCTAAATTAAATTCCCAGTCATGTGAAATTCATCAGGTAAATTGGGAGTTATATTTTTTCTGGACTTTTAAAATAAATTGAGGCAGATGCACATGAATTTAATGCATCATAATCATGATAATATTACTAGGCTACTCCCTCATGTCCCAATCAACTAATTTTATTTAGAACACAAATGGTATCAATAAATAAATAACAACTATATATTGTCTAAACCTTTTTATTTAGAACTTTCTTTATATACATTGTGTACAAAACACATGAAAAACTGCAAGTATATCTTTTATTGAATATATATAAAACAATTTCCTTAGTGATCACCATGAAAACACGATGCAACCGAAACGGTAATGGAATCTCACTTCTCCAAGAAATTGACCACTTCTCCCTGTTCTCTCTTGGAAGGAGAAGTCACTTCTCCCTCTTCAAAATCCTAGATTAGGCCCTGCTATTGTATTTTTATAAGACCTACTTTATAACATAATCTGGGACTAATACATTTATCTATTAGTCCAAGCATACAGTAAATTAATATATGAATATTTTTCTTGTTTCAATTACAATGTATGAGGCTATGAATGGGTCACCATTTATGAGGATATGAATGGGGTTTACAGATAAGAGAATAATGGACAAAAAGATTAGGAGCAGGACCAAAAACTATAGATAACAGAATAAAGAGATGATGAAATATAAAGAATAGATTGATTGATTGTTGGTTGCTTAATGTCCAGTGGCAAATATTTCATGCATGCTTAGGACGAATCTAATAGAGATCAAAGATCTAGAAATATAGAAACGATGATCTAACCCCCCCCCCCACACACACACACCACTGACAACCATTACCACCCACACTTGCATATATACATCTCTAAACAAATATCCAAATATCTAATTTTGGTTTCATGGTGAAGGCACATTTCTTTGTACACAGAGTGTGAAGATTCTTTACAAAGACTTGATTACGTCACACAGGTGACAAAAAATTTTTTTGTCATTTTAAGTACTTAGCTTTAAAACTATATTTCATAACTAAAAATTGTAAACTCTGCATTTAGTTTAGTTACCCTTTACAGAATGGAAACATCAATTATTGGAACACTCGCTTTAGTAATTTTATTCCTCTTTTCCTAATTAGATTTTTGTTTCTCTGTATTATTATATATTACAGGTAAATAAAAATGATGTTGTCGCTGTTAGTATCTAGCATAGTAGCTATGGTTAGGTAAGCGGAAGAAAAGTCGCAAATACATAGTGCCAATACGCTTCTGTAGTCTTTACCATTACTACAGTTCTTTTTTGGATTGTCATGCATAGTTAGATTGAGAATGAGCAGGATGCCTATCAGCACAGTTTGGTACAGCACAAATATCCCTTCCTGCTGTTTAATCTTATGCATATTTCCCACCAAACGTATGGGAAGCACATGTAATTTCATGTTTAACACCATGTCGTGAGCCAGTGGTCTGATATTTCGAGCCTTCTGTCTAAGGCTTTGGAAAACCCTTCGGACGTAAATAAATGGAATGCAAATGTGGAACATCTGTACCCCAACGAAACTTGTGTTGTTTCTGCAGCTGCCTATATTCTCTGTCATAAAGGAAGACAGAAACCACATCACAAGTAGCAAGCATTGACTCAAACTCGCGGACTCGAGTTTCGGCTTCTCTGGACCAGATCTGAAAATAAGCTGACCCCTGAAGCATCTGAAATAATTTTTCTTCTTAAAAACCAGTATCTGACATGTAGATTAACGAAATCAGTAATGTCATAAAAATGTATAGTCACACCATTTAAGGAAAATTTTCAAAATACTTGTGGGTCTTTCCTCGAAATAATGTTTGAAACGCATTCAAATTCTTGAGTACAATCTGGATGCACTGTTGAATGTCCTTGGTTGGTCTTGCTGTTGTTCAACTTTTCCCCTAATGGTTACGATTTTCGCTGCTGTAGTTGAGTATTGGCTTGTATATATAGATCTCCACCTCCGGTTTGAACTGCCCCGGCATCCGTCGTCTGTTGCGCATGCGTATTGTGAAGCTGCAGATGAAGATGCCAGAAGTGGTTCCTCCGGCGCCATGTTGGATTCGCTCCCGCTTTCCGCTCAAAATGTAGATTTTACTGCACGTTAAAGTAAACGTTGTTGCCTGATAGGAATCTTTGATTTGGTCAAATCATCTGGAAGGCGCTTCTTTGGAATCATATCCAAGTCTAACTAACCCCGCCGCCAATTGTTCTTTGACCTATTTGCTAGCCGCCCTCTTTTTGACACGGCCAATGTGGGATAGCTCGATCATCGATCGGGTTTCCGAATTCCTCATTTTTTGACTCGAGCATTGTAACAGTTTTTAAAAGACGATAGTGTTCAAAGTTTAAAACCAAAGGCAATATATAATCCTTACGCTCACGCCTATATTGCGTATGAATGTCATACAATTTGAGAATTTCTCCACAAAACAAGCAATCCGTTTCATTGCGCTGCACAATCCATATGTAGAGTCCAATAAAAGCTAGTTAAGTTTCCCTACAATTTTAAAGTTCTCTGGCCACATAGCGAATTTCAGCATATGAGAAAATATACCACTCTGGAATATTAAGAATGTTTCTCATTTTCTACCCCAAGGGTGACTGGGGAATAGAAGTATGGTCACCATTGATCTTCCTCCGACCGGCAGTAACACCCTTGCTAAAGTGGGGCGTCCGTTTGGCTGTGCGGGATGTACAAATTTGCAACCACGTCCGGTCAGAATGGGGACGTTAAATCCGATGCCTCGTGTAAAGACAGTGCCACGCTCTTTGCACGTTAAGAACCCTTGCAACAACTCTCTGAGGGGTCCGTAGGTGACCTGTTGCAAGGCTAAATTTCTGTCCCTATCCAATATACCCTCATTTCCCGTGGCAGTCTAAATTTCTCCGACCTTACTCCCGGACGCCTCTATTACAGAACCTACCTATTGTATTTCTTGTGAACTTGTACTCGTCCGGAATATGCATGAAATATTTGCCACTGGACGTTAAGCAACCAACAATCAATCAATCTTATTTTCTGTTCCGCACGAACATATGCACGATTCAAACGTCATATTTTAAACAAATATGTTTAAAAATGTCTAGCACTTTAAGTTATAAATAAATTCCAGTGATAAATAAAATTGAATTGCAACTGGAATATGATAAACAGCCTGCACACGCTTTGTGCAAACTCAAAAGTGATCAAGCGCTTGGGATAAAACAAAGACTGCAATTAGCCATCTGATTGGATAATTATAATGAATCAAGAACAATGATTGGCTAGCATCTTGATACCAATCATACCAATTAGTAAAAAAAAGAACCGGGCTGGATAAATGGAACTTCCTAGAGACGGTAATTAGTCCCCTACCGACGAAGTCGAAGGGGACTTTAGATTTGCACTCCGTCCGTCTGTCCGTCAAATCAGTTTTCCACACTTTGTTTTCTTCGTTCTTGAAGATATTGATTTGATATTTGGTATCTAGTTTTATCATGACAAGTTATATTTTAAGTTCGAATTTTGTTCCGGTCTGATGATTTAGTCCAGAGTTATGGACCATAACTCTGGACCATATCTAATGTAAGAGTACTATGTTAAACCATATTTCTGTACAAAGGTTGATAACTCATTTTTTAAAAGACATTCTTTGTTAAATTATTTGAAGAATTCTTTTGGCAGGTTGTTTGTTATTTAGTATAAACTCATTTTTCTGAATGCTATATATATAAAAAAAAAATATGAAGATAAATCCTTCAATTAGAAAATAATCTATTTTTATTAATGTATATATTTCAATACATTACATTGTGTAGATAAAAGTTGTTGACATTTCATAAATTTGTTACAAATCTATATTAGTTTGTATCCCCCAAGGGTGACTGGGGAATAGAAGTATGGAACTTAATTATATTTAGAGTTTAAAACAGTGCACTGGAGCATTTCACTCTATTTCATTTCATCTTATTTTCTATTTATTTCTTATTTCGATTTTTAAGGGTTGTCTGGATGAGCAAAACATTTTTTTTTTACATCTTTTATCAATTTCAATTTGATATGTTACAGAGAAGTATAATACATATATTTTATTTGAAACTCTCGTTTAATATCGCTTGGATTGCGTCATGCATGTACCGATGTCAACCAGTGGATTTTGTCTTTGATACAACTTATTAAAGTTCTGTAGACGAACTATGATATAGATTTATGTTTCTATTGGCGAAGTTTGTTAGACCTTAGAACATAAAACGGTTTAAACAAGCAAGCTTCTAGTGATTGTCTTACAAGCGGTACCACTTTTGTTGCAATACCATCCAAGATATATGACAAGCGCAATATGGCTTCATATTCCCGTCATAAATGAGATATAAATTGTCCACCTTTGTGTTGGTGCTGGTCCTTGCTGATATATTGGCTATTGAACTGCAGATGGGGTTAGGTGACTTTAAGGTGCTGTTGATGCATGTTCAGGACGAGAACAAGTTAACAATAAATACAATAGGTAGGTCTTGTAATGGAGGCCATCCGGGATGACGGTCGGGGATATTTGGACTGCCACTGGAAAATGAGGGTATATTGGATGGGGACAGAAATTTTGCCCGGCAACAGGCCACCTACGGACCTCTCAAAGAGTTGTTGCAAGGGTACGTAACGTGCCTAGAGCGTGGCACTGTCTTTACACAAGGCAACGGATTTAACGTCCCTATTCTGACCGGACGTGGCTGCAAACTGATACATCCCGCACAGCCAAACGGACGCCCCACTTTGGCAAGCGTTTTACTGCGTGTCTAGATATAGAAGATGTGGTATGAGTGCCAATGAGACAATTGTCCACCAATGTAACAATTTGTAAAAGTAAATCCTTATAGGTCAAACTACGACCTTGGCTCACACCGAACAGCAAGCTATAAAGGGTCCCAAAATGACTAATGTAAATCCATTCAAACAGGAAAACTAACGTCTAATCTATATGAGAAACGAGAAACACTTGTAAACCACGTCAACAAACGACAACCACTAAACGTCAGGTTCCTGACTTAGGAAAGATGCATTTATGCATGTTTATTTTCATTTATTCTGATACCCCCAAAAGGTGACTGGGGAATAGCAATATGGTCACTTCGATCAAAGATTTATCCTATGATTTTTATTTTTTTTTCAATAACTTATGCAAGTTCGACCTGATTTCCGTATCAAACCGTGCATCACCCTCGAATTATTTACGCACTTCATATTCAAATTATTTTTCATCTCTCATTAAATTATTGTGTCGGATATACCTCATTATCATACAATTCAGATTCAAACAAGTTGATCCCCCAAGGGTGACTGGGGAATAGAAGTATGGTCACCATTGGTCTTCCTCCGACCGGCAGTAAAACCCTTGCTAAAGTGGGGCGTCCGTTTGGCTGTGGGATGTACAATTTGCAGCCACGTCCGGTCAGAATGGGGACGTTAAATCCGATGCCTCGTGTAAAGAGAGTGCCACGCTCTTTGCACGTTAAGAACCCTTGCAACAACTCTTTGAGGGGTCCGTAGGTGACCTGTTTCAAGGCTAAATTTCTGTCCCTATCCAATATACCCTCATTTTCCGTGGCAGTCTAAATTTCTCCGACCTTAATCCCGGAAGCCCCTATTACAGAACCTACCTATTGTATTTATTGTTAACTTGTTCTCGTCCTGAATATGCATGAAATATTTGCCACTGGACGTTAAGCAACCAACAATCAATCAATCAAACAAGTTGAAAACATTGTGGTCTTTATTTCCGACCTAATATTCTTTAATTTCTTTTACTAAATTCACAACTTGCTCTTGCATTATCACTACTCTCGACATTGACGCACACAGACACAATGTTACAAGATAAATCTGCAATCAATTGTTTTAACAAATCATTCTGCTCAGCTTATCAACTTTTTAATGTTTTCCCAGGCTTTCGGTTTACTCTGTACATACCAAAGATGGCACCAAAGACGTTTGTCTCTTGGTGTTTTTATGGAAATAGTAAATAAATAATTTTAATGAAAAAAAAAACTATAACTAGCGGACAGTTGGTCTATTAGCGTATTTCGCTTCATCGCCCAAGGGTGACTGGAATAGAAATATTGTCACTACGGGTCTTCTTTCGACTATCAATAAAACCCTGGCCAAAGTGGGGCATCCGGTTGGCTGTGCGGGATGAACAAGACCGTCAACATTACACTGAATGTATACATAACAAGAATAAATATAAGACTTTACATGTATAATCAAGTACTTAAATAAGATGTGGTAAGAATGCCAATGAGAGACGACAAGTTCATTTCAAGATTTTTAATAAGCCACGATTAATCAAATGGTAATTTAACTTTTACTTGTCACTGGGAATGGGACGAAACGGTAATGGCGAGGTAAAGTAAAGTTTGCCATATTATTTTTTTCAGTTCTTTAGCATCAATGCATCCTAATAGAACAAAAGCAATATAGACTAGTGAAATTGTCTTACGTGTACATGTCATGCGTATAAATTTTTAAGTAAATATCTGGTAATGTATGGGGTTGACAAGGAAAACATAATTACACTAAGAGTGAAATGATATACTGATTACAAAATACTAAATACAGTATGGCTTAAGCATAATCAATGGACCCTAATTGTTGGTAGTGGCGTCGTATATTTTAGCATAACCATGTACTTGCTTTATTATTAATATTTTAAACTGGATCCAAAATTAGCAGGTGTAACCAAAATATAATTAAAAACCAGTTAAAATCTATCTTGATAAAAAAAATTATACTGCACTCATTCTATTTGAGCAGTCAAAATGCGTTGACTGTATATTTCTGTCATATACAGTGACTGACCCAATATCACTTTTCCTCTTGAATATTTAAATAGTAGAGCCTGAACTATAAATATTCATGACGACCTCTTCAACCTGTCCTTATTTCCAATGTATACAAGGAAGCGTGGAACGACTCAAACTTATTTCTTTTACAATTGTTGGAAAATATATACTTGTTAATTTATTTTGCATTCAGGGCTTTAAATCAAACTGATGCATGCTGTAAACTGTGAATATTTCCTGAGTCATCATACTCAAAAAATTCGTTCACCATCGATTTTCTCAATCAGGTAATGAATTTCATTGTATTTATAAAACTCCACCATATTTGAGGCCTTTTAAGGGGGTTTTCTTTAAAATCAAATAAAATAAACCACAATCGACCAACAATTGAAAATGTTTTTTTCTAGATTGCAGTATAAACCCATTTATAGGTTGATTTCTGTAAATATTGACAATGCAATTTCCATAGGAACTCCGGGAAAAAGCTCGACAGAAACTGCATTTTTTTATGAAGTTTTGAAAAATCATATCCTAGAATGGAAAGTTCATATGCACTACAATTTTTTCAAAGGTCAAAATATAGTTATGTATATCATATTTTGAACGTTTAGTATGTCCTCCGAATCTGACTAAACTAACACTAATTTTGTCTGTAACTGTAATCCCTACCGAAGCAGGTGTAGGATTGATCACATGATTTGTATAGTGACGAATATCATATGTATAAGAGTACTGGCCATCACATTACTGTCAACCGTCAGCCTATCCATAACAATTTTGAGTACTGACGAGGGTCCATCAAATCGGTACATCCCTGCACCAACAAAATTACATTGTAGTTCATAGACGACGTACATCTTGTCCTCCTTTTCTTCACAGATCACCCCCAAGGGTGACTGGGGAATAGAAGTATGGTCACCATTGGTCTTCCTCCGACCGGCAGTAAAATCCTTGCTAAAGTGGGACGTCCGTTTGGCTGTGCGGGATGTACAAATTTGCAGCCACGTCCGGTCAGAATGGGGACGTTAAATCCGATGCCTCGTGTAAAGAGAGTGCCACGCTCTTTGCACGTTAAGAACCCTTGCAACAACTCTTTGAGGGGTCCGTAGGTGACCTGTTGTAAGGCTAAATTTCTGTCCCTATCCAATATACCCTCATTTCCCGTGGCAGTCTAAATTTCTCCGACCTTAATCCCGGACGCCCCTATTACAGAACCTACCTATTGTATTTATTGTGAACTTGTTCTCGTCCTGAATATGCATGAAATATTTGCCACTGGACGTTAAGCAACCAACAATCAATCAATCAATTATCTATGAATATTCTATATCTCCCCAAAAGAGGCGTGGTTTGAGAAACAGCAGTATTTACAAAGTGCAACCTATAAGGACGAAATAAACATATGAACATAAAAAGCTACGTCACCTTCACATTTCATGTTTGTATAATTAACCAACAGTAGCTTTTATCTTTTACGATATATTTGCAAATGGCTTAAGATAATATTGTCTTTGATCAAACCATTAAAAAAAAAGGAGGAATGAATATAAAACAACATTTGTAAGGGGTAAAACATTTGTTTTTAAAGGCCACTCGGGGGAGGTTTTAAATATAGGGGGATTTGGAGTGCGGAAATGTAAAATTTAACATGAAACAAGACAAATTTGACGAGTGATTTAGTATGATGGTTCATCTGGAATCTTTAACAGCTTTATTCGAAAAGATAATGTATAATGTTCGAATTTGATCGTCAGAACTCTGTTAATCAATTCTGTTCTTCTTCGAGGTATAACAAAGTAACTTTCTTTCAGGAAGGTAGAGTTTTCAAGAATATGACTGTTCATGTTGAGTGTTTTACATTAAATGCGCAACAATTTCAATTTGTTTTGTATTAATTTAATTCGTCCGTCAATCACTGTTGAGATATAGAATCATCTTTTACATTAAATGCTCAACAATTTCAATTTGTTTTGAATTAATTTAATTCGTCCGTCAATCTTCTTCCAAACGTTTACACTAGTGTAACACATTTTCGTTGTTTGGTGTATGTTGAATGTACCAATTCCTTAAGGCAGATATAGAATCATCTTTATAGTCTTTTGGTTTCTCCACGTGATTTACTTGATTGGCCATCTCCCAACCTGTTTTTAAGCAATATCGAAGTAGTGTCCGAATGTTCCATTTTTGTCCACAATAACAAAAGTGTGCTGAATCCAATTTGGGTGGTTCACTCACACCCATAACAAAAAGTTAAATAACAATTCTTTGTAAATATTCTTTTTAAGAACGAATAGTCAGTTCATCTAGATGTTAAATTAAACAATAAAACAAGATCTTGTATTGCTGATCATTGTTGCTGTATGCATATACTCAAAAGAGCCTATTGTAATATTATGCAAGGAGAGCTAAGACAATCAACTATTTATCTATATCGAGAGACTACATAATGTCTTATTTGTATGTAAATAGACCACTTGTTTTCAAATGGTAACATACCTGCTGTATTCCGTTGATTTTGACAACCAGGAAGTCCTGTTAGTCAGATACTTCTCCATGAATACCTTTGCTGCCATTGAAGATTAGAACAAATGTGCCTCTACTTGTTATGAACAGCATTCTCTTTGAGGGGTCCGTAGGTGACCTGTTACAAGGCTAAATTTCTGTCCCTATCCAATATACCCTCATTTCCCGTGGCAGTCTAAATTTCTCCGACCTCAATCCCAGACGCCTCTATTACAGAACCTACCAATTGTATTTATTGTTAATTTGTTCTCGTCCTGAATATGCATGAAATATTTGCCACTGGACTTTAAGCAACCAACAATCAATCAATCAATCAACAAATCTATTCATTTCGTAATTGGCTTTGTTGTATTCAGAACGGACAATTTGGATCAGTTGAAAAACCATTTCACCTTGTTAACAATTAAATGGTTGTTACTAAAAAGACACAAATGTCACACAGCATTTAATTTGACTTTAAACTGTTTGAAAAAAAATATATATATTAGATTGAAATACTTTCCACTGAAGATTTTCCAATTCGCCTAAATTTTTTATCTCTAAGTTATCATCATGTGAAGATGCGACATCCTATTCCCAGGAATCATGGTTTTTGTTATTGTGAGATCAATTGATTAAGACTATGTGTATAGCGGTTGAAGTCTAATAAAATAAATAAACTCACAACTCCTCTCGCACATGTTCTGTTTTCGAAGTTTTAATCATGAAATTTACATGGTCAAGGTTGTTAAGAAAGGGCGGTCTCCGTTTGTGGATAAAAGATATCTGATTGAATTTTTTTCATCCATATTAAATTGGAATTAACGGCATATTTGTCTGGACTTCCTTATTCTTTTACATGTTATGCAAATAGCACATCAAATTTCAATCAGGATTAACAATGAAGCTGTAAAATATATTAATACAATAATTTCATCTTGACATTAAAATGAGGAACATGGCAGTTGTCTTGCAAGAGGGAGTATTTGTTCACCTTTCCGAAGCATCTGAGGTTTTTCCCTCCTCCCAATTTTTTCGGGGTTGGGATATGTCTTTATCCATTTATTGTCCCTCTACTTGGCTATCGCTTTGCATAATCACTGTAAGTCTATATGAATGTGCTAAATAGAGAATAATACATGGCAAAATCCTTATCACATGCCGTATCATCCCGAGATACTAATATCAGCCCGGGGGCCTTTAGCAATTTATTAAATCAGAATCTTCAATTAAATATAAAAGTCAATTTTCAAAATTAAATATATCAAGAGGGGTAGAACAAGGGGATTCATTGAGTTCCACATTATTTAACATTTTTTTTATAAATGATGTAATCAAAGAGTTAGATATAAGAAATTCAGATCCAGTAACATTGGTTTCTTCCAATATATAATCTTTTCTATTCGCGATGATCTTGTATTAATATTTGAAACTAAAGAGGGATTGCAAAATAGTTAAAACAATTAAAGTGTACTTTGCGAAAATTGTCAGTTAAGTGTAAATGTAAATTAAACTAAAGAAAAACTGTTTCAAAACAACTCACTCATTTGTAACATACATTGATATTCCAATATCAGACACAAATGAGTATAAATTTGAATGTTGATTAAAAATGATGGAAATTTTTCCCACAATAGAATAGATCTAACCAAAAAAGCTGAATAAAAGTTCACTATGCTTTGAAGTCAAATTAGCTCATTCAATAACCTACCAGTTAAAGTCGCTAATAATCTTTTTAATTCAGTATTGTAGTTAAACCTATAGCTTTATATAATTCAGAAGTAACACCTGCATTCCTATATAGCATGTTTTAGAGCAAAACAAAGTAAAGTAAGAGCAAATAACTCAGAAAAACTATTTAACCCTTTTTATTTCATTGATTAAACACCTTTAGAAGAGTTACACGTACAGTTTAATAAATATACACTGGGTGTTAGATAAACTTCATCAGGTGCAAGAGCTGATCTGGGGAGACACCCTCTGGAATATCTATATTTTATAAATTTAGATAATATTCTTATAACATAAATCCTCTTGTAAAAGAATCCTTCGTTTTGTCTCAAAGCTTGGGACTCTTTTGGAATTTATTCTTGGTTTTCATATTTCAAACATGTATTAGAAGAAACCGGTATGGATTTAAATACTTTGAAGAAACATTCGTCATATAAGATAACTTAAACTATAAGAAAACCAATAACATTAAAATTGAAGCATTGTTTATGAAAAACTAGTTTATGATTAAATATCAGATACAAAGGGTAACAGCAAACTCACTATTTATAAATTTGTACATCCCGCACAGCCAAACGGACGCCCTACTTTAGCAAGGGTTTTACTGCCGGTCGGAGGAAGACCAATGGTGACCATACTTCTATTCCCCAGTCACCATTGGGGAGCATTTATTATGAAAAACTAGCATATGATTAAATATCAGATACAAAGGATAACAGCAAACTCGCTATTTATAAACATGTAAAAATAAATTATACAGAAGACAAATATTTTACTTGCTAAAAATTTGAATTTAGTAAACTGATAACAATATTTAGAATAAGCGACCACAATTTATTAATAGAAAAGTGAAGACATCTTAAAATACCAAGAGAAGAAAGATTATGCAAAAACTGCAAACAAATTGAAGATAAAATTCATTTCTTTATAAATTGTGATAATACAATAATAATAGAATCTCATATTCAGAAAATAAAATGTAAATTTAACTTGCTCACTCCATTTTGGAAACTTAAAAATTGTTAACCTTTGAAATAACTAAGATTTACAAAAATTTAGTAAAATGTAACAAAATGAAACCAAACAAGAAATGCCTTAGTTCATAGATAAAGTCTCTCAGGGTGTCTCCCTAATCTCCCACTTCTGTGGGGAACACGTTGAAGTTTAAGCTGTGCAAATGTGGGGTTTGGTTGTAGGTTATTGAGTTGAGGTATATTCACTCTTCTTGGAGGGAGGTTACGAAATGCGGATAAAACCTGTCTGAAATATGTATACAAAGGCTGGACATAAAGCAACAGTGTGATTTATGTCGTCAAAGCAATTTTTCTATGTAATCTGAAATTTACACAAAAGAATTATGCACCATTTAGTGTGTACCATGCTTTGTTATAGTTTCATCTTCAGAAATTGAATTATTATCATGCCTCCTTTGTCCAAAATGAAAAGCCACCAATTACAGAAAGAATTACTGAAACTAAAGATTTTCTTATTAAATGACAACTTTCACCTCCCATACATTGTTTATAACAAACAAAATTAGTAAAATTTTAATTTTGGATTAATTGGCACATTTTGCAAAGAAATACCCCCTCCATTAGTGAGTGCCTAACCCTTCTATTCTTCCTGCATTTTTTGATCAGTCCAATCAAAAGTGTAAACACTAATATTACAAAAAGAAACACAAATACATTTAATTTTCTCTTAGATGAAATCCATGACTTGTTAATTCTTATTCTCAGTTATATCCATTTCAATACAACTATTCTCGTTGTCATAGTCATTTTATACCTCATTTAATATTTTTGGGAAAATTGAGTTTTCAGCAAAAAAGAATAAGTTTAATTAATTTTCTTTATTTAAAGATTAATAGTATTTTTGATTTATATTTTCATTATTGTAGAAGGAAATCATTTTTATATTCCCGATATATTTAGAATAAGAAGTTCAGTTTAACAGATATTTATTTTGGCATTTGTCACTTTAGATTTTCTCTTTGTTAAGCATTATTTTTATCAATATTAAATGTTTAGCGCCAAGCTAAGTGGACACAAAAAATTTTTTTTTCTACATAGTCTATTGAGAAGAGTTGTCTCATTGTCACTCATACCACATCTTCTTATATCTATGTCTAAGTAACCTGATTAATTAAGAGTTCTTTGTTCTGTCCAGCAAAAATCTTTCCACGCCCCTTTTTACCCCAAAATTATCAGGGTAACTAAGGTGGCTTGGGTAGTAGGGGAAAAGAAGAGAGCAAAGTTCCTCATTGGCACCTCAGCACCGCAGGTGCCTACCTGGCGCCTCATTTGACCTTATGAACGGTGAACTCATACAATCCATCTGGCATCATGTAAGGAGTCCCAAGAGGTGTATCTGATGGAAACTGTGACCTCATACAACCCATCTGACATGATGTAACAATGATAAGAAACACACCGAGAAGCCTGTGGTGAACTGAACTATTTCATTAAAAGAAAACAAACAAATAATTTCTGTTGACAATTCATTATATTATTTTCTAAATCATTTCACATATATAATATAAACAGATACAATAAAATAAATCACAATGAAATAAAGTTTAATCATAGTAACTTAATGAAACTTAAACAAAACTGTAGTTTTCCAAAAGAGAATATTATGAAATGATCAAAATATTTTATTAGGAACTAAGAAGAAAGGAATTGAAATTATAAATTTTAATCATAAAACTTAAATAAAACTATAATTTTCTTAAAAGAGAACAAAGTATTTCATTAGGAAAGAATGTCCAAAAACTATATATTCGGAACGAGAACATATGTACAATATATATTTATATCTCATCACAATGTGTATGTGTATCCAAAACAATAACAGTCATAAAAAGTTTAACAGCAGTAAAAATTTTCATATAAAAAAAAATATCTTTTATTTAATAAAAAAAAGGAGCACCAAAAGTAATATAATAACAACAGGGTGTATACATAAGAGACAGCTTTTTTAAAATGTCTCTTATTACAACAATATGATTTGAAATATGGATTACATGTGTAGAGCTAGACAGTTGAAAATAACGACTAATTAGACATGTCATATGTGGAATGTAAATTATTTCTGATGAAAACATTTGCAGAAGGAAGGCGATAATTGGAAACACTACTTATATCAACATATAATAAAAAAAGTTTAACATATTTACATTATAAAAATAGAAGCACAGAATATAATAATAAAGTATTTTTAATAAGAAACAATATTTTTATATTTAAAGAGAGAGAGGAAACATTTATATGTTTTTAAATTATTGGGAAAAAACCATTGTCACCTGTACTTTAAAATTAAAAGAAGTCAGGAAAAGAAGATTATTTAAATTGTAATATAGCACTATGTTTTTTTTTTTTTTTTTTTAAATTGAAGCATCAATATCAACATTTAATGAAAAGGGTGAACATATATACATTACAAAAAGAATCATCAAATAGAATAATAAGTATTTCTGAAGAAACATTTAACAATCAAGTAGATAAAAAAATTGATGTTTTAAATAAAAATTAAAAAAAGAGTGTTGAAAAGAAACAATAGGGAGGGGGAAATTTACATGTTTTAAATTAATCATTTTTTTTATCTATACTTTTTACCTAAAGAGGTTCTTCCATTTAAATTGGATAGACAGTGTCATGGAAATCAAGAGATGATAGTATCAAAGATAATATCAGAGATAGAACACACAAAAATGAAGAAGGGGCCTCGGTGGCCGAGTGGTCTAAGTAGTTATTACTGTAATCACTAGCCAGTCAACACTGAGGTTGTGAGTTCGAACCCCGCTCGTGCGGGTGCACTCGACGACTCCAATCTTAATTGACTAGGATTGTCAGTTTTCCTATCGAAGGTCGGTGGTTTTCTCCGGGCACTCCGGCTTCCTCCACCAATAAAAACTGGCCGCCACGAAATAACCCAAAAGCGGTGCTTAAAAGTGGCGTTAAAACACAAAAAATCAAATCAAATCAAAAATGAAGATATCATGATAAATATGGTAATGCGAGTGTGGAAATCAACACCGAATATATTATCTAGTTAAATATATATAATTATGTAAATTCTTGAAAGGTTATAAATAATAGTAGAAATCAAATGCAGTATCATTCACTTTTGATAACCATCGAGTATACATGTACACCGCAAATGTTTAAAAGGCTGTATGTGAAAGTGATTGAGATTGAGATCGAAATGTACAGGAACATTCAATACATGGAGGTGAGTCTAATAATAAGTCAACCTATCCGGTTAAATTTCTTCTTCTATTGCTTCTTCTCAATACTTGTACACTTTTTTTAGTATAAAATTTTCTAAATAATTTAATAATACAACTGGTTAAAAAATTTACAATATTCTTAATTTCGGGTGAATAATGTTCAAGTTTAAATTTAAACCGGTAATAAAAAAAATGTTTTGGATCAACTGTACTATTAACTGTCTGTAGTAATGTTAATTGGTAAAAGAGCCACTGATGATATTGCCAGTATTGAGAGAAAATCTGAAAGAAGAGAAATTTTTTTTTTTTAAATGAAAACACTATTTATTTTTCCTATCTACTTGAATGTTAAATAATGATTCTTCAGAATCTCTTAATGATACAAGGGAGGGTAATCTTCTTAAATGAACAGAATCTACATGTGAATTTGGATGGTGGTTTTTTTTTCTACATGAAAGTAAAATGTTCTTTATAAATTTAAAACAAAGGGAAAAAATATACAAGTAAACGACACTACAGTTATTATAATAATCCATTCGTCTGATAATTTATCTACAATAAAATAATGAAAACAATTTCATTTTTTTTTTTTCATTATATAAAATTATATTTGAACATGAGATTATTTTTCTTTCATCGAAAAGATAGTTTTCTAAATGAAGTACCCCCAAGGGTGACTGGGGAATAGAAGTATGGTCACCATTGGTCTTCCTCCGACCGGCAGTAAAACACTTGCTAAAGTGGGGCGTCCGTTTGGCTGTGCGGGATGAACAAATTTGCAGCCACGTCCAGTCAGAATGGGGATGTTAAATCCGATGTCTCGTGTAAAGGGAGTGCCACGCTCTTTGCACGTTAAGAACCCTTGCAACAACTCTTTGAGGGGTCCGTAGGTGACCTGTTGCAAGGCTAAATTTCTGTCCCTATCCAATATACCTTCATTTCCCGTGGCAGTCTAAATTTCTCCGACCTTAATCCCGGACGCCCCTATTACAGAACCTACCTATTGTATTTATTGTTAATTTGTTCTCGTCCTGAATATGCATGAAATATTTGCCACTGGACGTTGAGCAACCAACAATCAATCAATCTAAATGAAGTTATCATTTAAACAAATGTAAAAATCTTTTCAGAATCAGATAAGACTACCCCCAACTACAGAAGACAACCCCATAGATTTGATAGGGGAGAAGAGAATTGAGTGGTATTTATATACAACTAAAGCTTTATTTATCATATATTTCAAATAAAATTATACTTGCATAAAGATGCATTGAAAATTGTTGTATTGGTCCAAATAATTGTCGAGGTAGATGTAGATGTGGTGGAAACTGAAATAAAGAAAAGATTCATTATAAATTATGACAAAATCAATTAACTCATCATAGAAAAAATTAAAATTAACTATCCTCATTATTGTCAGGTCCAGTGGGAAATATTTCACACATAAATTTACAATAGTTTGATGAAGTAATAGAAACCATCCTGGATTAAGATTACATTTAACATGCTCATTTTCATCTGGATGTGGGAGTGTACGTATACATACCACATATCATTACCAGTAGGAAGAAAACCATCTTTTAAATTTCTTCTTTTAATATTACATGTGAGAAAAAAAAAATACATCAACGAACTACTTGATTTACCTGTTAATTCTTCATTTGATGAGTATGTAGATAATGATGATGATCTATCAGCTGTGGAGGGTGTTGATAACTGAAATTATAAAATAATATTTTTGTTTTTGCATTTCAGATGAAAGAAAAGAGGAGAATTTTAAAAGTGAGTACCCTTATCATCAGTTTAAAAAAAATATAATATACTTTTATATCAACTCCTTTTTTTAATGAAAGAAAGCAATGTAGAAAGAATAGATAGTTTCCTATCCTTAAAATGAAATATTATGAATATATAACTTACTTATTTTAATTAACTAATGAAATTATCTTTTCAGGCAAAGAGAAAACTACCCTCCACATCAGCAGGCAACCCCATAGAATTGACAGGGGTTGAAGAGAATGAAGTGGTATGTATTAAAAACTAAAGCTTTAGTTAATATCTATTTCAAAATTACTTTTTCATTGTGTTGTTACAATGGATTCTTAATATAACGAAAACCCATTCTCTTTTAAAATTGCAAGTACGTGTTTTCAATTGTTTCCCATCCTTAAAATGAAATATTATGAATATATAACCTACTCATTTTAATTATCTAATGAAATTATCTTTTCAGGCAAAGAGAAGACTACCCGTCACATCAGCAGCCAACCCCATATATTTGACAGGGGGAGCCTGTTTAAACCAAAAAGACAGGAAAGAGAGGGTATGTATAAAAAATTGATTTTAATTTAATATCTAGTTCAAAATTACTTTTTCATTTTGATGTTACAATGCATTCTTAATATAACGAAAACCCATTCTCTTTAAAAATTGTAAGTGTGTGTTTTCAATATTATCATTTTTTTCTTTGAAATGTGAATTTTAATATAATATGTTCTCTTTTCTCAGAAAATAAAGATTATTTCAAACTAATTATTATATCTGTATTTATTTCAGTTGGAAGATATTACATGTATCGTCCCCAAGGGTGACTGGGAAATAGTAATATGGTCACTACAGGTCTTCTTCCGACCGGCAGTAGAACCCTTGCCAAAGTGGGGCGTCCGTTTGGTTGGACGGGATGTACAAGTACGCAGTCACGTCTGGTCAGAATGGGGACGTTAAATCCGATGCCTCGTGTAGAGAGAGTGCCACGCTCTCTGCACGTTAAGAACCCTTGCAACAACTCTTTGAGGGGTCCGTAGGTGACCTGTTGCAAGGCAATATTGCCGTCCCTATCCAATTTACCCTCATTTTCCAGTGGCAGTCTAACTTTCCCCGACCTTCTTCCCGGACGGCCTACATCACAGGACCTACCTATTGTATTTATTGTTAATTTGTTCTCGTCCTGAATATGCATGAAATTTTTGCCACTGGACGTTAAGCAACCAACAATCAATCAATCAATTACATGTATCGTAAGAGAACATTTGGCGGGGAAGAACGTAAGTACCCAATCTATTTTTAATAGTATTCCATATATGGAAATCGTAAACAAAAAACCACGGGATAATATGACCATATACGGAACAGACATATATTACATAATATAATAAAAAAAAAACTTTTCACTCACCTCACATCTATGTTTATTTATAATCACACTGGTGTAAGTTTGACCTTACACCTTGTTGTGGGATAATCTCAGAAACCATTATACTTACAGAAGTTTTGAATAGTGGGAAATGTTTGGGTCAATAAGGCGCAACTTTGTTACATTTGACCGGAGATTTGACCTTTCTGTAAGGGGCATAACCCCTGTTTTAGGTTTCTGAAAAGACAAAATCAGCTTTTACTATATAACCAAAGGTCCTAGACCCATGGGGTCTTCAGCAATGACATTTGGGACCAATGACCTTGACAAAGGTCACAGGGTCAAAGGTCAAGGTCATGTCCCAGATAACGAATTGTGTGTTTGACCTTATTTAAAGTATTTTCAGTGTGTTTTAAAGCTTTTTAAGGTTGATGATCTTTGACCTAACCACTTTTTATTGGATATCTTAAAAACGATTATACTTACAGAAATCGTCAATAGTGAAAAATGTTTGGGTCATAGAGGCAAAACTTTTTTTACATTATGACCAGAGATTTGACCTATCTGTAAGGGGCATAACCCCAATTAACTGTTTCTGAAAAGACAAAATTAGCTTTTACTCTTGAACCAAAGGTACTAGACCCATAGGGTCTTTTGTAATGACATGCTGGACCAATGACCTTGACAAAGGTGATAAGGTCAAAGTCAAGGTCATGTCCCAAATAGTGGATTTTGTGTTTTTTGTCATATTTTAAGGGTTTTAAGTGTGTTAAAGAGCTTTTCAATGCATTCTAGCGAGACATATATTTTACATTATGAAAAGGAAAGACCTCTTAATTCTTCAAGAACAATTGACATTTTAATTCTTTTTCTTTTTTGTCTTCTAATAGAAACTATTTGTGTTCAAAACTAGCAATTGTCAATGTTGTGTACTTGTCATGTTTAAGCATGATTCTTACAGGAAATTCATATCAATAACTGAACGAGGACAAAGTCAATTATTTTGATTGTTCGTTGCGTTACGTCCAGTGAGAAATATTCATATACATTCATGACATTTTTGATTTCCTAATGGCATAAGCATTTTTCATCGATTTAATAAACTCGGTTGTATCTCCTTCTCTACAGTTATAAACCGGTCTTCTTCCGTCATTTTCCTGTTTGTCAGATTTATTTTAACTTAAGACAGTACTGGAAATAACTTGCACAAGAGGTTTTATTAGCCAGGATGTAAAATTATCGCTTGTTTAATTCTGTTCATTGCACATATGCAAGAGCTTTCATATCCTGGTATCTATGATGAGTTTATTCACAACCACGGTGTCGATTGCACTGTTGGCGGACATTTTATTCCCCCGAGGGAATCACCAGCCCAGTAGCTAGCACTTCTGTGTTGATATGAATTATCAGTGATATGGTCATAATTATAAAAATAAATTTTTAATACTAAGGCTTTTCTACCTCAGGAATTCAAAAATTTGTAATCAAGTTCAAATTTTATGAATAAATTATACCTACCTGACATATGTCCGTTAGGCATTCTTTCTCTCGTTGGTATTTAACTCGCTCATCAACCGGAAGTAATAAAACCAGTACTCAGGTGTACTATGTTATGACTTCCGGTCCAGGTAAACGAGATCAGTTTTCTTTCCCGGCGCTTGAAAGACAAGAGGTGTTTTACAGCGGGGTGAAAATTATAACTCAAGAGAACCGATGGCTGAAGCTACGATAATGATAAATAGTGATAGTGAGCACGTGGAGGAACCGCGAGATGAAAATAGTGGCAAAGGGGCCGCCATTATCGTGAAAAGTAGTTCTTCTAAGGAAAGAAAAAGTAGATATGACATTTAATTTATGAAATTAAAATAGATTACCTTAGCTGTATTTGGCAAAATGTTTAGGAACTTTTGGTCCTCAATGCTCTTCACCTTCAAACTTTATTTGGCCTTTTTAACTTTATTTTATTTGAGCGTCACTGATGAGTCCGAACTTTATTTGGCCTTTTTAACTTGATTTTATTTGAGCGTCACTGATGAGTCTTTTGTAGATGGCACGAGCATCTTGCGCAAATACAAAATTTAAATCCTGGTATCTATGATAATTTTATTTTCACCCATAAGAGGTATACAAATTACATTTATCTACAACAATATAATGATGACAGTAACATTGAAATAAAACAAAATTCCGGTATTAAACACAACAGACCTCAGGTACCCCCTGTTCTCAGTACCATTAGCGTAAAGGGAAGAATACAAAAACTGGACGTTGCCAAAATATCTCACTTGTCAGGGTTAAAGTTAACATTCTTTTAATCCCAACTGGTTCAGTAATTTTCTGACCGGATGTTGCTGTGTTCTTGTTATGTTTTGCAGATTGAAAAAACGTCTTACTTTGGCAAGGATTTTACTATCAGTCACCACATTTCTATTATCACGTCATTCTTGGGCTGCATGTCTACAGTAAAGATGAGGGACTGTTCATATTAGATACAGATGGAAGTTTAAATGGTGTAGGAGCTGTTTTATCTCAGATACAAGATGATAAAGAGAAAGTAATTAGTTATGCTAGTAGAACACTAAGCAAAAGCCATAGAAACTACTGTTACAAAACAGGAGTTACTGACAACTTACACATTATTCAAATTTTGATTCGTACCGACCATGCCTCGCTTACATGGCTAAGAAACTTCAAAGAAGCTGAAGGCATGGTTGCTCGGTGAATTAGTATATTGGATGAATATGATTTTGATATTCAATTCAGAAAGGGAACTCATCACACAAACGCAGATGGGTTATCGCGCATTCCTGCTCGTAAATGTAAAAAAGAGGACTGTAAACAGTGTTTCCCAGAGTCCATTATCCAATCAGACTGAGGAAAATGCAAACTGCCGGATCTGCATTCGGATCCACCCAGAGAGCTGTCCTGCAGTCATGACGGAGGATTGATTGTTGTTGGTTGCTTAACGTCCAGTGGCAAATATTTCATGCATATTCAGGACGAGAACAAATTAACAATAAATACAATAGGTAGGTTCTGTAATAGAGGCGTCCGGGATTAAGGTCGGAGAAATTTAGACTGCCACGGGAAATGTGGGGTATATTGGATAGGGACAGAAATTTAGCCTTGCAACACGTCACCTACGGACCCCTCAAAGAGTTGTTGCAAGGGTTCTTGACGTGCAAAGAGCGTGTCACTCTCTTTACACGAGGCATCGGATTTAACGTCCCCATTCTGACCGGACGTGGCTGCAAATTTGTACATCCCGCACAGCCAAACGGACGCCCCACTTTAGCAAGGATTTTACTGCCGGTCGGAGGAAGACCAATGGTGACCATACTTCTATTCCCCAGTCACCCTTGGGGGATCATGACGGAGGAAAACACACTGTTAAACACAATAGTTTGCTCAGTAATAGATAATAACCCCTGACCAAAATTTAGACGCTAATTGGTTAGATTTTTGGAGCATGGAAGAAATAAAAAATATGCAGGAAGAAGACCAAGCAATAGGTGATATGCTGCGTTTGAAAAATAATCAAAATGAGACCCCTCAGAGAAATGATATACTAAATATACGCCTTGAAGCCAAAGTTTTATGGGGAATGTGGGAAAACCAAGTAGTTAAGGATGACATTTTATATAAACAAGTTTTGAAGGAAGATAACACTGTTTTGTTGCAATTAATAGCTCCTAAAAAAATAAGGGAGAAAATTTTTCATCAGTTACATCGTAACAAAATAGCGGATCATTTTGGTAAAGATATAACCCTGAATGCTATCAGGCTAAGATTTTATTGGCCTAGAATTACTGAAAACATTAAGCTATGGTGTCTTGAATGTGGCCTATGTGCCCGTTGTAAACCTAGTCCAGGTGTAGGGAAATCCCCACTTAGACAGTCCAAGAGTAGTGCCCCTTTAGAGAGAATTAATGTTGATATAGTGGGACCACTTCCCATAACCACAAACAGGAATGAATACATTATTGTTTAGGGGACTATCACTCTAAGTGGAAGGAGGCCTTCCCTGTCCCTGATCATACTGCTATGACGGTGGTTGATAAAATCATAACAGAGTTTATCTGTAGATTCGGGTGTCCTTTACAGTTACACACAGATCAAGAAAAGAAATTTGAATCCCATTTATTTAAATTTATGTATAAAAAATTAGGTGTACAAAAACACATTCTACCCCATATCGCCCACAAAGTTCAGGTTTAGTAGAAAGGTATAACAGAACTCTCAAACAAATGTTATCCATGTTTGTCAATGAACATAGAAATGACTGGGATGAACATATTCCATATTTAATGATGGCTTACAGAAGTACAGTACATTCAACTACTAAATGTACTCCCAAGTCTTATGTTAGGGCACGAGATTCGTTGTCCTGTTGATCTTATGTTTGGTCTCCCATTAACTGTCAATGATTTTTGTCAAATTGAATATGTAGAATGGGTGAAAAACACCCTGAGAGAAGCATATAAACATGTTTATGATCATTCAGGTCAAGCAGCACAACGTCAGAAATCTTATTACGATAGAGGTCTAAAAGTCCGAAAATCTGAACCTAATTGTTGGGTATGGAGGTGGTATCCTCCCAAGGTGAACCAAACATTAGGACTCGGATGGAACGGACCCTATCTGGTGATAAAAAAAATCACTGATGTTACTTACAAAATACAAAAAACTGAACAAACAAAAAGTATCATAGTGCATGTAGATCATTTAAAACCGTACTTAGGTAAAAATGAACCAAACAATTGGATTTTAAATACTTCTTTAAATATTAGTCATCAGAATGATGAAAGTTTAAATCAGGACATGTTAGTTTCACAAGCTTTAACCCCAGTGGTTTACACACCTGAAAGGCAACTAACAAAAACTCGCATAGGGAGAACAGTTAAACCTAGAGATGTATATTCGCCGTGATTGTGTCAAGTGAGCAGTTGATACATTGATTATTTTATATTGTGTATATATATGACATGTTTAACTAAGCAAAGTATAATGAGATTCACTCATATACATTTTTTGTACTTACAAATGTATAAGTAAACGTGTTTATAATTGTATATATATATATTACTAATTCGGAAATAAAGATAATTTCCATTTAGCATTTTATTTGCATTCCAGTATTCTGTTTCTGGAATAAACATAACTTTGTATAATTCATCACTATCAATTATTACTATTATTATTATACTATGTCAGTGATCAGAAGATTATCTAATTTGTGCTTGAAAAATGATAGTGATTATATGATATTAACCTTGTGTTATATTAGTGCATATATAAATATGTATGTAATAATACTGAATATTTATTTGTAGAGTATTGAATAAATGTATTTTTGCTAAAATTAATATTTATATTATAGAATTAGTGATGAAATAGTGCATTTAAGGGCAGACGAGCAGGAACTGCAACAGTTCCGCCATCTTGTCATCCACCCATTCTCCATCCGTTGGGTCAATACTGTCCAGTGAGTAGGTGCTGTACTATGTATAAGTACAGCACTCTGAGAGAACTACATACTCACTGGCAGTATCTCCATCAAGCTTTATATAAATATCAAAATTTAAATGACAAATGAAAAAAAATAATTTTTGATAATTGCTGAAAAGAAAATGGTTTATTTAAAAACATCAAAGCTGTGATTATATACATATTTGAAATAATACACATCTATAACCTATTTGAAATAATACACATCTACAGTTGCAAACTACCCAGAGGTGCTATCCAGCACTTTGATTAAAATATATATAACAAAAATATTTTATGATAAAACATAATAGAGTAAACATGGCAATCACAATAAAAATAATAAGTACCTAATTCTAGACCCTGAATATCAGGAAATGCTTAATGAAATTTATTGGTTATTGGTCAGATAATGAGGATTTGGATGTGATAATGATGAAGGCAGATATTATAATTTTGGAACTTTTTGAAGATGAAGATGAGGGATTCTGTGAAATGTCAGAGAGTGAAGATGAAAACTAGGAGATGGAGGAGGAGGGGGTTGATCAGGAACATGTGTGATAAATTATTTTAATAAGGTATAGTGAAATTCTTTCTATACAATAATTTTAATGATACATAAGGCGGTCTGGCTGGTTTCTAGCTCTAGGTGGTTGATTTCTAACTCTTGGTTGAAGTTGTCTTCTTCTTCTTTGTCTTTGATGTCCCCAAGGGTGACTGGGGAATAGAAATATGGTCACTACAGGTCTTCTTCCGACCGGCAGTAAAACCCTTGCCAAAGTGGGGCGTCCGTTTGTCTGTGCTGGATGTACGCAGCCACGTCCGGTCAGAATGGGGACGTTAAATCCGATGCCTCGTGTGAAGAGAGTGCCACGCTCTTCACACGTTAAGAACCCTTGCAACAACTCTCTGAGGGGTCCGTAGGTGACCTGTTGCAAGGCTAAGTTTCTGTCCCTATCCAATATACCCTCATTTCCCGTGGCAGTCTAAATTTCTCCGACCTCAATCCCAGACACCTCTATTACAGAACCTACCTATTGTTTTTATTGTTAATTTGTTCTCGTCCTGAATATGCATGAAATATTTGCCACTGGACGTTAAGCAACCAACAATCAATCCACCGTTTGTCTAGTACCATCCTGGAGCATATTCATGGGACCAGTCAGGACTAGTAACAACGTTGAGGGCTGGCACAGACGCATCAACGACAAGGCAGTCGAGGCCAACAAACCATTCTACGAACTCCCCGAATTACTAACTACATGCTGAAACTACAAAGGTCCCACTTCAAGTAAAACTGGTTGGTGAGGGCAAGTTGAAAAGGTTTCAACGCAAGAAGGTCCGTGCTGTTCAGGGACAGATATTCACCTTGTAGGCAAAGTACACATCTCAGACTATCACAACTTCAGAACTTCCTAAACAGAAATGTGTTTAAATGGCCCGTCACCAGCAACAGAAGGCAACAACCAGTAAACATAGACAGTGCTCCGACATGTAGAATTACTGCTTTAGTTATGTTTTATTTCTTATGTAACAATAGTGCCAGTTAACTGTTTGAAAACATATTACTGTAAAGCTATGTGAAAGATGTTATATTATAGTTCGTTTCTGTGTGTGTTGCTTTTTAGTGTTGTGTTTCTGTTGTGTCGTTGTTCTCCTCTTATATTTGATATGTTTCCCTCAGTTTTAGTTTGTAACCCGGATTTGTTTTTTTCTCAATCGATTGATGAATTTCGAATAGCGTTATACTACTGTTGCCTTTATTTATATCTATTATGTAATAGTTTGTGTATGTTATATGTGAAATAAATATCAGGTGTATTTCCCCGAAAAAAAAGTAATATTTGATGTTTTGTTGATTTTTTATACATGTATGTTGATGAAATTATGGTAAATAAAGCATCAAAATAAAACTTATTCTTTGTTCTTATGCATACCAGTCACAATACCATATCACACATTATTATAAATTTCATTTTGTTTGTTTTACAGTTACTGTAGATATTTTTTTTTATCTATGAACTCCTTACTTGAAGATATAATATAAGGATAATTTAACAAAACATAAACCACTTCAATAGTGTTATCTTGATTAACAAATTTAAACAAACATTTTATTAATTTGTGACAATCAGCTTACCTCGAGACATGACATAGAATGATCCAAACGTGAAACGAATCAGAAAATTGTTGCCATTAGGTGTTTAAGGAATGTTTGTCCATATCTCAGTTCAACGGTAGAAAACCCTACCCTTCTCATGGTACTGCTGGATTATTGGTTCAGAATATTATCTATCATTTAAACTCAAACGTATTTAAAGTTCACAATTTTTAACATTGCACCATGACTGGAATTTAAAAACATAGTTTTCCAGCAATGTGTTTCAAAAACTGGGAAATTGGAATTCAAAAAGAGAAAAACAGCCGTCTCCCCTGACTATAGCTCAAGTAAGAGAATGCATGCCGACGTTCACAATAATTACAATTCACAGTTTAATATGATATTATTATGATAATTGCTTAAAAAGATGGGTAAGTTGGATGTGCAGTTTTATACACCGTCACTGCCTTAAAATGTCTACGTTAATAATTTGTTATACAGTGGGTGACTATGTTAAAAACTAAAATGTCCATAAGAGACCGAACTAGAAAGTCAAGGATGTGAAACACTTCCATCAAAACAACAAAAATAATCCTCTCCAACAAAGCTAAACATCGAAAGTTTGGAAACATAAATATAACTAAGTATGAATAAATGTTACCTACATAACATGTGTAAAAATAATAGAAATTAGAAAAAATTCAAGGGAAATTTATGATCTTTTCAAACTTATTTCTATTTCTACCCGTCCTTTGATCTGAATGAAAAGGAAAATATGCCACCATCACCAAGATAAGCACTACAAGAAATACAAATTCCTATAAGGGTCACCAAAGGACCTGTACCCGAAAAGAGACTGAGATTTAAATTATACAATCTTAGTGTCAAACTTCAGGCTTTTTTTCATCCATTGTAGACTACTTATAAGAACACTATTTTAAGGAAAATTACATCAAAGGTTAAAGGTTACTGTAGACACCACCAGCAATTTTTGGATGCAAATGAAATGCATTTAACTCCAACACCGATAATTGTGAATGCTAATAAACTGCCATCAACTACACCACTTAGATTTTGTCCGATTTGTCCAACACCAATACAAGTAATGACTGCAAACCAAATCCCGATCAAATTATCAAAACGACCATCATCTACCTACAGTGACTACATAGAGCCACCTAAAATGCCAATAAGTTTTTTTATACCAATGTAATGCATGACTTAGTGTTAAATGGAGACGAACTGAAATTAAGACAATGTGGTTTAAGTTTAAATTGGATCTAAAGACTCTAGATATATTCATTATGGATTAGAAAGGCAGACACGTTAATAGAGCCACATAAAATGCAAAGGTATGAAACTGTGTCATCAGCTTCCACCGCTCTATCAATTTAATGAAGCTGAACTTGTACCAATGTAGTGCATGATTCAGTGTTTAGTGGAGACGAACTTAAATTAAGACAATGTAGTTTTAGTTTGAATTGGATTTATAGACTTAAGACATATTCATTATGGACTAGAAAAGCAGACACGTAGAAGGCCGTACTTTTGTCACACATTATTTTTGTACTAAATTTTATATTCAAAACTATTTTACCAAGAAAGAATTTGTTACTTTCCCTAATAAATATTGCCGGAATGGCGTTGAGTGGGATCCCGTGTGTGGGATGGTGTTGAAGCTGGGGAAACTAGCTTTTGTATCTGTAGTCGGCTGTTATTGTACTACAAGAAACGAACTGGTATGATTCGATACCAATATATGAGATATTGGGTTTTAAATAATGGATTGGAATATATCACAGTTCATTAACATCTAAGTCGGCAGTCCAGTTCAATAAACGTAAACAAAAGTCCAAATTCATTTAATACAGTCCAAATATAAAATAACAGTGTTATACAAATCAGTAATTTTAAACATAAACAATATACTTAGTATTTGATTGCGATGGAAAATCCGAACGCTGTTCATGTGCTCTCGTTGGCATATCCAAACGGAGTCCTTTAATAAAAATTTATCTTTCTTTAAATACCAAATACCGTTGCTAACAACAAAGTTTGAAATGGTCATTTTGTCAACAGAAATTAGATAAAAGATTGATTCCGTTTATCAAAGAGAAATTATCTGGCGCAAATACAAAATTTCAATCCTGGTATCTATGATCATAGATATAAGAAGATGTGGTATGAGTGCCAATGAGACAACTCTCCATCCAAGTCAAAATTTATAAAAGTAAACCATTATAGGTCAAAGTACGGTCTTCAACACGGAGCCTTGGCTCACACCGAACAGTAAGCTATAAAAGGCCCCAAAAATTACTAGTGTAAAACCATTCAAACAGGAAAACCAACGGTCTAATCTATATAAAAAACAAGAAACGAGAAACACTTATGAACCACATCAACAAACGACAACTACTGAACATCAGATTCCTGACTTGGGACAGGTGCAAACAAATGCAGCGGGTTTAAACGTTTTAATGGTACCAAACCTTTATTTACAACCACTGGGTCGATGCCACTGCTGGTGGAGTTTTTATTCCCCGAGGGTATCACCAGCCCTGTAGTCAGCACTTCTGTGTTGACATGAATTATCATTGATATGGTCATAATTATAAATCAACTGTTTACAAAATTTTAAAAATACTAAGGCTTTTCTACCTCAGCAATAGATTACCTTCGTTGTATTTGGCAAAACTTTTAGGAATTTTTGGTCCTCAATGCTCTTCAGCTTCGTACTTTATTTGCCCTTTTTAACTTTTTTGATTCAAGCGTCACTATTGAGTCTTTTGTAGACGAAACGCGCGTCTGGCGCAAATACAAAATTTCAATCCTGGTATCTATGATGAGTTTATTTACACGCTTGTGTATTGAATTGAACATAATTGATCAAATAGAAATATTGAATAACTGTAAGATTTAAGTTCAATCTTGACCATAAGTATTGACAAATATAAATTTATAATCTAACATGTTTCAGGTGTAAACAAATATTTCGGACATTTAAATTCATTATGAATTTCAAGATCATTACTATTGAATAAATTAAATATGCCTGGTGCACACGAAATGTACACGTTAATAAACTGTAATAGAAATCAACATAATTAAATAGTTTTGAATATAAAATTTTGTACACACATAATGTGTGACAACTTGGTGGAGGACCCGGGCGTTAATTGAAAGTTGTAAAGAATTGATTAAATTCATTAGTAAATACAGTTGATAAGTTTATCACTTTAGATTTATCATAGTAAATGTCAATAACCTTTTAAACTTTTTACAAGTTCGTTATGCAACTTTTATTCGGTCAAATACACACATAATTTAATTGATAGATGGATTGATCTTTACCCAGTGAAAACTATCGTAATTCTCTATAATATAAATTAAATCAATTAATTATATAATTTCTGTTTACAACATGACCCCAACAAACAGTGTTGTTATAGCAACTTTATTTGGTATTTAATGGACAATATTTTAAAGTAAGGGACTCCGTTTGGATATGCCAAAGAGAGCTTACGGACTATGTCTGGACTTTCCAACGTTAGTAGGTTTATCGTTTTTGGATTTAATATTATCACTTTTAAAACTGTACACGTTTAATAATTGGATTTTATTAAAGAATTTGGATTTAACCAATTCGTTTATATTAATTGTATTGGACTTGTATGTGAATAAAAAGCTAGTACCCCAGATTGTGAATCGTCAATTCTTTCTTGATAAATTGGTGGAGCATCAAATCGATCTGAGGAACCTCTTGCTAGTACCGCAAGCGAGTGGCATAGTAGGTTCGGGTGCCTACTCTTTGTAACAATGGATTTAATATATCAAACGAAGAGATCAAGACATTCACACAACAAACATGAGTAGACATGCTACTGGATGCATATGCCGTGGCAACAACACTGCCAGGGATTTCACAACGGAATACAGTGTAAAGTCTATCAATCAAAATACATTGAATCGTTCATCTAGATTAAGGAGACACAATATCAAAAACGATTACACTCCGGAAAGAAACATATTATCTTTATGCAAACGAAGGAAACGTGAACATAAATCGAGTGCTGGAAAACGGAGAGACATGCAACGACTGCATCGCTTTAAAGAGAGAAAACATTTCGTGTCAGTTTTACCTTTCAACGAACTTAGCAACAATAAGCTTAGAAACGTTTTCCCTTCGAAATTTTACCAGAAATTGGAAATTGGAAAGATCAAACAAGAAAATATCAATCTAAAAAAAAACTAATTAAGGACGAGAAAAAGGATACAGACAACAAGACTTGGAATTCAAAAGACTTACAAATGCTGCAGCATCATAAAGATATCGTTCAACAATACAAAGTTTATGCAATCGGAAATGGAAAAATTTACCTCCAGCCTACAGGAACAAAATCAAATACTTAAACAAAATCAAGAATTATTTTTATCTTTGGAACATTCTCCATACCAAAATCAGCAGATTCAAAATGAACTAGAAAGTTTAAAAATTGAACTTAATGATTCTAATCGCAATAAAAACTATTGGGAAGATCAAACACATATAAAACTTAGGGAATGCAATGATAAGTACGCTGAAATAGATGGATTAGAACCAAAAAAAAAAAAAAACAATTACAGAGTGATAATTGTGGATTGTTGATCAATACTATAAAGGAAATTGAAAACAACCAAAATCAGATGACATTACAACAGCAAAGACACACCAACCACAGAACTTTTACACAAGAAACAGACAAATTCGGCGATATTGAACATTTATTAGTAATTGTTGTTTGACCTTAAATTCAATGTTTTTTTTTTAAATTCGGGACGAATTTTCTTAAAAAAAGGGAATAGTTGTCACACATTATTTTTGTACTAAATTTTATCTTCAAAACTATCTAATTATGTTGATTTCTATTACAGTTTATTAACGTGTATATTTCGTATGCACCAGGCATTTTAATTTATTCAATAGTAATGATCTCGAAATTCACAATGAATTTAAATGACCAAAATATTTGTTTACACCTGAAACATGTTAGATTATAAATTTATATTTGTCAATACTTATAGTCAAGATTGAACTTAAATATTACCGCATTTTAACATTTCTATTTGATAAATTATGTTTAGTTCAATACACAAGCGTGTAAATAATTTTTCTTTGATAAACGGAATCAATCTGTTATCTAATTTCTGTTGACAAAATGACCATTACAAACTTTGTTGTTAGCAACGCTATTTGGTATTTAAAGAAAGATAAATTTTTATTAAAGGACTCCGTTTGGATATGCCAACGAGAGCACCTGAACTGCGTTAGGCTTTTCCAATGCAATCAGATATGTTGTTTTTGGTTTGAATTACTGATTTATATAACACTGTTATTTTATATTTGGACTCTAATAAATGAATTTGGACTTTACCAATTTGTTTATGTTTATTGAATTGGACTGCCGATTTAGATGTGAATGAACTGTGATATATTCCAATCTATTATTTAAAACCCAAAATCTCATATATTGGTATCGAATCATACCAGTTCGTATCTTGTAGTACAATAACAGCCAACTATAGATACAAAAGCTAGTTTCCCCAGCTTCAACACCATCCTACACACGGGATCCCACTCAAGGTCATTCCGGTTTGCCGCTATTGTAATGCCTCAGGTCCCAAAGACACATCAACAGTTTTTAACGGCAGCAACAATAGCGGAGAAAACAGTAAAAAAGACAACAGCAAAACCGATAGAAAGTTTAACTGTCCAGGTAGCCAACATAGCCAGATTTATCTAAAGCGTAGTTGACGTTAAAGCAAAAGTCGAAACTTCGGACAGTCCTTCACGAAAACAAGAATGTTTTTGCAATGAATCAGAAAGAGTTAGGCCAAGCTTTATCATACAGTACACTTAATCGAAACACATGATTTACGTCAGGTGAAAATGCCATTTTATCGTCGTCCACCACATTTACACACTACATCACTGTATTGGATACCTAAACTACACAAGTGTCCTTACAGACAACGGTATATTGCTGGGTCTTCCAACTGCTCCACGAAGCATCTTTCTAAATTATTAACATCTATTTTATCAGCAATCAAAGCCGGGCTTCAAAGATATTGTGAAACTGCCTATTCGAGAGGTGGCGTGAATCAGATGTGGATACTAAAAAGTTCCAAAGATCTTTTTAGAGTACATACAATCTAAGACTCTCATCTTGCAATAGTATTAAAACATTTGACTTTTCTACACTTTACACAAGTATTCCCCATTCCAAACTAAAAGACACATTGAAAGAGTTGGTATTGCTTTCTTTCATAAAAAAAAGAATGGCGAACGTAGATACAAGTATCTTGTCTTGGGGAGGGATAAATCCTACTTTCTAAAGAATCACTCGGATTCAAACAAAAAATTCTCTGAAACTGACATTTTCAAGATGCTGGATTTCTTGATTGACAACATATTTGTTACGTTTGGAGGACGTGTTTTTCAACAGACTGTCGGCATTCCAATGGGAACCAATTGTGACCCTCTTCCTGCCGACCTGTTTTTTTATTATTATGAGGCTGACTTCAAACAGGAACTTCTTAGAAGGAAAGATAAAAAGTTAGCAATATTCTTTAACTTTACTTTCCGCTATATAGATGATGTTCTCTCACTAAATAATTCAAAATTTGGCGACTATGTTGACCGCATCTATCCCATCGAACTAGAGATAAAGGATACAACAGATACAGTTAAGTCTGCCTCATATCTTGACTTACATCTAGAAATTGACAATGAGGGTCGGTTGAAAACAAAACTTTACGACAAAAGAGATGATTTCAGCTTCCCAATTGTGAACTCTCCATTTCTATGTAGCAGCGCCTGCATACGGAGTGTATATCTCCCAATTGATAAGATATTCCCGGGCTTGTATTTCCTATCATGATTTCCTTGATAGAGGGTTGCTGCTCACATGGAAGCTATTAATCCAAGAGTTCCATATGGTGAAGTTGAAATCATCCCTTCGTTAATTTTACGGACGCCATCACGAGTTGGTTGACCGTTATGGAATAACCGTTTCACAGATGATATCGGATATATCCTTATGTCGTAATTATAATCCACTTCCTTTTTCACCACGAATGTGACCTACCGAATTAGACTTTTTACCGGATTTGTAATAACATGAGCAACACGACGGGTGCCACATGTGGAGCAGGATCTGCTTACCCTTCCGGAGCACCTGAGATCACCCCCAGTTTTTGGTGGGGTTCGTGTTGCTTAGTCTTTAGTTTTCTATGTTGTGTCTTGTGTATTATTAATTGTCTGTTTGTCTTTGTGTTTTCCTCTTTGTTGACAATTCTGGTCCATTTGTCATTACTTCTATCTCAACCTCTGCTGTAAAATAAACCAATAAAAAAACTAAGAATTGTAAATTTATAACCACTTGCCTTCCAGATTATTTACATTTTAATACATCAGACTTCATTCCTATTTTGTAGACAAACACATTATTCAATAAAAACTTTTCAAGTTACCATTTTTTCTTCCCCCTCAAAATTATCATTACTTTATACTGTGTATAGTCTGTGAAATATTGATCCATAAAAAAGTTGTCCATCTGATTACAATACTTACTGGTAGTTGCTGTAGCTTCTTTTGGTGCTTTTTTGGTTGGTACTGTAAGAGTTAAAAAAATCAATAAAAAGTAATTTAAAATGAAATAAATTTTTTTTTAAATTAATGATTTTTATATTAACAATATTTAATGAAGCATATTAGTCACTATTGTAATGTTTTATATTAATTTTCAGTATTTAATTTACCTAAAATACATTCAGGGGGTCAAGTTTCACAGATGTTTCAAGATATGCATTGAGATAACCCTTAAAATAAGCCAATATATAGTTATAATAAAAGGGTATTTAGACTGGAATAAAAATTATCAAAATATGGGGTGGGTGAAAAATGCAAAATGATTAAAATAAAACTTCAGACTCCTTGATGGTATTTATGATAAAATCTTTTTGGTTTCATGTACTTTATAGGATAAAAAAAAATTGTGTCCCATGTTAGAGAACATAACAATAGGAAGTAGATCTTTAAAAAGCTTAACTTTTCTAACATTTGCAAGAATTGTTACAAAAATAAAGTTAAGTCTACTCTGAGTACACTTTAAAGTTACTTTTGAAATAAATAAATATCACATTTACACATGCTTTCATAAAATGTTTTCACATTTCCTGTTTGTAGAACAGTTGTTATATGTACTTAATTGCTATAAGGGGAGATGGGTAGACCTTTAACAACTTAATTTTCTTAAATTTGGAAGAATTATTACAAAAACTAAAGTTAATGCTATTCAAAGAGCAAACAATTAGGTTAACATCAAATATTGTGGTAAGCATGTCTGATTAGATATAGAGTAAATTCTATATTCTGTTGGAACTGGTAGTTTTTTTATTTATGTTATTGTGGTTTCTGTCTGCCCCATATTATTTTGTTGATGAACACCAATGAAAAATTGCTGTGGGATTTGATCCGGTTTATTGGTTATAAATTAAAAAAGGCAAACACTTACCACATGTTGAATTTACACAGTTCCAACTGCATGTCCTGTCGAAAATGTTTGTTATAACAGGGGCGTCCTCCGAATAATATTGAATATCGCAATTACATGATTCAGACTGAATTTCCACTAGTTTTACATTTTCAATGATTACTATCTCCGTATCATCGCAATAGCATCTCGCTATTGCAGTGTTATATTGACACTTGCCATGAATTGTTATAATTGCTATCATGAGAAACAACACGATGCTATTCCCTACCATTTTGTTTTTCGTTTTCATTCGGACAAGAAGCGTAATCAGGACGTATATAATGGACGACGAGATAGACATAAACCATATTTAAAAATACAAATTCATCTTCAATTACATGTTACATTGAGAAGATTAGTTGTGTTTAAATAAATTCGAATTTATTAAATATTGTTTTTTAGTTGTTTTAATGTTTCATAATAATAAAATATTTATCGATTAAGGCGTAACCTTATGGTTCTCTATGATGTGTCTAATAGATAAAACCAGTTCAGGATTTACACTAATGAATTCCGGACATTATCTTCGATTAAAGGCTAGGGGGTAATAGGTATCTGATGGGTATTGTGTATACTTTTTCCTATTTGGAAGGTCAAAAAAAAACTTAAATTTGATTTCATTTTTTTTAAAATGTGAGTATTATGTATAATTTATCCCCATCTGTCATACAGGTGACAGTAACATAGTAAATTTTTTCCTTGACCATAATATTTATTTGATATAACATCTGTATCTGTAACAATATCTTTTATATTTATAATATCTTTGCTTCATTTAATTATGAAGGGACAGTGGTAATAATAAAGATAACCTGTCAAAATGAAACATGTGCAGGTTACCTATTCATATTTGAAGCCATCTTAAGTTTACAAATATGTATTAAAAGAGAAACTATATATTTATATTAAAAAACAATAATTTGATTTCATTTTTTTTTAAATGTGAGTTTTACGTATTATTTATCCCCATCTGTCATACAGGTGACAGTAACATAGTAAATTTTGTTCTTGACCATAGTATTTATTTTATATGACATCTGTATCTGTAACAATATCATTTATATTTACAATATCTTTGCTTCATTTAATTATGAAGGACACATTGAATATAATATAATAGAAAAGAATATTTTATTGTCTGATCAAGATCCCATGGGGCATATAATAAAGTACAATTATGATTTAATACAGTTTTATACGGAGCAAATAACAAAATAAAATGAGTATAAAATAGTGTGTGTAAACTTATTAGAAATCAGTTATTGAGAATTCTTGGTTAACTACTTAAGTCACAGAAGAGTATCTAAAATGTAAGTAAAGTATTGATTGTAAGAGATATTTGAATGAAATAAATGGTGCCATATAGGTACATGTAGATAATGATACATAAGTTATTATATTCAGATTAAATACATGTATTTCATTTTACTGAGGTAGGCTGTCATATCAGAAAGTTAGAAACCATTTTATTATCAAGAAATCTTAATAAGAATGTGTACAGTAATACTGGCTAGAGTTATCTTTCTTCAAACATCAAATTAACATTTTTTCATATTTTAGGTCATAACTTTTATTTGACATGTTGCTTTTATTTATATTTAAAATTTTACATGCAGATCTTTTTAAGATATAATATTATTTTCTGAATTATGTTAATCTTTAGGTCTGCTGAAAGAAAAACCAGTTATCACAAATTGTGCCATAAACAGAGAAACTGGAGAAACTAATGGACTAAACCAAACAAATACTGTTGTTAACAACCAGTAAGTACTTTTCATATAAATTAGTAGCATTTAATTTAACCTTTTAAGACATACAGGTACATAAGTGTTTCTGTTTTTACTAATTGTTTACTTTTATAAATTGTGACTTAAATGAAGAGTTGTATCATTGGTACCCATACCACATCTTCCTATATCTATGTATATTACATAGTAACTTAAAACTATAGTATATGACATATTTAAACAACCATGTTTTTTTTCTTTCACATTATGCACCCTCAAAATGTCATGTTTCAACTGTACATATTAGACTCCTCACAGATTAAACACCAACAATACAAACATTTTGCAGATGCTAATTTTCAAATATTTATTCTTTATATGTTTGATATTTAGTGGATGTATTTAACGCATTAATTCAAATGTGATTGTTATGGTTTTTTAAATGTTAATTTTTTTCCCCAGCAATGTTAACAAGGAGATTATACATCTCCAACACATTCAATGAATTTTGAATACCAAAATAGAGGACATGTTTGTCCAGATAGATTACCATATAATGATTGGGAGCCTTAAGAAGAAAAAAGTTGAAAAAGAAATTCAACATAAGATGGTGAAACAAAGACTGCACTACCTTAAAGTGCAGGAAAAACTGACAGAATAACATTGTCAACCTATTTATATTTGTAATAAATAACAAATAATGAAAATATTTTTATTGTTTATGTTGTTTTTTATAAATTGAGAATAAAATGTTTACATATTAGTGTTATAATCAGTGGGGGTATGTGAAGCCAAAATGAATACCAAACATAGTTTTTGTGTATATTGTCGGACACTGTTTTTCTAATCACACTTCATTCAACTGTATCTTTGTTGTTAGAGTTCCTGAGTATCTTCTTGGTTTAGGTTTACTTCTTCTGTGGCGATTGTTAGAGTTCCTTCTTCGTTTGAGACTACTTCTTCTTTTTCTTCTGGGAACGGTGAACATTCAGAGCAGGTCAACTTTCCAATTTCATTATTGTGGGTATCTTCACATTTGACAGCATTAGTAAGTTCTGGAACAAATTCTGTCATTATTTTCATGGTGTCACAAAGCATTTGCCATTTAACACTGTTTAGAGCATTTTGTTGCAAATGTTTTGTCAGATCCTTCTGGTTTCCAAAAATGTCTGATATCCACGGAGGGATATTTTGAATTAATTGTGACGTTTACACCACCTCCTATATGAACAATTTCTTCTTCTATCCGTTCACCTTCCATTACTAGTTGGAAAACGCTGTTGATGTAATCTTTTTGCATTATTAATGTCAACCATCTTGATAATGTTAATGATACGCCTCGTTTGGTTGGATATTTCTTTTGATCTATTGTTTGATAATTACGTATGTTTATATAAACTTGTTCTCTAAACTCTTTAGCTACAACATAACAATCTCCCTGTAAATGAATCATACATCTACCTTCATGGCTTTTCATTAGGTCGTCGTCATCGTTGTCCACTGTAGTATTTGTTTCACTGATGTACCTTAATAAGTTTGCCTGACCTGATCTAATTAGAGCCGATCTAAATTGATGCAATGATGTTTTTCTAGAATTTATTATCAATTCTATCAACTGTTGAGACTTCACGTATTCGGATGTAGTTTTCAATATTTTGTCTTTTTCTTTCTTAGAAATTGCCTCACGTCGTTCCAAATGATGAGCAACGATATCAGGTTTCAAAAATGTTAGTAAAACATCTCTGGCTTTTTGAATGATAAGTTCCTTTTTTAATAGCATGTCATGCTCTTCCTTTGCAGACTCTTCATGGCGATGTTGCCCACAAATGTTTTTGTATTCATATTCATTTGTATTATTAAAAGCATCGTGCGACATTGTAACAGAAAAACAACCACATTTATAGGTTCTCATTTTTCTTTCAAAGCCCATCATATAATGTATAGAAACTTTGTATGATAAACATTTGTGATGTTGATTAATATTTATAAATTTCATTTCACGGTACATGGTTTCTTAAAGGTATTTAATAAATATATATGACCCCTTCCCCAACTTATGTCTGTGTTACATATATGGAGGGTATATACGTATCATTCTTTTGTATGGTTTAAAACGTGGGTGCTATACAGGTACAATATTTTTGTGTATTAAAATTATAATGTGTTATAATCAGTACTCTAGGTTTGTGAACCCCTACATTATATGGATGATATATATTACCTGTACCAGTGGGGTTAGTGAACCCCCTATATTTTAGAGGTTAAATTTATTATATGTATCTATAGGGTTGTTAAACCCCCATAGGCATGGGAGGTTGGGAACCCCTATAGTAGTGACAGCTACAACGGAAGAACTTGAAACTTGAAGAATTCTGAAAGAAATGGAAAGAAGAGTTTTTCTATAAAAGCTGAAGTTTACCTCCAGCTTGTGAAAATGGTGGACTTGGGTGGTATTACAACTCTCAAGAAAGAGAGCAAAGAAGATCTGTATTGACCATATTTTTATACCCGAGTTAACCTTGAAGACATGGACAGCAGCCACAATTACAACTTGAAACAAGTAGCCTAAAGGTTTTTATAATTTTCAAGGAGTAATTTCTTTTTTTATATCTTTGTCTTACTTTTCGTGTTCTTTTTGAAAAAAAAAGTATTGCTATCAACCAGACTACATTTCAGTAAAGTTGTTTTGAAATGTTGAAATGAACACCATTACTAGTTATATTTGATGTAATTTTTTGTGTGTGTTTCTGGTGATTGTTATCATATTAAAAAAAGAAATTATGAGAAAGAAATGGTTGAAGAGGGTTACTAAATCATATTGCAAATTGGAATTGAATGCAAGAAGCGAATTAAATAATATGTAGAAGATGTTTCAGACGATGCACGTGGACATGTACGGTCTCAATACTTCATTTCAAATACAAAAGAAACGAAACTTAATGATGATACTGTATCTCAGCAAATAAAAGAGGACATATTAAACTTAGCTAAAGGAGTGAGAACATGGAATAAAGACTATCCTTTAAATATTCTATACCTTGAAACATGTTTGCATCTATCATTTTAGATACACAGTGTTTATCTGAAGGTTTTAAATGTATATTAACAACAAAAGAAATTTCAATTAGATGTAAGCCGACTTGAATGAAGAAAAAAAATGAAGGATTGCTGATTTGTCGTAAAACTATCAATCAAACAATCAGATAACGTTATATTTGTTAAAACTTGATTTATTTATTGATAAGTGATTTATGTATGCCGCATCAGCACACAAAAGCTATATCGCAGCGAGAGCGAATTCAAATATTTGATTTTTTTAAAAGTCAGACACAAATGTCATTTAATTTATTGAAACTTTAATCTAAAGCGAAATTAGATATGTACATATAAAGTGCACAAACAAGATAAAATAATTAAACTTTACAATAATTTTACACGTCACGTCTCATGAGACGAGATTTGTTATTCATGTTATTGTTCCGCAGAGTATCAACATAGAATTCACCAAGAACACAACTCTTAAATGAATAAGGACTATATACAAATACCACAGATATATTATCACCTCTTGTCTCAGCTGAAATCGTGAAAATCAATTTTGTATGAGGACAGATTAAAATAATGATTGAAGGTAGACAAAAAGATACCCGACAAAAATTCAATATCTGAAATGATTATTTTCGCTGTTGTACAAAAAAATGAAAACACATTAAATAATTTAAATAATGTAATTTTCAGGAACCGAATTGTTGAAAGCCGAAAATGTAGAAGAGCCGAAACAGTTGAAGAGCTATAGGACAACAAATATCTCAAAAAATTGCCAAATCCATCAAAGGTCAAGTTTGCCTGTGGAGTAGTAGTAGAATAGGGATAAGCACCCAGTAGAGCAAATATTTGCTAGTGACCATGGTATGTTTGTGTCTATGTTGCAGAATTTTTCAGGGTAGAGCAACATTGGTTGGTGACAAGGATAGGTTTGGTGTCCATTCTGTTTCCACGTTTCAGAATTTTCAGGGTAGAGCAATATTGGTTGGTGACAAGGGTATGTTTGAGATGACGTCCATTTTGTTTCCACGTTACAGAATTTTGGGTTGTTACCCACTTTTGCCTTGCTTGGCTAAATTGTTATTTGGCTATAGTCAGTTAATACGAGAGAGAGTTGGTTGTTGACAAGGATATGAGGGTGGCACCCATTTTGTCTCCACAACACAAACTACAGAAACTTGAGAAGAGATAAAACAAAGATTGAAGAACATAATTTATTGTTAATATCAAAAACTTATATACATTATGTATTTATCACATTCAAAGTAGATCACCATTATATTGCAAAACTGATTGAGTATTTTAACATGTAGTAAAAACAATATTACAATATATGTATAGTATATAAAACTTATATTAAAACCGGTATTTAAGCATACAACCCTGAGTTTGTTTCTAGTATATAAAATTGTATAAAGATTCTTTAATAAAAACTATTTTTTAATGAACAAGAATGGATTTCTATAAAGAGACATGTAAAATATTACATAGTAATATGATTAACTAGATGATTTTAGTTTTAAAATGACTACAAAATAAAAGGAACTTGATGGAATGTGATAGTAGATAAATTATGTTATAAAATAAAAATATGATTCACATGTTTCGATGTTTAAAATGAAAACATGTATGAAGCAAAAATTAAGTGAATGGAATGTTGCACCAGATAAAGTAACAAAATATAAATAAAATATATGAAGGTAACATGGTTTGATCAACAACCGCAAATGCTTATTTTATCAATGTAAGAATGCAAGCACCATATAACTATAGTATAAATGTATCACACTTCTTTCTTTATAAAATTTATCTTAGGGAGATATGTTGGAATGCATAGCACCATATAACTATTAGCATAATAAACTATAGTATAAATGTAGTGCACTATTTTCTTTATAAAATTTCTCTATAGGGGGATCTGTTGGAATGCACAGCACCATATAACTATTAGCACCAAAACTATAGTATAAATGTATCACACTACTTTCTTTATAAAATTTATCTCTATAGGGGGATCTGTTGGAATGCATAGCACCATATAACTATTAGCACCAAAACTATAGTATAAATGTATCACACTACTTTCTTTATAAAACTTATCTCTATAGGGGGATCTGTTGGAATGCATAGCACCATATAACTGTTAGCACCAAAACTATAGTATAAATATATCACACTACTTTCTTTATAAAATTTATCTTAGGGGAGATCTGTTGGAGTGCATAGCACCATATAACTATTAACACCAAAACTATAGTATAAATGTAGTGCACTACTTTCTTTATAAAATTTATCTTAGGGAGATCTCTTGGAAATATATACAAGATATAACAAAAGTCTTTTCCTCCCTCAAACTATCATTGTAAATGAATAGAAAAGTTGAAGAAATGTATAACAGCATGTATTCATGAGTACAAGTATCATGATTTGAAATATGAACTTTAATGATTATCACAATTGTTTAGCACCAACTTTAAAATAATTAACATTTAAAAATTATCACAACTATATTGCTTAATAACAAGTAAACAAAGACTATACACATTTCATATATTACAGTATAAACATTTCATATACTGAAGTATACTACTGAGGTCTGTCTAATGTTCCCCATTAACCTCCATAACATTTTGATATTTTTACATTATATTAAGACCAAATAAATTATATCTTTTAATCTGATACATCATATCAGATAATTCCTCAGATGTAAAGGTTCAGAAATATTTTATTTTCTTCCTTTATAAGTTATTATACTGTGTGTTATTACTTATAGATATAAGAAGATGTGGTATGAGTGCCAATGAGACAACTCTCCATCCAAGTCAAAATTTATAAAAGTAATTTATAAAAGTAAACCATTAAATATTTTTAATTACAATCAAGTCCCAAGCTGAATAAGTGCTGATAGATAAACATGTATAACAATCTTTAGATGTAGAGTATAAGAAATCTTCTTAATTGCAATCAAGTTTCAAAACTGATTAACCATTAATGGAGAACATCAGACAGATAAACATACATTACTTCTAATTTGAGTTAAACTACTTATTAACATAACAAAACAGAATTGTGTAAACATACACAAAACTCCCAGATATGTATGATGTATACAACACTCTTTGAAGTAGCATTTCAAAATCTAACATATTCAATATTTTCATCATCAAAAATAAAAAAAAAAAATTAAAAGAAAAATGTATTAATTTAACCATAATTTTTTAACATGTTAAACACAAGAAGTTGGTTTTTCTTTTATATAGTGTCACCCTACTTTGTTAAAACCTTCAACAATAAAAAACTCCCCCCTCAATAAACTTCTTAAGATAATATAACATAGAAATGTGAATATCTCCTTTGTTGTCATAATGGATGCTTAGACATATATCAAACTATTAAAAGTTAATCCTAAAATGACATCTCAGTTAAGTTTAAATATGAATTAAAATTATCAACCCAACTTTATCTAATGAATATTATCATAACCAAGAGAAAAAAAAAGTGAAATCAACCCTTTAATATTTATGAAAAATTATTATACCTTCATTCTATTCAGAAAACATCATGATGCCACGTGCTTCAATAATAACTTTATTGATGAATTATGTGGTTTTGTATCTAAACATATACCGGTAGTGGGAATTCATTTCTTTCCATGCTATAAATGTTCGCTTCAACCTCAATTGTTTGAGGAAATGAAAATGTGGTATAGCCATCCACCCATCATCATTTTCAGCAGATTTCAGTTTGATGTTTCTAGTTATTACCATAGCTTATTACACGAAAGCAGAGAAACAAAAAAAGGGTGTTTGGCGAACCTAAGTGAAACCACCCTATGTGAACTTCTTCACCAATGTAATGCAGCTGACAGCATATACAGCAGAGATATGTTCCAGTTAGTGCTGGACATTTTAAAAGAAAGGTAATAAATACTTTAAACATTCTATAAGGTTACTTAATGAAGCAATATTATTTATGAAGCTAGTCTTATTGGGGATAGTGTTCCTAGTTTTATAATTAACATCATAATTTTACAAACAGTATATAAGGCAAATAAGTAAGTATGGATTGAAAAAAAACTACACAAATTAATAAACTATAAATTCAGTCTGTTGGGTGGTATCGACTGTCTAGTGCTTCTTCTCAATATACGTGGTGATGCTGGTAAGGGTATGTTGAGTTCTTGTTAGTTATCTGGTGCTATAGGTTGGGCTGCTTGGTGTAGTGGTTGTTACGGAGGAGTGTTAAGAAGTAGTCTTCCTCTTGCAGGGGGGATGAAGTTGTGAAGAGCTGGTATGGCATTTAACAAAAATCTATGGATACGGTTCAGAATCACTAGCAAACTAATCATTTTTAGAATAAGTACTTGAAATTGTTTTACAAGAAGAAAATAAAAAAATACAAATTTTATAAATTGTTACTACTTAAATTGTACCAGCCGTCTTGACGGTCAGGGACAACAGTGCTGGACAGAGGTTTGTAGTCGGTTGTTGGATCTTCTGACACACTACGAGAATGGTCTGGAAAACCCACCTCGGTATGAGGATCTGTATTTGCATCAGTTTCCATAGTCTTGTGTTGGTGTAGTATTGATACCATCCTCAAGAGACTAAAAAACAAAACAACAATATTATTAACTAGACAGTTATAATTTAATATTTATAGATCAATCCAAATTTTATACAAATCAGTCCTACAGAATACAACTAAATTATGCTAACAAATATTTCTTTCTTTCTTTTCTTATATTGTTTTACTTTCAAATGAAAATAAAAGTGCATTTGTTTTTCATAAAGTAGGTGTCAATTTTATGTAAACAATAAAATGGCCGATGTTGAAAACAAGTTACGTAATAATATCTTACACAAACTTTATCAGCCATCTGCACTTCTGTATTTGGAGTTGCAGAGATGGAGGAGCAGCAGTTTTGGATCGAGCACTTCTTTACTTCAACTTTCTCTAGGTGGAGACCGAAAGTCATCAGGGTGCTAGAACCCGTCAACCTGTCCATCGTCAGCCTCTTCACTGTGGTCAGTCCATGGAAAATATAATTTCCCTCCCCCTCATAAGTGCACTGTAGCTCAACTACCTTATAGCTTTTGGCATCAACAATGCTTCTGCATTTTCTAATATTCAGTTCATGAACTAGGCAATTAACACCTATAATTGAACAAAAAAAAACAACAAACACTTGAGGTACACTATTTTGATTTTTCAGTTTTTTCCTTTGAATCGTCTGCGCATGTGCGCATAATTAATATAGATACCAGTTTAATTAAAAATAAAAAGGGGGAGAGGGTGACCATGTCAAAAAACAACAATGGTATAACTTTGAAAAAAGGGGAACGAAAGCTTCCAGCATATATAATATCAAAATAATAGATATCAGACAGTGGCACTCAATATTTTACAGAAAACAAATCGAATGTTTTTTTTTCACAATGTAGGTGCTTTAAATAAAGATTTTAAGTTAAGAAACCCAAAACAAAGCAGATGACATATTATCACAGTAAAGTTTCTAAAGATTTATCAACACGTTGTGTTGTTGTTAAGATATATAAGAAGCGCATTTTTGTTTGCGCACAACATAAACAATTCGGCAAAGAGTTGTCATGCTAAACCTAAGAATAGGGTGGTTATCCCTCCATTAGACCCAACCCATACTTCAAAGTGTAATATTATTGGTTTAGATAGTATTTGCTAGAAAAATGAAATAGTATAAAAGTGCGTATTTTTCGTTGTCAAGTACTTCTAAATTTTACCAGAAATCTATTATTTTACAAAATTTGTTAAGTGTTCATCATGGCATCTGAAAATGTACTATTCAATCAAATTGTAACCGCAACTGGTCGGACTGAATACAGGATACAATTTGGTAGGGGAAAGTTTTAACATTTTAAAAAGTCCGCTAGAGGATTATATTTTTTGGATCTAGCCGCGAATAATGGAACTATGAAGCTAAACTTGGGACTGGATGAGTTGGATGATTTATTCAGCCTGAGGGGTCACCTAGAGTCCCTGACAGCATACTTTACGCAGGTAAGACTGTTTTCTTTTTTACATTAGGTCTAAATGTAGGAGTTTTCTGAAAAAAAAAAAAAACCTAGGAAATTAAAGAATATACCTTTTAAGGTGTTTTTTTTCTGTTTGTATGCGCTCACCGTAAACAACAGGAAGGTTTTAAAATATTGTCTATAACCGTTTTTCTTTCTGTTTTTTATCTACCCCGATTTTGTTAGTGGAGATATCTGTGTTCACATTCGTCTTTTACTATAAATGATTTTATGTAATAATTTACTAACATAAAACGAAGATGTGGTATGATTGTCAACGAGACAACTCTTCACAAGAGACCAAATGACATAATAATTGTCAACTATAGGCTAACTTACGACCATCAACAATAAGCAAAACCCATACCACATAGCTATAAAAGGTTCGAAATGATAAATGTAAAACAATTCAAACGAGAAAAATAACAACCTAATTTATGTACAAAATAATGAACGAAAAACAATATGTAACACACCACCAACACCTCCCGTAAGTATAAATCTTTCTTCATCACATCATAGTTTTAATTTTATTTATGTTTTAGCCGCACCCCCACCAACAACAGCAGGTTGTGTCTAAAGAAAATGTGGTACCAATTTACACACCACCACCAACACCTTCCGTAAGTATACATTTATTTGTGTAGAGTTTAAATATTTTCAAGAATCACTATTTATTCTTAACTTGATACACTTAAACATTATGATGCGAACTAAGCAATACTTATTTTTAGAATTGAACTTAATTTGTATATTGCAAACAGCCTTTTGTCCTTTAAAAAAAAATGATAAGCGACACTGAAAGTATTTCATCTCTCTGTTTTTTTTTTTTTTATGTAAATATTTCATTTCTATTACTAGTATTGCAGGCACCTCCAGCAATCATGAATGGGAATGAGGCGTCAACTTCTCAAGCTCTACTTAGATCCATTCATGACCCTATGTGGAGTAAAGGTAACCAGATTCCGATGAGGGTGGCTACAAAGAGATTACGCGAAGATTTACAGCCACAGTGGTCTGCAAGGGGTTTCAAGTACGAATCGATTTTACCAGTGAAAAGTGAATTATATGAATTATCGGAGGAAGAAGTGGGTGCCTTTTTTCACCCAATGCGATGTGATTTTTAGGAATTATCGGAGGAAGAAGTGGATGCCATTTTTCACCCAATGCGATGTGATTTTTAGGAATTATCGGAGGAAGAAGTGGGTGCCATTTTTCACCCAATGTGATGTGATTTTTAGGAATTATCGGAGGAAGAAGTGGGTGCCTTTTTTCACCTAATGCGATGTGATTTTTAGGAATTATCGGAGGAAGAAGTGGGTGCCATTTTTCACCCAATGTGATGTGATTTTTAGGAATTATCGGAGGAAGAAGTGGGTGCCTTTTCACCCAATGTGATGTGATTTTTAGGAATTATCGGAGGAAGAAGTGGGTGCCTTTTCACCCAATGTGATGTGATTTTTAGGAATATATTAAGTGGTGTATATTCGATGAACTGTTTTAAGTAACTGTGACATTTGTAAATATTGCAACAGGTCACCTACGGACCCCTATGCAAGGGTTATATATACATATGTTAAACAGACACGGTTAGTTGTTTAATTATTTATTTATTAAATAAATACTATCACTAATATTCATCAATCTTATAGTGTCCATAGGCATAGCTTTCAATTGGGTTCTTCCAGTAACGTTTATCATCAAAACTGCAGTCCTTTTTTCACAATGGTATCCATGAAAAGTTCATGATTTTTACTTCTAATGCATGTCATTGAATTGGTGGCCGTAGTTTCATCATTCAAACATTTCTTATACATTTCATGTCGGAGAGTCTGTTTTATTTCAGTTTTTGAAATGCCTTTCGCAATATTTTTTTTCCTTTTCACATGTAATGCCTTCTTCAGAGGTCTGTACATTTTAGGTCTCAGGCCAACGAATTCTTTCAAAGGAACACCTGAAAAGATTTTTTGAAGAACATACCATTTGAGAAAGACAATATTTAATAACAATAAAAAAAAATGTTACAAAAGAAATTATAAGTTCAAAATTTGGAACACCAAATGCAGCTTCAAAGGCAACTGCAACCCCAGATGACACAGGTGTCCCAGCTAATACAGCAACCAGACCGTGGATCAAAACACATGAGAAACATTACGGTTAAGCCATTCCAGGGAAGAGAAATTCTGGTCTCGTTATGCAGTATTGGACCCTTTACAAATTTTCGGAAGCCGACATAGAAAACATCTTTCTTATGCACGTCACCAGCACAGTCCAAGATTGTTTCTTTTCCTTGGAAGAAGGTAAGACAGAATATTCATAGACCGAAAGAGGCCTTCATGGAAAGGTTTCAAAGGCGAAACCTAGAATACAGCCTCAAAATATCAAGCAACAAGCTTCCGAAGCGGTCGACGATTACATAAATCGGATCCTAGCCCAAACCGCAGACAGCAAAATGACCAGATCTTGCCGCTATTGTAATGCCTCGGGTCCCAAAGACACATCAACAGTTTTTGGCGGCAGCAACAATAGCGGAGAAAACAGTACAAATGACTACAGCAAAACCCATAGAAAATTTAACTGTACAGGTAGCCAACATAGCTAGATTTATCTAAATCGTAGTTGACGTTAACGCAAAAGTCGAAACTTCGGACATTCCTTCACGAAAACAAGAATGTTTTTGCAACGAATCAGAAAGAGTTAGTCCAAGCTAAATCATACACTTAATCGAAACACATGATTTACGTCAGGTGAAAATGTCATTTTATCGTCAACCACTACATTTAGAGTGAAAGAGACAGACAAGTACAAAAACTAGTAAATAACAACACTACTGTTCCTTCCACATCTGACTGGTTTTCGTCAGTACTTCTAGTACGCAAGCGCTATGGGTCATATCGATTCACAAAGTAACCAAACAGACAAAATCGATTTATTTTCCGTTGCCGAGGCTTGAGTGTGCCTTCGATGCGATAGGCGCTGCCAAAGCAACCATGTTCTCAATTTTTTATTTACCTTCCGGGTATTGGCAAATTCCAATGGATAATTTCGAAAAGCAGGCAGTTTCAATCACGTTATGTTTTATTGCAGAGAGTGTAAGGAGTGCACTATTTAAAAAGGAATTTTGAAAACCTTCATCAATTGTGCGCCTCTTATGTATGGAGCCCACATAGTTATTGAAACTATTGGAGCTTTCCATAGCCTGCTTTATGAAGACAGTACTAAAAGACGAGAATTTCACCTATTTAAACACGGAAATTTTATGTAGCCAATACACAAGTCTCTCGCAAGAATTTTTGCAGAGTGGGACATTAAGTTGATCTGATATAATATATTGATAGAGAAAAGTTACGTTCTAATTTATTAATTGACAAGGAGTTACAGCTGTTGAACTTGGGTTAAAAAAAGAAAACTTGAATACATCTTGGACCATATTTTTATACCCCAGTCAACCTTCAAGACATGGACAGCAGCCACAATTACAACTTGAAATAATTAGCCTAAGGTTTTTATAATTTTCAAGGAGTTTTTTCTTTTTTTATATATTTGTCTTACTTTTCGTGTTCTTTTTGAAAAAAAAGTACTGCTATCAACCAGACTACATTTCAGTAAAATCGTTTTAAAATGTTGAAATGAACACCCATTACTAGTTATAATTGTTGATGTAATTTTTTTTGTGTTTCTGGTGATTGTTATCATATTGAAAAAAATTATGAGAAAGAAATGGTTGAAGAGGGTTACTAAATCATATTGCAAATTGGAGTTGAATGCAAGAAGTGAATTAAATAATATGTAGAAGATGTTTCAGACGATGCATGTGGACATGTATGGTTTCAATACTTCATTTCAAATACAAAAGAATCTTAATGATGATATTGTAGTTCAGCAAATAAAAGAGGACATATTAAACTTAGCTAAAGGAGTGAGAACATGGAATAAAGATTATCCTTTAAATATTCTATACCTTGAAACATGTTGTCATCTATCATTTTAGATAAATAGTTGTTATCTGATGATTTTAAATGTATATTAACAACAAAAGAAATTTCAATTGGATGTAAGCCGACTTGAATGAAGACAAAATTGAAGGATTGCTGATTTGTCGTAAAACTATCAATCAAACAATCAGATGCCGTTATATTTGTTAAAACTTGATTTATTTATTGATTAGTGATTTATATATGTCGCATCAGCACACGAAGGCTATATCGCAGCGAGAGCGAATTCAAATATTTGATTTTTTTAAAAATCAGACACAAATGTCATTTAATTTATTGAAACTTTAATCTAAAGCGAAATTAGATATTACATATAAAATACAAGATAAAATAATTAAACTTTAAAATAATTTTACAAGTCACGTCTCATGAGACGAGATTTGTTATTCATGTTATTGTCCCGCGAAGTATCAACAAAGAATTCACCAAGAACACAACTCTTAAATGAATAAGGACTATATACAAGTACCACAGATATATTATCACCTCTTGTCTCAGCTGAAATCTTGAAAATCAAATTTTGTATGAGGACAGATTAAAATAATGATTGAAGGTAGACGAAAAGATACCCGACAACAATTCAATAACTGAAATGATTATTTACGCTGTTGTACAAAAACATGAAAACAGGTTAAATAATTTCATGCGTCCGAAGCGCTTTTTCGGGAACCAAATTGTTGAATGCCGAAAATGTTTAAGAACCGAAACAGTTGAAGAGCTTTAGGACAACAAATATCTAAAAAATAGCCAAATCCATCAAAGGTCAAGTTTGCCTAAGGGAATTGACACCTTAGTTTTAACAACTGTACCCTTGCCATTTAAACAGAAACTTTTTAATGTTGCCTCTTTTCCTAAAATTTGGTATTCCTACATCATACGTTGTTAGTATTTTCTTACGGCGGCTTTAAGGAATTTACAAGTAATCTATAATTTGTTTTTGTTCCATGACTTTTCCCAAACATTCTAAAGATGTATTACGTATCGGCAATGTAAATAGTTTCAACTACAAATCGATGAATAACAGCTTGTACTGTATGAATCCTCAATTATTATTGGCGCCATGTGTTGATCCGCAGAGGTTCAACGTGCAATTGGCCAGGATAACTTATATCATAAGGGATTATTTTAAAAAGATAAGACCACAGGTAGATTATTACATCTTTTATTAAGCTGAAATCTTCAACATCATATGGTTGTATTGGCCTAGGAAAGAAACAAATAGTGATTGAATATAGACAAAGAGGTACCGGACATATATTATAGAAACTTAATATTCATTCTCTTTTTAAATATGTATTTGCTTATGGTATCAGTTAGCCTTTTCGTTTCTTCATCAACCTTTCTGTCCTTTTTTCACCATTATATATAATTTATTTAACATAGAACTGCTTCGTACATGTAAATTCCAAAATGATAAAGATTCAAGAACTAAGATGTTATTTATTTAATTTTGAAAGTACAATTGATTGCATTAAATATTTGGTCGCTGAAGTTATTATTTAGTTTGTATTAGCTTTAGTTTATTACATTTTGTTTCATTATCTCGATGTGTACAGATCTAGAATGTACAGTTAAGTGTTAGTATTGCGGGCTTTCGTGGTAAATTTATATGGGAGATATCTTAGGGTACACTTGCTACAAAAACGTGGGACCAATAACATTGTGTATTTTCACCATTTTAGAGTCATGGTTAGTGTAATATAGTTATTATTCAATGCATTAATGCTAGTTAATAAAGTGAGAAAGCTTGTGTAAGCAAAGAAACGTTTCCCATAGCAGCATTGTGATTTCTTTCGTTTTGAGGCTTGTTTATTTAGAATCCTAATAGTTAAGGCTGATGCTGGTAGCTTAATTGCATCTAAATACAATACTTCGTTTAATTGTGTTTCGCTTTAGAGTAAATGAAGCTAATTGGTCCCAGTAGTTATCCCGCTTGATATTCAAATTTGATTACATCCCATTGTGGCATATGCTAGGGAAAGTCATTTAAACGAAGAGGATAAAATAAAATGTTAAAGATTTTTAGTAAAAAAAAAGAAAATTGCAAAGGGTATGTCTGTTTGGTTAAGGGGCATTAAAATCATGTTCTTATGTAGAGTTCATAATATTGTTAAGTTTACTGCATATTATTATCTTCAGTAGAATATTATATTTTTTATGAACAGTTTGAAGTTAAATCAAGATATTATTATGTTCAGTAGAATATTATATTTTTTATGAATAGTTTGAAGTTAAATCAAGGTATTATTATGTTCAGTAGAATATTATATTTTTATGAACAGTTTGAAGTTAAATCAAGGTATTATTATGTTCAGTAGAATATTATATGTTTTATGAACAGTTTGATTGATTGTTGGTTGCTTAACGTCCAGTGGCAAATATTTCATGCATATTCAGGACGAGAACAAGTTCACAATAAATACAATAGGTAGGTTCTGTAATAGATTAAGGGATTAAGGTCGGAGAAATTTAGACTGCCACGGGAAATGAGGGTATATTGGATAGGGACAGAAATTTAGCCTTGCAACAGGTCACCTACGGACCCCTCAAAGAGTTGTTGCAAGGGTTCTTAACGTGCAAAGAGCGTGGCACTCTCTTTACACGAGGCATCGGATTTAACGTCCCCATTCTGACCGGACGTGGCTGCAAATTTGTACATCCCGCACAGCCAAACGGACGCCCCACTTTGGCAAGGGTTTTACTGCCATGAACAGTTTGAAGTTAAATCAAGGTATTATTATGTTCAGTAGAATATTATATTTTTTACGAACAGTTTGAAGTTGAATCCAGGTATTATTATGTTCAGTAGAATATTATATTTTTTAACGAACAGTTTGAAGTTAAATCAAGGTATTATTATGTTCAATAGAATATTATATTTTTTACGAACATTTTGAAGTTAAATCTAGATATTATTATGTTCAGTAGAATATTATATTTTTAACGAGCAGTTTGAAGTTAAATCAAGGTTCTATGGAAAGTCATTTAAACAAAGAGGATAACATATAATGGTAAAGATTTTAGTAAAAAGAAAATTGCAAATTTATGTCTGTTTGGTAAAGGCGCATTAAAATCATTTCCAGTATTAAGTGAAAAACATCATATAGGATGAATTACCAAGAATATTATATTTTATTTGGTCTGATTGTACTGAGCCATGCAAGACTTAGTTTAACTGGCTAGTTAAATTTAACAAAACTAAAGAATCTTGACCGATTTCAAACACTTGCGATAGAGCATTTGTACAATATGCATGTCCGAAAAGATCAGTACAAAGAGAAGTCGAAATTTTTCTCGAATTCTCTGAAACTGGTAAAACAGTTTGTTGAGGAGGCAATAAATCATCCAAGTTTTTCATACGGCAAAACTTAAAAAAAAAAGTGTACCTCAAAGCGTACCCGACTAAAGTTGGGTACTCCTCTGATGGTAAACCGCTTTGCGTTTTGAAAGTGATTGTCAAGAGAAACGGGCTGGTTTCTGCATTTCCAACTTAACTTATGCAGGGTTCATGATATTGTGAGTTTTCTGCATATTATTATGTTCAGTAGAATGTTATATTTTTTTACGAGCAGTTTGAAGTTAAATCAAGGTATTATTATGTTCAGTAGAGTATTATATTTTTTTAAGAACTGTTTGAAGTTAAATCAAGGTATTTTTATGTTCAGTAGAAAATTATATTTTTTTACGAACAGTTCGATTGATTGATTGTTGGTTGCTTAACATCTAGTGGCAAATATTTCATGCATGTCCAGGACGAGAACAAGTTAACAATAAATACAATAAATAGGTAGGTCCTGTAATAGAGGCCGTCCGGGATGAAGGTCGGGGAAATTTGGACTGCCACGGGAAAATGAGGGTATATTGGATAAGGAGAGAAATTTAGCCTTGCAACAGGCCACCTACGGACCCCTCAGAGAGTTGTTGCAAGAGTTCTTAACGTGCAAAGAACGTAGCACTCTCTTTACACGAGGCATCGGATTTAACGTCCCCATTCTGACCAGACGTGACTGCGAACTTATACATCCCGCACAGCCAAACAGACGCCACCACTTTAGCGAGGGTTTTACCGCCGGTAGGAGGAAGACCAATAGTGACCATATTTCTATTCCCCAATCACCCTTGTGGGCACGAACAGTTTCAAGTTAAATTAACGTATTATTCTCTTCAGTAGAATATTATATTCTTTACGAACAGTTTGAAGTTAAATCTAGATATTATTATGTTCAGTAGAATATTATATTTTTACCGAGCAGTTTGAAGTTAAATCAAGGAACTATGTTAAGTCATTTAAACAAAGAGGATTACATATAATGTTAAAAATTTTAGTAAAAAGAAAATTGCAAATTTATGTCTGTTTGGTAAAGGCGCATTAAAATCATTTCCAGTATTAAGTGAAAAACGTCATATAGGATGAATTACCAAGAATATTATATTTTATTTGGTCTGATTGTACTGAGCCATGTAAAACTTAGTTTAATTGGCTAATTAAATTAAACAAAACAAAGAATCTTGACCGATTTCAATCACTTGCGATAGAGCATTTGTACAATATGCATGTCCGAAAAGATCAGTACAAAGAGAAGTCGAAATTTGTCTCGAATTCTCTGAAACTGGTAAAACAGTTTGTTGAGGAGGCAATAAATCCAAGTTTTTCATACGGCAAAACTTAAAAAAAAAAAAGTGTACCTCAAAGCGTACCCGACTAAAATAGGGTACTCCTCTGATGGTAAACCGCTTTACGTTTTGAAAGTGATTGTCAAGAGAAACAGGCTGGTTTCTGCATTTCCAACTTAACTTATGCAGGGATCATGATATTGTAGTTTTCTGCATATTATTATGTTCAGTAGAATGTTATATTTTTACGAGCAGTTTTAAGTTAAATCAAGGTATTATTATGTTCAGTAGAATATTATATTTTACGAACAGTTTGAAGTTAAATCTAGATATTATGATGTTCAGTAGAATATTATATTTTTTACGAACAGTTTGAAGTTAAATCAACGTATTATTAGTTCAGTAGAATATTATATATTTAACGAGCAGTTTGAAGTTAAATCAAGGTACTATGGAAAGTCATTTAAACAAAGAGGATAAAAGATTTTAGTAAAAAGAAAATTGCAAATTTATGTCTGTTTGGTAAAGGCGCATTAAAATCATTTCCAGTATTAAGTGAAAAACATCATTTAGGATGAATTAGCAAGAATATAATATTTTATTTGGTCTGATTTGTACTGAGCCATGCAAGACTTAAGTTTAATTGGCTAATTAAATTAAACAAAACAAAGAATCTTGACCGATTTCAATCACTTGCGATAGAGCATTTGTACAAAATGCATGTCCGAAAAGATCAGTTCAAAGAGAAGTCGAAATTTTGTCTCGAATTCTCTGAAACTGGTGAAACAGTTTGTTGAGGAGGCAATAAATCATCCAAGTTTTTTCATACAGCAAAACTTCATAAAAAAGGTAACCTCAAAGCGTACCTGACTAAAATTGTGTACTCCTCTGATGGTAAACCGCGTTACGTTTTGAAAGTGATTGTCAAGAGAAACAGGCTGGTTTCTGCATTTCCAACTTAACTTATGCAGGGTTCATGATATTGTGAGTTTTCTGCATATTATTATGTTCAGTAGAATATTATATTTTTTACGAGCAGTTTGAAGTTAAATGAAGGTACTAAATGGAGTGTGACATATGTGTCTTTATGTAACAACCATTTTGATTGTTAACAAGGTGATTTTTTTTACAACAGATCCCACGTGTCGATTCTGAATACAATAAAGCTAATTACGAAATGGATAGATTTGTGGGACTTTGGTGGCCAGAAATTATCACATGACTCATCAGCTATCTGTAACAAGTAGAGGCACATTTGTTCCAATCTTCAATGGCAGTAAAGGAATTCATGGAGTAATATATGATTACACAGGACTTCCTGGCTGTCAGAATCAAAGAACTACAGCAGGTATGTTACCATTTGTAAATGAGAAAAACAAGTTGTATATTGCATATTTACTAACGATAAGACTAGTTTATTAAGTACGGGTACACATTGAATGTACGTGATATTTATATGTACAAGGTAACGAACTTCCTTATGTACGTGAAACCATCATGCATACTATGATATTTAAGTATTTGACACATTTGCTACATGTAAAATGTATGCTCGTATCTATTTTCGTAAATTAATAGATTACAAGTGTTCATTACATGAATGTGAAATATAAGAGTTCATTTTTGTGTTACATGAAAGTATGAACGTGCGAGTAAAATGCATGTCTAAAATTATCAATCGTATATAAGGATTTGCACAATTATATTATTATTAGGTTCTAGCCTACACGTTAGTATTACAATGCCGTGGTGTTAATGTGTGGGTCCTACAGTTATAACAACATGAACAACATATCTACAATTATAGTGTGAAACTGTCGTGCACGTAATTACAGATATTCGTCCTACCGGACTAGCAATCTATGATATAGGTGTTTGAGCAGTATCACCACACACCTGATGATTATTTTATAAAGGAAAGTAATTTAAACAGACGAAGATATCAACAGTTATTTGGGACATTTTTAGGACTTTTAATCATTTGAAATAAATTGTTTTTTTTTTCTTATTGATTTTGTTTGGTTTATTAAATTATTTATTTATTTTAATAGTTGACTTATTTATCACATTGTAAAAGAGCATTGGGAGACTGCTCCATCCGTCCGTCCGTCACAAAATCAAGTTGTGTCTTTTTGTGACAACCATTTAATTGTTAACAAGGTTTACAACTGAACCAACTTGTCGGTTCTGAATACAATAAAGCCAATTCCGAAATGGATAGATTTGTGGGACTTTGGTGGTGAGAAAATTGTCACGTGACTCACCAGCTGTTTATTACAAGTAGAGGCACATTTGTTCTGATCTTCAATTTCAGTAAAGGTATTCATGGAGTAATTAATATCTGACTACACAGGACTGCCTGGCTGTCAAAATCAAAGAAATCCAAAAGGTATGTTACCATTTGTAAATGAGAAAAACAAGTTGTCTATTAACATACAAATAAGATATTTTATAGTCTTCCGATACAGATAAATACTAGTAGTTGATTGCCTAATATCTTCTTACATAACATAACAATAAGCTCTTTTGTGACGATGTATACAGCAGTTGCCAGAAAATTATCACATGTCTCACCAGCTATTTATAACAAGTAGATGTACTTCTGTTGCACTAAGTTGTTGTTTACTCATATTTTATCAGTACTTGTTTACTACCTGTATCGCAAAAGAAATTCCAAATGTACTCCGGTTTATTTTGAAATAACTTCCGGTGGTGAATGTGTTACTATTCCAATAAATATCTTATCGTTATGTCCATCGTATTTGTATTTTACAACTCCTTCCGTTGAAGACACTATAATGCCAGCCTTTTCATCAGTGTAAATTATTTTTTATGTGTTCTTCATTTATTATAACACATAAATTAACAATGAAAACTGTACAAGTACCAACTTCGGTCAATATTGGATATTTCACTCGCAGCAAGCTCAACAAAATTTTATTGCCATCATTTAATGCGTATGTACTAGTATCGCAACGATTTGCTACTATATTAAACCCAGCAAGTTTAATCTAGTTCAATAATTGCTTTATGTGATATACTATTTTTTTTCTGGTATAACTCAATGTAATTTTTGGCAAATGATGCAATGGACGATATATTTAGATGACCTTATTACTGGAGGCCCAGTTGATTGTATATTTATGCGTATATATTTTCATGTGTGAAGTTTGATACTATGTTTTTAATAGTACCGTTTATATTAGTTTTTTTCCAGATGAACAAGGTTCATGTTTTCGATACGAAATCAGCTGAAGTAGGGGGAGTTGTCATAGTCAATTTGGACATAAATAAACATATTTGAGAAAATTTAGTTTTTCAGCAAAAAAGACAAGATGTACCTTAAGTCTGATTTCATATTTAAATTGTGTATACTAAATTATGTTAGATCTTTATCTAGTTAAAATTCTTCATGTTAATTATAAAATATTTTCATATAATTTACTCGAGAATTTTAGCAGCTACTTTTTTAGGAATCTGTCACTTCATTTTTCTCTTTGTAAAGTAGAATCCTTATCAATATATTACAGAATCAACTTATATTTTAAATTGTGTATACTAAATTATGTTAGATCTTTATCTAGTTAAAATTATTCATGCTAATTATAAAATATTTTCATATAATTTACTCGAGAATTTTAGCAGCTATTTTTTAGGAATCTGTCACTTCATTTTTCTCTTTGTAAAGTAGAATCCTTATTAATATATTACATAATCAACTTATATTTTATAAACTATAAACTATGAAATTTGAACTGCCAAATACTTTCAAACATATAAATAAAATATATGTATGCTTATTGTAGTCTATCTTGTCCATCTGAGTTAATTCAGTCCTTACATGATGTAAGACTTTGTCGGAAAATGAGGAATACCCGAACATTTTATTTGTCGCAACACACAAAGATCAAGTAAAAGTAGATACTGACATGTTTTCAAAAGCTGTGCAACTAACAACTGACATGTTGGACAAGTTACACAGTATGGTGATGTCAGATTGACATCCACCGATAAGTGGATAGTTAATCAGTGTGATCAACTCCGCCGTCAGTTTTCATCCAAGAAACTTCAAAGATTGATTGATTGTTGGTTGCTTAACGTCCAGTGGCAAATATTTCATGCATATTCAGGACGAGAACAAATTAACAATAAATACAATAGGTAGGTTCTGTAATAGAGGCGTCTAGGATTGAGGTCGGAGAAATTTAGACTGCCACGGGAAATGAGGGTATATTGGATAGGGACAGAAATTTAGCCTTGCAACAGGTCACCTACGGACCCGTCAAAGAGTTGTTGCAAGGGTTCTTAATGTGCAAAAACGTGACACTCTCTTTACACGAGGCATCGGATTTAACGTCCCCATTCTGACCGGACGTGGCTGCAAATTTCTACATCCCGCACAGCCAAACGGACGCCCAACTTTGTGGAATACAAGTCAATTCTTAGTTGCTCTGTAAACGGTTACATTTTATATTAACAGATATTTGTGCATTAATATACTCATATACACTAGTATGTTCTTTGGAAGTGCAATGTAGAATTATCATTGCCATGCCATAATACTACAAAAATTTCTATTCTTAGCCTTTCGTGAAAGGTTAAATGTTTGATTATAATAAATTTGGCCTATAAAATAATAATTCCTGTTTACTTTTCACCCGACCGTTTGTTACTTAGCTAGTACCTACAGCGACAAAATCATTTACAGGCAACACAAAGGACACGATACATCATATAATACCGGTAATAGACATTCGTACGCAAGATGATTTCTGTACTTTTAAATGTTATAAACACTAAACACAGAGACAACAATTCCTTGTTTTACTTTTAAATAGTCTGTACTTGATATATTAACCACAAAAATACTTTTATAAATATGTTGTAACCTGCTAGCATTTTACGTTTGTCTCTTTGCTAAGTACATACAGCGACAAAATCATTTTATTTACCTGTATTTCAAAGTACGATATTTTCCAATTGAGGGCCCCTGAAGGGACATAGATAAATTGAATTCTTTTATTGTGTGATGTACGGTGTACAAATTTAGCGATTCCTTCTCTAGATGGGTATTGCGTTATGCATTATGAATATGGCTTATATGTAGGTGCACAGAAGGCAATCGCTTGAAAAATCATGAGTTCAAAAAATATGACAGCACGAAACAGGTGTGAACAGGTACTTAAAATAATTTTGTCGTTGGAAGTATTTAGGTTTTTAACTTTTTTCTAACTTTTTATATATTTCATCAAGAACGATCTGAATATAACTGTGAGGTAACAAATTTTAACAGTATGGTTATTAAAAACGGGAATACCGTTTATATTTTACATTCAGAAATATTCAATCTCGCCAGTTTCTCCAATTAAATATCACGAAATATTGTGTACATCGTTCACGATTGACAAAGATTATCATGAAAGGCTGTTAATTTAAGTAGAAAGTGCAACTGTGCATACTTCTTCCATACGGGTTACTATTCAATAAGTTTTAATACTCTGAAAGGACTATATCATTGTTTCCCACAAGCAATAGATGAAAATCTCTAATTGTATGTTTATCGGTTTCCAATAACCTACAGGTAAATAAAAAATGATTTTGTCGCTGTTAGTATTGAGCCTAATCTGAAAGGTGGTTACCAAACGGTAAACGGACAAAAAGTCACAGGATAAAAAGTTCTTGACAGAAAGTCTTAAAATTGATTGGACACAATGTTACAAATAATTTATTAATAATTTTTTGAACATATAAGAGAAAGGTCTTGAAATATTTACTTTTTTTACATGTTTTCATGTTACAGTGAACGAAATTGTTCATAAGCCTTGTTAATTGAAGATTATCAGATTTAAATCATGCTAAGTAAATATTTCTTGGCACCATTAAAAACATACTGAAACATTCAAATTATGTAGACTATATTGGAACAGAAAAACAGTATGTCTCAACAAAATCTTATAAGACCCAAAAAACATAATCGTCACATAATCAATGTGAACAAAGTTGGACTTACTGCATTTGACGATAAACGCGACACACTTGCATTTGGTCATTATTGTATAGATAATCAATAAACAGTAAATAAACTCCATGTCATTGTTGTAGAGCCTCATCCTCTTTGATCTGGCTCCTGCTTTGAAAAATATCATCAATTATTAGTTGGATGATTTTATTTTCAAAAAATTGATCTATGACTATTTTGTCTTTTAACAAGTTTATATATTTAGTTGCATCAGGTTCTTCTATATCATCAATAGTAGTTTCACTGATAATATCTTCGAATGTCTTTTTAGGTCCCATTTTTTAAAGAATAAAATTGAATTATATTTAAATTTTTACATTTTCCCAATAATATTCACTTTGATAATTTGGATTTCTAGAAATAAATTTTTCATAAGCTTTTTTATATTTTTCTTTGTTGTTTTGATAATGTTTTTGTTTTGCAGATTTGTTACATTGTTTGCATGAACATTTAACTCCCATAGGTTTGTCTATTTGTTTGTAATAATCACTCAATAATTTGTATTCTTTACATCTTGTACAAACTTTTCCTTCCATCATTTTTTTAAAAATATTTTAATTACTTAAAATGTCTAAAATAAATCTAACAAATAAATTAGCAGAGGAATTACATCATAGAGTTGTAAAATCTTTTCCTAAAAGACGTATTTATGTTCATTCAATAGATCAAACATGGGCGGTTGATTTGATAGATATGCAACAATATTCAAAACAAAATAAACACTATAAATATTTATTAGCAGCTATAGATATTTTTAGTAAAATGGTTGGTTAGTTCTATTGACAAATAAAACAGGAGTAACGGTAAGTGAAGCATTTAAAACATTATTTAAAGAAAGAAAACCAATGTATATTTGGTCGGATAAAGGATCTGAATTTTATAATCGACAAGTAAAGAATTGTTCAAAGATAATAACATAAAGTTATATTCAATTGAGAATGAAGAAAAAAGCAGCGTAGTGGAACGCTGGATAGGAACAATGAAACAACATATGTTTAAATACTTTACTGCTAATGGAACTTTTAAATACTATGATATATTAGATAAATTAGTTAAAATTATAATAATACAGTACATTCTTCAATTAAAATGACACCTGTTGTTACTGTGTTTATGTTTTGTTTGTTCTTCCCTTGTTTAATATTTTTGAACAAGAATTGCAAATGAAAATACGACCGCAAAAAACGGACGTTGGCGTCGTCGTCGTCGTCGTCGTCCGGCGTCGTCGTCGTCGTCCGAAAAACCCCACTAAATCTCATTAGAACTTCATTTAATTTAGACTATATTTTCTGCTGGGATTGATTTTGGGGTAATTGCCTCAAAATTTTAGGAATTTATTTTTCTAGTTTCAGGACAATAACTTGTGTGTAAATCTTTCTGAAATTGTACTACAAGGTTCCATATCACCTGCCTAAACTTTATAGGGGCCAAAAGGGGTCAAAAATAAGCATTTTCTAGTTTCAGACAATAACTTGTGTTTAAGTGTAATATTGTTTACCATACCTCATTGAAGGCTGGGATAGAGTTTGGGGTGATGAATCATAAGGGGTTCAAAAATTGGGGGTTTTCCCCTTTTCTTCCTTTTTCCTTTTTTTTTCTTTAAAATTTTCCATTTTAAGTTGGTTATTTCTGATTTATATTTAAAAGCAAATAATATGATATGGCAGGAGATACACACCAAACAGGATATGTAAATTATTATATAATAAGTATTGTGCAATAGCAAGAAATTTTCAATGCACAGTATTGCGCAATAGCAAGAAATCTTCAATTGCACAGTATTGCGCAATAGCAAGAAATATCCAATAGCACAATATTGTACCAATTGTACAGTATTGCACAATAGCAAGAAATATTCAATTGCACAGTATTGCGCAATTGCGAAATATTTAATTGCACAGTATTGTGCAAAAGAAGATTCTTTTATATTGCTTATTTCTTGACCAATTTTTGGGGTTTTATTCTTGAATTCTTGGGGTTCTTTAATATGCTGAATCTAACCGTGTATTAAGTTTTTGGATTTTGGGCCCCGTTTTTAAATTGGTCCACATTAGGTCCAAAGGGTCCAAAATTAAACTTTGTTTGATTTCATCAAAATTGAATATTGGGGTTCTTTGATATGCCGAATCTAACCGTGTATTTAGATTCTTATTTTTGGTCCCGTTTTCAAATTGGTCTACATTAAGGTCAAAGGGTCCAAAATTAAACTTAGTTTAATTTTAACAAAAATTGAATTCCTTTGATATGCTAAATCTAATCATGTATTTAGATTTTGATTATGGGCCCAGTTTTCAAGTTGGTCGTCCAAAATTAAACTTTGTTTGATTTCAACAAAAATTGAATATATGGGTTCTTTGATATGCTGAATCTAACCATGTATTTAGATTCTTAATTTTTGGTCCTGTTTTCAAATTGGTCTACATTAAGGTCCGTCCAAAATTAAACTTAATTTGATTTTAACAAAATTGAATTCTTAGGGTTCTTTGATATGCTATCTAAACATGTCTTTCAATTTTTGATTATGGGCCCAGTTTTCAAGTTGGTCCAAATCAGGGTCCAAAATTAAACTTTTTTGTTGGATTTCAACAAAATTTGAATATATTGGGTTCTTTGATAGCATTGTATTTAGATTTTTGATTTTGGGCCCCATTATCAACTTTGTCCACATTGAAAAGGGTCCAAAATTAAATGATTTCAACAAAAATTGAATATATGGGGTTCTTTGATATGCTGAATCTAACGTGTATTTAGATTCTTAATTTTGGGCCCGTTTTCAAATTGGTATACATTAAGGTCCAAAGGGTCCAAAATTAAACTTAGTTTGATAACAAAATTGAATTCTTAGGGTTCTTTGAATGCTGAATTTAATCATGTATTTAGATTTTGATTATGGGCCCAGTTTTTAATCCAAATGGGGTCCAAAATAAACTCAACAAAAATTGAATATATGGGGTTCTTTGATATGCTGAATCTAACCATGTATTTAGATTCTTAATTTTTGGTCCTGTTTTCAAATTGGTCTACATTAAGGTGTACAAAATTAAACTTAATTTGATTTTAACAAAATTGAATTCTTAGGGTTCTTTGATATGCTGAGTCTAAACATGTCTTTAAATTTTTGATTATGGGCCCAGTTTTTGACATTGAGGTCAAAAGGGTCCAAAATTAAACTTTGTTTGATTTCAAAAAAATTTGAATATATGGGGTTCTTTGATATGCTGAATCTAACCATGTATTTAGATTTTTGATTTTTGGGCCCCGTTATCAACTTTGTCCACATTGAGGTCAAAGGGTCCAAAATTAAACTTTGGATTTCAACAAAATTGAAAATGGGGTTCTTTGATATGCTGAATCTAACCATGTATTTAGATTTTTGACTTCAACTTTGTCCACATTGAGGTCAAAGGGTCCAAAATTAAACTTTGATTGATTTCAGGTCCTCATTGCCCCAACTGTTCAGGGTTCGACCTCTGCGGTCGTATCAACTGCGGAGCATTTTATTAAATCTTTCTTTACAAAATAAACACTATAAAATATATTAATAATCTCAGATCAATGTTGTTCTTTCGCGCTCTAGCTGGAGCGCGGGGTTGAGTCACTGAGAAGATTGTGTTTTGTAATTGGTTGATTTTGAGTGGCCTAATCTCCTACTATATGAAAACATTGCTTTCAATTCTTTTCTCATGGAATAGACTTCAATGAAAGTTAGTCCAACATTAGAAAACCTTGGCATGTATGGTCTCGACGTGATATCTCCCTCAGTTTACGGGAATATGAAGATGAGATTCCGATATTCTGTTTCAACCAATCATCCCATTTTGCTGTTGCAACTTTCCTTTTCTTTCATAGAGTTCAAGGTGACATCTAAAAGGTGACCAGATTGAAACACATGCTAGTAGCCTCTTGTCTTTGAATTTGTCTATATCCTTCTTGCAGCTTTGCAACGGCGATGTCTGGGGTCGTTATGTCACTTGCAGAAAAGAAAACTTCTTTTCTTGCAGTTTTAGTTACATCTATCTCTTTTGTTATCAAGTACTGGTGAAGTTCTTCCGGTGTCATCATCTTTCGTTTTTGCTTGCTCTCCATACAAAGATAACAGCTTTCTTTTGGAAGAGGAGGAAACTTAGGTAACTTTCCGCGGGTCCTCCTGTGTGTATTCTCTTTACAATATCAGCACAGGTTGTATAGTAAGACAAATTTTCATCAAGAATGGAAAGTTGATCTCTACTCCATTCACTTTGCCGATCCATATCTTCAGAAAGAATTAAACTATCAGCCTGCTCTGAATAATCCAACAGGTTTTGATGAGGACTCCTCCATCGGTCTCTTCTTCACTACTACTTTCCTCAATGGGGGCGACTGAATTTCGCATTGTTGTAGAGCCTCCTCCTCTTTGATCTGGCTCCTGCTTTGAAAAATATCATCAATTATTAGTTGGATTTACACATTTGAATTGAGCAAAATTTAACATTGCAAGTCAAGGTAAAAATCCTTATTACCGTGTGGAATCTTTAAGCGATAGTGTTTTGATTTTATTGAATGTGATGGTAACATCAAAATGTTGTCATCCATTGTAAGATGGACCAATAAACATAATATGGACTCCCTCTACTCAATAACTCTGCATTCTTTAATACATTAATACAGGGACCCAAGCTTCCTAATAATGATGGACACTACCAATGACTAAACAAAATATATAGTGGTGTCCAAATATCCATACGTCATGACGCATAGGGGAAGTTTATAGCTATATGAAAGGTATTTGTAAGGATAGTACGAATGAATAAAATTCTCACTGCAAATTGTAATGGATGTCAATATTTGTTAAAATCAAGATATAAAGTTGAATGACCTATTGGTTGCTTTGTTATTATGTCATAGAAATAGGACTTTGCAAAGTTTATTGAACTTTGTAAACGTTCTATATAAACATTCCTTTTAGTTCTTATAAAATTGTTATGCTTTCTATGATCCCTTGCATGAACTATAGAGAATGTATCTTCCTGAAAGATATATGGTGTAAGTTTGGTCAAATTTTGGAACATATGAGGGGAGAAATGTCATTAGATATCAGTAAAATGTAGATACATCTGTCATAATAAACAGTCGGATAGATCATAATTCAATATAAAGGGAAGGTCTAGAAAGTTCAATAAGCTAGTGATAAGTCCAGATGTTTTTGTTTGTTCAATGACATGTAATAACAAAGTGACCTATCTTAAATGACCTATAAGATAGGTCATTCATCTTTATAGTGTGATCAACTTATAAAATATATTATATATTCATATAAAAACCACAAGGGGCAAAAAAAAAAAAGATTATTTAATATTACGAAATGTACATAGTTGAGAAGGGTACATAAAGAAAAAAATTTAATTTAAAAAAAAATGAAAAGATCAAACAAAGATAGTTGAATATATATAAAAAAAATACGCATAATGATAAATCGTCTTAGAGAGAAACAAAAATAGAAGTAAATAGGGCATACAGTTAGCATTATAAAATGAAAACAAAATATATTGATTCTTATCACAAAAATTTGGATCGTCCTGAGATAAGATAATAAATAGAAATGGCAGAAAAGCAAGTCAAAATGTGAGTATGATAAATATTGAGATAAATATTTTTGAATAGTTTAATAAAAAAAAAAACATACATCTCCTTTATATCATTTTAAATAGATCAGAGCAACACGTATTTCATATACCACCTCCCCAAAAAAAAAAAAAAAAGAAAAGATATAATATATAACTTATTTTCAGATCAGAAAATGTAAATGAATATCATATACCAAAATTGTTGCAATAACATAAAAGAGAAAGATTTAATATATAACTGTTATTTTCAGATCTGAAAATGTAAAACAAAGACTTTCAGAATATTTGAAATATTGCAAAGAGGAAAACAACCAACGCTTCTTTTAAGTATAAGTCACATAGCTGAATTTATTTACTATATACTCAAACACCATTTATTAAAATAATTGTTGTACATGTTATGTATAAAAACTGAGATTTTTATCAAACACAAGTAATTTTTTTTATTTTTCAGAAATAATAGGAATTTAATCCTACTGTCAAGATAACAGGAAAAGAATACAAAAAGAACAGACAAATGATGATGAACAATCAACATCCTCTTCATCACAGGATACATCCCCGAAAGGACAAAAAAACAACTCTAAATGGACAAGAGGACATAGGGTAAGTGCAATTGACATTAAATCTAATTCCCATAAATTTGTTCAGTTTTATGTGTGATCACAAATAAATTATTAATGATGAAGATAACAAAATTATTTCCATGAAAAAAACCAACAGACATCACATGGACAAACAAAATTATTTCCATGAAAAAAAAAAAACCCAACAGACATCACATCTACAAACAATGTTTTAACCAAATTATTTTTTTTTTGTAATTGCAGGACAATTTCCTTGGAAAAAATTGTTCAGTATTATGTGTGATAACAAATAAATAACTAATGATTTGACAACAGAATATGTCCATGAAAAAAAACAACAGAATATTTCCATGAAAAAAAAACCAACAGACATCATTTTGACAAGCACTGTATTAACCAAATTGTTTTTTGTAATTGTAGGACAAACACCTCATTCAGCATTAAACAAGAGGAAGAGTTGAGTGCCATGAAGCACATCGAAACCATATTCCCCCCAAGGGTGACTGGGGAATAGAAGTATGGTCACCATTGGTCTTCCTCCGACCGGGTAAAAGCTAAAGTGGGGCGTCTGTTTGGTTGCGGGATGAATTTGCAGCCACGTCCGGTCAGAATGGGGACGTTAAATCTGATGCGTGTAAAGAGAGTGCCACGCTCTTTGCACGTTAAGAACCCTGCAACAACTCTGTGAGGGGTCCGTAGGTGACCTGTTGCAAAACTATCCAATACCCTCATTTCCCGTGGCAGTCTAAATTTCTCCGACTTCAATCCCAGACGCCTCTTTTACAGAACCTACCTATTGTATTTATTGTTAATTTGTTCTCGTCCTGAATATGCATGAACTATTTGCCACTGGACGTTAAGCAACCAACAATCAATCAATCGAAACCATATTAAACACAAAAAGTGAGGACATGGCAGCAAATACAGAATATGAAAATTATGTGCAAGAGAAAAGAAGAAAACAATTAAGGAAAGACAGAAGTTTAAGGAAATTGATACATGATAGACTAGTTGTAGTTGGGTTTTATTTCACTGTGGACAGACAGACAACTGTATACCATAATAGGTCCAGTCATATATTATGGTAGATGACAGATACTTAAAAACATTAGGATACCAATTTTTAAAGATATTAAAAAGAGGTGAAAAAAACAAAAAAATCTTTATTTATTTTATTTAACAGTTATCAAAATATACAACCAATTATAAAATGAAGACGAATATGTAAACAATTGTGAATGACTAGTTATATTATTGACTGTAGCAAGGAATGTATTACAATAAAGAGTAGTAGTGTTGGAATAGGGATGAGAAAACAGTTGTGCAGGTTGCGCAGTCTATAGCTGGTCAAAAAGTTGCGCAGCCCATAGCTTGTTGAAAAGTTGCACAGATCATAGATTGTCAAAAAGTTATGCAGTCCATAGCTTGTTGAAAAGTAATTAAAACAGTTGTGCAGGTTGCGCAGTCTATAGATGGTCAAAAAGTTGCGCACCCCATAGCTTGTTGAAAAGTTGCGCAGGTTGCACAGATCATAGCTTGTTGAAAAGTAATAGTCCATTGCTTGACGTAAAAAGTTGGGAGATACTGAGTGCACAACAAAGTAATAAACAAAACAGTTGTGTATAATTTTCACAATATATTATTATGTAATGTACCTTCTCAGTGTCAGATTGAGTAAACTAAACTGAATATGTATGATGAAGAAAGGCAATTTAGGTATTTAAGTCTTAGAAAGAAAAGAAAATAAAACAGTATAAAAGATAAAGCACATTCACGTTCCACCATCCAGTGTCCACTATCACTACAAGAAGGACACTGTTTACAAAATTTATTAGACCATCCTTTTTGTAATAGAAATTTGATATGATTTTATTGATTCAATCCATTCAATCAAATCTGTAAGTTGGTATCAAATTTATATATATAAAATCTGTGTTCAAAGGGAGCTACCTCAAATTCAAAACTTATGACAATACAAACTGAATCCCAAATCAGTGCCGAGGATGTAACAAGAGATCACCTTAAACTCTTATTTAGCAATGTTATTACTGTAGAATCATGAATTAAAACAAACAAATGAATATGTTCTGATAAATTTAATTTGATACTAAAACATATCACAACTATCAAAAGTTCTATAAAAATCAATATAAAAACCACATCATTTACCCTGAGTATTGTTTTTGATATAGCAATTAAAATATTATTAGCACCATAAAATTATATAGTTCAAAGTAAAAGAAAGTAAAAGTTGTATATTTAATACATGAATCTGTAAGCACCATACATATAATTTTGTAATCACAACCGAATTAACTCTAAAATAATCAGCTTTCACTTTGATATGTATACATAAAATAAGAAAATTAAAAGTGGAATGTGGGGTTAAGAACATCTATCAATACATAAATATACCTCAACATAAGTACATGAAACATTTTGATCATATGAATCTTTAAACAATATTGCATTTTTCTGTAAAATTCACATATATCTCTCTCTATATATATACATAATTATTTACATTGCAGTTGTATCTAAGATTTTAAGAATATTATAGAATTTTAACTGGTAGATAAGAACATATTTTCCCACTGAATAGAACTAATCATGTTTTGTGTCAAATGTAAAAGAATCAGATTTAATTCCCACCAGAAAAAAAAGAGAGTATTATTTGATTAGGTTGTGATGGTTAGGTGTAAGTCTACAGTAGTACCATCAACATACCCTAAAGTAAAAAAAAAAATCAAAGATTCCATAAGCTTTTACACACTTCATCAATTTTCAGTTTCCCCAATTTTTAATCTGGTGAAGATTTTAAGCTTTTAATAAAATGGTAGGACTATGTCCCTGGTATCAGTTGACATAATTCTATTGACTTAGGATTAGAATTAAATCCCAACAATGTCCTATATCAAGTTGGAAAAAGAGATTACCTATGGAATTATTTAAAGTGTATTTGGGTACATTTATATTCTTTTGTATTTATTTATTATATTCAACTTTAATATTAAATACTGCATAAAACTAAAAATATAAAATGGAATATATGAAAGTTATGAGCGAATATATGAAAGTTATGAGCAAATGTTATTTAAGTTACATAAAGATGTGTGAACAATCATCCAAATTTGATAACCTTATCCAACATGGAAGTGTGAAAAAATAAACAACTAATATTTTCCCTATCTCAAATGAAGAATCACCAGAACCCGTATCAAGACTTTAAACACATTACATGTATTACATATAATTAAAACAAAAAATAATAGATATATAAACTTTATTTTCTAAACCAGATTGTCGAAATGATGTTAAATATTATGGTATCACTGTAAAAAAATTACAGAATCATCCATAAATGAATAAACTTATATATTGAAAAAATATAAATAACATTTAAAGAGTTAGTCTTTTTGGTGGATTTCTCATTCTTTGACTTCTTCGTAATAGTGGAGGCTGTTGTTGAGGTGGTAGAGGTTGTTAAGGCACTTGAGGTGCAGGTTGTTGAGGCACTTGAGGTGCAGGTTGTTGTGGTCCTTGTAGTGTTGGTTGAGGCCCTTGAGGGCTACAGGTAAAGCTAGGAGGAGGGGAGGTAGTGGTGCATTTTCAAAGCGTTTCGAATAACAGCAATCATTTGTCTAAATGCTATCACAACTGCCATTATTGCCATCAAACTGTACATAACATCCCCTGAAATTTCAAAATTCAATGCTACTGTCAGAATTGGAATTTGAAATTTCTGCAACTGTTCTATTTTTTCTCCTGACCAACATGAATACTATTACTATGACTAGCACTGTAAAAAAAGGTTGAAAATTGCTTTTAAACTCCCCCTTTATTGTACATGTGACTTATGGGTTGGAATAACGTGCATAGGTATAAAACCCTCCTCAACGCTATTACCCGTATTACCCTTTTACACCTCATTTTATACAAGATGCCAATACAAAGAAAAATCAAAACTGAAATTTAAAAAAAATAAAATTAAAATATTGTGTTTAAAATGTTTCAATTTCAATCTCACTTGTGTTTAAATGATTGATTGATTGATTGTTGGTTGCTTAACGTCCAGTGGCAAATATTTCATGCATATTCAGGACGAGAACAAATTAACAATAAATACTATAGGTAGGTTCTGTAATAGAGGCGTCTGGGGTTGAGGTCGGAGAAAATTAGACTGCCACGGGAAATGAGGGTATATTGGATAGGGACAGAAATTTAGCCTTGCAACAGGTCACCTACGGACCCCTCACTCAAAGAGTTGTTGCAAGGGTTCTTAACGTGCAAAGAGCGTGGCACTCTCTTTACACGAGGTATCGGATTTAACGTCCTCATTCTGACCGGACGTGGCTGCAAATTTGTACATCCCGCACAGCCAAACGGACGCCCAACTTTGACGAGGGTTTTACCGCCGGTCGGAGGAAGACCAATGGTGACCATACTTCTATTCCCCAGTCACCTTCGGGGTGTGTTTAAGTGAGAATAATCACTTGAATGTTGCTTTGAACTATTTTGTAAGAATATATAATCAAACAATAAACCTAGGAGTATTACACTTAAAAAATTATTACTTTTAATATTATTTCTGCAATTTTACTAATAATAGTAATTGAAGTCTTATTATTACCTGCAAAGCCCACAATGGTGCTCACTATCCATGGAGTTGTGTCTGCATCCTTAAATAGAAAAATAAAATGCTTTCACTATAATCTACTACTATTGAAAGAAATAACTAAGTTGTATACATAAGAGAATACTTTTGTAATTCAAAATCTTCATAGGATTTTATAAATATCTAAACCAAATATTTGTTAAGGTTTTTTCAAGGTTTTTTATAGTGATAAATGATGTGTGTGATGAATTCTATATAAGCAGACCAGTGTTTTTGTAACTTAGGATTTTACCTCTGATTTCACTGTTAAACTTTCACCTAATATCGATTCATATTATTATTTTAAGATCATGAAGATGATACAAAATTGGTAGTTCACACTTGACTTTTTGAATGTCAAATAATTAAAGCTACAGGAGGATGAAGTTTGTTCATAATCACCTTTAATCATAATTATAATACCCAACCATTGATGGTTTACCCATGTCAACATTTATCAAAGGTACTAAGTACAGGTGTGACATGTTATGTAAAGGAACCCCAAGGGTGACTGGGTTATAGAAGTATGGTCACCATTGGTCTTCCTCCGACCGGCAGTAAAACCCTTGCTAAAGTGGGGCGTCCGTTTGGCTGTGCGGGATGTACAAATTTGCAGCCACGTCCGGTCAGAATGGGGACGTTAAATCCGATGCCTCGTGTAAAGAGAGTGCCACGCTCTTTGCACGTTAAGAACCCTTGTAACAACTCTTTGAGGGGTCCGTAGGTGACCTGTTGCAAGGCTACATTTCTGTCCCTATCCAATATACCCTCATTCCCCGTGGCAGTCTAAATTTCTCCGACCTTAATCCCGGACGTCCCTATTACAGAACCTACCTATTGTATTTATTGTTAATTTGTTCTCGTCCTGAATATGCATGAAATATTTGCCACTGGACGTTAAGCAACCAACAATCAATCAATCAATCAATGTTATGTAAAGGAATGATTCATACTCATGTTTCATATTAAAAGAAAAGACTGTGAAAACTTTCTTTACAATTGAAGTGAACATCACCATCTATAAAGTGAGCATATTGAATGTTATGTTTAAAAATAATAAGGTATAGAATGACTATCATGAAAGACTAAAAACTTACAGGAACAGGTATTTCAGAAGTTGATGTGAGACTTTTTGGCATCTGTGGAGTTGCCTCATCAGTTGTATAATGTTGAGGTTTCTCATTAGTTGTCATCTGCTTTTCTTATTTCTTTTTTGGTACTTGATGTCATAGCTAACGTTGTAGTAGAAGATTCTTTGGCCTGTCCTTTGGTATAATCATGGGTTTGCACATTTAGTTTTGTTGAGTCTGTAACAGTGGTACAGTCCATCTGAAAATAATGAATTATTTAGTTATACAAACGTCTGATGAGTAAAATTGTCTACAATGGAAGGATACATTTTCTCATGTCAGTTCTTGACAAAGTCTTCTTGTTTACAATAATAACCCATGCCCATGTTTTGTACATTCTAAGAAATAACAGATTAATCAATTTTTTATTTATGAGTAAAGTTATTAATTCACAAGAAAAGTTTCTCGATACTGGAGTCTGCAGTGTAGTAGCCTGTGCTGTTCATTTTCAATTTCGCCACTTTTACAGATATACATGTATATTTATAACTGGTGTGTGTTTTGTCTTTTAATTTGTTGCATATACCTAACAAAAAAAACAAAGAGTTTATCTTTTTCTTTCAATATTTATATGCATTTCAGTGATGATTCTTTTACAATATACAAAATTATTCAGTAAGTTAGCATACCTACCAACTTTTCAAAATACCAATGGGGTTTTGCGTGCAAGATTGCTCTTATAGTCCTACAAAAGCTTCAAGGAGCCTTTATATATATATATATATATATATATAAAGTTGTTGTTTGGCTTCTCCATACTTTTACAAGCTTTTAGCTATTGTAAAGTTAATTGTTTTGTTTGGACAAAATTGCTCTTTCAAAATTTCCATTTGGGAACCTCTATGGGGAATCCACCAAAAATAGTGACATTTGACAGGTATGAGCTAGTTTTACAATAACAGTATATTTCATCAAGTCTGAAAGGGTTTGCAGTCTAAGACTACTTACACAAATTCTATCATCTACTTTCACAACTGCAGTCGTGCTAACAAAGGCACACACAGACATGGAGCCACTAAGAATGTCGATTTCTTCCAGGTTGTCATTTTCCGGTGCAATTCGTATGTGGGCCTCTCTGTCATTCTGTCTATTGTTATTTTTTTTAACTGTAGCTGGTCCGTCAAAACTGTACACCCCTGATCCACTATATCTACATTCAAGTTGGTAAACTTCATAAGTCTGGGGGTTTTCCACAGTTTCACAGGTTTTGAGACTCATCTCAAACCCACAGGTAATTGAAATACATACATGTGCAGCTACTAAGATATATGTCAATGCCATTTTCACCTTTCTTTAATTTTCAGTAGAGTCCGGCCAAAAGTCAACACAGATTGCGTAACACAGACTATTTTTAGAACTTTTTTCTTCTTTTTTTTTTAAAATAACTTTGTTTATGTGTTTTTGTATAGCATTTGATTTGCTGTTTTATAATTTTAAAATAAAATAAAATAATTGAGGTTCTTTTTCTATCCACTAACTGGTTTAAATTATGAACACTTTATACACCCGCGGTCAACTGGTTAGCTGAAGATGGGGTACCAGTTTCTACATGAAATAAAATAAAATAATTTGAAACTTCATCGAAAATTTAATTGAAATAGAGGGATAGAATTAAGCATTTAACTCATAAATAAACATTAGTTTAACTTAGATATCGTGTGATTTTGAAGAGATAACCACTGACTTATTAAGACGATCAATATGAGGAATAACTCGTGACTCGATCCGTAAATCTTTTTTTTCTGAACCGTAAAACTTTCAGAAAAAAAAAAACTATCTCTGAATTTAAAACTATGGAATTAGATATAGCAACTGATTTTGTAATAAGATCTCAAGGAAGTCTACATATTATAAGAAAAGCTGTCCCAGTTTCTACTCAAATTTTTAAACTGAAAAGGCGTATTCATGAGAACAGTAAAAAACCATCCTAAATTGCAAATGAGGTGCATGAGGAAGTAAACACAATTTTTCGGTTACTAAGAAACAGAATTGTTCAATCCGAATTAATGTTGCTGCATAACACGTGGTCATATAATATTAAACGATATGTTTTACCATGTATACACAAATTTAACTTAATATGTATAATGGCGGAGGAGCAATCAGATTTAAACTGTCGACTAAAGTTAATTTATTTCACTGTCATTCACAAGGAATTAGAAACAATAATTGATGGTTTATATCAATATAATATAATCACGAGGTTAGCCTTACATCAAATTGTATGTGTGGATTCTAGAAACCAATTTTTAAGTGGAGGGAATCTAATGGAAGAATGAATACTTTCCGCATTGTTACAGGTATAGTAATATAATTCAATATATGATGTCTTCATATCTTATTTGATTTTTTTGAGTGAATATATAATTAACTTTTTTATTCATCTTGTGAAAAACCATCCTAAACATTAAAAACTTTAAATTAGAGGGGAAAAAGGGGGTGTTGTCTTTGAATCTCAGGAGGTTGAACCTATGACTTCAAGTCCAATCAGAAAACATCACGTCACCCGGTATGTAGTTTTTTCTATTGTCAAATCTCGTTTCTTCATAGTGGGGGTGTTCCAAGGTCCGTGTTCCAATGAAAATGAAGAATGGGTATGCCCGATTGGAACTTAACTTTGCGTGGGTTTTATTCGAAATAAAATACAGTTGTCTCAAATTTTCACCCATTTTCAATTCAAAATGGATCAACAAAACACACAGTGTCGCCTAATCTTTCAACAAAAGACTAATTACAGGGGGAAACCACATTTCGAACAAGGTTTGGAACACAGAAAGCCATTGTGTCCCATAAAAGTGCAGTTCAGGGATATCATGTTGATATCTATGATAATAGTATATCGGGAGATAGGATTCAGTTGAAGCTGACTGAACTGGATAGTCTGATAAACATCAGACAGAATTTAGAGTCACTGAAAGACTGTTTCCCTGAGGTAAGACCTATTACTAGTATATGTAACACTTAAGTATTACAATTAATAGATAAATGCAATGCGTATTTTAAAAAGGTGGGGGTCTGGACATAGTTTAGAATTATTTTGATTCAATCATCACTAATGAGTATTGTGTATAAAGACGAAATGCGTGTCCGACGTAAAAAATCATAAACCAGATACCTTTGATAACGCTAATTAGTTATCTATTTTTAATAGATACATTTCTCAATCAAAATTTCATTAAGAAGGGTTTTTGTTTTATTATTTCACAGCAAACCGCTGCACAGCCAGTGATGGGCCCACCACCACAATATTATTACCAAGCCTCACTCTCCTCCGTCAATATGGATCAACAACAACGGTATCAAACCCCGCAGAGACCCATAACACCGCCAACCAATGAAAGCTACCCGCTACAATCACTCCAGGACTACATAAGGGGTTGGTAGGGAACCCCACATCAACATATATGGTATCCTATATTAAGATACCCTCAATCTATTTATAGTATGGTATCCTGGTAGGAACCCCATCAACATATATAATATCCTATATTAAGATTGATTGATTGTTGGTTGCTTAACGTCCAGTGGCAAATATTTCATGCATATTCAGGACGAGAACAAATTAACAATAAATACAATTGGTAGGTTCTGTAATAGGGGCGTCCGGGATTAAGGTCGGAAAATTTAGACTGCCACGGGAAATGAGGGTATATTGGATAGGGACAGAAATTTAGCCTTGCAACAGGTCACCTACGGACCCCTCAAAGAGTTGTTGCAGGGTTCTTAACGTGCAAAGAGCGTGGCACTCTCTTTACACGAGGCATCGGATTTACGTCCCATTCTGATCGGACGTGGCTGCAAATTTGTACATCCCGCACAGCCAAACGGACGCCCCACTTTAGCAAGGGTTTTACTGCCGGTCGGAGGAAGACCAATGGTGACCATACTCTATTCCCCAGTCACCCTTGGGGTTCCTATATTAAGATACCCCCAATCTATTTATAGTATGGTATCCTATATAAAGATACCCAAATATATTTATAGTATGGTATCTATTCTATATAAAATACATATAGGGTATCCTAGAATATGGTTACTTAGGGTACCCCTTTTCTCATAGAAAACATATCGGATTTAACGTCCAAATTCTGACCGGACGTGGCTGGCAACTTGATACATCCCGCACAGCCAAACAGACGCCCCACTTTGGCAAGCGTTTACTTGGGGGTGCAAAATGGTGGAATCTGTTTGAATCTTATAGAGCTTTACATAATGTTGACATTAATAAGGCATTGCCAGTTCTTCCGTTACAACTAACAGGACATGCATCTTTATGGTTTAATAACCTTGATGCGAATACAAAAGGCAACATAGATACATTGAAAGCAGCATTTTAGCTAGATATTCGAATACTAAAACTAATCAAGAAATTTATAAACTCCAACAGTCAAGTTTCGAAAGTAGTCAGTCGTATTTGGCAAGAGTTCAACAGTTAGCTATGGGAGCTGAAAATCTAGGAAAAGCTGTTATTGTTGACATCGCAGTTAATTGTTACAACCAAGTTTAAAACAGACAGTAATACAAAAAGCTCCAAAGACTTTTGAGGAACTCAGAAATTCTTTAGAAATAGCTACTAGTGTGGCTAATTGTGCTCACTCTTGTACACCATGCACTTCTCAAGATATTAATGATATGTTCTCATCTTTTTTTAGAGTTTATGAAATATGTTGTAAAACAAGAAGTGAAAGTCACACCTCATTATCTTGAAAGACAAGAGACAAGGCAATACAGACAAGATTATGTGTGCTTTGGTTGTGGTAAGTCTTGTACTAATAGAAGATTATGTCCACCATTTAATGTGAAGTGTTTCCAATGTGACAGAATATGTCACTCCCAAGAGGTGTGTGGTTTAAACCTAAGAAGTTATTCTAGGAACAATAGGCAACCCCAACCTTCTCAGGTTAGAAAGTTTCCTTCCAAAAAATAAGCCAATGTCTGAATGCACACGTCTCAAATACGATTACCCGTTAAAAAGGATGAAATTGATAAGTCCCTGTAAAGGAAAAGACTTTTGTGAAAATTTTCAAAAGCTGGCTAATGAATTAAATATACTTCAGCTTCAAACAACACGAGAACTAAACCAAACCATAACCACTATGAAGAACATCATTCCAACTAAAGGCAAAGATAAGAATAGGAAAAATAAAGACATTCTCTTTCTATTATCAAGTTTAAATGGACAACTTATTTACATAAGTCAGGCTATTGACCTCATAAGGTTAACCGAGTATTTATATATATATATATATATATATTATGAAAACTTCTTCAATTATTGTTTAACTATATTTGCTATGCTTGTTTATATCATTATATATTGTAAATTGTATTATAAGACTTCGGTGTTGAGGCAAATTCAAATCACATTAGAAACTTCGTTTCTATTCTTGACAGCCAAGACAGTCCCACCCAAAGCCAAACTACGGCAATTATTACAGGTCCGTCTAAGAACTTACGGGACAAACAAAAGTCCTGATAATTTTGGTGGAGGCCCGAAAGTCCCGAAGAAAATAAGAATAATGTCAACCCCAATCAACTATAAGAACAAGAACACTATGAATGATTATCTTTTAAGAAGTATAAGGACTACCTTCTCCGATTTGACCAGAATACCCATCACACCAGTAAGACCAGCACTACCACTTGTTTCAGTGGACATTACACCAGTCAACCCTAATAAGGCGTCGGAGACTAAGTCGATGATTGACAATGCCTCTGCAGTTGTGACAACACCTGACAATGATAAAACTCCGGTTAACACGTCCATGATTGACCGGACACCGAAAAATTGTCGTAGCATTTGACACAACCGACAACTCATTCATCGACACCTGAACAAGCGCCTACACAGCAGCCGAATCAGCTACAAGAAGATTCTGATAAACAACAATTGAAACTGCAGGAGTAGTGTAAAAAGGGCAGTCAAAACGCCTCTTTGCTCCTCATCCCCTCAGCGCCTCAGCGCCTCATTTGACCCTATGAAAGGTGACCTCATACAACCCATCTGGCATGATGTAAGGAGTCTCAAGAGGTGTATCTAATGCAAACTTTGACCCTAAGAAAGGTGACCTCATACAACCCATCTGGCGTGATGTAACAAAAATCCACAACAAGGTAGCCTCCTTTGACCCTATGAACTGTGACCTCATACAACCCATCTGGCATGATGTAACAATGATATGAAATACACCGCGAAGCCTCTAGTGAACTGCTTCATTAAAAGAAAACACAAACAAATAATTTCTGTTGACAATTCATTATATTATCTTCAATAACATTTCATATATAATATAAACAGATACAATAAAATAAATTTCTGTTGAGAATTCAATCATAGTAACTTAAATAAAACTGTAGTTATCTTAAAAGAGAATAAAGCATTTTATTAGGAACTAAGAAGAAAGGAATGTAATACATTGAAAGAAATTTTAATCATAAAATTTAAATAAAACTATAGTTGTCTTAAAAGAGAATAAAGTATTTCATTAGGAAAGAATGTCAACAACAAAAAAAATATATATATATATATATATATATATATATTCGGAACGAGAACATATGTACATTATATATATCTCTCATCACAATGTGTATATGTATCCAAAAAATATCATTCGTAAAAAGTTGAACAGCACTAAAAAATTTCATATAAAAAGGGCACCAATAGGAATTTAATAACAACGAGATGGGGTGTATACATAAGAAACAGCTTTTTTAAAAATCTCTTTCTTATCACAACAATATGTTTAAAATACGGATTATACATGTGTAGACTTATATAGTTGAGATCTGATAAATACATTGTATGGACGAAGGAGATAATTGTAAACAATAATTATAACAACATTTAATGATAAAGGTTTAACATATATACATTAGGTCATAAAAAGAAGCACAGAATAAAATAATAAAGTATTTCTTAAGAAACAATATTTTTATACTTAAAGAGAGAGAGGGGAAAAATTTATATGTTTTATATTAATGAAAAGAAAAAAAACCATTGTCATCTGTTCTTTATAATTAAAAGAAGTAGGAAAGGAGATTAATTATTTCAATTGTGATATAGCACTATGTTTTTTTTTTTTTAAATAGAAACATCAACATTTAATGATAAAGGTATAACATATATACATTATGATACAAAAAAAGAAGCATCAAATAAAATAATAAGTATTTCTGAAGAAACATTATTTCACATTCTAGTAGAGGGTGAAAATTTTGATGTTTTAAATAAAATACAAAAAAATGTACAAGTGATGAAAAGAAACAATAGAGAGGGAAAAATTTATGTTTTAAATTAATGATTTTTTTCTTTTTACTGTTTATGTTAACTGAATAAAAGTATTATTATCAAAAATAATTTGCAATATTTTTTTTAAAGAAAGTTTTGATCATTAAGGTATCATTCTTATATAATTTTGTATCCAATTTGTACTTTATTCCTATTTTCAATGATAGATAATATTTTAGGAGCACACATTTGTAATAAGCTAAAACAGGGGAAGTAACTCCAAAATTAATTTCCAACACGTTCAAAATATGCAAATTATTTATGAGCAAAAATATACGTTAATTAACAACTGTCTGCTTGTTACTATACAAAATCCTTGTGACGACAGAGCACATTATCTTAATTATCTAGTTATTAACACCTTAGAAGATTAATCCACTGTATTTGATTTTCGTCAGGGGAAAAAATCACCAGATGTCGTAAATATAATTTTAACTTTCGGATTAGAAAGAGATTACACAAAAGGCAATTTTACAAGTACATTGTCAAACAGCACAAGGGTTTTTTTAAAAAAAAAAAAAAAAAGGTGTCAGCGCAAAAGGATGCAGCTGAGAGCACACAGGATGCGACACCCTTCTATTTTGGGATAACGAGACCACTGGAGATAGAACACACAAAAATGAAGACACCAGCAGAATATCATGTTAAATATGGTGATGTTGGTGTGGAAATCAACACCAATGAAATTGTCTAGTTATATATATAACTAATTATGCAAATTTTTGAAAGGGAATGAAGTGATATAAATAATAATAGAAAAACAAATGCAATATCATTCACTTTTGATAAACATGGAGAAGGCACTAGAAATACTGAAAGGTCAACTTGATAAAATTCTGCAGATGAAGTTGGAACTCCAGAAGAATATTGAAATGATAAAGGTGAGTCTAATAATAAGTCAACCTATCTGGTTGATGTCTTCTTCTATTACTCCTTCTCAATACCTGTACATTTTTTTTACTATAAAATTTTCTAAATAATTTTATAATGCAACTGGTTAAAAAATTTACAATAAGTCTTAATTTCGGGTGAATATTCTTCAAGTTTAAATTTATGCCGGTAATTAAAAAGAAAACGTTTTGGGTAAACTGTATTATTAACTGTCTGTAGTAAAGGTTAATCGGTAAAATAGCCACTGAAGATATTACCACGATTGAGAGAAAATCTGAAAGAAGAGAAAAAACAAACATTTTTAAAATGAAAACACTATTTATTTTTCCTATCTACTTGAATGTTAAATAATGATTCTTCAGAATCTCTTAATGATACAAGGAAGGATAACCTTCTTAACTGAATGGAATCTACATGTGAATTATTATGGTGGTTTTTCTACATGAAAGTATAATATTCTTTCTAAATTTAAAACAAATGGAAAAAAATATACATATACAATTAAACGACACAACAGTTATTATAATAAGTCTTCTGATAATTTATCTACAATAAAATAATGAAAACAATTTCATTTAAGGTTTTTTTTCAATATATAAAATTATATTTAAACATGAGATTATTTTTCTTTCATCAAAAGATAGTTTTCTAAATGAAGTTATTTAAACGAATGTGAAAATATTTTCAGAATCAGATAAGACTATCAAATGAGGAACATGCAATTGATTTAACTGTAGGAGGAGAGTATGAAGTGGTATGTATTAAAAACTAAAGCTTTATTTATCATATTTCAAATAAGATTATACTTACATAAAGATGCATTGAAAATTGTTGTGTTACTCCAAATAATTGTCGAGGTGGATGTGGTGGAAACTGAAATTTAAAAAAGATTCATTATAAATTATGACAAAATCAATTAACTCGTGTAGAGAAAATTAATTTTTTTCTGTCTTCATGATTGTCAGATTCATATCTTCCAGTGGGAATTATTTCACACATAAATTTACAATAGTTTAATGGATTAATAAAAACCATTTTACATGCTCATTTTATCTGAATGTGGGAGTGTACTTATACATCCCACATGTCATTACCAGTTGGGGAAAAACCATCTTATCAATTTCTTCTTTCATTATTACATGTGGGGAAAAAAAATACATTTTACAAACTACTTTATTTACCTGTTAATTCTTCATTTGAAGAGTATATGGATAATGATGATGATCTATCAGCTGTGGAGGATGTTGATGACTGAAATTATAAAATAATATTTTTGTTTTACATTTCAGATGAAAGAAAACAGGAGAATTTTGAAAGTGAGTACCTCTATCATCAGTTTTTTAAAATAATATACTTTTATATCAACTCCTTTTTTTTAATGAAAGAAAGCAATGTAGATTGAATAGATAGTTTCCCATCCTTAAAATGAAATATTATGAATATATAACCTACTCATTTTATTTAACTAATGAAATTATCTTTTTAGGGAAAGAGAAGACTACCCCCCACAACAGCAGCCAACCCTATAGATTTAACAGGGGAAGCTTGCTTAAATGAAAAAGAGAGGGAAGAGACGGTATGTATAAAAAATTGATTTTAATTTAATATCTAGTTCAAAATTACATTTTCTACTTATATAAGAATGTATATATGTCTATATATATATGGATGGATTATGCGTGCTTTTTCATTGTGACGTTACAATGCATTCTTAATATAACGAAAACCCATTCTCTTTAAAAATTGTAAGTGCGTGTTTTCAATATTATCATTTTTTTCTTTGAAATGTGAATTTTAATATAATATGTTCTCTTTTCTCAGAGAAGAAAGATTTATTTCAAACTAATTATTATATCTGTATTTGTTTCAGTTGAATGATATCACGAGTATTGTTGGTGACCATTTGGGGGAGAAGAACGTAAGTACCCAATCTATTTTTAAATAGCATTCCATATATGAAAAAAACCACGTGACAATATAACCATATACGGAACAGACATATATTACATAATATAAACATCAACAAAAAAAAAACTTTTCACTCACCTCACATCTATGTTTGTTTATGATCACACTGGTGTAAGTTTTTCAACAAAATATGAACACAGTGCATTATCAGATGAATCCAAATATAAGGTTACTCCGTGAAAAGGATATTTCACATCTTTTATCTGTTCGAATGATGATATTTGGAAAAACCGTATTTCTTGAACCTCTTCTGAAACAATCCCGGAGAAATAAGATCCCTCCCCTCTGCAATCTAAGACTGATTCAAACCGGTAACAGTTCATTATATCTACACAGTGTGTTGTCTGCACCACAACAGTAACAAATATAATGAATGAAAACATGATGAAATACAGATAAGATGGCGATTACGATAACAGTAGTGACTCTTCTAGCTGGAAAGTGTTTATGACGTAATCATCCTATCACGTGATGAAACGGGGTCAAGGTGGGGGTATTTCACATAGATTGATTGATTGATTGTTGGTTGCTTAACGTCCAGTGGCAAATATTTCATGCATATTCAGGACGAGAACAAATTAACAATAAATACAATAGGTAGGTTCTGTAATAGGGGCGTCCGGGATTAAGGTCGGAGAAATTTAGACTGCCACGGGAAATGAGGGTATATTGGATAGGGACAGAAATTTAGCCGTACAACAGGTCACCTACGGACCCCTCAAAGAGTTGTTGCAAGGGTTCTTAACGTGCAAAGAGCGTGGCACTCTCTTTACACGAGGCATCGGATTTAACGTCCCCATTCTGATCGGACGTGGCTGCAAATTTGTACATCCCGCACAGCCAAACGGACGCCCCACTTTAGCAAGGGTTTTACTGCCGGTCGGAGGAAGACCAATGGTGACCATACTTCTATTCCCCAGTCACCCTTGGGGTATTTCACATAGAATAAACCAAGCAATATTCTTTACAAAGTACACCATTAACAAAATGAAATAAGAATAATAATTTACGTAAATTATATATGTTTAAAAAAAAATGTAATATTATATCTTTTCCAGATAGAGGAAAAGATGGAAGAAGAGGAGACTAGCCTCCTATGAACATTTTAATGGACTTTTCCATTTTATCAATGGATGGAGAGCAATGTTGAAATATTTATAAAATATAAAAATAAAATTCATAATTTAAAATGTTGATTTGTTTCTGCTGAAAATAATATCATGAGTGTGTATAAGGTATACAATTTTCTTCCTAGTTATTATACACAATAAAAACAATTATTTAAGAAGACGTGGTATGATCACCAATGAGAGATTTAATGATGTAGAAGTTAGAAACTATTATTTTATGTGAATTTGTGAGGTTGTCTGTTAGTATACTTTTATAGAGGACGGTCTTCAAAGCGGAACCTTGATTCACACCGCATGATAAGCTATATGCTTCTGATGTAGACGATTAATTGATTGTAGATTGATTAACGTCCAGTGTCAAATAGTTCACACTTGATATAAGAGATTAAATGATGTAGAAGTTAGAAACTATTATATTGTGTAAACTTGTGAGGTTGTCAGTTAGTGTACATATAGAGTACGGTCTTCAAAGCGGAACCTTGGCTCACACCACATGATAAGCTATTTAAGGAAACAAATATTTAAGAAGAGGTGTTATGGTCACCAATGAGACAACTATCCACCAGAGTTTAAATTACGAAGATGAATGTTATTTATTATTTGTGAAGTTGTCAGTTAGTATACTTTTATAGAGTACGGTCTTCAAAGCGGAACCTTGGCTCGCACACTTGTAGAGTATGGTTTTTCAAAGCGGAACCTTGACTCACACCGCATGATAAACTATATGCTTTTGATTGAAGGTTGATTAACGTCCAGTGACAAATAGTTCACACATGATTAGGACGAATCTAATATAGAACACACACGCACATATATAAAAGAATGGTTTTCTCCTAAAATAATAATTAATTGATGGTTGGTTAATGTCCAGTGACAAATAGTTCACACTTGATTAGGAAGTATCTTTTATAGAACACACACACACATATATAAAAGAATGGTTTTCTCAAATGTACATTGTTTTTTTCGTCATTTCTACAATAGTGGAAGGTGTATGACGGACGTAGAAAAAAAATACAACCATGGATGATCAAGTGAACAAACTTTTGAGTAAATTTTATTACAATTTGAAAAAACCGGGTTCATTTTCGTCGGCGCAAAAGCTATATCAAATAGTGAATGCAAACCGTGAGAAAAAAATTGGATTGCATAAAATAAGGAGGTGGTTGAATTCACAGGATAATTATTCACTTCTAAAGACTCCTCGTCGATCTTTTAAAAGGTTACATGTGTACACTACTGGCATTGGTGATCTGTACGAAGGAGATTTAATGGAAATTGGAAACATATCATCGGAAAACAGTGGTTACCGTTTTATATTGGTTGTCTTAGATGTTTTTAGTAAATACTTATGGATGGAATTATTGAAAACTAAAACCGGAGAATAGGTTTCTAACGCATTAAGAAAAATACTTCTTCACACGAAACCGATCAAACTCCGCACAGACAAAGACAAATGTTTTTTGAGTAAAAAATCTCAACAACTCTTCAAAGAAAAGGGGATTAAACATTTTGTAACACAAAATCAGGAAATCAAATGTAATTTCGTTGAAAGGGTAATCCGCACATTACGTCAAAGATTTTGGAGATTTTTCCTGAAAAAACGAACACACAGACTCGTAGATGATTTACAGTCTTTCGCTGAAAGTTATAATGCTACACCTCATCGAACCCTCGGTAATATCGCACCAAAGGATGTCAATTTTCGAAATGAAGCTGATATTTGGGCTCATATGTACATCAACAAAACAACAAGGAGGAAAAACTGTTTCAGTTAATAGAGGGAAAAAAATCTATAAAGAAAAAATACAAATATACCATCGGATCACTCGTGAGAATTGCGCACGGAAAACAAATTTTCGATAGATCGTTTAGTCAAAACTGGACCGAAGAAATATTTAAAATCGTAGGACGGTATCAGAAACAAAGCATAAATTTGTATCGGTTAGGAAACATTAAAGGTGATGAAATTTTGACGGGCTCCTTCTATGAGAGTGAAATGCAGCGGGTAGATAAAGACGAAAATAGTCTATGGATTGTTGAAAAAATATTAAAGAAAAGGAAACGGAAGGGAAAAACAGAATATTTATGTAAGTTTCAAGGTTGGCCTTCACAATACAACGAATACATTTCTGAAGAAAACATCAAGACGTTATCATGAAAGATCACATTGTTTTCATTCGAAGTGATCAATCAAACTCTTATTATCCAGGTAATACACCGTTTCATTTCAAAGTTTATCTAGGGATACCTTTAATTTTAGAAGGAGAATGGGAGATTGGATTACTCGATTTTTATTCACCGGAAAAAAATTCCAATGTAAAAAAGAACAATCATGAACTTTACATGTTTTGTGATGTGTGCACGGGAGTAAACGTGTTTCACAATCAGTATTCACTACTACGACGAATTTTCCCGACTCCGCAAAATAACTGGAATTATATATTTCCACCAATATTTTTGCCTGTGAAAAAGACCGAAATCCGTGAGATTGAAATTCATATTTTCGACGGAACAGGACAGGAAGCTTCATTCTTAAAACGGAATTTATCGTGTACACTACAGTTCAGATTGGTAACGCACGGAAATGAATGTTGAAAAAATGTACATCCCCGACAGGGAGAAATGGGTAAGATACTATTTAAACGGGATACAAGGAAAAAATACTGCATATCTTAATCATATGAAAAATACGGAAAGTGGATCATTTTTAATACCAATAGATAAACACTCATCCGTGTCCCACACTAAAGAAGATGCAGTTGAAGTTCGTCTTGTAAGTCCGAGCGTGCAGATGGTAGATATGGCGAAAGAAACAGGAATAAGTGTAAATAACAGAAAAAGAAAACCGAAAGATAGTAAAAAGAAATGCACACGAGGGGGAAACATCTCAAAGGAAAGTGTAAATAAGAAACGCAAACAGAAAGACGTTTTTTCCGAATGATGACGTCATCGGAGAGAATAAAAACAAGGAGAAGGAAAGAGATCAGTTATTTCGTTAAAAAACAGCGAAGAAGAAGCAGTTGCAAGCGAAAAAAGAATAAAACAAAACAAAAGAGGAAAAGGTTGTACGTGGTGAAAAATGTCTCTTCTAACAAAGGAAAGTTTTACGGAGGCGCAACCAAGTGAGTTAGAGCTTTTTCAACTTCCACCTTATCAGTTAGGGGTTGAAAGCATATCGTATGAAGAGATACGGCCAACATCGCAAGTCACGGGTTACAATCCTATTACCTTCAGTTTATCTGGATCCAACGGAATGGAATACTTAGACTTGAAACGCTCTAAACTATACGTGAAACTTCGTGTTAAACATGCAAACGGTGATAGTTTAACTCCAGATGACACCGTTACCCCCGTCAACGGATTATTTTTTGCATTATTTTCTCAATTGGATTGTTATCTTCAAGGAACACTAGTAAGCAGTAGTAACACGTGTTATCCATATAAAAGTTACATAAAATCACTTCTTTGCTATGGGCAAGATGCCAAGGGGACACAACTTACCAGCATGCTTTTCTACAAAGATCGAAGTGGACATATGGATTCGTTAACTACCAACACAGGTGCCTATGAACGAAGTAAATTTATTTCCGCTTCCAAAAGTGTGGACTTGCAGGGACCTTTGTACCATGAACTGTTTCAAATGGATCGGTATTTATTGAATATGACAGATGTTTGTTTGAAATTGTTTAGAAATAAACCAAGTTTCTGTCTGATGAGTGACGAGGAGAATCCGAATTACGACATCGTCATCGAGGACATCGCGATAAAAGTTTGTAAAATAAGAGTCAACCCGGCAATTATATATGCACATTCATTGGCATTACAGAAATCAAATGCGAAATATCCGTATACCAAAAGCGCAATTAAACACCTCAGCTTGGTCAAGGGTAGTACAAATGCAATCTTAGAGAACCTTTTTCAAGATGTTAAACCACAACGTATCATAATGGGGATGACGTCATCCAACAGTGTCAATGGAGACTATCAACTCAATCCTTGGAACTTTAAAAACTATGATTTACAACAAGTCACTATGTACTGTGATGGAGTACCGGTAGGTGGTATGCCGTTAAAATTAGATTTCAACGAAGAAAGAGGGGTAACAAATGTTGCAGCCTATGATCAAATGTATGAGAGTAGCGGGAAGTGGATGACGGATGGAGGAAACGATATCACTAGAACAGACTTTAATGAGGGATATGCTCTTTTCTGTTTCGACTTGGAACCGCATTTCCCCGGCGGGAAATATCTCTCTCTCACTAAAAACGGGAAAGTTCGACTTGAATTACAGTTCGGAACACCGTTACCGGAAACAGTTTCATTACTTATTTTAGCTGAAAACGCCGGATATTTCGAGATAACAGAAAACCGCCAGATAAAGATTGAACTATGAAAACAATAATTGTATTTCTTCTCTATATGTGTAAAAAAAAAAATAAAAGATGTATAGTATATGTTTTTTTTTTTGTTGTTGTTGATATATCATTGTCAAATAAAATAATAAAACGTATTAGTTTCTTATTAGTTTTTATTTCTTAAAAAAAAATACATCACACATGAGTAAATCAATGCAATATACAAAACAAATAAAATACATTTCACAGAAATAAACATTATATTTTTACAGTCAACCACTTTCTCTTTGTTTTTGATGGAAATAAACTAGCCATATCCCTCTTCACTGGTTTTACTTTCGAAACATTTTTTTCTTCCGATATTTCAGTCAGATTGATTGAATCGATGGTGTGTTTTTCCTCTTCCAGTAAGTGTTTCCGTTTCTCGTTTGTAATCATACTCTGTGGAACATGGATTTTTTTTTAAAAAGTCGTAGAAATAACATATTCCATTCGGCGGATATTTGTGTCCGTTAGGAATGATAATATCTCGCAACCAATCGATGATGTGTGTATTCGAAAACGTTTCATTATCGATGATAACTTCACCCGCTCGTTCCACGCAAATGAAGAGTGTTGTTTCAGGTAATGTAGTAATCGTTTTACCTTTTTTCTGTATTTTGAAGGTATGCTGATATCAATTAAAGTATCGAACTTTTCACCGAGAAGTTGTTTTTCGCTACTCTCAGAGTGATTATCTTTAGGAACCGTCTGTGATTGGTTGTCGGTTAATGAGTGTTTCTTCACATTCTCATCTTCCTCCCTTCTCCCTAATACCGCCTCATATTTCTGTTTCGGAATCAATATCATTTCTCTCGTCATGATGTATCTGTTCAAGAACGACTTTAATAATTCCTGGTAACAAAAACCGATGTTTCAAAACAAGTTTTTTCCGATGAATACGTGTGGTGTGTTCATCTGTTATCTTACGAATGACCGTTTTATGTTTTCCGAGGTTCTTTTTCAACGATGAACTGATGTTGATCACTCCGTATAAAACATTGTGAATGCATTCTACTAAAACTTTGAATTGTTGCATGTTCATAGTCTTTATCAATGCCGCCCTCTGTTGATCGTCACTGTGTATCATCATCGATAAAAATGTATGTCTTTCAAAATTACTTTATTTTTATCAATAGTACCGCTTAAGTCGACGCTAGGGCCGTCTTGACCTTGTTGTAGGGTATGAATGATTTGTTCATTGTTGAAGACCCTTCATCAACTGTCAAGATGAAGAACAGGAATAAAAGCCCTGTTCATTGATAATTTTCTATGTTTTCTATGTATTGTGTGCGATTTTGTCCCATGTACATTTACTCCATATCCTTTCATTTTCTAATGTCTCTTCACCTGATTACTCATTTCGGAAGGAAAATTAAATTATCTTCTCCTGCGAAGATGTTACTCCTTAAGATGTATGCTTTGTCTGTGTGAGGGCTGAGGTCAATCAACAAATATCCAAACTTAGATTTTGTGGATAACTCGTACGCCGTCATAAAATAATTCGATTGGCCAGGGAGAATTTGTTTCCCAAGAATTGATAATTGATGTTTATCACGGTGATTCCGCATACAAATGATATAAGCGGCATTCAAGGATATAGTGCGCATACACTTTCCCTGAGGAAAAAGATTCTGCATTAAAATAAAACGCTGATATTCCGATGGTGGCAATTAACAGTAAATAAATTCATGATATCTACACTGTTAACTGCAGTTGCTAATAAATCGTCTAACACCAACAAGATATGCTCTTTATTTTCTGACCATGCATTAATATCTTCGCTTGTGGGTAATCCTTCATGAAAAGAAATATTTTCAATTTCTTTTTCCATTTTCGAAAACAATTCCTGATATACAGAGTAACAATATACTGTTTTCACCGGTGGAGAGGTAAACATCTCTTTTGATTGTTTTATGATTTTAAAGGTTAACACCGTCTTTCCACTTTGAGTGGGTCCAACAATTAACACCGAGCAGGGTGAATGAAAAGGTAACAACGCTTTCTCCTCTAGTTGTGTCATGTTGTGATGTTGTATGAAAAATGTATCGTATAAGTACTTAACGTATATTTTATAGTGTAGATTTTTTTTCTTTTGTGTATCGTTTTTTTTACAGTTTGAATGATGAAGACTAAAAAAACTAATAAATGAACCAGTAGAAACAAAACAACCCCAATATTCCATAAAAAAAACAAACACATATAAATGCATAATATATATTTTTATTTTCACATCAAAACAGAATATATTCACACATATATAATTATTGCAATGTCATATTGTTTATGAAGTAAATCTTCCCTCCAATTTCAGTTTCCTCTGCATCAGTTGATATACACTATTTTTGAATCCTTTACTCCGAAACCGATCTGTGATGATTACATTCAGAAAGAAGTACTGCCAGATCATTTGCTTTGAAATGTTTAGTGTTTCACTCTTCTCTTTGTAATTTCGGAACACATCCAAGAGGTGAAATGATTTATACGCTTCATCGAAATGTATTTCTAAGTGTTCCTCCTGTTCATTCATTAAGCAAGCATGCTTTGTCTGACTAGGGTGATCACACTGACATCCTGAACAGTTTGTCTTCTTCAACTTCTCGATTACTCCGTCTACTGCCTCTGCAATTGAAAACAACAGTGCGGTTGATAAAAGTTTTCCTTCCATAGGTGGTATCTGCGACATCTCCCTCTAGTGTTCGTCAATGAACGAATATAAGAATAGAACGCTTTCTTTCAAATTGCAAAGCGTACTCCAAAGGTCGCTGCAGATTTTCAGTTTCTTTCCACCAACAATCAGGAATATATTTGTATGTTTTCCTCTTTTCTTTACCACCACCCTACAACTGTCGTTGATAATAAGATCACCCTCCTTCTTTAATAAGTTAGTATTCAAATTGGTAAAATCACACCGGTATGCTTCCTTACAGAGATCTACTTGTGTCTGTGTCATGATAAATGAGTTTCTGCCTATTTATACGGTAATTATATATACAACCAACATGAGTCATACGATGAGTCACATGATGAGTCATTTTTTTTTCGTGACTCATACATTGATAACAGATGTATCATATCTCACTTCTAAGCATTCACCATGGTTGGGTTAGGTAATACGTATCCAGTGCATCCACTCAATAGACTTATCCAAAGTTTAGTATTTCCACTTTGTCGAGTTATATTCACGAGTGCAGTGATGATGATTGTAAAGACGATAATTACCTGACAAAAGTACACTATTTCCGCTTTCGGTACATTTTTTCCGAAAATTCACCACTTCGATGTAGAACTTTCAATACTTCTTCTCTCTTCCATGATTTGAACGTCAAAATGAAATGATTTCTATAAATGTATTCGGTTATGAAGAGGGGGAAATATTCCCCTTGTATATAACGAAAAAAACTTATTGCTGTCATGTGAATTTATTGTATTTAAAAACTGATACCAAAGCTCATTATGTATGTATATCTAATTTCAATTTTTATCTAGAACTAAATCACATCACGGTGAACATTTTTTCTGTCATCTTTGTCTTCATGCATTCACAACCAAACAAAAATTAGAAGAGCACGAAAAAGACTGTCAAAATTTCAAAACATTACACTTCCAAAAGAGGGGGATGTGTTAGAATTTAAAGACTTTGCTAAAACGGCTAAAATTCCGTTCGTTATATATGCGGATTTTGAATGTTTAACAACGAAAGTAGATAGTTGTGAACAGAAAGCGAATGTTTCATCGACTACCGATTATCAACAGATGGAAGCATATAGCTTCGGATATCAAAGGGTGTCTATTGATGAACGGTATGATAAACCTCCCGTTATTTACCGTGGACCTAATGTTGTTGAAACTTTTATTAACGCTCTGCTTGAGGAGAAAAAGGAAATCAAAAGTATCTTATCTAAAATCGAGCCAACAAAATTTGGAATATAAAGAAGCTAAAACATGTTACGTTTGTAAAAAACCATTCAGTGAAAAAAACCATAAAGTTATCGATCACGACCACGTGACTAGTCACGTGAGAGGGATAAGTTGTAATAACTGTAATTTACAGATAAAGATACCGAAATTCATTCCTGTTGTTTTTCACAATTTGAAAGGTTTCGATGCTTCCTTGTTAATGACTAAAATTGGTAAATTCAAAGACCTTGATATAAAAGTTATACCTCAAAACTCTGAAAAATATCTTTCATTTTCCCTATCCAATTTAAGGTTTATAGATTCTTTACAATTTCTCAACAGCTCATTGGAAACGTTAACCAAAAATTTAGCTAGTGAGGGGGAAAAGCATTTTAAATATTTAGCGAAAAGTTTTTCAAACCCCGATGTGTTTTCTTTGCTATTAAGAAAGGGTGTGTTCCCGTACGATTATGTAGATACGGAGGAAAAATTAGAAGACCCAATGTTACCACCGAAAAAATTATTTTTTAGTCAATTGACGCAACAAAACATATCAGATGAAGATTATTTTGAGAGATTTAGAACACTATGCTTACAAGACTATGAGCTTGACCCGTGTCATTATTTTACATCTCCGGGGTTCAGTTGGTCAGCTATGCTTAAGAAAACCGGAATTGTATTAGATTTAATACACGATGTTGACATGTTACTTTTTCTAGAAAAGGGAGTAAGAGGTGGTGTGTCTAGCATTTTTCATAGGTATGCAGAAGCGAACAACCCGTATTTACATGAAAGTTATGACCCATCCCGCAAAACAACATATCTTTCATATCTGGATGCTAACAATTTATATGGGTGGGCGATGAGTGAACCCCTGCCGTATGCAAACTTTCACTGGTTAAGTGGGCAAGAAATGGACAACTTAAACATCGAGTCTCTATCTCCGCACGCTCACGATGGTTACATATTAGAAGTTGATTTGGAATATCCGGAAACTCTTCACGATTCTCATAGCGACTTTCCTTTGGCACCTGAAAAAATGACAGTTACTGCAGATGATTTATCTCCCTATTGTTTTAGTTTGTTAGAAAAATTAACAGGGAAAAAAACTATTCCGAAATGTGAAAAACTGGTGCCTAATTTATTAGATAAAGAAAGATATGTGATTCATTACAGAAACTTACAATTGTACTTACGTCTTGGAATGAAGTTGAAAAAAATACACCGAGTAATAAAATTCCATCAACGATGTTGGCTTAAAGAATATATAGACTTCAATACTGTAAAACGAAAGATTGCTAAGAACGAATTTGAGAAATCCTTATACAAACTTTTAAACAACAGCATTTTCGGAAGATCGTTAATTAATACGAGAAAACATGTAGATATTAAACTTTGTCATACAGAAAAAAAATTGTTCAAATATACCGCCAAACCATCTTTCAGTTCGTGTAAAATATTCAATGAAGATTTAGTTGCAGTGGAAAATAAACGCACAAACATTTTTATGAACCAACCTTTATATGCGGGATTTTGCATCTTAGATTTATCGAAACTTTTAATGTACGATTTTCATTACAATCATATGAAAAGCTTGTACGGAGATAAATTACGTGTATGTTTCTCCGATACTGACAGTTTTTATATCTAATTGAAACAGAAGATGTGTATGAAGACATGAAAGAGTACGAACATTTATTTGATACTAGCGATTTTTTACATAGTGAACATAATAAGAAGGTTTTAGGTAAATTTAAAGATGAATCAAATGGAGAAGCGATAAGCGAATTTGTAGGGTTGAGATCAAAAATGTATTCTTACATGTATGAAGGAGGTGAAAAGCATACAGCGAAGGGTATTACAAAATCATCTTCAAGAGAATTAAAACACGAAATGTATAAAAATTGTTTATTTAATCAAGAAATAAAGTTTAGTCAAATGAATGTTATTAGGAGTGTTGATCATGTGTTGAAAGCTCAAAAAGTAAAGAAAAAAGGGTTAGTTCCGTTTGATGATAAAAGATGGATTTTAGAAGATGGAATAACAACCAGGGCTTACGGTCATACGAAAAATATTTAATTCTCATTACATGTAATTTATTATCTTTGAAATGTCATACTTTGTATATTTTTCACCTTTGTATGATTGATTGATTGTTGGTTGCTTAACGTCCAGTGGCAAATATTTCATGCATATTCAGGACGAGAACAAGTTAACAATAAATACAATAGGTAGGTTCTGTAATAGATTAAGGGATTTAGGTCGGAGAAATTTAGACTGAATGAGGGTATATTGTAATCAGAAATTTATTATGTAACAATTTCAAAAAAAATAATAAAATTTGTAAAAAGAATCCTTATTTGTTTGTGTTTTCTTTTAATGAAGCAGTTCACTAGAGGCTTCGCGGTGTATTTCATATCATTGTTACATCATGCCAGATGGGTTGTATGAGGTCACAGTTCATAGGGTCAAAGGAGGCTACCTTGTTGTGGATTTTTGTTACATCACGCCAGATGGGTTGTATGAGGTCACCTTTCTTAGGGTCAAAGTTTGCATTAGATACACCTCTTGAGACTCCTTACATCATGCCAGATGGGTTGTATGAGGTCACCTTTCATAGGGTCAAATGAGGCGCCAGGTAGGCGCCTGAGGCGCTGAGGGGCAAAGAGGCGTTTTGACTGCCCTTTTTACACTACTTGCAGGTTTAAATCTAGAACGGCAGCTTCAACTGCAAATGCAAACTCCAGCAGTTACAACCGCAAATACCACCAGTGTCCCATCCCATTCAGCCAACAAATGGTCAGCAGCAACCAGACACGTGGACCTAAACATATGGGTAACGTTACCCCGTAGACTTTTAGGGAAGAGACGGAAACTTCATAAAGTTATGGTATCTCTTTATACAATACTGTACCTCATTCAAATATACGGAAGACGATCAATGTTTTCCCCTTGCATGTATCAAGCAATCGTACAAGATTGGTTTTACTCCGTAGAAGAAGGAGCCAGACCGAATCTACAACGTCTCAAATCGGCATTTAAGGAGAGGTTCGAAAGCGCGACCTAGAGTATAGCCTACAAAGTATTAAACAACAACAATCAGAAGCGGTTGATGATTATATAAATCGAACCCTAGCCCAAACTGTGGACAGCAAAGTTCCAGAAACAATTCTGGTTGGAATGATGGTTGGAGGATTTCGACCAGATCATGCCGCTATTATGATACCACAAGTCCCTAAAACACATCAAGTTTTAGCTGCAGGGACAATTGCAAAAAAAAAAAAAAAATCCGGTCCAAATGACTACAGCAAAGCCGATTGAAAATTTAACCGTACAGGTGGCCAAGATAGCAAGTATTAAATACTAGCGTTGCAGAAATGTCCGCCATACAGGCCCACAACAAAAGCCAGACGAATGGACCGTACCAGAGACACATTATCAACAAAGAACAAAAACCAATTTTAGGCCACAAAACTACCAGCGTTCACCGGTTTCATCGTGTCAAGGATGTGGTATGTACTGTTTACATAGACAATCATGCTCTGCACAATATTCAAATTGTCGGTTTGGTATGACAGCGCATTAAGGAATCTGCAAGTAATCTATCGTTTGTTTTTTTCATTACTTTTTCTCATCATTTAAAAGATGTATTACGATTCGGCAATGTAAATAGTTTCAACTGCAAATCCATGAATGTAACAGTTTTTATCGCTATTTTACGAAATTGTCCTTTGATCTTGCTGACTGATAATTTCCTTTCTAAGCGTAGTCGAGTGATATGAAAATTGTCGCTAGAAACTAAGGGGCACTTGGCGTCGCTAATGAAATTGACAACGTCGTCATAGGTAAAATAGCGATAAACAGATTATCATTGGTCATCTCAACTCGATTGCTTTTCTCACTTTCGCCGTACCAGCTGATTGAGAGGATCAACGATAATCTATAAGTACTGAATTAAAATCTCACGAGACGAGATTTATTAGAGGTTGGACAAGCAGTTGACCAGGATATCTTATCATTAAAAAGATAAGACCACAGGTAGAGTATCACTTGTGTTATATACAAAGACAATAGGTGTATTATCTTGTATCTGAAATCTTGAACATCATATTTTTGTAACAGAACAGACAAAAAATTCAATAATTGAAATGATTATTTTCGCTTTGTTGAACAAGAAAATGAAAACACGATGAATAATTTCATGTTTCGAAGCGTTTTTTTGTAGAATATATAAGAACCGAAACATTTGATGAGGTATCCCTGCAGGCACACTTTGTTGAATCAACGTTGAATCTTTGTTGATTTTAGGTTATACATTGATCAACAAATATTCAACATTGATTCAACGTTGACAATTCAACGTTGAAATTAGAACATTGTTTCAACGCTAAATTAACATTGTGTTGAAACACCAACATTGAATCAACGTTGGCTAAACAATATATAAAACCCAGTAGTTGTGGATACCAGAATTGTCAAAAAAGAAGTATTGGGCACATCACAATTCTTTTTAAATTGACATCGATATTCACATAAAATAGAATATTCAGTAGATTTATCACTAATTGTCGTGGTGATTATAGAATTATATATAAAACAATCGCAGTGTATATCAACATAAATTAATCATGAACTTTGCACCCCAAATAATAGAAATTCCCAAATTTCACCCCACCCCAAAACATAATAAATTAATAGAACCAGCCAGTGGCGATTCCAGAAATTTTATAAGGGAGGAGGGGGGGGGCCCACTGACTGCCTAAGAGCTCCAGTCATTATATATAATCAACCAAATTTTCCCCACAAAGGGGGCCTGGCCCCTGAAAACCCTCTAAATCCGCCTCTGCCAGCTTGCATACAGAATCATACATTAAATATAAATATTTGTGAATAATCCCTTCCCTAAAAATATGCCCCCTTTTTCGTGGCTGCTGATGTCAAATATCTTGTTTTCATTCCTTTTTTTTCTTTTCTATTCTTTTAATAATCTAAAGAGAAAGACGTATACATCAGTTCATAAACAATGGTTGATAACTTGTAATATAAACAACCGATAGATCTATTGGAATAGTGATTTAGATTTTCGCGGCATTTTTAACATTTCTATTTTAAGACAAATTCAGATATGCGCATGCGCAGTTGTTATTGTTGCCAAAGTTTGAATATCCGCTTTCGAGACCACAAGGTGATTCTACAGAGTTTTTATCAATATCTTTCCTGTATACAGCTTTTATATTTTATCGTAAGTATATATAAATTGTTGTGATTACAGTAAATACAGTATCGTATTTTAGAAATGTGAGCATGTCATGTTGTTATGAAAACTGTACTGAAAAGTTGAAATTTTACACGAGGAAAAGGGGGATGTTTAGCATGTTACCATTCCCGATTTACCTTGCAACGTCTCATGAATTTTTATCGTTGACTATTTGAATTCATCATATGATTGAATCAAAAGTAAAAAGAAATTTTATCTTTATTTACCTGTTCAATTCAGTTACACGAAATCTAATAAAAAGGGGGGCTTGAGTTGTTTACAAAATTGGGATGGAAAGGTCAGAAGCTACATGTATATGGCTCACCAAGTTGGACCTTTAATATTTTACAGTCAAAATTGAAGTAGTGTTTTGACAAGGTAATCAAAGATGAAGGGTATATCATATATGAGGGTGGTAAAGAGTTATTTGCGTGCAACATTTTTGGCCTTTTTATTTCTCGTTTTCTTGTCTTTGGTTTGACATGCGTTATTTGTGTTTCCCCTTATTTATTTTCCGTGTTTCGTGTTGGTACTCTTAATTTCTCGTGCTTGTCCCACATTTGATAAAAAAAGTAAACCGGGACTAAATTCCAAGTCAGTCTGGATTTTTAAATTATGTGTTCCCAGGATATTAATTGCTATCAAGTTATGAATAATTTTTTTCAAATCGGATGCACCTAGCGGACGCGAAAAGGTGACCGCAGGGTCTTCGTGTCCATTATCATGACTGTGTGATCTCCAAGAACGACTGAGTAATAACTTCTAGTACTTTTTCCTTAATATTTACGATTTTATTTCTCGTGCTTCGTTTATCCCAATTTTTATTTTCCGTGCAGCGTTTTGGGGATTTTTATTTCACGTGTTTTCGTGTTAAGAACCCCCCTTTACAACCCTCGTATATGTCAATCAGACAGATATCCATGCAGCAGCACAAGTAATACAGAAAAAGACATAAGTGGATAAACCTTCAATTTGTTCAAGTTAAAATGTAGTATTTAGGATTTTCTTGCAGATTATACCTTCTGGTCTGTATAAAAGGAAATGTAGTTGAGATTTTGATGGAAGTTTAACTTTCATTTAGTTTTCACGAGTTCTTATGCTTTTGATTTATACTTTAAATATCATCATTATGAAGTTATTAATAGTTAAATGTGTTGAACAGTATTAAACTTGACAATGTTATAACTTTTGATTTTGTAGATGTCATCATGAAGACCTACGTGTATGGTATCACGGAACAACAAGTGTCTGACCAAACAACAACCTTTCTAAAATGGGCTCCAAAAAGACAGGGTGGGCTAGAAGAATGAAGTTGAAGTTTTCACTATTAATAAATAAATTTATTTTAATTTTATCGTATTGAATATTTTTCTATAATCAGTGGTTGGACATTAGAATACATGGAGTAGGAACAGCAAACTTTGTTTTATATTTTGATCACTCAGATATTTAGAATAGACATTGTGCAAAAAATATGTGTATTAAGGGTTGTATGCTTTCAAAAATTAGGATAGTTTAATATTGGAAATATTTTTATTTTTTTTTTGCCGATTATTTCAACATTTCTCTGGGATGATAAATTGTGTTTTTATATGCATATCATTAAATGTTAAAAAAATCTTGAGGGTGAAATTATGGTTCGTAGGAAAGCCCTAAACACACATATTTGTTATTCAGTTGATTGGTTGTTGACATCATCAAGGTCAAGCCATGCTCTTATCACAAGAATGTGGTCTCTCAGTTTTATTGTTGAAAATTCTTCTACGAGTAATTGACAGTCAATGGCATATATTCAAAGTTTTTATTATTACCTATTGTTGACAAGACAATCATCAACCAAAGAACATTATTTATATATCTTTGGGTCACCATACAGTCTTCAACAATAAGCAAAAGCCCACACCATGTCAAATATGACCAGGCAATGATATTATTTAAAGTTCATCAATTTTTTTCTGAGATTAATTTTTATACTTTGGTCTGATGGAGCAGTTATTGGATAAAGTTTCCTGCGGCAGAATGTTGCTATGACATTTAGCATGTAGAGGGCCTTGAGAAGACACTAGCTTGAATATTGCTACAGTATAAAATTATGGAATGCAACACACAGAAAATACAGGATGAATGAAACTAAAGTTTTAGGTGGAAACACAGTTGAACTCAACCACTAACCAATTTTGATTCCGTGTTGAATATGGTATTCACCCTGAATTCAAGGTGAGTTATTGGTTTAAACAATGTTGAAGCAACCATTATTCAATATTGATTCAAAGTTGAATATCAACGTTGATTCAATGTAGGATTTCAACGTTGATACAAATTTGCAAAATCTAATAATAATTCAACATTGATTCAACTTAGAAAATAAACATTGATTCAATGTTAAATCAATGTTGTGTGCCTGCTGGGATATGACAAGTAAATTAGTATCATCAATGAAAGGTTAAGTTTGCCTGAGGAATTTCAAACCTTAGTTTTAACAACTGTACCCTTGCCATTTAATAAGATACTTTTCAATGTTTCCTGCTTCTTTTCCTACAATGTGGTATTTCTACGTTATAAATTGTTAGTATTTTCTGGCGGCGGTTCTAAACAATTTGCAAGTATTCGAACATTTGTATTTTCCGCGACTTTTCCCCTACATTCTAAAGATGTATTACGAATCGGCAATGTAAATAGTTTCTACTGAAAAGGGATGAATATTAGTTTGTTTTGAATTTAAACTCATGAAACGAGACCTATTATTGGTGTCATGTGTTTCCCCGCAGAGGTTCTACGTCCAATTAGCCATGAATCGATTCCTTATATCAATCAATAGAGACTATATAAAATGATAACACCACAGGTAGATTGTCGCCTATTGAGCTAAGCTGAAATCTTGAATATCATATTTTATATCAGGGTGAAAAAAATACCGAACAAATACTATGTAACCTTATTAATCAATCTCTTATTTTTTATGTATTTGCTTATGATATCATGTAGCCTTTTTGATTCCCCATTTACCCTTTTGTTCGTTTTTCTCCATTATATATAATTTATTTAACAAAGAACTGCTTCCTACATGTAAATCCAAACTCAATTATAAAGCACAAATCTTGACCCAGGAGTCACCGTGTACACCTATTCTGACAAGGACTCCTCTTCAAGAAATTAAAACAATTCTTTTTTGAATGACATTACAAAGAAAGGCTGGTATGTATTCAGACAAAAGTCTCCATGAACTATACAAGGGTCAAATATGACACCATTACTTGTACAAAAACATCAACCGTGAATCGGGCAGTCAACGAGAACAATGTCAAAGCTGAAGAAAATCAAGACTTTTTACAACCCATTATTAATAATTAAATTACACCTAAATTAAGAAATTTCCACAAAGACTAATAATTTCGAGGACTTTCCGGTAGGTGTGTAAATATTTAAATTATTAGTTTCCTTTATGCTTATTTCTATATATTTGATTTTTAAAATGTTGAACACGATGCGGTATGAAGTGGGATGTATGTATATTTTTAACTTCTATATCCTCGCCTTTTGATAAGATACTTTCTAATATTGCCTCATTGTCCACACTTGTGTATTCTCACATTATACGTTGTTTATACTTTTTGACGGTGGCGACTATGACTTTGCAAGTAGCTTATAATTCATTTTGTCCGTGACTAATTCCAATAATATAAAAAGTATCACGGATCGGCAAGAAAAATACACAATGAAATTCTAGTAGATTTATCTGCACTTCAAATGATATTACTATTTGTATAGTTTAAAGCTTCGTGGGACACGAGATTTGTTGTCATGTGTCCCGCAGAGCACCAACGTGCAATTTACTAGGAGCACAACTCTTTAATGACCAAGGATTATCTAAACAGGTAAGAGACCACAGGTATTCACACCTCTTGTTTTAAGCTGAAATCTTGAATATCATATTTTTGTATTAGAACAGCTTAATATAATTTTTATATTATATTTTATTTAGTTTGAATATATACATGAACCGGACAATTATAATTTACTTGTTAGTTGTTTAATCTGCTCATTTTGGGCGCCATGATTGGCAAATAAAATATTCGTTTCTTTGTTTGTTTTTGTTTAAGCATGTATTTGATAAAAGTAAGCATTTTGTTTTTATATTTCCCTTTTTGGTTATATTTCCCAAATTAAATACAATTTATTTATTAAAGATCTTATTCATTAAGGTAAATTCTAAACGATGGAAATTTCCTTGAATTTAAGGTTTAAGAAATTAATCGGTTTTAAAAAGTCTTTTATTTCTTCAGCTGTAAAATTGTACTCGTTCAATGCTTTATTATCAATGGAGGTTTGAGTATTTTCAGTTGAAAAAAGTGGATTTTTGTGTATTTTCAGCTGAAAATAATGGAGGTTTGTGTATTTTCAGCAGTCGATATTGCAAGAACTTATGAACCATCCGATCAACAAGTTTGGAAGAATACCACAGCATAATTCAAGAAATGAACAGTGAACTATTCGATTTCAATTTCAATTAGGGACTATTGATGGTATTCGTCAACTTGTGTAGAACCGTAAAGAATCACAACAATGCAGATGCCAACATCGGAGAGATGTCTCTCACTCTGATAAGAGACATAGACCATTTATGTAGAGATAGTGAATTCACTTACGTTCTGAACACTTACAAATCGCCTACGTTTAACAGTCATTCTAATGAAATTTTGCAGTCTCACACTTTAAGTCTCTAGTGTCAAAAACTCTAAAGAAATGAAGTCTTTCGTAGACATTTTGAATCTACCAGTGATGATAGACACGGGGAAATACAACGAATTGGATTTACTATGTTGCAAGTATCTCTTCAGAGAATACAAGAGAGACATAGATAGAGGATTTGTCAATAACGACATAATGAGACGTTTCACAATCTCACTTCTCTCAAACCGAAGAATATGCGTCTGTTGTAGTACGGAGAAACAAGCAGAACTTTTAAAGCTTTACGTTCGTGTCAACTTTCCTCGAAAGTCGATTTTTACTGCAACCGGTGGTTAAGTATTGAACAAAGACGAGTTCTTCAAGAATTCTACTAGATATCTCATCTACACTACAACATTACAAGTTGGAGTGGACATCTTTGGTGGAGATATTCAGATATTCAAGAATCTGAACTTTATGACTTCCAGTATTGTTTCGTACAAGCTGGAATATGGGTGTCACCAGTTTCGGCTCAGTAACCAGCCATAGGAAGAGTCAGAAATACTAAGAGAGGGCAAGTCTACCTTTGTATATTATGTAGTATTGAAGAAACAGATTTTGTTAACGTAGACATGGAGATATTCAAGTACGAGAGAAAGACTGTAATAGACTATACAGAAAACAAGAGTTATTCTAAGAGTAGAGTCACTACTGTGGTTACGAGAAATATGCAAGTAATTTGGTAAATAATTTTGCCCATGACCTTTTCCTCAAGATTCTAAACATAAATCCATGTATTTATAGTTTTTACAAAGCCGATTCGTCATACAACTACAAATACATGGATTTCAGTTTGGACTACATAAAATCTTAGGAGACGAGATTTGTTATTGTCCTAACTAGTATCAACAATGGTATTACCAGAAACACAACTTTTATTGAATAGGGATTATATACAAAGACCACAGGTGTATTATCACCTCTTGCCTAAGCTGAAATCTTGAAGATAAAATATACCAGACAAAAAATTCAATAATTAATTGCGCTTTGTTGAACAAGAAATGAAAACACGATGAATAATTTCATGAATCCGAAGCGTTTTTTGTAGAATGTATAACAACCGAAACATTTGAAGAGCTATATGACAAGAAAATTAGTATAATCAATCAAAGGTAAAGTTTGCCTGAAGGAATTGAAACCTTAGTTTTAACAAATGTAACAAGACTTTTCAATGCTGCCTCTTTTCCTTCAATTTGGTATTCCTACATTATAAGTTGTTAGTATTTTCTGGCGGTGGCTCTAAAGAATTTTAAAGTAATCTAAAATTTGTATTTTCCGTGACTTTGTCCCAACATTCTTAAGATGTACCCCCAAGGGTGACTGGGGAATAGAAGTATGGTCACCATTGGTCTTCCTCCGACCGGCAGTAAAACCCTTGCTAAAGTGGGGCGTCCGTTTGGCTGTGCGGGATGTACAAATTTGCAGCCACGTCCGGTCAGAATGGGGACGTTAAATCCGATGCCTCGTGTAAAGAGAGTGCCACGCTCTTTGCACGTTAAGAACCCTTGCAACAACTCTTTGAGGGGTCCGTAGGTGACCTGTTGCAAGGCTAAATTTCTGTCCCTATCCATAAAACCCTCATTTCCCGTGGCAGTCTAAATTTCTCCGACCTTAATCCCGGACGCCCCTCTTACAGAACCTACCTATTGGATTTATTGTTAATTTGTTCTCGTCCTGAATATGCATGAAATATTTGCCACTGGACGTTAAGCAACCAACAATCAATCAATCAATCTTAAGATGTATTACGAATCGGCAATGTAAATAATTTCAACTAAAAATGGAGGACTATAACAGTTTGTTCTGAATTATAACCTCATGGAACGAGATCTATTATAGGTGCTATGCGTTGATCCGCAGAGGTTCTACGTGCAATTTACCTCGATTCTTTATATCAATAGGGATTACATAAAAAGATAACACCACAAGTAGATTATCACCTCTTGTGTTAAACTGAAATCTTGAAGATCATATTTTTATGTCGGGAAAGAAAACATACCGGACAAATATTATGTTACCTTGTTGTTCATTCTCTTATTAATTATGTATTTGCTTATGATGGCATGTACTCTTTTGGTTTTTTATTAGCCTTCCTGTTCTTTCGTCTCCATTATATATCATTTATCCAGAAAAGCGCTTTGGACGCATGAATCAATAAACGTGTTGTTTCCATTTTTTTTCTCTACCAAAGAGAAGCTTCCTACATGTAAATTACAAACTTAAGTGTAAAGCAATTATCTTGAACCAATATTATGACATGGGAGTCACCGTTTACACCTATTCTAACAAGGACTCCTCTTCAAGAAATTAAAACAATTCTTTTTTGAATGACATTACAAAGAAAGGTTGATGTGTATGAACAAAAGTCTACATGAACTTTACAAGGGTCAAATATGAAACCATTACTTGTACAAAAACATCGACTGAGAATTGGGCAGTAAACGAGTACAATGACAAAGCTGGAGAAATTCAAGACTTGTACAACCTATTTATAAAATTTAGAAATTTCAACAAACATTTTCGAGGACTTTCCAGTAGGAGTGTAAATATTCAATGACTAAAGTTTTTAGTTTCCTTTATGCTTATTTCCATATTTGATCTTTTAAATGTTGAACACGATGCGGTATGGAGTGGTGTGCATGTATATTTTTAACTTCTATATCCTCGCTTTTTGATAAGATACTTTCTAATATTGCCTCATTGTCTACATTTGTGTATTCTAACATTATACGTTGTTTGTTACTTTTTGACGGTGGCGACAATGAATTTGCAAGTAGTTAATAAATTATATTGTCCGTGACAATCTTCAATAATATAAAAAGAATCACGAATCGGCAAGATAATTACACAATGAAATACTAGTAGATTTAGCTGCAATTAAATTGATTTTACTGCTTGTATAGTTTAAAGCGTCGTGGGATGAGATTTGTTGTCATGTGTTGTCCCGCAGAGTACCAACGTGCCATTTACTAGAAACAAACCTCTTTAATGACCAAGGATTATATAAACAAGTAAGAGATCACAGGTATTCTCACCTCTTGTTTTAAGTTGAAATCTTGAATATCATATTTTTGTATTTGAAAAGATGAATATAATGATTGAATGTAGACATGTACCGGTCAATTATCATTTACTTTTTAGTTGTTTTAACATGTATTTGATAACAGGTAGCATTTTGTTTTTATATTAACCTTTTTGGTGATATTTTCCAAATTAAATATAAGCATTATCAAAGAACTTTTTCATCAAGGTAAAATTCCAAAACCTTAGTTAAAAGTTGAAAATACACACCTCCACTGATAATAAAGCATTGAACAATTGAAGAAATAAAAGACTTTTTAAACCCGATTTATTGTATACACACTTTAAGTACTCCTGAATCATACTTTGTATTTTCCTACTGTGGTTACGAGAAATATGCAAGTAATTTGGTAAATAATTTTGTCCATGACCTTTTCCTCAACATTCTAAACATGTATGACGAATCAGCATTGTAAAAGTTATAACCACAAATACATGGAGTTTTTTTTGTAGAATGTATAACAACCGAAACATTTGAAGAGCTATATTACAAGAAAATTAGTATAATCAATCAAAGGTAAAGTTTGCCTGAGGGAATTGAAACCTAATTTTTAACAAATGTGCCCTTGCCATTTAATAAGATACTTTTCAATGCTGCCTCTTTTCCTTCAATTTGGTATTCTTATAAGTTGTTAGTATTTTCTGGCGGCGGCTCTAAAGAATTTGAATGTAATCTAAAATTTGTATTTTCCGTGACTTTTTCCCAACATTCTAAAGATGTATTAATTAATATAATGATTGAATGTAGAAATGGACCGGTCATCTATAATTTACTTTTTAGTTGTTGTAACATGTATTTGATAACAGGTAGCATTTTGTTTTTATATTAACGTTTTGGTTATATTTCCCAAATTAAATACAATTTTTTTTTTATCAAAGAACTTTTTTATAAACTTTTATGTGACACCGACAAGAAATTACAATTCACAAAGGAATTTTGAAGCCATGCTTTGTATGGAAGGAATACTTCCATAGAATCCAACAGTTACCGAGCGAGCCTTTCAACTGACTTTTTAACATCAAGATTGATGAAAGATTCGTGTGCTTCATACAGTGGAAGTTGTTGCCAGTTTTTCCCTGTAATTGAGGCAGAAAAAGCACTAGCTTCAAGCTGGATAATAGACAAGTTTCTGGCATTAAAAGGATATCAAACGAATGTTTATGGAATGATTTTCAAGTAAATATAACGACATTGTGCATGAGAAAGTGGAGTTAATTTTTTTCATACAGCAATTCGTAATTCCCAATTAGAACTTCGAAAAGACAAGAGCATAGAAATGTACATCAATGAGAAAATCTCTGTGAATATAGTCATGCCAAAACTTAAAGGTGTCATGAGTAATGCATAATTTGTCATTAAAGACAGAAAAAGTCATCTTTAAGATTGCCCAACTGAAGTCTGTAATGTTTTGTAAATCTTAAAAAATTACTTCATCAATATTATTGTTCTTTAATATTGTGTTTGCCTCTATTGTCAGTAAAACCATGTCTTTCAATATTTTGTTTCAGGTTTGTTTACATGTAAATTTTGAAAGCTCATGTTTTGCATTTCTATGATCAAAGACACTGAGCAACTGAGCTAAATAAATGAGTTTTTTTAAAGTTTGTGCATTGCTGTAGAACTGTTAATAGACTATCTTCTTTGTGTGTTCATTTGGCAATTTCTTCCAATCCACCCAGGGTGACTGGGAATAGAAGTATGGTAACTTGGCAGTTAAACGCTTGACAAAGTCGGGCGTCCGTTTGGCTGTGCGGGATGTACAAGTTTGCAGCCACGTCCGGTCAGAATGTGGATGTTAAATCCGATGCTTGGAGTAAAGAATGTGTCAGGCTCTCTGCACGTTAAGAACCTTTGCAACAACTCTTTGAGAGGTCCGTAGGTGGTCTGTTGCAAGGCATAATTTCTATCCCTATCCAATATACCCTCATTTTCCAGTGGCTGTTCAAAAATCCCCGACAATCATCCCGGATTTCCCTATTACAAGACCTACCTATTTTATTTATTGTTAACATGTTCGCGTCCTGAACATGCATGACATATCTGCCACTGTACGTTAATCAACCAACAATCAATGAATCTTTTCCTAGCCTTTCAATTGCATATGAATGACACGACAAATTTGATACTAAGGATTTTGAGACAAATCACCGTCAAATACGTTCCAAATCGATATAAACTTAAATATATATTCTTATTATTCCGTTAACAAGAATTGCACGTTTATTCAACAAATACGAACTGTAATTGTTTATTTCTTTGAATTGAATTGCAAATTCTACTTTTGTTTTTGACTCAATTTTGTTTTTGCATTTCACATTTATATGTTTCATCAGTACATATTGTAAAATATAATAGGTTTATTTCTTTCAATTAATCAAACAAATACACACTCTGTAATAACTGCTGTATCCCTTCTGGTCGAATTAAAATCTACAAGCACAAGTTTTTTTTTATAATTTGCCGAGATAACGATTTGCCATTGGTTAAACTAGCTTAGTCAGTCTCATCTTAGTAAATTGACGACAACCTGTCTAGACATATCCAGACAAGGCACTACAACGTAGCAACGTTCGTAGTTGTTACGTCAACAGTAAGCAACATAGCTTGTGTTTAATAAGCAGCAACTACCAACGTTGGCAACATCTTTCTATCCGTTAGTTGATTAGAAAAGACGGATTCTGATCACGCAGAACGCCAAGACCATCCTGAGCGTCAAGAAACAGAACCATAAACAGAAGCACCCAAGGGTGACTGGGGAATAGAAGTATGGTCACCATTGGTCTTCCTCCGACCGGCGGTAAAACCCTCGTCAAAGTGAGGCGTCCGTTTGGCTGTGCGGGATGTACAAATTTGCAGCCAAGTCCGGTCAGAATGGGGACGTTAAATCCGATGCCTCGTGTAAAGAAAGTGCCACGCTCTTTGCACGTTAAGAACCCTTGCAACAACTCTTTGAGGGGTCCGTAGGTGACCTGTTGCAAGGCTAAATTTCTGTCCCTATCCAATATACCCTCATTTCCCGTGGCAGTCTAAATTTCTCCGACCTCAATCCCAGACACCTCTATTACAGAACCTACCTATTGTATTTATTGTTAATTTGTTCTTGTCCTGAATATGCATGAAATATTTGCCACTGGACGTTAAGCAACCAACAATCAATCAATCATAAACAGAAGCAGAGCTGCAAATAAATACTGGACAGCCTGTCGACAATCCAACGAATGCAGAGGAAAATCTCGAGACTAGGCGAGCGCGTGGCCTCACGGAAAAAGGCCAGGGAGCATTGACTAAAAAACGTGACAACTTCTATCAGGAATTAGAAACCCTTTGGTCAGATATAGTCACAGACATTTGAAGTCACCACGCCTCCTAACGAGCTCCAGCAACTCTAAAAAGCCCCGGACAAACTTTTAAAAGCCTGTACTAGGTATAGTAGGCTCACAGATGAATACCTGGACTTTCTGAAAAGGATCAGAACATTGGACTGTCTAAAGACATAGACGCATATAATGACTCAGGATATTCGTCTGTCCAAAGTGGACCTGGCCATGGAAACCTTACACTAGCACAGAGGAAGCGTGCCAAATTTAAAAGAAACAAAAACAAAAATACTACCCAATGCAAGCAAATTAAATTTGTATAGTGTCCGAATATATAATGTGTTGTATAATTATGAACTATCTCGTCAATTTCGGCAGATTTATCTTCGTCCGTAAAAAATATACCAGTGCTTAACATCAATGAAATATTTTCCCTGGACGTTTAGCTACCAACAAAATCAATCAACCGACATAATATACTAGCAATACACTATTCCCAGAAGATAACTTCTCATACTTTTCATTAAAAAGTACAATTGAAATCAGTCATGTCAGTGATGGATGGTGTGGTCAAATAGCATAATTAGTTTTGTTACACAAACCATTCTGTACGACTGACTTTAGTGACGGTTAAATATTATGAATATTGTGAGGAAATGCTGTCACTCTAAATTGATTCTACTGACCACGAGTAACACGATGTGCGGCCACAACTGCTTACCTTTTAGGGCACCTGATTGCATTCCTATGTTTTGTTGGGATTTGTGATTTTCAATCTATAGTTTTCTGTATAGAATTTTTTAGAAATGTTGTTGATCTATTTGTCATTTTTCTTTTTCTTTTTTGTCTTTTAATAGAAACTATTTGTGTTCAAAACTAACAATTGTCAATGTTGTGTACTTGTCATGTTTAAGCATGATATTCTTACAGGAAATTCATATCAATAATTGAACGAGGACAAAGTAATTTGTTTTGATTGTTCGTTGCGTTACGTCCAGTGAGAAATATTCCACATACATTTATGACATTTTTGATCGAGTTAATAAACTCGGTTGTATCTCCTTCTCTACAGTTATAAACCGATCTTCCTCCGTCATTTTCCTGTTTATCAGATTTATTTTAACTTAACAGACAGTACTGGAAATAACTTGCACAAGAGGTTTTATTAGCCAGGATGTGAAATTATCGCTTGTTTCATTCTGTTCATTGCACATATGCAAGAGCTTTCATATCCTGGTATCTATGATGAGTTTATTCACAACCACGGTGTCGATTGCACTGTTGGAGGAGTTTTTATTCCCCCGAGGGAATCACCAGCCCAGTAGCTAGCACTTCTGTGTTGACATGAATTATCAGTGATATGGTCATAATTATAAATTATTTTTTTTAATACTAAGGCTTTTCTACCTCAGGAATTCAAAAATTTGTAATCAAGTTCAAATTTTATGAATAAATTATACCTACCTGGCATATGTCCGTTAGGCTTTCTTTCTCTCGTCGTTATTTTACTCGCTCATCAACCGGAAGTAATAAAACCAGTACTCAGGTGTTATGACTTCCGGTCCAGGTAAACGAGATCAGTTTTCTTTCCCGGCGCTTGACAGACAAGAGGTGTTTTTCAGCGGGGTGAAAATTATAACTCAAGAGAACCGATGGCTGAAGCTACGGTAATGATGAATAGTGATAGTGAGCAACGTGAAAGACTGCTCCATCCGTCCTTGACAACTATTCAATTGTTAACAAGGTGCAATAATTATTATTGTGTTACAACTAAACCAAAATGTCGGTTCTGAATACTATCAAGCCAAATACGAAATTGAAAGATTTGTGAGACTTTCGTGGTCAGAAAATTATCACATGAGTCACCAGCTTTTTATAACAAGTAAAGGTACATTTGTTCTGATCTTCAATGGCGGCCAAGGTATTCATGACGAAATATCAGACTACATAGGACTTCCTGGCTGTCAAAATCAAAGGAATACAGCAGGTATGTTACCATTTGTAAATGAGAAAAACAAGCTGCCTATTTACATACAAAAAAGACATTGCATAGTCTTTCAGCAGTTTTACCTCAGAACCTGGTGATTATTTTATAAATGGAAAGTAATTAAAACATTAAGAGTTTTAATCATTTTTTAAATTGATTTTGTTTTGTTTATTATTATTATTTTTTTAAATATTAATGGTGGAATTATTTATCACATTGTAAAAGAGCATTTAAAGACTGCTCCGTCCGTCCATCACAAAATCAAGTTGTGTCTTTTTGTAACAATCATTTATTTGTTAACAAGGTGCAATTGTTTAACAACTGAACCAACGTGTCGGTTCTGAATACAATAAAGCCTATTGCGAAATAGATAGATTTGTGGGACTTTGGTGGTCAGAAAATTATCACATGAGTCACCAGCTTTTTATTACAAGTAGAGGTACATTTGTTCTGATCTTCATGGGAGTTATATCTGACTACACAGGACTTCCTGGCTGTCAAAATCAAAGAAATACAGCAGGTATGTTACCATTTGTAAATTAGAATAAATTGCTTCGCCGAGCGCATCTGGATACGACCGCAGAGGTCCAACCGTGAAAAGTTGGGGCAAAAATGGACACAATATTCACACTTGATACAGGTCTTAATTTGGATTGTAATTAAATATTTGACACATAACAGGTTTCTGACACAGAATAACTGTAGTAAAAGAACTTGAATTGGTTATGTGATTTGAATTTATATTCATTTTTCTGCTTTCGTGCAATACTCTATTCCGAATTGAAAAAAAAAAAATATTTGAAGAAATTTTCTTTTAATTTCTGAAATCTTGAGAAAAATTGTCCCCCCTTTTTCAAAAACAATTCTTTCCCTCAAGATATGGTCATAATCTCTTTCAAATAAGGAGGTTTCAAAATGTGTTTGAATTACTTCCTTAAACTGCTTTTAAATTATGTTTTGCTTAGTAATTGTCCATTAACCAGGACAGCCTTGTTTTCCCCTTTTTGCCCCCAATTCCTAAACGGTTTGAGCCATAACCCCCAAAGCCAATTTTTACCATCCCTTTGTGGTATGGATTGATTGATTGTTGGTTGCTTAACGTCCAGTGGCAAATATTTCATGCATATTCAGGACGAGAACAAATTAACAATAAATACAATAGGTAGGTTCTGTAATAGAGGCGTCTGGGATTGAGGTCGGAGAAATTTAGACTGCCACGGGAAATGAGGGTATATTGGATAGGGACAGAAATTTAGCCTTGCAACAGGTCACCTACGGACCCCCCAAAGAGTTGTTGCAAGGGTTCTTAACGTCCAAAGAGCGAGGCACTCTCTTCACACGAGGCATCGGATTTAACGTCCCCATTCTTACCGGACGTTGCTGCAAAATTGTACATCCCGCACAGCCGAACGGACGCCCCACTTTGTCAAGGGTTTTACAGCCGGTCGGAGGAAGACCAATGGTGACCATATTTCTATTCCCCAGTCACCCTTGAAATATATGAAAATATAATATGAAAATAGTCTATTTAATATTTATAGATCAATCCAAATTTTATACAAATCAGTCCTACAGAATACAAGTAAATTATACTAACAAATATTTCTTTCTTTCTTTTCTTATATTGTTATACTTTCAAAAGAAAATAAAATGGATTTGTCTTTCATAAAGTAGGTGTCAATTTTATTTAAACAATAAAAATGGCCGATGTTGAAAACAAGTTACGTAATAACATCTTACACTAACTTTATCAGCAATCTGCACTTCTGTATTTGGAGTTGCAGAGATGGAGGAGCAGCAGTTTTGGATCGAGCACTTCTTTACTTCAACTTTCTCTAGGTGGAGACCGAAAGTCATCAGGGTGCTAGAACCCGCCAACCTGTCCATCGTCAGCCTCTTCACTGTGGTCAGTCCATGGAAATTATAATTTCCCTCCCCCTCATAAGTGCACTGTAGCTCGACTACCTTATAGCTTTTGACATCAACAATGCTTCTGCATTTTCTAATATTCAGTTCATGAACTAGGCAATTAACACCTATTGCACAAAACAACAACACACACTTGAGGTACACCATTTTGATTTTTCAGTTTTTTCCTTTGAATCGTCAGCGCATGTGCGCATAATTAATGTAGACATCAGTTTAATTAAAAATAAAAAGGGGGGGAGAGAGGGTGACCATGTCAAAAAACAACAATGGTATAACTTGAAAAAAGGGGAACGAAAGCTTCCAGCACATATAAAATGAAAAATAATAGATACGAGACCGTGGCACTTAATATTTGTCAGAAAAAAAATCGAATGTTTTTTTTTTGACAATGTAGGTGCTTTAAATGAAGATTTTAAGTTAAGAAACCCAAAACAAAGCATATGACATATTATCACAGTAAAGTTTCTAAAGATTCATCAACACGTTGTTTTGTTGTTAAGATATATAAGAAGCGCATTTTTGTTTGCGCACAACATAAACAAATCGGCAAAGAGTTGTCATGCGATACCTAAGAATGGGGTGGTTATCCCTCCATTAGACCCACCCCATACTTCAAAGTGTAATATTATTGGTTTAGATAGTATTTGCTAGAAAAAATGAAATAGTATACAAGTGCGTATTTTTCGTTTTCAAGTACTTCTAAATTTTACCAGAAATCTATTATTTACAAAATTTGTTAAGTGTTCATCATGGCATCTGAAAATGTACTATTCAATCAAATTGTAACCGCAACTGGTCGGACTGAATACAGGATACAATTTGGTAGGGGGAAAGTTTTAACATTTTAAAAAGTCCGCTAGAGGATCATATTTTTTGGATCTAGCCGCGAATAATGGAACTATGAAGCTAAACTTGGGACTGGATGAGTTGGATGATTTATTCAGCCTGAGGGGTCACCTAGAGTCCCTGACAGCATACTTTACGCAGGTAAGACTGTTTTCTTTTTTTTTACATTAGGTCTATATGTAGGAGTTTTCAAAAAAAAAAAAAAAAAAAAACTAGGAAATTAAAGAATATACCTTTTAAGGTTTTTTTTTTCTGTTTGTATGCGCTCATCGTAAACAACAGGAAGGTTTTAAAATATTGTCTATTACCGTTCATCTTTCTGTTTGTTATCTACCCCGCTTTTGTTTGTGGAGATATCTGTGTTCACATTCGTCTTTTATTTTAAATAATTTTATGTAATAATTTACTAACATAAAACGAAGATGTGGTATGATTGGCAATGAGACAACTCTTCACAAGAGACCAAATGACATAGAAATTGTCAACTATAGGCTACCTTACGACCATCAACAATAAGCAAAACCCATACCACATAGTCAGCTATAAATGCTTCGAAATGATAAATGTATAACAATTCAAACGAGCAAAACAACAACCTAATTTATGTACAAAATAATGAACGAAAAACAATATGTAACACACCACCAACACCTCTCGTAAGTATAAATCTTTCTTCATAACATTATAGTTTTAATTTTATTTTATGTTTTAGCCGCACCCCACCAACAAGAGCAGGTTGTGTCTAAAGAAAATGTGGTACCAATTTACACACCACCACCAACACCTTCCGTAAGTATACATTTATTTGTGTAGAGTTTAAATATTTTCAAGAATCACCATTTATTCTTAACTTGATAACATTATGATGCGAACTAAGCAAAACAGCCTCTTGTCCATAAAAAAATTGATAAGCGACACTGAAAGTATTTCATCTCTCTGGTTTTTTTATGTAAATATTTTATTTTTATTATTGCAGGCACCTCCAGCAATCATGAATGGGAATGAGGCGTCAACTTCTCAGGCTCTACTTAGATCCATTCAAGACCCTATGTGGAGTAAAGGTAACCAGATTCCGGTGATGGTGGCTACAAAGAGATTACGTGAATATTTACAGCCACAGTGGTCTGCAAAGGGTTTCAAGTACGAACCGATTTCACCAGTGAAAAGTGAATTATATGAATTATCGGAGGAAGAAGTGGGTGCCTTTTTTCACCCAATGTGATGTGATTTTTAGGAATTATCGGAGGAAGAAGTGGGTGCCTTTTCACCCAATGTGATGTGATTTTAGGAATATATTAAGTGGTGTATATCAAATGAACTGTTTAAGTAACAGTGACATTTGTAAATATTATTATGTATATATCACTAATATTCATCAATCTTGTAGTGTCCATAGGCATAGCTTTCAATTGGGTTCTTCCAGTAACGTTTATCATCAAAACTGCACAGTCCTTTTTTCACAATGGTATCCATGAAAAGTTCATGATTTTTACTTCTAATGCATGTCATTGAATTGGTAGTCGTAGTTTCATCATTCAAACATTTCTTATACATTTCCTGTCGGAGAGTCTGTTTTATTTCAGTTTTTGAAATGCCTTTCGCAACTTTTTTTTCTTTTTTCCTTTTCACATGTAATGCCTTCTTCAGAGGTCTGGTCGTACAAAGGTCTGTACATTTTAGGTCTCAGGCCAACGAATTCTTCAAAGGAACACCTGAAAAGATTTTTTGAAGAACATACCATTTGAGAAAGACAATATTTTAATAATAAAATGTTACAAAAGAAATTAAGTTCAAAAAAAAATGTTACAAAAGAAATTAAGTACAGCAACCAGACCGTGGATCAAAACACATGAGAAACATTACGGTTAAGCCATTCCAGGGAAGAGAAATTCTGGTCTCGTTATGCAGTATTGCACCCTATACAAATTTTCGGAAGCCGACATCTTTATGCACGTCACCAGCACAGTCCAAGATTGTTTCTTTTCCTTGGAAGAAGGTGTAAACACAGAATATTCATTGACCGAAAGAGGCCTTCATGGAAAGGTTTCAAAGGCGAAACCTAGAATACAGCCTCAAAATATCAAGCAACAAGCTTCCGAAGCGGTCGACGATTACATAAATCGGATCCTAACGCAAACCGCAGACAGCAAAGTACCGGAAGCCATTCTGGTTGGAATGACCAGATCTTGCCGCTATTGTAATGCCTCAGGCCCCAAAGACACATCAACAGTTTTTGGCGGCAGCAACAATAGCGGAGAAAACAGTACAAATGACTACAGCAAAACCCAAAGAAAATTTAACCGTACAGGTAGCCAACATAGCCAGATTTATCTAAAGCGTAGTTGACGTTAAAGCAAAAGTCGAAACTTCGGACATTCCTTCACGAAAACAAGAATGTTTTTGCAACGAATCAGAATGAGTTAGTTCAAGCTAAATCATACACTTAATCGAAACACAAATCAGAGACTTCTTTGTAGAGTCTTGAGAGTAATTGGAAGAATTTATCGACCTCCGTATTGTACAGGAACTTCAATTGACTCAACCCCAAGGGTGACTGGGGAATAGAAGTATGGTCACCATTGGTCTTCCTCCGACCGGCGGTAAAACCCTCGTCAAAGTGGGGCGTCCGTTTGGCTGTGCGGGATGTACAAATTTGCAGCTTCGTCCGGTCAGAATGGGGACGTTAAATCCGATGCCTCGTGTAAAGAGTGCCACGTTCTTTGCACGTTAAGAACCCTTGCAACAACTCTTTGAGGGGTCCGTATCCAATATACACTCATTTCCCGTGGCAGTCTAAATTTCTCCGACCTCAATCCTAGACGCCTCTATTACAGAACCTACCTATTGTATTTATTGTTAATTTGTTCTCGTCCTGAATATGCATGAAATATTTGCCACTGGACGTTAAGCAACCAACAATCAATCAATTGACTCATGTTCAAGCGTTGTCCAAACTTTCCTCAAAAAACATATTTTGGCCAACGTACGTAAGCCGGGATTTTTTTAATCTTCTCGTAGTCCAACTGAATATTTTCCTTTTCAGCATACTTGATTATATAGTCTAACTTCTCTTCAGTTTGACACTCTTGAGGAAATCCTGATGCCTCTTGCTTCAATTTTAAAAACATGTTTACATATCCAGCAAACAATCCTCCAGTCCCCGTTTTCCTGTCGTATTCGCTTGTATCGTTGAAGTGATACACTTCATATAATTTCAAAATTTGTTATCCTTTCGATACAGCTTATTCCAATTCAGGAGTACACCAAGTTTTGCAAAGCGGAATTTTCAGCTTTCCATCTCTTGTCGTATACGGTAAAACAGGATGAAACAAATTTCTTGGAGGTAACACTTTAACTTTGGCAAACCCAAAATAATGTGACAAGTCTTCGAAATTGGAGGTGATGATGTCTGGATGTCCACACACATATTTTGCGTACTTGTTTACACTAGGGTATAAACTGCAAAACAAAAAGATTATGAATATATATATATATATATATATATATATATATATATACTTATAAATATAATTATTTTCTGTGACTGTATCTTACATTGATTTGTAGGATCCTTTACTATAGATAATTTAGCTGATCTGTAAAATAACATCTCCATGCCTTATATATCATGTACTGTAGTACGACGCTAGATTAAAACTGACGTGGAAGGTAACACCCGGCCACCGAAAGCTTCATTTTATGAAGCCCAGGTGGTCGTGTGGTCTAGCGGGACGGCTACAGTGCAGGCGATTTGGTGTCACGATATCTCAGTAGCATGGGTTCGAATCCCGGCGAGGGAAGAACAAAAATTTGCGAAAGCAAATTTACAGATCTAACATTGTTGGGTTGATGTTTAGACGAGTTGTATATACATAATGTACACAGCCATGTATCACCATCACTGCTGGTGATCCGATGGATAAATCTGTTGTAGAGTTGTCACTGGCTCAGACGTACTTATATATATTTGACCTGTAATACGACGAATCTATCATATTTATTTGTGCAGTCTGATTGTTCATATAACTCTCCAAAAGATGTAAAAATGAAAAAAAAAAAAATAAATAAATAAATAAATTTCCTGGTGTAGTCGAAATACTCAATGGTCTCCCCGGGTTTTTCGACTTCGTGGTACAATTTTATTCCATTCGTTCTTCCTCCAAAAAAGCTGTCTCTTGCGTTAAGACGATCCACTACATCCAAAGTAGTAACATATTCCTTCATTCCCTCCTCCAAATTCATTTTTCTGTGATATCCATGTTCCAAAATACAGACATATTGTAACCCATACGTTTTAAGTACATCTCGTTACGTTTTGTTGCATAATATAATTCGTTCATCGTATGCTTGGTAAGGGGATGTTTCGTGCTCGACCTGTCTTGAGGGTAACATTGCGGACAGATATGTACGACACACCCTGAAATTAAAAACAAAAACGGTAAAGTGTGTGACTTAATCAGGTACCGATCGACGTAGGCCGCTCTTATGTCATTTCACGGCTACAGTAGTAAGATCATGAAGATGGTGACTGCTTCTGATGGAGTTGACACAACTGCAGATATATCAGTGACCTCTACATCAGAGATGTCTACAAGTGTAGAGGCATCTGACTCGACAAATGGAGAGACTATGAGTGTCTTCTTCCAGACAAGTGTCCTTCCTCCATCCTTGGTTGGTTTCTCCTATGTGTTCTTTATATCCTATAATTAAACAATAATAATTTAGAATTTTAAAATATTGCTACAACTTAAAACATAACATTAAATAATTTTATTTCCCCCAATCGAATGCTAATAAAGAGTTTACAAATATCACATTTAATTATAGATGCATGCTCTATTAAAATGTAGTTTTAAAGTTTTATTGTTTTATTTTCAGGACCAGACTACTACAGACACTGTACCCTGGATCGTTTCAACCGTGGCAAGCATTGCAGGTACATCTTATTCATCAAATTCTAAGACAGTGATTTTGATAAGTGTTGCAATTGTCGCTAGCATTGTCTTTTCACTTTATCATTTTGTTGGTTTTTTAGAAAAAAAAATGACTTTTTTGAAAACTTTTAATAAAACTAAATACATAGTATAGATCAGACTGAGATGGATGTCATGTGTGGTGTAGATGAAAAGGGAGTAATATCAAAATAGGATTTTTCAATATAAGATCATAATTTGTTTTCACGTATATCATGTATGTAATAAATGACTATAAATACATATTAAATTGAAATTGATGATGCAAATATATATGATAAATATGTCATCTTATTTTTCAGTTCTCATTGGTTTCATTTGCCTTTGTGTGGGGAAACGATACAAATGTTGTAAATGTGATAGGGGTGTTGATGTAGAATTAGGCTCTGACCCTTTACCAATGAACATTTTATATCATCATAGAAAACTCTCTTAAATATTTAATGAAAGGTAAGTGGTGTTATCTTTGGGGGGCATTTCATATTTAATAACATTTGATCATCCTTCTTTTTCAGTTTTGATAATTTTGGCAATATTATGGTTTATTTGGAGAAAAAGAAGATTATCCCAAAACAATTCTGAATCTGTTAGTGAAGATGTTATTTTTGAGCAAACACCGAAAGATTTTATGCAGAAAATGACAGAATTCTAAATTTATCTTTTTTAGATCATGTAGAACTGATTATCATTTCCATAATGAGTTTGGTATTTGGGGTTTACAGACTAGTTGAACTTATTATGAGGATAAATAAGGCACCACCTGCTTCCCATTACAAAATTTAATACTACCCCCACACGGAGCACAGTCACCATCCCCACAAAGAGCACAGCCACCACCCTACAAAGAGCACAGCTACCACCCCACAAAGAGTACAACTTCAACCTCCACAGGCAGTGCAATTACCAGCCCAAGACGTAGTGGGAGAAGAACAACAACCCAAAACCGACTTAACTTGTGATATTTATGTTATTATTTGTGTATTATCAAGAACTATTGACTTTCTAATTGGGGCTGTTATTTATTTTATTTTGATGTTGATGTTTAATTTTTTATTTTATGAATTACCAATTTATAAATTAAAATTTTACCTTTCTTCCATAATATCCTCCATTAAAGTCACTAACTCAATGGCCCATTCTGCTTCAATCCTCATTAAAGTTTTATGGATAGGTTCCATGAAGTTGCGGTCTTTAAAAATCAGAAAATCTCTTTTTTGTAGCACTGTCTGCATGAAGTAAACTATGGAACGCTCCTATTGTCTCTATTACAATGTCTGCTCTATATATTAGAGGCACACAATAGATAAAAACTTCTAAAATATCTTTTTCGGCTGTGCACTCCTCACACTTTCTGCAATGGAACATAATATGATTGAAACATGCTGCTTCCAAAAATAATTCCATTTTAAAATTGAAAATCTTGATTTTATGATAAAGCAAATGATAGTTCTTGTTCTATATATAAATATATATGGTATATCTCTTAGACCTACTTTTATATATAGGTGTAAGTCCCGCCTTGATTAGTAGGGTATACTTTTAAATGGATTATTCATGCTGTGAGTTTTGTTTTTATTGGTATTGAGATATATGTCCTGAGGACATTGTTCCAACTTTTATACTATATCTTATTATTAAAATAAAACATACATATGTATATATCGATTTGATTTTTCTGCAATTTGTATGATGGGTATATTTTATACTTTGATATGTCTGAAAAGTTGTTTTGCTTTTTATGATGATGCCTCCTTTTTATATGTGATACATTTTGATATAACCAAAACAGCATAGCAATGATTTTTTTTTATTAGGAAACTTGGTGTTATCACTTTATATGATGGGTATATTTATACTTTGAGATATATCTGAAAAGTTGTTTTGCTTTTTATGATGATGTCCCTTTTTATATGTGATATATTTTGATATAACCAAAACAGTATAGGAATGATTTATTTATAAGGAAACTTTGTGTTGTCAATTCTAATATTGTGTATTAGAATTTTTGCTATTGATGTTGAATACTAAATTTTACTTTAGTAATCATATGATTCACAAATACTCAGGGTTATTCTGTATTTCAATTTGTTTGTTATTTTGATGTTACATTCCATAAGAATTTAGGTGTCATCAGAATTAGTGAATTCTAAGTTGGATTTCACTACAGGATGCCTCTTCTATAAGTCTAGTTATATGAATTTATTACAAAGAAGCATAGGGATTATCATTTAATTATGACGGATTATCTTTTAATTAGGATGTATTATCTAGCTTATTTCAAAAAGGGGGGGGGGGCATTTCGATGTTTGACATATCACAGTTTTCTTAATTTTTTTCCCATAGGTGAGGGTGTGGAAACTTTTTTTAATCTGAATGGGTTAAAATGGTAAATGTTTGATGAGGGATAAAAGTTAAGTCTTATCACAGCTTTTGGTGTAAAAAAAATAGGTTAATCTGTGTTTAGAAGATGTCAAAATAACTCATTATTGGGGCAGGTGTGAAAATATCACAAGAAGAAAATTGTTTAGCTTAAATCTAAAAAATGTGATGTTTTGTAAATATGTTATATATGTACTTTTTTTTTATGTTCTTACTGATAGTTTATGGTGTAATTAGTGCTTGAAATAAATGTTTTATTTTACTCTGGTGCAATTTTTATTTTTTTAATGTAATACTTATCATCAAACATTTCAAAGGGTGCTTGACATTTTAGAATATCAACATTCCATACACCATTCTTTCATTAGATAAAATATTGTTTTGTTATAATATTAAATCAAGGTGAATAAGAAAAGCAAAATAGATTTAAGATTTTCCATTGTTCAGTATTAACCATGATATGTATTTATTGATGTTGCAAAAATATTTTTAATTAAAAAAGTGCCATTATGTTTGTAGCATGTAATATGTATGCCATTCAGCTACTTTTGAAAGAGATTGGAGTTATCTTTCTTTAATTGTACACATCTGTGGAATTATTATACATGTATGACATTCCATAGAGCTATACCATCAATTCTTTTAATATAATTTTAATTTAATGTTGTTTGTTTGTTTGTTTGTTTTTAATGATGAGTGGAAGGGGTATGATAAAGATAAGCCATTTGGGATAATTTAGGAAAAGGGGTTCCAAAAAAAAAAAAAAAAATAATAATGAAATTTATAAGATGTTTTACTTTTTCTAAAATTCCTATATCAAATACTCAGGACAATATTTTATAAAGTGTTATGCCTGAAATGTTTAATTTGTTTTTATTTAATACCATTATGTGGCTTTTTAAACTCAGGGTGATATTTTATGAAGAGTTATATTTGGTATGTTTAGTATAAACTGTTATAAATCATTTATAGTGTTGAAGTAGTTAATAAATTTGTTACATTTAATTATGTTGTTTGTTTGATTTATAAGTGGAATAAATATCGGCCCATGTACATTTTTCAGCTATCTGTCGGGACAAACCATGAGATCTAATGCATAGACAGTTAACCTGATGTATGACTACATCAACGTCTTTTGTTTTCAATAAATCTCCATATACAAACTTAACACCCATCTTCTCTCCTTCTTAAAAAAAAGAATGAATTATTGTTCTTGTGTAAAATAAAATTTCTTTGGTGTGACGTCATAAGGTTATAGAGTGCTCTACGCAATGTTAACTCAATAAGGGTGGCACAGCTGTCTTGACCACTTTGTGCCACCCTAAACTGTCCTGACCACTTTGAGCCACCCTAATTTGTCCTGACCACTTTGAGCCATCCTAATTTGTCCTCTCATCCCTATTCTATAACTACTTTTTTTTTACATATATGTGACAATTTGTAAATGAGAAAAATACGTTGTCTATTTAAATACAAATATACAAATAAGACATTTTATAGTCTTTAGATAGGTGTTTGAGCAGTTTTACCACAAAACCTGATGATTATTTTATAAAGGAAAGTAATTTCAACAGACGAAGATATAAGCAGTTATTTGGGACATTTTTATGACTTTTAGTCATTAGTAATAAATTGTTGTTTTTTTTTTTTCTAAACGATTTTGTTTTATTTATTGAATTTATTTTTTTTTTTTATTTTAATAGTTGACTTATTTATCACATTGTAAAAGAGCATTGAAAGACTGCTCCACCCATTCGTCCGTCACAAAAGCAAGTTGTGTCTTTGTAACAACCATTTAATTGTTAACAAGGTGCAATTGTTTTACAACTGAACCAACTTGTCGGTTCTGAATACAATAAAGCCAATTACGAAATGGATAGATTTGTGGGACTTTGGTGGTCAGAAAATTATCACGAGTCACCAGCTTTTCATTACAAGTAGAGGTACATTTGTTCTGATCTTTAATGGCAGTAAAGGTATTCATGGAGTAATATTGATTGATTGATGTTTGCTTTACGCCACCTTAGCGCAAAAGGGCTACATCGTGGCGAGAGCTAATTCTAATATTTTTACAATTCAAAGTAGACTTTTAAAATCAGACAAAAGGTCCTTCAAAATACTAAAACTAAAGTCTAAAGCAAAATTGCTTATTTACAAATAAAATATCATCGAGTAACATCTGACTACACAGAACTTCCTGGCTGTCAAAATCTAAAGAAATACAACAGGTATGTTACCATTTGTAAATGAGAAAACAAGTTGTCTATTTACATAAAAATAAGACATTTTATAATCTTTAGATGGATGTTTGAGCAGTTTCACCACAAAACCTGATTATTATTTTATAAAGGAAAGTAATTTAAACAGACGAAGATATCAGCAGATATTTGGGACATTTTAAGGACTTGTTATCATTTGAAATAAATTGTTGTTTTTCTCTAAATGATTTTGTGTTTTTATTTAATTTTTTTATTTTAATAGTTGACTTATTTATCACATTGTAAAAGAGCATTGAAAGACTGCTCCATCCGTCCGTCCGTCACAAAATCAAGTTGTGTCTTTTTGTGACTATCATTTAATTGTTAACAAGGTGCAATTGTTATACAACTGAACCAACTTGTCGGTTCTGAATACAATAAAGCCAATTACGAAATGGATAGATTTGTGGGATTTTGGTGGTCAGAAAATTATCACATGAGTCACCAGCTGTTTATTACAAGTAGAGGCACATTTGTTCAGATCTTCAATGGCAGTAAAGGTATTCATGGAGTAATATCTGACTACACAGAACTTCCTGGCTGTCAAAATCAAAGAAATACAACAGGTATGTTACCATTTGTAAATGAGGAAAACAAGTTGTCTAATTACATACAAATAAGACATTGTATAGTCTTTCGATATGGATAAATAGTTGATTGTCTAATCTTCCTCACATAACATAACAATAAGCTCTTTTGTGGCGATGTATACAGCAGCGGCCAGAAAATTATCACATGTCTCACCAGCTCATTATAACAAGTAGAGGTACTTCTGTTGTAACGGCTGATTAGGGAATTTCCGTTTTGAATTTTCCTCGTAGTTCAGTATTTTTGTGTTTTTACTTTTTTGTACTGTGTTGTTGTCTACTAATTTTTTATCAGTACTTGTTTAATACCTGTATCGCAAAAGAAATTCCAAATGTACTAAGGTCATTTTTAGTAGCAATAAAAAAAGAACTATGTCAATTGGACATGCTTTGATACTATATCTGCCCTTGAATTTTTACTAGATAATATTTTTGTTCGCTTTGGAGATTCCGTATATCGTCAGGTTATCGGAATTCCAATGGGACTAACTGTGCACCACTTATTGCGGACCTGTTTTGTATTGCTATGAGTTACAATTTATGACTAAAATCAGCAAAGACCCATCGAAACAACATCTGATACAAAATTTAATAATACTTTTAGATATTTGGATGATATATTGGCTCTCAATAATGACGACTTCAGTATGTATACTAAAGAAATTTATCCTGTTGAACTTACTTTAAATAAAGCTAATACTAACAATGACCACTGCCCTTTCCTCGATCTTGATATCTATAACAAAATTTATGATAAAAGAGATGATTTTCATTTCCTATCGTTAATTATCCATTTTAGATGGTGACGTTCCTTGTCACCATCTTACGGTGTTTATATATCTCAACTTGTACGATTCGCTCGTGTATGTAACGTTTTAGATTTTAACGAAAGAAATTTATGTATTACTGAAAAATTATTACACCAGGGTTTTCGATATCACAAACTAGTCAAAACATTTACTAAATTTTATCATCGGTACAAGAACATCATTCGTAAATATAGCTCAACATGCAGACTTCTTATACGTTCGGGTATTTCACATCCAATCTTTTATGGTAATATTCTTTATAAAGCACAAAATGTCAGTATTCACCTCAGAAGCTAACAAAACCTTTAAATAGACTTATTAAGAAGGGATATAGTTACGATACTGTTGTCAGGTCATTAAAGATTGCATATTTTGGCTTTAATATTGATTCACTTATAGGGTCTTTGCATCGGAACTAAACACATTTATTTAAAACCAGTTGTTGGCATGACACGGGTTATGCTCTTCTCATATATTTTATGATGGTATGGTACTAAACCCTAACGGGAGGGATTGTGCCTGATATTCATATGATGAAGACATAATCTTTCAATCAGTTTAATTGAGGTCTGGAGCTGGCATGTCAGTTAACTGCTAGTAGTCTGTTGTTATTTATGTATTATTGTCATTTTGTTTATTTTCTTTTGTTACATCTTCTGACATCGGACTCGGACTTCTCTTTAACTGACTTTTAATGTGCGTATTGTTATGCGTTTACTTTTCTACATTGGCTAGAGGTATAGGGGAGGTTGAGATCTCATAAACATGTTTAACCCCGCCGCATTTTGCGCCTGTCCCAAGTCAGGAGCCTCTGGCCTTTGTTAGTCTTGTATTATTTTTACTTTTAGTTTCTTGTGTATAATTTGAGTTTAGTATGACGTCCGTTATCACTGAACTAGTATATATATTTGTTTAGGGGCCAGCTTAAGGACGCTTAAGGTTTATTTAGAAATAACTTCCGGTGGAGATTGTGTTACTATTGTAATAAATATCTTATTGTTATGTCCATCGTACTTTGATTTTACAACTCTTTCCGTTGAAGACATTATACTGCCAGCCTTTCCTCAGTGTACATTTTTTTTTATATGTTCTTCTTTATTATAACATAAATTAACAATGAAAACTGTACAAGTACCAACTTCTGTCAATATTGGATATTTCACTCGCAGCAAGTTCAACAAAATTTTAATGCAATCATTTAATGCGTACGTAGTAGTAAAGCAACCACGATCTGCTACTGTATTAAACCCAGCAAGTTTATTCTAGATCAATAATTGCTTTATGTTATATACTATTTTTTCTGGTATAAATCAGTGTAATTTTTGTCAAATGATGCAATGGACGATATATTTCGATGACCTTATTACTGGAGGCCCAGTTGATTGTATATTCATGTATATATATTTTCATGTGTTAAATTTGATACTATGATTTTAATAGTACCGTTTATATAAGTGTTTTCCAGATAACAAGGTTCATGATTTCGAGACGAAATCAGCTAAAGTAGGGTGAGTTGTCTTAGTCAATTTGGACATTAATACACATTTTCGTGAAAATTTAGTTTTTCAGCAAAAATGACAAGATAAACCTTAAGTCTGATTTGATATTGAAATTGTGTTTCCTAAATTAATTTTGATCTTTATCTAGTTAAAATTCTTCAGGTTATTTATCAAGTATTCTCATATAATTTACTCGAGAAAAAGGAATTTTAGCAGATATTTTTTTTAGGAATCTGTCACTTCATTTTTTCTCTTTGTTAAGTAGAATTCTTATCAATATATTACATAATCAACTTATATTTTATAAACTATGTGTTGACTTAATTTTAGCTCCAAGTCAAGTTGACACGATGGCACATGTATTTTTGATTAAGTCTATTGTACAGATAGTAAATTAGTGTGTACAGAATGCAGTTCGGGGAAATTTGGACTATCAAATATTTTTAAACATATAAAAAATATATGTATGCTTATTGTAAATAAAATTGAGAATGGAATTAGTCTATCGTGTCCATTGGGTGAATTCAGTCCTTAGGGAACTAACATTTGATTTTTATGGGGGAGGGGGCTAGGATGAAATTTAAAAAAAAAGGCAGGACAGGTGTTTTGAGTACAAAAAAAGGCAGGATGAGCAACTTGGCAAAACAAAAAGGCAGGATGACAATTTATGTACAACAAGTCAGGATAAACTAATAAAAAAAGGCAGGACCGTAAAGAGTGAAAAATAAAAAGGCAGGACCGTATAGAGAGAAAAATAAAAAGGCAGGACAAAATTTTTCATTCTAGCTCCCTTACATGATGTAAGACTTTGTCGGAAAATGAAGAATATACGAAAATTTTATTTGTCGCAACACACAAAGATCAAGTAAAAGTAGATACTGACATAATTTCAAAAACTGTGCAACTCTCACAACTGATATGTTGGATGAGGTAGATAGTATGGTGATGTAAGATTGGCACCCATGGATAAGTGGACAGTTAATTAGTGTGATCAACTCCTCGTCAGTATTCATCCCAGAGATCCATGAAACTTCAAAGAAAGATTACACATATGTTTAGGGTGTACACCTGCTATTATGAAATCGCTTGATGAATTTTACCCATAAAGAAGTTTCGTAAGAAAACTTAATTTTGAAATTATTCATGATTTTTGCTGTGACAAAACTGATTCAATTTATATCTGAAAAACAAGACATGCATCTCTCATAACTTTTGTTTTACTTTTTGTGTCCTTTTTATTTATCTCCGAAATATCCAATATATATCATCCGAAACTACAACTTTAAAGCAAGTCACTTAAAGCATTTATAATCTGGTTAATAAATGTTCAGAAATATCATATAATGTTGTAGAAACCTCAAAGTACAGCTGTTCAGTGTGTAATAAATTTATGGAAAACTGGCCCTTCCTATTTAATTTTGTGATTTTATATTGGTATACATTCTCTTCGTAATAACCGGTATTTCGATCTAATTTTTTTTTGTAAAACTGGATTTTTGCGCTGTCTGAACCTTGAAATGAAATTTGACACAAATTGATATCGACTTTTCTTGTTACTATAAAAGTTGTTAAACTATTTTTTAAGTGCTGACAGAAAATTGGATCCTATCAAAATTCTATCAGGGATTGATTGGCATGCATTATGTTAACTCCCTTGAAACTAATGGATGCCCTTAAGACAATAGAGCTGTGCCTGCTTGACATAAAATGTAAAATAAAAAGCAAAAGGGCCATGCATAAGGGTGTTCTTATACTGTTTTAAGGTGTTCCTAATCATAGCATTGATTTTTTTCCCCACAGATCCAGGAAAAAAACAACTGTTACATTTGGATGAAAGTTGTATCGGTCCTTGCAATGATATTTATTGTGCAGACGCAGACGACACAGTACTTAACAGCAGAGGAGAAAGTTGGGTGGTGAAATTCTGTATAATATTGGGGCTGCACATCAGATCTTATTTCAAAAATAGTTCTTATGAAGCAAAACTATATGCGAGTTGATTTTATGTTATATAGCCTTTTTAATACTAATATGGTTAGAGTATTCGTTAAAAAATTCAAATTGAGGACAGTTAGGGAAAATGGTATAATACCAGAACAGGACACTGCAAAAACTAAAAAATTCTGTCTGCCGGTTGTAGTTCGATTTTTGTTAACCCAATTAACCTTCTGTCTCTGTTATATTGAGAAGAAAACATTTTAAAACCTAAATAAACATTAAACATGAAGTAACAGTAATTATCATTGTCAAACTAGGATTGTCAATTTTCCTATCGAAGGTCGGTGGTTTTCTCCGGCTTCCTCCACCAATAAAAACTGGCCGCCACGGAATAGCCAAAATGTGGCGCTTAAAAGTGGCGTTAAAACACCAACAATCAATCAATCAATCATTGTCAACTTTCCTGACTTGTAACATGTACAAACGCTGGAAGGGTATGTGAACTTATTTTGTAAATATTCCAATATTTCTGTTGTGTCAATTTTTTTATTATAAAAAAATACAGAAATTTAACAATCCACCAATATTTCTGTTCATTATCATGCCTCGTTATTATTGTTATATTTGTCACAACAACCTTACTCTCGTGTTGTTAGTTCCATTGCTGAATGAAAAAAAAATGTGGTGGTTTGATAATTTAGTTAAATGTCAAATGTATTTTCTGGTTTTCAGACAAGACTTCTATAAAATTGATGAGGGAAGCAGGGTATCTAATTTTGTATTTTTTATATATATTGATGTGAAAGAACAAAATACCAAGGTGTGATAAAAAAATTTACAAAATCAATGTAAACACAATACGGTTGCAGAAAAATAACTAGTCCCCCTTAAACATTTCACAAAAACTAATTCCTGAACAACACTAATTTAATGCATAAGTGAAGGTGTTTGCATTGACTTTCTATATATATTCAACTTGTAACAATCTTGATAAGTATGTTGATTTGATTTCACCAAAGAGGTATTTGACATGGAACTAAAATATTAAACCACCACATTCAGTGCCTTGCTAAATATCAGAGTTAAATTGTTAACCAAATAATTGTGTTAAGATGAAGTCAATGATCTTTATAAAAGCATAACGTTCTTTAGTATGCTAAAGTTTGAAACCTCAAAACTGCCTAGACAGAACAGACAAAGCTGTCAATAATTATGATCAGAAATAGATATTGGTTAAAGTCAATGAGACCAAGACCTAACATTAAAAATTGATGTAAAACAAATAATGTATCCATAGAGCTGCATAGATAATGTCACACATATATTAAATCAAGCTTGAAATGTTTAGTCCAGAAAAATTGTGAAAATTTAAACCGTAGATCTGTAATCAACTCCTATGAATTTCATAGATAACCCAAAACTTTAGAATGGTCAATACATTTATAAAGACAACCAAGTCTATAACTAGTACTGCCTTAGGAACTTAGCATTCTTAGCTTTAATACAAATTATACTTAATAATTTTGTCTGTCATTAAGGATGCATTCTTCTGATGTTTCAATCTTGTTCGGGAATTATTTCCAAAACATGTGATACAAGTGTTATATCAATGAATTTAAAATACTTTAACCAGACTAAACTCTGTGAGAAAATTGTGTTTCACATACATATAGCAATAAAATTTGACTTTAGTAAAACCATTAGATTTTTAGTTCTAACATCAACAAGATTAAGAAGGTATGTTTCATATTAAACTTAGCTTTAACAAACTCGAAATTATATGCTGTAGGTGAGCAGACAGGTGCTACTAACAATAAGACCCGTTGTAAAATTGTTGATAGTAATTTTCATGCTAGCTATAATTGTGATGGATTTTCAAGCCTTGAAGATTCAACTCATAAGATTCTGGTGTGTGGTACATCTTAATTCAAGATCTGGTCTATTTGAACGTCGTTGTTGGTTTAATCTTTTATTTTACCCTTCTTTCGATAAAATAAATCCCAAAACCAATCATGGGGCAAACTAAAGACTCTGAAATATGAACAGATTATTCCCTACCAAAATTATTCATCAGGATCATACAATCTGACATTCTTATTCATTCACAAAATTTAGAATTTCAATTTCTTTTAGATCATCTTTACAAATATATATATATACATCAGTGAGTGCAAACTAAACTGTATTTTATATAGTTTGTTTCATTTTGATTTTTATTATATATCTATTCCAACTCTATCAAAATATTGGTTATTGATTACTTAACGTCCACCGGCAAATATTTCATAGATATAGGAAGATGTGGTATGAGTGCCAATGAGACAACTCTCCATCCAAGTAACAATTTATAAAAGTAAACCATTATAGGTCAAGGTACGGCCTTCAACATTTGCTCACACCGAACAGCAAGCTATAAAAGGCTCCAAAAACTACAAGTGTAAAACCATTCAAACGGGAAAACCAACGGTCTAATCTATATAAAAACAAGAAACGAGAAACACGTATGAACTACATAAACAAACGACAACTACTGTACATCAGATTCCTGACTTAGGACAGGTGCAAACATTTGCAGCGGGATTAAACGTTTTAATGGTACCAAACCTTCTCCCTTTTCTGAAACAATAGTATAACATCACAACATAGAAAGACTCACTATAAAATATCAATTGGAAGGCTTAACTCAATCAAAAAACGTAAATTTACACACAACATTGGCTCACACCGAACAGCAAGCTATAAAGGGCCCCAAAAATTACAAGTGTAAAACCATTCATGCATGTTCAGGACGAGAACGAATTAACAATAAATAGAATAGGTTGGTCCTGTATTAGAGACTATCCGGAATGAAGGTAGTGACAATTTAAGCTGCAACCGGGAAACTAGGGTATATTACAATGGGACAGAAATTTTGCCGTGTACAAGGTCACCTACTGACCCCGTAAAGTACGAGTTTGCTTTAAAAAAAACGTTAGTTCATGTATCAGCATAAAATGTGAACGTGTATACACGATACACAGAATCCCACACCTCGGACCCCCAAAAAAAAAAAAAAATTTTGACCCCTAAAATACCTTCATTTGAAGCAAAAGGCCACTTTATTTTACCAAAAATAAAAACACCCCAAAAACAGCAAAAAACTTTACTCCCAAAAATAATTTTTTACTTTTTGTGAAAACCTTAAAATACCCAAAAACTTCAAAAATTCCAAAAACAAAAAATAAAAAGGCCGGGAGAACAGGCAGAGAAAGAATTCTGTGTGGAAAAAAAAAATTTCCCCAGTGCGCCCCAACCTCGAGAAATGGTAAAATGTAAATTGTGATTTTTAATTAATTCTATCAATATAGTCTAGTAATAAAACGGATCAATACGACTACAACTTAAATTGCTTTTTACATTTGTGAAGTGCCATTTAATAGGACATGACTTTTAAATCTATTTTTAGTCTATTTAAATCGATTATTGGAAATATTTACATGGTTGTCAAGAGTATGTTTACATGTTGCCTAGACGACGTTGTCATCACATGTAAACATATAGCAGACTGGTGCGGTCTTTCGTTTCAAATTAACAGTGGTGAGAAGACGTGTTTTTATTAATGTCGCAAGAAAGTTGTTCTACTTTAGAACTTCAAAATGAAATAGATGACTGTTTATCCTCTTCATCTAAATTGCTGGAATATTCAAGAAATGCAGAGACATTAATTTTACCTTCAAATCAGTGTATTCCAGGGATGTGGTCAACGGAACAATCTGTTATTATTACTGAACATTCGAACTATTATGAACAAATGACATTAGTGATAAAGCAAATTAAAGAAAGCGGACCTGATGCACCTAAACCTTCTTTACCAAAACGACCAAAGTCAAAATTGGATTCATTATTCACGCAAGCAAAAAGAGAAAACATTTAACCCCAGGAACTCCATGATTATCTTCGTTCCAATTGTGTGGATCATTGTGGAATAGATAAACAGTTTCTCGTTGAGGACGTGTGGAATATACAAGGAATTTTATCAACAGAACAACTCCTAAATATATTGCGACGTGCAGCGAGACAAGTGAAGAGGTGTGAGGCGCAAATGCTTTTGTTATATATTAAGTTCGGTGCCTTTTGGTGCGTGTCAAAGCTTGGCACGAGGATAAATACGATAAAATGAAATCAAAGAATCATGGCGTGATTGGTTAAAACAAACATAGATTATTCCGATAGACATGCAAGAAGGTTACGGAATCTCTAGGGTTCTTGAAGGTTATCCCCGGTTCGGTTTGGTTGGATTGCCAGTTTCTTATTTCACCGCTGGTAAATTAAAGGATATTACAGAAATGCTTTCCAATCCAGAATATGCTGAATACTGGAGACAACCACTGCCCGCGACAACCAACGAAACGCCCCAATCACAATAAGACAGCTATTGCTCAACGGACATGCATGTCCGCCGAACAAAAGGTATTGATGGAATATTGATCGGACTGTTGCTAGATCTGTTGCATAGTAACAAGTGTAAACATTTAGCGGACATGCATGTCCGCCGAACAAAAGGTAACTTTTTCACGGTTGTAAGAGATTTGTTTCTTTTGACTAGTAACCGAGTTAACAACCAACACATACTAGTTGTTTTAGATACATTATTGTGTGTAAATGTTGTATTGTTTTTTCTAGATATTAATGTCAAATGAAAATAAAGATCTAAAACTTTAATTAGTATTCAATTAATGTTAACAATCGATTTGGAGAAATGCAGACTTTATTCCAATAGTTGAATGCAAGTCATCAAGGTTCGAGGTTAAATGTCTCGTCAGATGCGTTCGCCAAATTCAAACAATCGCAAGAGGGATATTCCATATAAGGAGTGATCATACATAATCAGTTGGTATTATTATGAGCATTGGTAATAAATTAACAGCAAAACTAAAACTTAGTCATCTGTAATTCTTGTTCATAAAACAACCTTTAATTTCTTCGCCTTTTAAATCTTTTATTCTATAAGTAACAGGGTTTGTATTTAAAACTTTTCAATTACAAATATTTCTTTGGTCCAACGAGTAGTATACCCTTTTCAAATTTACCTTTCTTTTTGTTATTCTTACTCTATCACCTACTTTGAATTTAGGTTTTTAATTTTCTCTTTTTTCTGGATATAAATTTTATACACTGTTAATTCATTTTTGGTTTACTTGCTTCAACAGGTGTCATTTTGATTGAAGAATGTACTGTATTATTATAATGTTTAACTAATTTATCTAATAAATATAATAAAAAAATTGTTTCATTGTACCTATCCAGCGTTCCACTACACTAGATTTTTCCTCGTTCTCAGTTGAATATAACTTTATGTTGTTATCTTTTAACAATTCTTTTACTTGTCGATTATAAAATTCCGATCCTTTATCTGACCATATATACATTGGTTTTCTTTCTTTAAATAATGTTTTAAATGCTTCACTTACTGTTACTCCTGTTTTATTTTTCAATGGGACTAACCAACCATTTTTACTAAAAATATCTATAGCTGCTAATAAATATTTATAGTGTTTATTTTGTTTTGAATATTGTTGCATATCTATCAAATCAACCGCCCATGTTTGATCTATTGAATGAACATAAACACGTCTTTTAGGAAAAGATTTTACAACTCTATGATGTAATTCATCTGCTAATTTATTTGTTAGATTTATTTTAGACATTTTGAATATAACTAAAATTGTTTCTTAAAAAATGGAGGCAAAAAGGATAAAATTTTATCCAAGCAAGGAGATTCATATAAACTTGTTTTGATAAAAAATATAAACATAGAGCAAGTATCTACGTATTTAATTACAAAATTAGTCTAAAGGATGAAAACCAGAAACATTTGTAAATGCTTTTGATCACATGATAGATTATTCTATAAAAGATTATCCTAATGGAAGAATTAGAATTGTACCTAAACATGAAATTATAGTTACCAAACATAGAGAATGGCCTATAAGAACATATAATACAGTTAAAAGTTATTCATGGATCAAATGGAAAGATTATTAAATAGTGCTGAAGAATTAAATTTAGAAGAAGTTATTTTTGAAGTTACTATTATACCCAATAAAAGAGGAAAAGGTAAAGCTTTAAAAATATTAGATGCAATAAATAAAAGTAGTATCATACAAATAAAAATAATGATACAATATGTTTAGCAAGAGCAATTGTAACTTCTTTAGCTTCAAACAAGTTGTTAGAAAATTTTACAAACTCACAATTAAAACACATTAAAGAGGGTAAACCATTACAAAAAAGAGTTGCTGAAAATTTACATGAACAATCAGAAGTAGAAATAAAAAAAAAAGGAAATGATTTGGAAGATTTAAAATTTTTGAAAATTATATTGATATGAGAATAATTTTTTACATCAAATAGTACAGAACATATTTTATATAATGGTAATGAAGAATACAACGAACAAATATATTTATATTATCATGATGAACATTTTGATACAATAACAAACATAACAGGATTTTTAGCAAAACGTAGATTTTGTAAATTATGTTTAATTGGTTATACTGAACAACATACATGTAAAGATAATACAGTAACAACTATTAGAAAACAACTTGTTTGTGAAAATGTAATAAAACATATACAGGTAAAACCATAAATGTGGTGAAAAATATGTTTAATATGTTACGAAAAATACACGGAAAGTAATGAAGAACACTTATGTTATATGAAACCATCAGTACCAAAACAAGTAAAAATAATAAATATATATATTTTGATTTTGAAGCAAATCAAGAAACAGGAATACATATAATGAATTTTGTATAGCTTACGATTTAGAAAATATTTACTGTTTTAAAAATAACTATGTAAAAGTATTTAAATGTGATTTCAATATTGATGATTTAAACTTGTTAGAATTAGACATAGATGATTGTTTTAGTGATGTAGAAAAATTAAATATGAAACAAATTCTGTAATAGACAACTTTTGTAAATATTTCATAAGAGACAAATTTAAAGACTACACTTTTATTTCACATTATGGAAAAGGTTATGATATGCAACCGATTTTAGGATACATTGTAAAAATAAAATTGAACATAACATAATTTCTTCTGGACTAAAATTAACAGCTATGTTTATTAAAGGAATAAATTTAAGATTTATAGATGGAATAAATTTAAGATTTATAGATTCAATAAATTTTACATTGTGTGGATTAGCTGCTTTCCCAAAAACATTTGGTTTTGAAGGTAACAAAGGATACTTTCCACATTATTTTAATACAACAGAAAACCAAAAATACAAAGCTAAATATCCTGATAAAAATATTATGGTTTTGATACTATGACTACCAAAAATAAAAAGAATTTGACAAATGGTATGAAACAAAAAAGATAAAAATTTGAATTCGAAAAGAAATATTTTACTATTGTTTTTGGATGTTTTAATTTTGTCAAAAGGTTGTACATTGTATAAAAATTATTTTAAATATAACCAATAATTGTATCGATCCATTTCAAAATATTACAATTGCTCAATGTTGTACAAAAATATTTAAAACATTAATGTTGACAAATGAAACAATTGGAATTCACAAAAGATGACAATTAAAGAAGTACATTCACAAAAATCAATACAATGGTTAGAGTATATTTCTTTAGAATATAATATAATGATTCAACATGCTAAAAGAGGAGGTGAAAAAATTATTCATTAATAATAAATATTATAAAGTCGATGGTTATTATTATGATAGAGAAAATAAAATGCGTAATGTTTATGAATTTTTGGATGTTATTGGCATGGATGTACAAAATGTTATAGTCCTGAAGAAATATGTAAAAAGATAGAAATAAAAAACTATGAAAGAGTTATATGACCAAACTAAAGAAAGACTTAAAACTATTGAAGATTATCTAAAACCAAATGTAAAAATTCATACAATATGGGAATGCGAGTTTGATCAACAAAATATCCTGAAGTTGATCCACATTTAAAACCTATTGATAAAAGAGATGCATTTTATGGAGGAAGAACAGAAACTATTCAATTATACAATAATCTTTCTGATTTAAAAGGTAGATATGTAGATTTTTGTTCTCTGTATCCATCAGTAAATAAATATTGTAAATATCCTATAGGACATCCTATTACATATACAGATATTTCTATAGATGATTATATAAAAATAATTATTTCGGAATAATGAAATGTAAAATATTACCACCTAAAGGATTGTATCACCCTGTTTTACCTTATAAACAATTCAATTAACTAGTGATAATACACATAAATTACTTTTTGGATTATGTAGAACATGTATGAATAAAATATCTTTTAAATGTAAACACATAGATGATCCTACTTTAAATAAACATGATAAAATACATGAAATAAAAGATGTAAAGAATGTAAAAATATTAAAATGAAAATGTATACATTCTAATGAGGAAAGAGTTATAGTAGGAACTTGGTCTACAATAGAAATAGATAAAGCAATAGAAAAAGGTTATAAATTACAAAAATATATGAACTAGAACATTTTGAAAAACATCTACAGATATATTTAAACTTTATGTAGATACGTTTATGAAATATAAACAAGAAGCTTCAGGATGTAAATGTGATCCTAAATATTGTAAACCTGATTGTGAGAACGATAAAGAATGTAAAACCAAAATACAATATATCATAGATAATGCTGCTTATAATCTAGATATTGACAAAGTTAAACACAATTCGGGATTAAGATTTATAGCTAAAATATGTTTAAATAATTTATGGGGACATTTTGGTATGAGAGATAATTTTACACAAAAGAATATTGTTTTACTTTAGAAAATATAACTAAAATAGTATTTAATGAAAATATAAAGATATAAGTACCATGATATTAGATGAAAATATTGTATTAACTGAATATAAAGAAAAGAAGAATATTCTAAACCTAATCCAAGTGTAAATGTTTATATAGCTTTATTTACAACAGCACATGCTAGATTAAAATTATACGAATTATTAGATATTCTACAAGAAAGAGTTTTATACATGGATACAGATTCTTGTATTTACAATGATGATGGTTCTGAAGCATGTAAAAAGTAGAAAATATGATGGGAAGTAAATTAGGTGATTTAACAGACGAAATTGTTTCAAAACACAATGCTAATCACATAAAACAATTTATATCTGCTGGTCCAAAAGATTATTCAATGAAACTAGATACAGAAAAACTAGTTAGCTGTTGTAAAGGTTTTAGATTAAATGCTGAAGTTGAAGAAAAGATTACATTAGATAAAAAATAAAAATAGTTACTGATTAAAATGAAAATATGAAACTGTAAAATATGACAACATAAAAATAGGAAAAGATCATCAACTTAAAACAGTTAAACAAGTTAAAGCTTATGATTATATGGTTGATAAAAGAATGGTATGTTATGAAAATGAAAATCTAATTAGAAGTTTTCCTTATGGATATTAAAAATATATAATTTAAATTTTATTTTAAAATGATTGAAGCTTATACCGAGAAAGATGATCCTTATGCTAGAGTTATATTAGGAAAAATAAAATTATCAAATTATCAGATATGTTGTTTAAGAGATGATGGAGAATGTCCTTTGACATCAAAACAAATGGAAGTAATGGAAAAGTTTAAAGGTAAAAGTTATCTAAGTTTCCTCCTGGTTGGGATGCTTTCATTAGACCTGACAAAATTTATGAATATGTTTTGAAAACCATGTCCTGAAATTTAATTTATTTTGTTATTTCTTTATAACCCTCTTTAAAAACTTTAATCAAAGGAATAATATTTTTAGATTTAAATGTATCATTTTCTTCAAGGTAATCATCTACAAGATTTTTAATTTACTCATGTTTGGGTTGTAATTATTTTGTATTAAATAATAATTTAGATAAAACCTTAATAAATTATCTGTAACATTTATTGGGCATTTTGATTCTAAAAGTTTACTATTTCACTTTTTCTAAATCTGTAAAAGTTTTTGGTTTAAAAATTAGCTATATTGAAATCACTTCTTGTTGATATTTCATTTGTGGAAGAATCATGTATTTTTTATAAATTTTGTCATAAACAACAAAAGAATTTTTATTTAAATTGTATCTTATTATTCCATATTCTACATGAAAAAAGAAGACAAATCTTTTATCATGAATTTTTCTTTTAAATCATAAAAAATTTTGGACTGTTACCTGTTGTTATATAAATTTCTTTTACATTGTTTCTTGATTTAGGATTTAAGTCGGTCGAAAGATGAGCTAAGAAAACAAGTTGAATATTAAAATGTCTTCCTTTAGATATAATATTTGTTACCCGATTATCTAATTTTGGCTTCCTTGGTCATCAAGAATTATTGTATGGTCTCTTAAATATTCCAAATTTTTAATTTTTCTACATCATATTCTACAACTTCTTTTGGCCATTCATCATCATCTAGACAAAAACTTTGTACTTTGTAATATTATTCTTTTTAGATATTGTTTTATAAAATAAGTTTTCCTGTTTCAGATCCACCAAATAATAAGATATGTGTATTTTGTTTTGTCCGCTATTTCAATTTCTACTTCTTCAACTTGTCCTATTTTTTGGAAATCCTTTAAAATTCAAAGCATCTTCCATTTCTCGAACTAGTTTATCATCTTTCATGTTTCTAAAAGATTAAAATAATCTACAAAAAAGTATCACAAAAGTATAAAATAATCATTAAGAGTGAAATTATACTATTGGCAAACATAAACATTAAAGTACCAATTTCAGAACTTGATTTTATTTTGTTTGTAATAATTTCAGAATTTACTTCCATTTTTAATAATAAACATTCACTCCTGTTGCTTATTTATCTTTACATTTGTGATTTTTAAACCAGTAATAATTAAACATTTTTCACAATTATTACATTTTATTTTTTTTTTTCTTGAATCTTTGTAACATTTTTACATTTGTCTGCATAATGATTAAAGTTATTTAACAAAAATTTTTTTACACTCTTTACATGTAAAAAGTGAAATACTCTTTAAATATTTAAATTCCTCTTCTTCTTGATGTTTTGTTTTTCATGACTTTCCAAATTAACAAAGAATTTTGAACAATATTTACATTGTTTTTTATTTTTGTTCAAAATACATACTTTACATACAGCTTTATGCTCATAAAAGTGTATTTTTTTCCTTTTCTGTATCACATTTTTTACAAATTTTTGTGTTCATTTTGTTTTTGGAAAAACAGAAAAAGTACAGGAATAGTACTGTTTTATTCCTTGACTTTTGCCGTTTTAACCAGAAAAAGTACAGGAATTGACCAGAAAAAGTACAGGAATTACACCCTAAAAACTAACTAATTTTTTGCAATTTTTCATACAAAAGTGTGTTGTATTTTGATATGTCATTTAGGTATTGTTTTAAAACAAATGGAAAAGTATACATGATACTACAATTATTATTAAGCACATAATGTAAAAAATAATTTCACCAACATTTTTATTTTTAAAAGTAAGACTTTCGCTTCGCTCGCTTATTTTAACTTCCAAACAACAAAACCTGTTAAAACCATTCCACCATCAACAAATGCAATTTCTCTATTTTTTGATCTTCTGATGGTGTATAAAATCACTTAGTTTAGGTTTGGGTGATAATGGAGTTAATTGTTTACTTGTAATGTAATAGTATTGTTTCATTGCTTGGTCAACATCTTCAAAAGTATGTTCGGCATGATGTTCCTTTTGTAATTGTTCATTGATAAAATCTAATCTTTGTATTCTTCTTTTATTCCAATCTGCTTGTGCTTTTTCTAATTTTTCTATAGCTTTATCATGTCTTATTTTCTCTTCATTTGCATTACTACCCATATGTGAAAATAAATAATTACTCCTGAAAATGCAAAAACATTTGTTATTGCCCCACCAAGCATCATTGCTAAAGCACTTGCCATTTTATTAGAGCGACAAGCGATTCCCTAAAAAACAAAATAAAATAAAAAAAGAAGCGATTTCCTAAAAAATAAATTACTTCATGATATCAGCAGGTATAATGCCTTGCTTGATCAACATATCTTTTGTTGCCATTGCAAGCAATATATCAATGGATAACATAAAATATCATTCATGTTAAAATCTACTTTTGGTGCTGACCTTCTAAATACTTTTTACCTATTTCTGCATATCCAACTGTTAACATTGTTTCCACTCCAGCATGATATAACATATTCGCTATTTGTTTCCGTCTTTTGGTGTTGTCATTTTAATATACTAAATTTTTAAATTCTCACTTTGCTCTTAATTAAATTCAAAAGGATCAATTTCTTTCTTTTGTTTTTCTGGTTTTTCTGGTTTTGTTATTTCCTTACCCACCACGATTTCTCTAATCATTCTTTCTGGTTTTTTACTTTGGTTGTAAAAAAACAATCCCAATCCAACAATACCTATAGAAAAAAGTACAAATTTGTAATCAACTTTGGAACCGGAGTTTTTTTCGACCAAAGGGTTTGATTCGTAATCTGTTTCTGAATCAGAATCTTTTGTTATTTGTGGTAAGTCATTTTTTTCACTAACCATTTTAAATTTTGCATTTTCTTTTTTTAATTTTTCTTCTTCTTTTTTTCTTAATTCAGCTTTCATTTTTTTGCTTCTGCACCTTTTTACCAGCTGCTACTCTTTTGGGTCTTTTGGTTTGGGTTTTTGAATATTTCTTTTCTTCTTTGTTTTCTACTTGTTCAGGATTTTCATTCATCATTTTTTATGTCATTATTTTCATCTTTATTTTTAAAATCAATAGAAGCAAGTGGTTCGATATGTTTTGCTGTTGTTAAAATTGTAGTAAAAGGAGCAAGAAACATTCCATATCTGTAATACAGTTCACAACATGTATTGGTTAAAGCATTATTTAAAAAAGGATCTTCCTCCAAGTCTTGTATTAGTTTTGGTGGATCGACAACTTTAAAATACTTTGATACACCCATAACATATAAATTTATAAAAGAGTTTCCTAATGTCTTAGTCATACTAGCTCCTAATCTTGCTTCATATTTACAGTATAGTTTGTCTATTTGTTCTGGTGTCATTTTGTCAATATCTGACAGTTGTAATTCTTTACCAAGATATTGTTTACTGTTTCCACCAGCAACAACAGATGATAATCTCGCGTTTTTTTCTTGTTTATCATCATCGATATTTATGTTTTCGACAATTTTGCGCTTAATAATTCTTCGGCATTCATTTTATATGTTTCAAAAAACGAAAATAATTTATTTCTAAGTTTTATAAAACTAAATACAAAATATCCAACTAATGACAATATTGCAGTGTTTGTTACAATTATCAATATTTCTAATAGCATTGCTTTTTATTACTTATTTTGTAAAGCATTGCTTTTTTATTGCTTATTTTGCTAAATTACTAAAGCATTACTTGAGAATAGCTCCATTTTTAAATAAAATAAACTAAAAACTCTATAGCTTTGCTCGCTTACTAGTAATCAACATTTTAAATCTGCCATCTTCAAAATTAATTTGTGCATCCTGGATTACAAACAGATAAACATTTATTGATTTATTTGCTCCTGCTGTTTTAGTTATTTGGATTGTTATACCTTCAGAGGCATTTTCAATTCTTCTACCTGAACCGTGTAGTGAGTTATCATCTGTTGAACGTAAATCTAACCATAATGCATAATTAGTTGTAAGATATTTTTCTAATGTTGTATAAGACAAATTTAAATCTTTTGGAAGTATATTTGTTTCTTTATTTTTTTTGAATTTAAAGCAAAGAATTTATTTATTTCATCCCACTGTTGATATGCTTTCATTCCTTGACTGTATAGTTGATTTGGGACACCTTCTATTGTCATTTCTACTTTTGTTATATTAGGATTATAATAAGTTTCTGTACTTGTTCTTTCAGGATCTTCGAATAACATTAGAATTCCTTTCATACTTCTAGCTGGAACATTTAAATTAATATTCCACAATGTATCTTTTTTGTTTTTGGTTATTTTTCTATGTCTTAATATCCTGTCATACAATACAACCATCTTACCATCAACTTGTTGTCTTATTTGTCTTGCTAATTCACTGTCAGAAACCATATCAAATTCTAAACAAATGTTTTTATTGTATAACTTGCAGATGTATCCGTTGAATTAATGACATTACTGTAATCATTGAATGTAAGTTCATATTCAAGTCTATCACCAAGACCTGCTTGATAAAAAGGCATATGAGTTTCTAATATTTCAAAGTCAAGGGGATACAAAATCTGTTTTATATGCTAATGCAATTGCTTCATCACCCGTATCATTTGCTTTATCACCTGCACCAACTCTGTGTTTCAACCTGTTTGCTTCACCAATACCTTGATATGCCATATTTGTACGTTCAGATGTAGATTTCCATAAATCGTTATAACAATGATAAATATCACTATCATCAATTGACATGATTTCATTTCCACTTGTACGAATTGTTGTTTTTAACTATTGCTCTTCCTATGTTTTGATATATGGTTGCATTGGCGTCTGTAGATGATGCGAGTTCTATTTCAAATGCCAATCTGGTTGTTCCAAGAACAATAACATCATTGTTACTTAGATTGGGAAATCTCACTAATAACTGTTGATTTTGATCAATAGTTGAAGGATTATTAGTTATTACTACACTTTGACGAATACCTTTTACACCACGAGGTTCTCTTATTTTTCTGTAAGGATTCAATTTGTTTCCGTATGCCGACATTTTTAAGGATTAAATTTGTTATAAAAATAATTCAATTACCGCTGATACTAGAGTATTGATACATGCAGAATTATCACTCTTACTAACAAAACCTATTATATCTCCAGCCTTAACTTCAAAAGGTGTATCAAAGTTATGATAACCGTGTGTGACACCACCACCCAAACTTATTCCGTAACCATATGGCTCATTATTATTAACAGTCATCATAACGGCTATATCATCTGTGTTTGTTCTTAAACTTACTAAACTAATACCCAATATTTGTCCTGGAAAGTTCATTACATAATAACCACCACCATCACCAAAATTAAACTTTTGATTTGTATGTATTGAACCATCAATTCCAGCATATATACTTTAAGGCAGCGACACCCCGGTGTAAATCTTTATCCTTAGTATCCATTGTTCGAAGCTCACTCTCCATATTTAATATTTCCTTTTTTATTTCCGATGTATCTACGTGTTTTTTCTTAACACCAAATATACTCATTTTGTTAAATAAATTATATAACTTCTAAAACACAATTAATTGGTAAATTATTGGTTATCTTTTTATTATTTTCATCTCTAATTTCTAATTTTAATTCTGTTATATCACCATTTACCAAATACTTATATTCCGGATTCTCAAATCTTATTGTTATAATATCCCCAAACTCTTTATTTTCGACTGGAACAACAGCCAACAAAGTACTCGGCATACCATCAAGATAATTATAAGAAGTGCTAACTTGTTCCAAATGGATATACAATGATTTATGGATAGCAAAATCTACAATTTTTTTTCCATAATGTAATTCATTAGGTTCGAATTTACGTTTATTATTAAATCCTAACATATTTTTTAAATCTTCATTTATCCTTAACTCAATAGGAGTGTTTAACGAAACAATACCATTTGTTTCATTTACGGATAATACAATACCTCTTTTTAAATTCATCCGCTATTTGTTGGAAACTATAATAACCATCTTTAATCCTATGAGGTCTTTCTCCTGTTTGTCTTATAACTCCATCATAAACGTTATACCAACCTACACTATATCTTATAGATTTTAAACCAATACGTTTATTTCCATCTCTGTTATTAATGTATTGTTGTAAGTTTATTGTCTTATCAATATTTGAAATAGTGTGGTACATTTTAATATAAAAAATGTGTCATTTTCGATCTCAAAAATGATAACGAAAGAATTTAAATATAATCCTAATGCATCATATAATCCAGGTATTAAATATTCTAAAAAAGATATAAATCTTGTAGATCAAATAATATTTGTAAATCAAAAAGAGAACTTTAAAACAGCTTTCCCCGATTTATTTCAAAACTATCAAAACCCATCATTACACACCAACGAACCATGGAATACATGGATTCATTCTTCGTTTGATTGGTGGCAATGTCAGTTAAACTTTGCAGTCTGGTGTGCAAGTACAGGATGTGGTGTTTCCTACAATGACCATATACAAAACACCTCAAATCTTACCAAGTCGGTTTATATGTTTCATTTATATTATTGCATTGCCAGAATTTTGAAAGAACTTAAATCACCTTTACCAACAGATTCTTCTTTCTGTTATTACAAGAACCCATATGACAAAGCTGCATATCAAAAATTATGCAATGAATTTGATGTTTCTCCAAATACAGATTGGAGACAAAAAGTAGAATCATCATCTCAAGGATTAGGAACTTTTTCGACATACGAAAAACCAAGTGGTGAATACAGATATCATCATTCAAGAGATGGTCCATTTTTTAATATTCATGATGAATTAAAACATACAAAAGATATAAGTATGGCTTGGACAACATTTATTTTAGATAAATCAGAAGGTTTTACAAAAGCAGGAATCGAAAGAATTAATGAAAGTATTAGGATGTATGTATGGTCTTTGTTGGGGGCACAATCTCAAACAAGGGTAGAAATAACAAAAATAGGAACAGGATTTGATGCACAAAAACAATTTTTAGCAAATGTACAAGATGTTATTAATAGTCCTATTGATTTACCCACTCAGATAAAAAATTATCAAAGTGTTTTAAAATTCGCAAGAAGTAAAGTTGATTATGCTTATGGACTTGGTTTATATATGTCTCCCAGTGATATGGTATTACAAATTGGTACCATTGTTGGTTATAATAACAAAATTGTAATTGCAACAGAAAATCAAACACTCGGTTTAAATGATGATTTAAATAATAAAAATTTTGATTTTACCGGTCTCGATCCTGTTGATTTTAAACCAAATAAACCAAAACCGATTCAACAATCTCAATCAGAACCAAAAAAATCAGAACCAAAAAATCAGAACCAGTTCAAATAGAACCAATACAAAAAAATGAATACGAAGAACACGAAGATAATAAAAAAGCAATAATATTTGGAAGTATTGTTTTGGGTATTACAGCACTTATTATTTATAAAATTTATTAATTTATTTTTTTAAATATTCCCTAGCAGCAGCATATAACAAACCAACAACCAAAACAAGCAAAGCCCATAAGTTGTTTGCAAACCAATTTACTACGTCTTTTGTTGCAGACAATAACCAAGATACAATAGAACCAATAATACCTGGTAATGCAGCTGCTAATTTTCCTGCAAGAAAAGATAATAGTTTTCCAAGATTTTTTAATTGTTTTTTTATCCAGTCTTGTACACCACCTTTTGATGGTGGAGGAGGAGGAGAAGGAGAAAAAGTAGTTCCACCAGTAAATGTCTCAACAATAACACCAATAATCATTCCAAAAGCGGTTAAAATACTAGCTATTGTAATTCCTTGTTCTCTGAATAATGTTTTAATTCTTTCACCTAATGTTTTGTCTTCGTATAACACTTTATTTATTGTTTCTTTAATTCTGTTTACTTGACTACGTAGTTTTTCTTTATTAATATTAATTATTTCTAGTCTTGCACTTCTCTCAGATTCCAACTCTCTTATTCGACTACTTATTCTATTTATTTGAAATTCATCATTGTCTTCTTTAGCTTGTTCTAATTTAGTATTTTCTTTTGCTAAGTCTTTATTTGTTTCATTCAGTTTTGCTAATTCATTTGCAATCTCTTCTTTTACTGATGTCATTGCACTGATTATACCATCCATCTCTTTTGTCATAACTGTTTGAGTTTCCATTTCTTTGTAAGATACTCCTGCTTCTATAAAAGAAGTTTCTATTTCTTTCACAGATGTTTCGGTATTGCTTGCTGTTTCTAATAATTCTTCTCCTTCTTGTTGTGTAGATATTTCTTTTAATGGAATTTCTATATCATCGAGTTTACGAATTGGTGCTTCATTTAACATTCTCTGAAACTCTGCTCTACCTTCTATTATTCTATCAGATATTTTATAATCGTCTACACCTAAAACATATCTAATAAAATCAACACCACCAACACCGTATTCTCTTTGAAGAGTGCTAAATTTATAAAATTTTAATACTCCTTTTTGATAATATGTTAATGCAATATCATTACCTAATTCACCTTTTACATATAACATTAGTCTTCCATCATTATCTTCCCTAACAAAAAAACCCTCTTTATTACGTATAGTTTGACCATTTTCATTATAAAATCTTTTCATCATTTTTTTGTAGTTTCTTTTTCAAGAATTTTAGCATCATTTTCTGATAAATCTCTTGATACTTCAATTTCCTTATTTATAGATTTGGAACCTCTTCATCATTTCGAAAAGACGTTTCTTTTTCTTCTTCATTATAATCATCATCAAATACAGGATTATCAAATTCAACACCTCCTTCAGCCATTTTTTTAAAGAGAATTTGATTCATATTTTGGAGGAGGGTCATTAACTATTGTAATTTTATTAAAAAATTAGATATTTTCCATTTTTTTTTAATTCACTTCTTACTCTAGCTTCTGTGTCTTCTATTAATTTCTTTCTTTCACTATCATTCATTCTTGTTTGTGTTTGTTTTGTACGTATATTTTCTTTCATTTTGTTGTATTTTTCTAATTCATCCAAAACTGATTTAAATTCATTCTCACTTATCTGTCCATCAGTTAAAGATTTTGATATTAAATCTTTTATACTGTTTAATTTACATTCTGCCATTGTTTTAATTTCATAATGTTTTTTTGATTTTGTTGTAAGTTTACGTCTAACAAGTTTAACTAAACCACCCAAACTGCCACATACAACAGCTGTAATTTGTACGGGAAGTAAAAAAGGCACTGCAATTCCTACACCCGCCAAAACAACAGATGATGAAATTAAACCAGTATCTACGCCATCCGTTGCATTAACTCCGCGTTTATATTTTTTGTATAGTGATTTACGTTTATCTCTCTCGTTTATTAATGTTTTTTCTATTTCTGTTATTTTTTGTAGTCTATAATTTTGTCCATCTTCTGTAGGTAATTCTGGATATAATGGTAAATCTGGGGCTGTTGGTTGCTTCATTTTTAAAGTAAAAATTTTTTCTAAAAAATCCCACAGAATTTTTTCACGGTGTGTTCTCCGACCTTTTTTATTTTTGTTTTTGAAATTTTTGATGTTTTTGGGAGTTTTAAGGTTTTTATCAAAAGTAAAAAATTATTTTTGGGAGCAAAGTTTTTTGCTGTTTTTGGGTTTTTTGCTTTTTGTGAAATTTAGTGCCTTTTGCTTTAAATTATGGTATTTTTAGGTGTTGTTAAAAATTTTTTTGGGGGGTCCGAGGTGTGGGATTCTGTGTCACGATTATGTTAAAAACGAGGAAAAATTAAATGGGCATATAGATGCCAGATGTTATCTGTACAGTGAAGTAACTTGAAGAACCATGACGAATGCCAATACCTGGTCTTTTCAGAGATCCTGACCTATAAATTTCAGCAGAAAACAATTACAGACCTAACAATTGAACATTCATGTTGGGGAGAAAAATTAATGCTAAATGCGTGTGTCCACCTAGAACTGGAGGTTGTTGAATTAATAGCTAAAGGAAACCACTCACAGATCCAAAAGAAAGCAATAACAGATCTAACATTTGAACATTCATGCTGGGGGAGAAAATGCCAAGTGCGTTTGTCTACCTAGAACTTGAGGTTGCTGAAGGAAAGCAAATCTCGTCTCCGAGATATTATATAATCATTTGTCAGAGGTATTTTAGCCATACAACAGGCCACCCACGGACCAAAAAACGAGATAATAAAAAAATAATAAATACAATAGATAGGTCCAGTAATAAGGTCGAAATGAGAATTTGATTACCACTGAAAAAAAATGCAGGAATAACATCTGTAACAGGCACATCGTGGACCCGGGCCCTTAAAGATGTGATTTAAGGATGATTAACGTGTAGAGCCGGACAACCTGTCAACATAAATTTTAAGGTTTAATGTCCCTATTTGAACCAACGTGGTTGCCGAATTATAGCAACCTGCACAGCCAAAAAGGACGTTTTATTGTCGGTCGAAAGAAGACCAAGGACTAACCATATCTTTATACCCCGGTCAATATTGATATTTAAAACAAACACTGTGTTATTTGCTTGCCAGTCACATTATCATTCATACAAATTTTTAAAACATTTTCATAGAAGCACCGTGTGTATCGTTATAGGATAACTTAACAAAAACAACACTGTTAATGAAATGACACTATTGTGGACTATGGTAAAAACATTTTCTTTGTCTTATTAACATTCATTCATTCGATTAAAGGGTTTAATTACAGTTCACAAGATTTTTAAACCCAATATAATAGTAGTTTTGTGTATTTATTTCATGCATATTCAGGACGAGAACAAATTAACAATAAATACAATAGGTAGGTTCTGTAGTAGGGGCGTCCGGGATTAAGGTCGGAGAAATTTAGACTGCCACGGGAAATGAGGGTATATTGGATAGATACAGAAATTTAGCCTTGCAACAGGTCACCTACGGACCCCTCAAAGAGTTGTTGCAAGGGTTCTTAACGTGCAAAGAGCGTGGCACTCTCTTCACACGAGTCATCGGATTTAACGTCCCCATTCTGACCGGACGTGGCTGCAAGTTTGTACATCCCGCACAGCCAGACGGACGCCCCACTTTAGCAAGGGTTTTACTGCCGGTCGGAGGAAGACCAATGGTGACCATACTTCTATTCCCCAGTCACCCTTGGGACTAACGATGCAGACAAAGAAGTCCTTTAAAAATAATCAAATATCTTACTTTTGAACATCCATATTGGGGGGAAAAGATGCCAAATGCCTGTGTCCTCCTTGAACTTGATATTGCTGATTTGGTAGCTTAAAGAAATCACATCTCGACTATAAGATACCATACGGATAAGAGTGTATGAAATCCTTGTTCACAGATAATCATTATTGTTTGACATTTGTCATCTTGGGGTCTTTAAAAGCGGACAACGCAGTATGGGTTTTCCCTATTGTTGAGACCGTACGGGTGACCTATAGTTGTGAATTTCTGTGTCATTTGATCTCTTGTGGAGAGTTGTCTCATTGGCAATCATACCACATCTTTTTTTATACATTGAGCGATTTTAGATTTTTATACAAATAAATCCTGTTTACAGGGTATTTCCAAAAATACCGGTTGAAAGGTAAACAAATTTCCAGAGCCGTTAGGCAATTCAAATTTCCCTTACAAGCAACCCACTTGACCTCTATTACCGGACCTACCAATTATACTTATAGTTCATTTGTTCTCGTCCTGAAAATGCATGAAGTATTTGCCAATGAACGTTCAGCAAACAACAATCAATCATTAAAGGCAACAATTTTCGGTCAGCAAAATTTCCGAATGACGGACTGTTTATGAGTTTGGTCCCTTGAAAGATACTGATTTGTCATTTATGAGAAAATTCGCAAAGCAAAATTTGCTACTAACGACAATATATTTGACACTGGATATTATATAATTTTTAAAGTAAACAATAAGAGCCATTCTTACACTGGATGATTGCAACATTCTGAAATGCGTAAAAGCGATTAAATTGCTTGTAATTATAATAAAATATAATACATATATATCTAAATGCTTGAAACGACAAAAATACATATTTAATTCATTGTCTTTGTCTATTCAACTTTTGTTTTGCTCTGTACAGGTATTTTCCCCTGTCGACTATCGGAGCAATCTCACTAGGGATTGTTACTTTGCTAGTACCTACAGCGACAAAATCATTTTTATTTACAGGTAACACAGATAGATGACTTGCATCAACTTTTAAACGTACGCAAAATGATATCTGTACCTTTTAAATGTATAAACACTAAATGCAGTGACAGCAATTTCTCGTTTTACTGATAAACAGTCTTTGTACTAATTGCTGACAACCACACAAATACTTAAATAAATGTTGTAACCTGCTAGTATTTTACCTTTGTCTCTCTGCTAGATACATACAGCGACACAATCATTTTCTTTACCTGTATGACTGAGTTCAAAGTACGATATTTTCCAATTGAGGACTTTTGAAGGGACATAGATAACATGAATTCTTTTAGTACATGATGTACAGTGTATAAGTTTAGCGATTCTTTCTCTAGATGGGTATTGCATTATGTATATGTGCAGAGAAGGCAATTGGTTGAATAAAATTGTGTTCTATATTCTGACCGCACAAAACAGGTGTGATCAGGTACGGAAAATAATTTTGTCGTTGGAAGTATTTAGGATTTAACTTTATTCGACCTTTAAATATTTCATTTAGAACGCTCTGTATACAAATTTTAACCGGATGATTGATTAAATCAGGAATTCCGTTCATATTTTAAATTAAGAAACTTCAATCTCGTATCTCCATTTAAATATCACGAAATTGTTAACAACATGCACGACTGCAAAGATTATTTTGAAAGGTTGTTAATATAAGTAGAATGTGCAAATGTGTATACCTCTTCCATACGGGTTACTATTAAGCCAGTTTTAATACACTTAATTGAGTATATCATTGTTCCAAACAACCAATATCAGAAAATTTCTTAATTTTATGGTTATCGATTTCCAATAACCTACAGGTAATTTAAAATGATTTTGTCGCTGTTAGTATTTCGCGAAATCTGAAAGGTGGTTAACAAAGGTAAACGGACAAACAGACACTGGACATAAAGTCACAAATTTGAAAGGACAAAACGTCTCAAATAATTTATAAATATTTATGACATGTTTTCATGTTACAGTTAACCAAAATGTTTATCGATTTGCAATAACCTACAGGTGATTAAAAATGATTTTGTCGCTGTTAGTAATTAGTGTAATCTGAAAGGTGGATACCACCGTTAAACGGACAAAAAAGCAGAAAGTCACGATTTTTTTAAGGAATAAACGTCACAAAATAATTTATTAATAATTGTTTGTATATATGAGAAAGATTTTGAAATATTTACTTTTTATTACATGTGCTCATGTCACGGTTAACGAAATTGTTCATAAGCCTTGATACAAAAATATATCATGCTAAGTATATATGTCTTGGCACCATGAAAAACGAACTGAAACAATCAACTTATGTGGACTGTATATTGGAACAGCTAAAAACATTATGTGTCAACAAAATCTTTTAACACCAACAACAACAACAATTTTTATTTGTCAATCAAGACGCCCCGAGGAGCAGTACAATTACAGTGTGAATTAAAGTGTGCAAATAATTGTGGTGATTTTTTTAATTAACTATGTGATCCAAAAAACACAATATTCACATCATCAATGTGAATAAAGTCGGACTTTCTGCATCACGCTACGTTTTAGACAACGGAATTGACACACTTGCATTTGGTCATAATTGTATAGACAACCAATAAACGGTGAATATCTTATTTTTTTTTGTGCTTCCCTTGTTTTTTTTATAGAAAACAGACGAGAAAAACCCACAATTAAAAGCTCAATAGAACAGCATTTAATTTAGACTATAATTTCTCAGTAAAATCAATATAATCATCAGTGGCTACTTAATGATATTTGAAAGAAATGTTTACAAACCATCGTTGCCGTGTATATAATGAGCATTTTGATAAGTAGTGACATCGCTCACATATAGGTATTATTGGTAGCCGTTCATGGTTAAGTCTTGAGATAAGATGATACCAGTTATCGTAAGGAATACATATCCATTAAATAACTCAATTGTTCAATGGAAAGATTTCTGGTAAAGAAAGATATCTGACTAGTTGTCAAATAACCACATTTCTTATAATTGAGGAACTTGCGTTAGAATAAAACGACTGTATTCCACTGGAAAAATTTCTTTGCCAAATGACTTCATCAAATAGCATCAATAGGTCTGTAATCTTAAAGTTCTCCAAATCCATTTTAAGATTTGGAAATATTTCATTTAGAATGAGAGTCGGCAACTGAACAATTTAATGTAATTGGTACTAACGTTAAAGTGTCGTCTAATATTTCGATGGTTTGTTTTTTTTAAGCAGGCAATTCTTAATTTCTTTATATTGCTTCGTCGTCCAGAAGTTCGATGGTGGTTGTACGTTGTTTCTTCTTTGACATTTTCAACTTCTTTGGCGGAATTGGATTTTCTAGTAATGACAGGTCCTCATCCGTTAAGGACTCCTCAATCGGTGTCTTTTTCACTTCTACTTTCATCAATGGGGGCGTCTGAATTTTGCATTGTTGTAGAGCCTCCTCCTCTTTTATCTGGCTCCTGCTCTGAAAAATAGCATCAACTATTAGTTGGATTGAGCAAAATTTAACATTGTAAGTCAAGGTTAAAACCCTTATTACCATGAGAAATCGTTAAGCGACAGTGGTTTGTTTTTATCGACTGTAATGGTAACACCAAAATGTTGTCATCCATTGTAAGATGGACCAGTAAACATAAAAACTCAAATCACAAATTTATGACACTAATGATGTTATATTTTACACAATCTGACAAACAAAAGGCGAATTTAAATAAATTAAAAGCTTACTTTTGTTTCGATATTGCTCGATATCTTTTAATCTGGTTCATGTTCAGCATTTGGAACAAGTCCTTATTCTCCTTGTTCATGGAACCTCGAGGGTGACTGGGGAATAGAAGTATTGGTCTTCCTCCGACCGGCGGTAAAACCCTCGTCAAAGTGGGGCGTCCGTTTGATTGTGCGGGATGTACAAATTTGCAGGCACGTCCGGTCAGAATGGGGACGTGAAATCCGATGCCTCGTGTAAAGAGAGTGTCACGCTCTTTGCACGTTAAGAACCCTTGCAACAACTCTTTGAGGGGTCCGTAGGTGACCTGTTGCAAGGCAAAATTTCTGTCCCTATCCAATGTACCCTCATTTTCCAGTGGCAGTCTAAATTTCCCCGACCTTCCCGGACGGCCTACATTACAGGACCTACCTATTGTATTTATTGTTAATTTGTTCTCGTCCTGAATATGCATGAAATATTTGCCACTGGACGTTAAGCAACCAAAAATCAATCAATCCGCCGACCGGCAGTAAAACCCTTGCTAAAGTGGGGCGTCCGTTTGACTGTGCGGGATGTACAAATTTGCAGCCACGTCCGGTCAGAATGGGGACGTAAAATCCGATGCCTTGTGTAAAGGAGTGCTACGCTCTTTGCACGTTAAGAACCCTTACAACTCTTTGAGGGGATCCGTAGGTGACCTGTTGTCAGCCTAAATTTCTGTCCCTATCCAATATATCCTCGTTTTCCGTGGCAGTCTAAATTTTTCCGACCTTAATCCCGGACGCCCCTATTACAGGACCTACCTATTGTATTTATTGTTAATTTGTTCTCGTCCTGAATATGCATGAAATATTTGCCACTGGACGTTAAGCAACCAAAAATCAATCCCGATACTGAGCTCACTTCTTCACTACCATCAAAAGTTACCACTGCAGGCAACAGCTCTAGCTTCACGCCCCTAGTGACCTCTGCTCCTTGGTAGGTCAGCACTCCTTCTTATAGGTCGAAGATATCCCGGGCCTTCTCCATGGCACTATCTACTGTGGTCATAATGACCATCTTTCTCGTGTTCTGGTAGACCAGAACCACCAGGGATTCTCTGACAATGGCAGCTGCCATTGGCTCCTCCACTGTTGGGGTAACCCTTCCTGTAGATTTCCGTTTTTCCTCCGGCACGGCAGGCTTGTCATCTTGTACGTTTGGCAGTACCACTGGAGTGCATCATAAATGAGACTTCAAACTTGGACAGGGCAGTGATCTTAATCAACAACATTAAAGAACTAAATAATTTATTCTGACATTCATCCATAAAAGAATAAAACTCTCCTTGAGACAGAAAATAAAGTAAACATTGCACTTTGAACAAAAAAAAATATTACACACTCATACCAATAAACATTACAATTCTACGTATGACATCTTCAAACAATCATTGAGAAAAGATTGGATCACATTAATATACTAAAGGTAATTTTAACTGTTGATATCCATGTTTTTAAGAATATAAATGTTTATTCTTTAATGCAAATTTATTTCCATAATGTATTCCTGTCACTTTGTCTGGTATTGTTATATACAATGTATTTGTATGCCTTCAACCTCTAATAGATATAAATGTGCATTAATGTATAAACATTTATCTTCTGAAAAAATGATGGATATCAACAGTTAAAATTACCTCATGAGTTGACATAGTTAACTGGTTGGAACATCTTAGGTTGTCCCTTCTGCAGAGAAGGAATCTGAAATTCAAAAATTGTCTAACTGAATGTAGGTTTGGTTGGTAAAAATATTACAGTACCAGTTTTACATAAAATGCTTGTATCAAGTTAGATCATTCAAATTAAAGATTCCTTAAAATACATATAAATGCTCCACAATTGAATATTTTCAAGAAATTGGTATGAATAAATTTACCCTGAGAGTTAAATATCCTGTTTTTCAGAGGCCATCGCAAAATACAATGTACCTTGCCACTAAGCCTTAAAAATGAGGATATCAACATTTGAAATTATCTCACGAGTTGCCATAGCTGAGCTGGAGGGAACACTTTTAGTTCTTATCTCTTTAGCTGAATGGCGAATCTGCAATCTGGTGTTGTTAAGCAGCATGATTTGTCATAGGTTGTGTCCTGTTGGGTATCTGTGTGTGTTTTCAATTCTTCTTAGGGTTAAACAGAAATTTTCAAAGGTATTCTGTTTTTTCTCAAGCATTGTAATTCTGTTGTTGGTTCCAATATTTATCTAAATATTGGTTGGAAGTTGGTAATTTTAGATCATTTTAATTCTGGGGTGGGTTTTAAATCATATTTTGATCTTTATTTGCCTCAGATCCCCAAGGGTGACTGGGGAATATAAATATGGTCACTACAGGTCTTCTTCCGATCGGCAGTAAAACCCTTGCCAAAGGGGGCGTCCGTTTGGCTGTGCGGGATGTACAAGTACTCAGCCACGTCCGGTCAGAATGGGGACGTTTAATCCGATGCCTCGTGTAGAGAGAGTCACGCTTTTGCACGTTAAGAACCCTTGCAGCAACTCTTTAAGGGTCCGTAGGTGGCTTGTCGCAAGGCAAAAGACCTGCAACCCAGTTGACCTGTATTAACGGACCTACCTATAGTATTTATTGTTAATTTGTTCTCGTCCTGAACATGCATGAAATATTTGCCACTGGACGTTAAGCAACCAACAATCAATCATTATTTGCCTCAGGTCCCTATTTAAATCATTGGATGAAATTAGAAGCTTAACATCTCTGTCAATCCTATTAAACAAGAGCACTTGCACACCAAATCCCATCAACGAATATCTTCCATTTTTTAAACGTCCACAATTGAACACACCACCACCGACACCAGGAGATGTTGCAGTCACAATCAATAAACCTCTTGACAAAACAAATGAAAAATAGAATAGTATCTCTATAAAAGGAATAACAAGGATATACAATGAAATGGAATAAATATTCTTATTCTCATTAAATATGTTTCAGCACAAATTGTTTATTTAAACAGATCCATTTAAAATGTCCTAGATTATTCTGTATGATCTTGACTTGTAGTACACATACATGTAATATAATGATATAAGATGTGGTATCACAAAGTCACATTTTGTAAAAGTAAAATTCATGCACATTAAAGTTTTTGATTTGTTCCTTTATGCTCCTAATCCATTTCTTACCCTAAGGTAACACAGACGATCAGTATAGGTATCAATCACTTTCACCTCTCTTACTAATCTCCTTTGTGCCTTTTAAAAGCATCTCATGGTAGTTCATCTGAACATTCATATTAGTAATCTTAGTGTCTAGAATTTTTATAACATGCTCTAGATGTTTTATCTCATCTTGTTCTACAGATCTGAAAAATATGTAATCACAATTTTAAAAAGTATATTATACATATCAATCAATCCTATAATATTGTATATATATATTATAAGATATGAGTGTTTTCTTAATTTTATGAGCTTTTCTCATCACTTGGCGTTCGTCGATAAGCTTTTACAAAATCTTCTCTGAAACTACTGGGCCAAATTTGATCAAACTTGGCCACAATCATCTTTGGGTATCTAGTTAAAAATGTGTTCAATGACCCGGCCAACCAACCAAGATGGCCGCCATGACTAAAAGTAATGGGAGTAAAATGTAGATTTTGGCTAATATCTCTGAAACCGAAGCATTTAGAGCAAATCTGATAGAGGTAAAACTGTTAATCAGGTCAAGACCTATTTGCCCTGAAATTTTCAGACAAATCGGACAACCCGTTAATGGGTTGCTGCCCTGAATTGGTAATTTAAAGGAAATTTTTCAGTTTTTGGTTATTATCTTGAATATTATTATAGATAGAGATAAATTGTATACAGCAATAATGTTCAGCAAAGTAAGATTTACAAATAAGTCAACATGACAAAATGGTCAATTGACCCCATAAGGAGTTATTGCCCTTTAAAATCAAATTTTGTTATCATTTACAAAAGTCTTGTCCTCTGGAACAACTGAGACAAATTTAACCAAACTTTGCCACAATTATCATAAGGGTATCTAGTTTTAAAATGTGTCCGATGATCCTGCCTGCCAACCAACATGGCCGACATGGCTAAAAATAGAACAGAGGGTAAAATCCAGTTTTGGTTTATATCTCTGAAACTAAAGCAAAAGTATAACAGTTCCATTATTGCATGCATCAATTGTAAATAAAAATATCAGGTGAGCGACACAGGCTCCTTGGAGCCTCTAGTTTATAGGTAATCTCTTATTACCCATAATTAACTAATTACATATTTGTGCAGGTGTATAAGTATTTTATTTGATTCTAACTGTTTTACATAAACACCACTGACAATCATACAATAACTCATCAATTTTCTAAACTTAACCAACAATATGATAAAACATAAAAAAAATAAACGTACAGTTTTGGGATATGTGGTCTGGTTTCTGTTCTATTTCCAACAGATGGAACAAGTTGATGGACAGTAGACTTAGACGATTAAATATAAAATATGCAATGATATACAAATATCTGTGCCTGTGTGGGTTAGGTGTGTCTGTCTATGTATGTATCTTTATGACATTTATTGTCCATGGTTAAATGTCCCGACATAGTTATTACATATTAGGCAATCATTTCACAATTCTTATTTCTATAATATTCAAACAATATTTTTAAACATTAACAAGTTTAACATAAAATGAGGAGTATTCATGTGATCCATTCATGGAAATAAAAAAAAGTAAGTACAATATTTGTTTTCAATATTTAAAAATCTTAATAATTAATTTCATAAGTTACACATGTTTTATCACTAAAATATGTTTTACCATTAATGTCAAGACAAATACTACTCAAAGTAAAAACTATACTTACATTTTATTAGTACTCTTTCTCAAATAGTAATGAAATGTTCAAGAAACATCCTTCTCTGTTAGAAGATATTAATTTGACCAAGTATCAGCTTTAAGTTTAGGATTCACGCACACAAATTCAGTGAACAAGATAAAACTGGACTACCTAAATCTGTTGAAGATGTACCTGTGCTTGAATTCTTCTGTAGTAAATGGTTAGCCACTTGTTGATTTGGATTTCCATCAATTGACGCTGAACGCTTTTGGCAGCATCTGCTTATAACAATTGAGCACGAAGGATTGCTGCTTTCAAATGATGGGTTGTCGGTCATATATGAGTTGTGTAACTGGGATGGTACCGTCATACCTGTAGCATTAAATGTAGTGTTACTTTGCGTTGATGGCAACATGGAATTAACAATCTGCGACTGCTCTGATGTTAAGTAAGATCCGTTGTATTTGCACCCTTTCTTTGTATAACATTTATTTAGTACTTTTGAGAATTGTAACAACATTTTGTATGATGATTGGTGTTACAACAGTTAATTTCCTCAGAACTTGATCATCATAACTGTCATTGTCGGTATTTGAAACATTCTGATTTGAAGAATCAGTATTTGGGTTTTGAACAGGATTGGACTGAATTCTCAGACAACTGTTCAGAATTTGTATTTGAATTTGATGAGCTGGGTAAAGGAATGTCAATATAAGGTACATCCAACCCCAGATCAGCATTTTCTATGTTTCCCTACCCCGGTGGATCGCTTTCCTTGCCGTGGGAGGCTTGTGTGTCTCAGTGACCCTGAGAGCTATGCCAGCTGGAGCTTCGTCTCCGGGTAGGGTTACCCATACTGGAAAGATTGAAGGGTAGACACAAGACTAAGTGATTCGAACATCGTACGAGTTGTCCGATGTTTAAAATAAAATAGGTACTCTAACCTGTCAGCCGTGGGTTGCTACACGTGTCGATGGTTGACGAGATCCGAGTGGACGAGAGACTGTTGCTAGACTCCTTTCGAATGGCAGAGTTTTCAGACTCTATATTCTGCTTTGGCTCCGATATCACCTAAACGGGAGGTCAGATGGACCCGGTCTGATCAATCGGCTGGTCACGCCAAGCCCTTCAGGTTTTCCTTAAATTGAGCTTTCCTGTAACCATGATGTGTTCAATGTCGAATAAGAGCTTTAAAAAAATAGGTGACCGAAGAATGCGGTTGTTCATGGTTCAATCAAGTGGTACGCTTTGTATTACGCTTGATGGATACGCTCTCCTTGAGCATACTAGTATTGTTCCTGGAACATCTGGTGCTTTCCGCAGTGGATCTTGGGTGATAATTTTGGGGACGAGCTACATTTTGTGGAGCTCGGTTTCGGCATTGGCACTTGACCCCGGCTCGTCACAGTAATACAGTATCGCCCTTGTAGGCATTCCGAGTGTGGATGACAAGAATAGTGAATATTTTTCCTCTCATTATGGCACACCAAAACCGAAGAAAGTAGATTCCACCTGAAACAATCAATTATCAGGGAAAATTAATGTCTTATTTAGGTGAACTGACAATACATGATTCTAATTTTTGTGTCAACCTTATAGGACTGTTTCCCGTTTTTGTTTTAGTGTCAAACTGTTAAACTATCCCATTAATTATTCCAATGTCAAACTGTTATTAAGATATAAGACAACATCAATCAAAAACGGTCGACAACTACTTTAATCAAGTACTCGCCCAAACTGTGGACAACTGTTTTTTATGAATTCGTCTTTGAAACCTTTCCAAATATGCCTCCTTTAAATGGTGTAAATTGCATTAAACACCTTCTAAAAAGAAGAATCAATAGTGTACTGTTATCCTTAAGTTTCGATCCATATGTCTCTGGTTGATCCCCCTGTTGGATATGCATTTGCAATTGATGGTCAAGGTTGGGATGATGGTTAGAGGTCTAGATCATGCCGCCTTTGTGATGCCACCAGGACAAAAACACGCCAAAAATTTTTGGCTGCAGCAATCAATTGAAAACTTAACCGCACACGAATTTGTTTAAAAAACCAAACCACTGTTTAAATATTGGTGATATGTCTTGTACTTTGAAAGTGAATAAGTGCACTCCTGAACAGCTTAATGGACTAAGATAAAACTTTACATAGATCTACCAAAACAAATAAGGTAGAGTAAATAAACCACAACTTTTGAGTATGTGTTCATTTACCTAAGAGCTTCCCAATGGGAAATGGGTAATATAAATATGGCCACTACAGGTCTTGTTCTGGCTGTGCGGGATATATCACATACGCAGCTGCGTCCGGCCAGAAAGGGGACGTTGAATCCGATGCCTCGTTTAAAAAAAAAGAAAAAAACTTCTTGAGGGGTTAATAGATAACCTGTTGCAAGGCTAAATTTCTATCCCTATCCAATATACCCAAATTTTTCCGTGGCAGTCCAAATTTTCCCGACCTGCAACCCAGTTGACATCAAATACCTGACCTTGCTTGTATTTATCGTTAAATTGTTGTCGTCCTGAACATGCATGAAATATTGGCCACTTGACATTAAGCAACAAACAACCAAACAATCATTTACCTAAGATTTTTAAGCATATCTCTTCAACTGCTTAATGGATTTTGATGAAACATACCTGCTTCACCGTGAAAATATGATATGGCGTTTTGTTTACATTGTATAACTAAATAGGTTCTGTAGATTGTAACGTGGAGACTAAATGGACACCAGCCTCAAACATACCCTTGTCACCAACCAACACTCTCTCTCGTACTAACTGACCTGTGTCAAAATCTAAATTGGTGAACTATGCAAAAAAGCACTCTTTCACCATCTTCACCAGTGGCTGCTTCTCATCATTATAACAAAACGATGGGGACCGTCAAATACGTAACGGCATTGACTTCTTCTAGAGACTAGATCGCTGCCAACTCAGCAATCTCAAATTCAAGGTAGACGCAAACATTTGGATTTTGTTCTCCCCTACAGGGATTGTCAAATGTTTTCTTATGGTTTTCTTCGGGACTTCTATTTCTGGATCAGTTTTGTCCGTTGCATTGACTAATATCATATTCAGTTATAAATCAATAAACAATGATCACCCTTTATAATCTCACATATAACTCATTTCAACTCATAAGGGGGATTAACTCTCAATTTTCAATATTTATTTAAACATGTCAAATAATTTACAATACGAAATACGTGTTGTGTCGTAATAATTTCCTTTTCATAAATTCAAGTTTCTAGTATCTATTTAATCTTGTGTGATGCTTGGAACTCTCAACAATTCATATTGAAAAAGAGACTAATGAAAAATGTTGTATGTGAGACTTGTTAAATAAAAATTAAAAAAGACAGTTTTTACTGGGACTTGAAGGGCAGTGACTTAAAATAACTCCAATTTTGTAAAATCCTCGATATTTGTGATGCAATTGAATTTCAATATGTTTTAAAGATTGACTTAAGAGTAGCTGGCTTTATTAACAAAGGAGATAACTTTCCTTCTACTTATTTAATTTACTAAATATTAAATTTAAAGTGATTTAATTTCACTTCAGCATTTATAGTAATGGAGTTTAAAATTTTCCAATGTCGAGTCTGATTGTTCCTTGGGAGTTTTAGCTGTATCTGATACGGAAGTGAGATTACCTTTAAGGTCAGACACTTTCGAAGACAGTATATCAATAGATGTCCTAATATCGTCATTAGAATTATTACTTATTGCAGTGTCTCCCATATTAACATTTGGCGGTGTAACAGCATTCTGGAAAATTTGTTTCCTGGTAAAGTGTTGGTATAACAGGTGTATTGTTACTTTTTTATAGGTCTACTAGTCCTGGTAGATTTTCTGGATGGTTCTCTGTCCGGTTTTGATTTAGTTTTTGTAACTGAAACCCTTTCCTTTACCCTGGCCGAACGCCTCTCTGTTGCTGGATTCATCCCAGGCATCCTGAAATTAAAGTTTTACTAGCAAGTGCCACTAAATATCTTAATTGTAGTAGTATATATAATATATAATATAATATTATATAAATATTTAGTGCCAAATAAGTCTATGCTTATATGACTTTTTATATATATACATGTATTTCATATTAACATGTATATGTGTACATGTACAACTCATTTACGACTGTTGTATTGAATATCAGATTTTATAGTCAGTATTATAGTGTACAGTACGATGTAATTAGGGCATAATCCGTTCATATAGTTTAAGAATCATTATTTATTTTTGATACATTATCATACCGTACATGTACTTTTAAACATGTAAATAACACTCATATGTTAGTCTTTTATTTATAAAATATTGTATATAATTCGTATATGTCTCAATAAAGTATGCCCGTAACTGATAAAATTATCTATTGGTGACTATGCTCAGCAAAGTGCTGTTTACATGTGAAATAAGATGCAATATGCATATCCAGAATGTACAATTACACATGTACATGAACATCCTGCCAGTAACTCAACAGCAAAGAGCTGTATTAATTTGTGTTGTTGTTTATGTTGTATGCACACACACATATATATATATTTATATATATATGTGTGTAAGGACAGTAAAAAACTGTGTTCATTTAAAATATTGTTGTATTGATGCATATACAGCTTCGTGTAAATGTAAACAGTAGTGTAGTAATAGGGATAAGCGCAGGTGTTAGAGTGGTTAAGAGTGGTTTTAATTTGTTATAGGGTGGTTATTTATACCAGCGCTTGGGATGAGCGCATTTTTTAGAGTGGTTAATAGTGGTAGTTGTTTTAGGGTGGTTATTCATATCAGTGCTTAGGATAAGCAAATCTGTTAAAGTGGTTAAGAGTAGGTTTTTAAAGGTGGTCATTTATACCTGTGCATGAGATAAGCGATCCTGTTAAAGTGGTTAAGAGTGGTATTTATTTGTTCTAGGGCGGTTATTTAAATCTTTGCTCGGGATGAGCAAACCTTTTCAAGTGGTTAAGGGGTGAATAAATATATAAAGTTTAATAAATTGTTTTATACATAAAACTAAATTGATCATGAGTAGACATATTATAGAGAATGTCGCTTTCTTAAAAGCCTTGTATTATGTTGAACTCCTACAGAGAAAGTTAATGATCGATTTGATTTCCAACAAAAAAGTTCAAGCCTTTTCAGAAATTGCTTCTTTTCTTCTGCAGGGAAGAATAAGTCTCCCAAACATAAATTAAAAGACTATTGGCTTACAGTCAGATCTTTAGCTAAAGCTTGCATTAGTGTAAGGAGAAAAAACGGACATTACGTACATTTCATTATTTGTTACCTCTACTGATAAAACCAGTTTTATCCATATTAGACGATCAAATGGATGCCCTTCGTAATGAGTTTGCATTCTTGCAGAGATCAAGCGAAGTGTACCTTTTCATATTGAAAACAAAACCATTATTTTAAAAGAATTGAAAGTTTTATATGAGAATAGTCCTCATATCATAGAAAATTGAAGTACAGCATTTTACAAGACCACCTCGAACCTCTATTTTATTAGTATGAATAGTGGGTAGTTGCTCTTATTAAATGTAGTGTCGTTTTACTTTAAGTAATGCTTTACAATACAACATGAAGTCCGCGAAACATCAATTCAGAGGTTATTAATCTCACTATAAAAAGTGTCTCTTTTCTAAACTATATCATTATGAGATAAGAATATCCATTCATTTCTACCACTATGGAATTGGATTCACATTTATTAAATTTGTTTCGTTTCAATCCTCTCCACCCGCATATGATTTATTACATTACCAGAGAACAAACTTACGAAGATTGGCCAATTCAACTTGTTCAGAAACCTGCAGATCTCATTCGAAATGGTTTTATTATACCAACGTAGGAGATCGTGTGACATGCTTCTGTTGTGGTGTGACATTAAAACAGTGGAAAAGTTCTGACCACATTGAAACTGAACATTTGAAATATGAAACCAAACTGTTTGTTTGCAAAATGGTGTCAGCCAATGTTCCGAATTTCAATGCTTAACTATTCTACCACCTTATTATACAAGATCGAATAAGTATTTGGTTATCCGTTTTTTCGAACCACCCTAAGATGACTCATCTATTTACATTCTGAAACACTATATAAAGAGGTTCTTTTGTCATCAGAAAAGACACTCCATCATGACAAGCATTGCTAGCAGCATGGAATATTCAAGACATGAAAATGTTTTTGAACACTTTCGATTTCTGCTTTGCGGAGAAAATCCAGGAGATGATACCCACTTTAACTAGAGAACATTGTTATGGTTGTATGGTAGACCATCCGTCTCAAAGAGAGCATCCATGTTTATTATTTACGGAACTGGAATGTTTGGAACAATTTTTTGTTGAAGCCTATGATAAAATTTCCTTAAAGGATGTTATCAGTACAGTGAAACCATGTTCTATATGGGAATGCACAAACGATTGCGAAATGAAATTGAAAAAAGAAGTGTATAACAAACTTAGCCAGGATAGAGGTTATTGTGAGAAAAATAAACCAAAGCCAATTAAGGTGTATCAGCTTGTGGAAGCTTTAATAAAAACTGAAGATAGATTTTCATAGTCCATGACATTTTTAACTCTAACACTTCTATTCAGTTACATTTGACTACCATATGATTCATAGATAATCTGAATTCTAGACAGTTCGGTACCCAGACAAATCGGCATCCGGACAAATCGGCACCCCGAAAGATAATACGGCACTCAGACAAATCGGCACCTAGACAAATCGGCACCTTATAAATTATTTATCTTTGATCTAAATGTAGTGAACCAAAATTAAAATTTCCTGGCACTGATATATGTATGAGGGCCTGAACTCAATTTGCAAGTTTAGTGTTAATATAATGTTTGACTGTTTTTACAAATGACTAATTTGTTTCCTGCACTATTTACAACATTATTTTCAATATTGTATATGGTATCTTCGAAGAAGTATCTTATTAAGTGATTTATTCCTTTTGTTATTTATTTGTGAAGACTGTACTGCAGCTTAGTCATTCGGATTTTATAGATTTCACCATTCATGTACTAGTTTTAATGTTCATGTACTAGTTTTAATGTAATGCATAGTTCTGTTACCATAGTATCCCAAATCAATAAAACACATCAAGAATATTAATAATATTTATTTATTATATTTATTATGATTATATTCAACAGTTTATGCATACATGTAATAAATAAAATAAATAATAATAAATAAGCTTTATTTAGAGTCGGCAAAGTATACTTTAAACCGACAAACAAGACATTTATAACAATACAGCACATAATACACATGCAATAAATTACACAGCACAAAATGAAGCACTAAAAGCATGGTTGTAATAAGCATGATAAGCTAGATATTAAAGCTAAAAGCATGGGTTTGGTCTACTTGGCTCTGGGGCATCTATGTCTGCATGCTGTCGTAGTACTGATGTAACAATGGTCTTAGATGACTGTCCAAACACAGCATCTCTGGCTTAAGCTTTGATCTGTTAAAAAAACCAAGATAATAAAATTTTATGATTAGGCAATATTGGTATTAATTTATTGAAAATAATTCAAATCAATTCAATTCAATATTTTATCACACATTACTATAATTACACAATACAATTATAAAAGATACATTTTGTATACATAAGCCAATCTGTACACTCGTCAGATGTGTGAGAGACGATAACAACTAAAGCAACAAAAAATAATCAATTATAAAAATCAATACAAAATCGTACTATCTATTAATGTAAAAAAAGCATCTGTTTACGTTTTGGTCTTTTGAAAAAATGTTATACAGCTGTCGGCTAAGAAATCTGATTGAGCGTTCCTGATGAATTCCATAAAAAGTATAGATAAGACATACCTCTTTTTTTATCATGACAGCTATCACAGACCTGGTTTATAGTTGTCACCATCTTGGATGACAGTAGCTGGACAGTTGACGGTCTTGTTTCGCTTGGTGCAGCGCCAGAGGATGTGGTCATTCTTCTGTTTCTGCAAGCAAAAATACAAATATATACAGTTTCTGTTTTAACAATTGTCAAAGTTAATAATAGCAGATAATCTCTTATAGCCGACTATGCAGTATAGGATATGCTCATTGTTGAAGGCCGTAATGCTAATACATGAGACTTAAATAAAACATTGAATTGAATTGTCAAAATTAACAAAAGTTAAAGATTATTACGTCAAGAACAATAATACTTGGTAGATATTGTAATGCACAGATTCATAAGCTGGACAAACAAGAACAAAATTATATTCATCTCCAATAAGACACATATTATTGTAACGACCAACTTCAACATTTAAAAATTCCCAATCAGGTTAATTCAATTATCTAGCTACTAATCCAATCAATTATTATATGTTAATTAGCTCGTTCTGGCTCGTGGCAATAGATAACTGTTAATACACAGGAACTATATAATATATTATACTTTATTGCAAAAAGTGAAACACTGACGGATAAATTGCAAACATAATATACACAAGTGACAAGAAACATACAATACATGAAAAAAGTGTTAAACAAGTCAAGTTGATATTAATAATATATTATAAGAATATATTATAAGTATATAGATAAATGACCAATGTGGACCTTATTTTCGCAATAGCTTTATATAATCTACAACACTAGACAAAATATCTTTATTGGGATCTAGAATAGTTTTAAGTTTAAAGTTTGAGTCAAGCTAGTTACAATAGGGATAATGGGTTTTAATTGCATTTATAAGGGGATTTCTAATAATACTATTTATTTGGCAATAATGAAAAGTTTCCCTTTACTCCCTTATGTACAAATGCTATTAGCTCTATCTGAGATTGGCTCCAGTATGGAAATGAAAAGTATGCAAGGAGAATTTGGGTTATAATAATTTATAATAATTAAAAATATTAAAACGCCACTTACCACTGTTGCATGTTCTATGTTGCCACTTTTGACAGCCATCACATTGTAAAGCTTCTTGTCTAGGGCGCACAACATTGTGGCACTGTATACAACTGTCGTCTGACATTGTGTAAGAAAAAGAATCCCAAAAGTGTTTACCTTTATATATGTTTCTGGGTATTTACTCATTATGGCTTGCACACGCTGTTATGTTTATGGCTTTTAATATTAAAACAATAAAATATAGTTTTCAGGTATTGTGTTGTCTTAATAGATGTAAGGATCAAACGAGAACACAAGCTGCAAACACAAGCTATACACTTTTGATCTCTATTGAGGAATTATCAGATTTATACATAAAATACTGATTAATGCATAACTACAATTAATTATGATTTAATTAAATAATGTTTATTCAAACAACAACATATCTAACAATCAATTATGATTTAATTAAATGATGTTTATTCATACATACATAATCATTTAGGGTTTAATTAAATGATGATTATTTTTTTTGTAATGCATATTTTATCTACGAATTATAATATTACTGCAACAATTCTTTAATTTTTCCTAATACATTTTTTTAAAAAACGAGGTGCCGAATTGTCTTGGTCCCGAAATGTCCATCCCGAAATGTCCAAAATGGATGCCGAAATGTCTTCGGACTTGGGTGCCGAAATGTCTTGTTACCGATAATCTTGCATTGTTTGTAACTGTATACTTGAATGGAAAAGGTACAAAATAAAATATGTTTACAATCGTCTTTTTGTTTTTGTTTTTTCCTATGAGAAAACTCAATGTTATTAAATATTTCGACTCATCAGTGAAACATTGCTTTTATTGTTATATGTTTCTAGTATAAAAGATCAGGTTTTCAAATTTGCAATCATTTGTTGTCTTGTGTTGAAAATGTACAAAAGAAAAAAGTTCATGATTTATTAGAAGACATATTACAATTTATCAAAGTCTGGTGCATATTCAGGTCCAGATAAACTATATAAAGTTTTAAAATCCAGAGGCATATCCAACATAGGAAACAAACAATTCGAAAATGGCTCCACAATCAAGATAGTTATAGTCTGAGAAAGGAACTAAGGCGACGCTTCACTAGAACTCGAGTCATTGTATCAGGAATCCATGATCAGTTTGATATGGACTTGATTGACATATCCAATATAAAAGTGAAAATTCAGGTGTGTCTTTCTTGCTTGTGGTTATTGACATCTTCTCCAAGTATCTATGGATTGAGACTCTGAAAAATAAAACAGCGAAAGAAGTTGTAACTGGATTAAAAAATACTTGATCATGAAGTATTTAACAAAGCCCGAAGTGACAAGGGTACTGAATTCAATAACAAAGTTATGAAAGCCTACTTGAAAAGTAAAAACATTTACTACTTCACCACAGAAAATTCAGAAACAAAAGCTAATTTTGCTGAAAGAGTAATTAAAACCATAAAACATGATGTATCGTTATTTTACTGATCAAACACATCAATATATAAATGTGCTACAAGATATTGTCAACACCTATAATTCAACTCCTCATAGAAGTCTTAATAATATTGCCCCTAAGGATGTAAATAAAGAAATTGAGGCAGACCTTTGGGCTTTCATGTATTTAAAACCTAATAAACCTTAAAATTTCATTTTAGATTGAATGATACAATCAGACTCTCTAAAATTCATATGGTTTTAATCGATCTTACGATGAACATTTCACCAGAGCCCCAAGGGTGACTGGGGAATAGAAGTATGGTCACCATTGGTCTTCCTCCGACCGGCAGTAAAACCCTTGCTAAAGTGGGGCGTCCGTTTGGCTGTGCGGGATGTACAAATTTGCAGCCACGTCCGGTCAGAATGGGGACGTTAAATCCGATGCCTCGTGTAAAGAGAGTGCCACGCTCTTTGCACGTTAAGAACCCTGCAACAACTCTTTGAGGGGTCCGTAGGTGACCTGTTACAAGGCTAAATTTCTGTCCCTATCCAATATACCCTCATTTCCCGTGGCAGTCTAAATTTCTCCGACCTTAATCCCGGACGCCCCTCTTACAGAACCTACCTATTGTATTTATTGTTAATTTGTTCTCGTCCTGAATATGCATGAAATATTTGCCACTGGACGTTAAGCAACCAACAATCAATCATTTCACCAGAGAAATTTTAGAATAAGAAAACGATTAAGAATGCAAGCTATACCCGTTTATAAAATTTCAGAATTTGATAATTCCCCAGTCAAAGGATTATTTTATGAGCAAAAATGATAAAAGTAGACAAAGATGAAAGTGCTATGTGGTATATAGAAGAGAAAGTTAAAAGCGTAAACGAAATGGACATATTCAGTGGTTAGTGAAATTTGAAGGATGGCCAGACAAATATAATCAATGGATTGAAGAGGAGATATCACTGAGTCGAAAGACTCTTAACCTATCGCAATGAGTACTTATGTGACCATGAGCAGTGACAAGGCATTGGGATATTTTCCTAACAATAAAGCATACAAATTTACTTCTCATCTGAATTCACCCATATTTTTAGATGGTTTATGGAGGTTGCTTTAGTCGAAGCGGATATATCCTGTTCTTTATCTAAAGATGAATCTATTTACCTGTATTCAAATCTATGTCGAGAATCCATCGTTGATGGAAAATAGAAACCACTACTCCGAAGGCTTACTGCTATCAACCTTGGTAACTGGTCGTCAATTTTGAAGCACCTCAATATGTTCCTGTAAGAATTAATGAAATTTATGATATGGATGTGTATATTACTACAAGTCAAGATGAATTAGCTTCATTTTAAATAATACTTCCAACGGTGACACTTCATTTTAAATCATTTCTATTCTTTTAAAATGAGTAAAATGTATATTCAAATACCAGTCATTGGATGAATTACTATGAAAATTTAGGAAACAATGGTAGCAATCCTTACATGAATCAAATGAATAAAAGCGGAAAGCAAATAGGAGGTGGATCGCTAGTAGGTACACCTAAATCCTTCATTACACCAATCGGACCATCGATGAAAGAATCATCCAATGAAAAATAAAAGTTCAACTTGTGTCACCAGTTCAACAAACAGAGGACATGGCCCGAGATATGGTGAAAAGAGAAAAGTAAAGATGGGTATAAAAGAAAGTCACGAACATCTCGTACCAGTTCTACAAAACAAGCTCTAAAGAGTAAGTCGCAAAAAAGTCAAGAAAGTCAAAGATTAGGAATTCAAAAAGGAAAAGGAAAAAAATATAAAGAAGAAAAATCTCTAAAGACAGGAAAGAAAAGGAAAATCCCAAAATCTGTAAAAGATTTAAAGATATTTTCGATTAAAGATGGCTGCATTGACTATGGATGGATTTCAAGAAAGTCAACCTTCTTGTCTAAACTTGTTCACTGTACCTCCTACACAAACAGCAGTAGAAAATGTATATTTTGATGAAATAAGATCAACATCACAATTGGGTGGTACAGCTCAATCGAATTCACTATTGCAGCACAGAAATCCCTAGAATATATAGATCTCAGAAAAACTCATGTGCGTGCTAGAATTAAGCATGCTGATGGCCCAGATTTAAAACCATCTGAATATGTTGGACCTGTAAATAATTTTTACATTCTATGTTTTCTCAAGTGGATATTACTTTGCAAAATAAACTGGTTACTTCATCAACTGCGCATTACCCATATAAAGCCATGATTCAAACAATGCTATCTTTTGGCTCTGAAGCTAAGGAATCCCAGCTAACCAGTCAACTTTGGAAAAAAGACAAAGCAGGTCATTTTGATGATAATGATGTGAAGAATGGTGTCAATACTGCCCTTTTCGCCCGTTCTCAGTATTTTTCTCAGAGTCAAACCTGTGACTTAGTTGGGAATCTTTTTCATGATTTGACTAGCTTAGACAGATACTTATTGAACCAAATAACAGTCAATGTGAAATTATGGCGTTCAAAGTCAGAGTTTTGTTTAATGACAAATGAAGCCAATCCAAACTTTCAAATATATATCGATGACATTTGTTTAAGAGTCTTCAAGTGAAAACTAAATCCTAGCGTTATAACAGCACATAGTCATAAATTGCTCACAACTAATGCAAAATATCCTTACACTAGAACAGAGGTTCGTCTCATATCTATACCTGCTGGAAGTCTTAGTTTCAACTATAACAACTTGTTTAATGGTTTGAGAGCTACACGTTGTGTTATTGGATTTACATACTCTAGCAGTTCCAGTGGGTCATATGCTTTGAATCCATTCAACTTTCAACATTTTAACTTAAGTCAGATAGCATTAAAGCTGAACCAGGTTCCTGTTGGTGGAAACATTATGCAGTTAAATTTTGCACCTACCAGTCGCACCATATTACCTTCTTTTACTAGTATGTTTGAAGTTACAAATAAATGGATGCGTGATAGTGGCATTGATCTCTCCAGAAATGATGTTTCAGGAGGAACTGCTTTATACTGTTGGGATATTGAAGCAACCTTTAGTGATGAAGGACAGTATTTAAACTTAGTGAAGCAGGGGACTTGCTCATTAGAAGTAATTCAGCAAACCACTACCAAAGGCAACAACTTGTGTTGTATATGCTGAATTTCCAGCTTACTTTGAAGTAAATTTAGAGCAAAATATCAATTTACAATGAATACAGATCAACTAGAGTGTGCAATAAAGTTTGAAATTGAGATGAGAAAGAAGATATGTGGGGTTTTCGCTTCTAATGAAATCAGCTACATTCACCTTCAACCATCGACTGGATTTATTGCAAATACAGATGTTAAGCAGCTACCGGGAAAACATTGGGTACCATTTTACTATAATGAAAATAAAGTGTTGGAAATATTCGATTCTTTCGGATATACCCTTAGTCAACTTTCAGTTTACTTTAATGCATTTATGACTAGATATACATTTACTTCAGCAAACAAAATGCAATTGCAAAGTGAAAAAACTTGTATGTGGACAATATTTTCTGTTTTACCTCATGTCTCGTTCAAGAGGAACGTAAAATCCGATGCCTCGTGTAGAGTGTGTCACGCTCTCTGCACGTTAAGAACCCTGCAACAACTCTATGAGGGGTCCGTAGGTGGCCTGTTGCAAGGCTAAATTTCTGTTCCTACCCAACATACCCTCGTTTTCCTTGGCAGTCCAAATTTCCCGACCTGCAACCCAGTTGACCTGTATTACCGGACCTACCTATTGTATTTATTGTTAATTTGTTCTCGTCCTGAATATGCATGAAATATTTGCCACTGGACGTTAAGCAACCAACAATCAATCAATCGTTCAAGAGGAATTTCCATGGAACAATAAAAGATGTATTCAGTGATAGATATTATTTAAATGATCAATTTGTTTATGATTTCATTAATGAAAGATTTAACTGTTGTATGACTTCTGTAAATGTTGCTCTTCAATCATGTATTTGTCAACAAAATTTTGAATAAAAATACTTACTTATGATTATTTCATCATTTCTTTTCATCAGACTGGAAAAAAAAGAATATATATATATATATATATAAGAATTCAGGGTTTATTTACATTATCAGTTCATAAAAATATTCAAAGAGAATGGTTGACTGGTGGAAAAGAAAGCTTACTTAAGTTTAAAAAGTCTGGAAAAACAGTCTACACTAAAATCTTCTTCAAAATGCTGAAGGCATGTTTCAGATACCCCTCCAGAATATTTTACTGTTATGGTGTATGGCAACCCATTTATGACGACATGAAGAAATCCATTAAAATATAGAATTCTATAAAGGTTTACCAAACATGGAGACTATTAATGAATGGGGTGCCTTAGGACGTCATAAGATTTTAATCTTCGATGACTTGATGATGGCTGCTGAAATTCAACAGAACTACTTCATTTAATGACAATTGGTTGTCATCATTTCTCAATTAGTGTCATTCATATACTTCACAACTGTTTTAATAAAGGAAAAGTTATGAGAAGTGCTTCCTTAAACTGTCATTATTTCATTTTATTTCGAAATTATAGAGATCAACTACAGGTTCAAGTTTTAGGAAAACAAATTTTTCCAGGAAAATTGAAATATTTCATGGATGCTTACCACAGGGCGACATTAGTCGAGTTTCGTCCAATAATTATTGACTTAGACCCTCACACAGACAAAACATATCAGTTGACTACTAATCGAGGAGTTGGACAGACACCCATTGTTTATAAACCTTTAGAATGAGTAATAAAACATATTTAGTACAGTTTTGATAGATATTTCGAATAACCAAATAATCCAAGTTATCAAAATACTAACTAAAGTACAGCTGCAAGAGATAATTGAAATAATTTATAATGTTGTTCAAGGGTGTGCTCAGTTTCAGATTCAGATAAAATCCCACTAAACAAGCACAAGCAGTTCATTCGTAAAATTCTCTCGAAACAGACAACACTTCAACATAAAAACTGTTGCTGCTTAAAATTAGAAAAATATTACCCATTTTCTTGAAAGTTTATTTACATTATGTCTCGTGAACTAATGCTCATTCCAAAGTTAAGATATGAACAACTGATTAAACATGAAAAGATGAAACAAGTGAAGAATTAGGAAGATCTATAATTCCTTTAGATAAAAACAGTGAAGAAGTGCAATCAAATGATCAAAGTAAGAAATCTGAGGCATCACCAATCAAACTCAACCAAACTAGCTTAAATCAATCACCATCAAAACATAAACGAAAAAATTAGAATGGTGGAGGAAGTCATATTTGCTAATGCCACCAGAAAAATGTTAAAATTATACAAGAAAAGGAAAAACTTACCAAAAGAAAAGTGGTTATCCTTCACATATAATTCCTTGAGTATCCTTCCACATTTATCTACTTGAATGATATGCCTCACTAATCCTGCAAAGCACTCTGAAAAGAAGATTATGATGTCATCAAAATGGAATGCTAATGACTCAAATGAGGTATATAAATATGAAATTGATGTATCATTCATTTTCTCAAGATGACTAGCTAACTTTAACATGGCGCAGGCTTTCATTCAATATGTTTTAAAGCAGGAAGAAAATAAACATTTAGAAAACCAAATTCAATCTCTGAGATTTACTGCTGAAGCAAAGGCAATAATTTTAGCTTTAAAATTTATTGCTACTTCAGACAAATCTAAATTTATAATATGTTCTGATTCACTTTCATGCTTACAAGCTATACAATATACTAAAATTAAAACCCGATAATTCTCAAGATTTTATATGTAATGAGGAATTTAAAATTCTTCATAAAGAAATAATTTTCTATGGGTTCCGAGTCATGTTGGAATCCATGGAAACACGGTTGTAGACGAAGAAGCAAAAATGCCCTGGATGATCCCTTATCTAACTGTGATATACCTTATACCGATTTTAGATCTAATATTAGAGAATATGTTTTAATATATTGGAAAATGAATGGAGTAAAAGGTTGATAATAAATTACATGAAATTAAACCTAAATTAGGTAAACCTTTTAATACTTTTATGTGCAGAAAAGATCAGTGTGTTTTTCTAGATGCCGTATTGGTCATACTAGAATAACACATGAATATCTTCTGAAAATGAAGAAGAACCACAATGTATACCTTGCAACTGCAAGTATACTATTAAACATGTTTTAATCAATTGTATTGACTTTGCTGATATTCGTAAGAAGCATTTCAATGTCAATAATATGTATGATTTATTTGATAGTGTTCCAATTACAAATATTGTTTCATTTTTAAAAGAAGTTGGAATATATCATAAAATATAAAAATGCTGTATGAATTGAAAATGATTTTAATTTTATCACCTTATCTTAGTGTTGTTTTTATTTGTAAATAAACAATTTTGCTTTAGACTTGAGTTTTAGTATATTGAAGGACCTTTTGTCCGATTTTAAAGATATACTTAAAATTGTTAAATGTTCGAATTAGCTCTCGCCGCGATATAGCCTTTTGCGCTAAGGCGGCGTAAAGCAAACACCAATCAATCAATCAATCAATCTCTGAGGAACAATCTGCCAGATGAGTTCGATGATTCTGACGATGATATTTTAGAGAGCAAGCAATCAAGCTGAGAAAGACTTTATACGAAAGCGTAAAATCGTCAGTCATGAGAAGGAGAATAAAAGCCTAAATTAAATTCAGCATTTACTTGTGATCTCTGTGACAGACATTACAAACATCAAGGATCATTAAATCGTCATTTACAAACTCATTTTCAGAAACATAGATGTGGGAAATGTGGTAAATCATTCACTAGAAAGTATAAACTTAAAAAATAAGGAAAAATGTCTTATTTCTCACCAAAACAATTCACACAACTTGCTGCTTTTGAAAAGAAAAAAAAAAACAGATAAGAAAGGACATAATTGCAAACATTGCGGAATACCATTCAATAATTATGCTGCACTTTTCATCATATGACTGCTGCTCATCCTTTAAATCAAACTGAGGTAATATCCAACAACTTCCTACTGTAAGTGTTCAGGAACCTGAATTAGAAAAAATCAGAACAGAGAAGAACAAAAGTCAAGAAAAATGCAATAAATAATTTAGTACAGCAAGTCCACATTATTCCAATGGAAGATGAAAAGTATGATCTTCTTCAATTTTTAGCTAATGTTAAAGAGAATGTTGAAAATGAATTAATTAATACATGTGAGAAACATCGTAGTATTAAATGGAATGTAATTGGAAGAGTTGAAATGATTCGTGATGTAGATAATGGTGAACAGGAGAAAACAACACCACATTTCAGAAGTAAAAATTACATAATACTACCGGATGAAAACAATGAACACAATATCAATGAAGCATTTCAAGGGTTAACAAATCTTTAGAAGAATTTGTAAGCCATGGTAGCAATTGGGTCGTAAATAAAGTTCTTAGTCTAGAAATAAATACTGTAAAATACTCACCAGTAAGTGGAAGCTCACATCTACCTTTACCTCGAAAAATCAGATTCGACGTGGTGTTATCAACATAAAAACAGTGATCAGAAGTGTTTTCTGTGGTCTGTGTTAGCAGCTATACATCCAGCTCCGAATAATCCTCAAGAAGTTTACCATTATAGAAAATATGAAAATGAACTAAACATGAGAGATATCAACTATCAAGTATCCCTATCTAAAATGGAGAAATTTGAAAAGCTCAATAATATTTCCATCAATGTATTTGGTTTTGAAGATGGAGATGTTTTCCTTTATATTTAACAAAACTCTCAAATGGATATAAAGAAGTTGATTTGCTCTATTTTTCAAATGAAGAAAAATCTCACTTCTGTTTAGTTAAAATCTAGATCATTTTCTAGGATCCACTACCAAGTTTCATACAAAATGCTACTATTGTCGCAGATGTTTACATGGATTTATCAGAAGCGATTTATTAAATGAACATAGACCTTACTGCAATAAATTTGATTTTCAAAGGTAGAATTTCCAAAACAAGGCAGAGATATTATATCATTTAAATACTTTGACAAACAGATTCCATTTGTCGTATATGCTGATTTTGAGGCATTTGCTCGAAAAGTAGATACCTGCCTTCCTGATCCTGATAAATCATCTACGACTCATCGAACCAAATTTGAAGCTTGCGGGTATTCTTATATAGTTTTCAGCACAAATGAGAGATATACAAAATCTCCAGTTGTTTACAGAGGAGATGACGCTGTTCAGCATTTTTTGACGAGTGAGGAATATATTAAGGAAAAACTAAGTCACATAGAACCCTTGATGATGAATGAAGAAAGTGAAAGAACTTTTCAAAATGCAACTCATTGTTATATCTGCAATCAACCTTTCACAAACTTAATTAAATGTAGGGATTTACAGACTCTAGCAGTTCCAGTGGATCTTATGCTTTAAATCCCTTCAACTTTCAACATTTTAATCTGAGTCAAATAGCATTAAAGCTGAACCAGGTTCCTGTTGGTGGAAACGTTATGCAGTTAAATTTTGCACCTACCAGTCGCACCATATTACCTTCTTTTACTAGTATGTTTGATGTAACAAACAAATGGATGCGTGATAGTGGCATTGATCTCTCCAGAAATGATGTTTCAGGAGGAACTGCTTTATACTGTTGGGATATTGAAGCAAACTTTAGTGAAGGACAATATTTAAACTTAGTCAAGCAGGGACTTGCTCATTAGAAGTAATGTTCAGCAAACCACTACCAAAGGCAACCACTTGTGTTGTATATGCCGAATTTCCAGCCTATTTTGAAATAAATTTAGAGCTACATATCATTTTACAATGAATGCAGATCAACTAGTGTGTGCAATAAAGTGTGATAATGAGATGAGAATGAAGATATGTGGGTTTTCGCTTCTAATGAAATCAGCTACATTCAACTTCAACCATCGACTGGATTTATTGCAAATACAGATATTAAGCAGCTACCAGGAAAACATTGGGTAGCATTTTACTATAATGAAAATAAAGTGTTGGAAATATTCGATTCTTTCGGATATACCCTTAGTCAACTTTCAGTTTACTTTAATGAATTTAGATATACATTTACTTCAGCAAACAAAATGCAATTGCAAAGTGAAAAAACTTGTATGTGGACAATATTTTCTGTTTTACCTCATGTCTCGTTCAAGAGGAACGTAAAATCCGATGCCTCGTGTAGAGAGTGTGTCACGCTCTCTGCACGTTAAGAACCCTGCAACAACTCTATGAGGGGTCCGTAGGTGGCCTGTTGCAAGGCTAAATTTCTGTTCCTACCCAACATACCCTCGTTTTCCCTTGGCAGTCCAAATTTCCCGACCTGCAACCCAGTTGACCTGTATTACCGGACCTACCTATTGTATTTATTGTTAATTTGTTCTCGTCCTGAATATGCATGAAATATTTGCCACTGGACGTTAAGCAACCAACAATCAATCAATCGTTCAAGAGGAATTTCCATGGAACAATAAAAGATGTATTCAGTGATAGATATTATTTAAATGATCAATTTGTTTATGATTTCATTAATGAAAGATTTAACTGTTGTATGACTTCTGTAAATGTTGCTCTTCAATCATGTATTTGTCAACAAAATTTTAAATAAAAATACTTACTTATGATTATTTCATCATTTCTTTTCATCAGACTGGAAAAAAAGAATATATATATATATATAAGAATTCAGGGTTTATTTACATTATCAGTTCATAAAAATATTCAAAGAGAATGGTTGACTGGTGGAAAAGAAAGCTTACTTAAGTTTAAAAAGTCTGGAAAAACAGTCTACACTAAAATCTTCTTCAAAATGCTGAAGGCATGTTTCAGATACCCCTCCAGAATATTTTACTGTTATGGTGTATGGCAACCCATTTATGACGACATGAAGAAATCCATTAAAATATAGAATTCTATAAAGGTTTACCAAACATGGAGACTATTAATGAATGGGTGCCTTAGGACGTCATAAGATTTTAATCTTCGATGACTTGATGATGGCTGCTGAAAATTCAATAGAACTACTTCATTTAATGACAATTGGTTGTCATCATTTCTCAGTTAGTGTCATTCATATACGTCACAACTGTTTTAATAAAGGAAAAGTTATGAGAAGTGCTTCCTTAAACTGTCATTACTTCATTTTATTTCGAAATTATAGAGATCAACTACAGGTTCAAGTTTTAGGAAAACAAATTTTTCCAGGAAAATTGAAATATTTCATGGATGCTTACCACAGGGCGACATTAGTCGAGTTTCGTCCAATAATTATTGACTTAGACCCTCACACAGACAAAACATATCAGTTGACTACTAATCGAGGAGTTGGACAGACACCCATTGTTTATAAACCTTTAGAATGAGTAATAAAACATATTTAGTACAGTTTTGATAGATATTTCGAATAACCAAATAATCCAAGTTATCAAAATACTAACTAAAGTACAGCTGCAAGAGATAATTGAAATAATTTATAATGTTGTTCAAGGGTGTGCTCAGTTTCAGATTCAGATAAAATCCTACTAAACAAGCACAAGCAGTTCATTCGTAAAATTCTCTCGAAACAGACAACACTTCAACATAAAAAAACTGTTGCTGCTTAAAATTAGAAAAATATTACCCATTTTCTTGAAAGCTTATCTACATTATGTCTCGTGAACTAATGTTCATTCCAAAGTTAAGATATGAACAACTGATTAAACATGAAAAAGATGAAACAAGTGAAGAATTAGGAAGATCTATAATTCCTTTAGATAAAAACAGTGAAGAAGTGCAATCAAATGATCAAAGTAAGAAATCTGAGGCATCACCAATCAAACTCAACCAAACTAGCTTAAATCAATCACCATCAAAACATAAACGAAAAATTAGAATGGTGGAGGAAGTCATATTTGCTAATGCCACCAGAAAAATGTTAAAATTATACAAGAAAAGGAAAAACTTACCAAAAGAAAAGTGGTTATCCTTCACATATAATTCCTTGAGTATCCTTCCACATTTATCTACTTGAATGATATGCCTCACTAATCCTGCAAAGCACTCTGAAAAGAAGATTATGATGTCATCAAAATGGAATGCTAATGACTCAAATGAGGTATATAAATATGAAATTGATGTATCATTCATTTTCTCAAGATGACTAGCTAACTTTAACATGGCGCAGGCTTTCATTCAATATGTTTTAAAGCAGGAAGAAAATAAACATTTAGAAAACCAAATTCAATCTCTGAGATTTACTGCTGAAGCAAAGGCAATAATTTTAGCTTTAAAATTTATTGCTACTTCAGACAAATCTAAATTTATAATATGTTCTGATTCACTTTCATGCTTACAAGCTATACAATATACTAAAATTAAAACCCGATAATTCTCAAGATTTTATATGTAATGAGGAATTTAAAATTCTTCATAAAGAAATAATTTTTCTATGGGTTCCGAGTCATGTTGGAATCCATGGAAACACGGTTGTAGACGAAGAAGCAAAAATGCCCTGGATGATCCCTTATCTAACTGTGATATACCTTATACCGATTTTAGATCTAATATTAGAGAATATGTTTTAATATATTGGAAAATGAATGGAGTAAAAGGTTGATAATAAATTACATGAAATTAAACCTAAATTAGGTAAACCTTTTAATACTTTTATGTGCAGAAAAGATCAGTGTGTTTTTCTAGATGCCGTATTGGTCATACTAGAATAACACATGAATATCTTCTGAAAATGAAGAAGAACCACAATGTATACCTTGCAACTGCAAGTATACTATTAAACATTGTTTTAATCAATTGTATTGACTTTGCTGATATTCGTAAGAAGCATTTCAATGTCAATAATATGTATGATTTATTTGATAGTGTTCCAATTACAAATATTGTTTCATTTTAAAAGAAGTTGGAATATATCATAAAATATAAAATGCTGTATGAATTGAAAATGATTTTAATTTTATCACCTTATCTTAGTGTTGTTTTTATTTGTAAATAAACAATTTTGCTTTAGACTTGAGTTTTAGTATATTGAAGGACCTTTTGTCCGATTTTAAAGATATACTTAAAATTGTTAAATGTTCGAATTAGCTCTCGCCGCGATATAGCCTTTTGCGCTAAGGCGGCGTAAAGCAAACACCAATCAATCAATCAATCAATCTCTGAGGAACAATCTGCCAGATGAGTTCGATGATTCTGACGATGATATTTTAGAGAGCAAGCAATCAAGCTGAGAAAGACTTTATACGAAAGCGTAAAATCGTCAGTCATGAGAAGGAGAATAAAAGCCTAAATTAAATTCAGCATTTACTTGTGATCTCTGTGACAGACATTACAAACATCAAGGATCATTAAATCGTCATTTACAAACTCATTTTCAGAAACATAGATGTGGGAAATGTGGTAAATCATTCACTAGAAAGTATAAACTTAAAAAATAAGGAAAAATGTCTTATTTCTCACCAAAACAATTCACACAACTTGCTGCTTTTGAAAAGAAAAAAAAAACAGATAAGAAAGGACATAATTGCAAACATTGCGGAATACCATTCAATAATTATGCTGCACTTTTTCATCATATGACTGCTGCTCATCCTTTAAATCAAACTGGAGGTAATATCCAACAACTTCCTACTGTAAGTGTTCAGGAACCTGAATTAGAAAAAAATCAGAACAGAGAAGAACAAAAGTCAAGAAAAATGCAATAAATAATTTAGTACAGCAAGTCCACATTATTCCAATGGAAGATGAAAAGTATGATCTTCTTCAATTTTAGCTAATGTTAAAGAGAATGTTGAAAATGAATTAATTAATACATGTGAGAAACATCGTAGTATTAAATGGAATGTAATTGGAAGAGTTGAAATGATTCGTGATGTAGATAATGGTGAACAGGAGAAAACAACACCACATTTCAGAAGTAAAATTACATAATACTACCGGATGAAAACAATGAACACAATATCAATGAAGCATTTCAAGGGTTAACAAATCTTTAGAAGAATTTGTAAGCCATGGTAGCAATTGGGTCGTAAATAAAGTTCTTAGTCTAGAAATAAATACTGTAAAATACTCACCAGTAAGTGGAAGCTCACATCTACCTTTACCTCGAAAATCAGATTCGACGTGGTGTTATCAACATAAAAACAGTGATCAGAAGTGTTTTCTGTGGTCTGTGTTAGCAGCTATACATCCAGCTCCGAATAATCCTCAAGAAGTTTACCATTATAGAAAATATGAAAATGAACTAAACATGAGAGATATCAACTATCAAGTATCCCTATCTAAAATGGAGAAATTTGAAAAGCTCAATAATATTTCCATCAATGTATTTGGTTTTGAAGATGGAGATGTTTTTCCTTTATATTTAACAAAACTCTCAAATGGATATAAAGAAGTTGATTTGCTCTATTTTTCAAATGAAGAAAATCTCACTTCTGTTTAGTTAAAATCTAGATCATTTTCTAGGATCCACTACCAAGTTTCATACAAAATGCTACTATTGTCGCAGATGTTTACATGGATTTATCAGAAGCGATTTATTAAATGAACATAGACCTTACTGCAATAAATTTGATTTTCAAAAGGTAGAATTTCCAAAACAAGGCAGAGATATTATATCATTTAAATACTTTGACAAACAGATTCCATTTGTCGTATATGCTGATTTTGAGGCATTTGCTCGAAAAGTAGATACCTGCCTTCCTGATCCTGATAAATCATCTACGACTCATCGAACCAAATTTGAAGCTTGCGGGTATTCTTATATAGTTTTCAGCACAAATGAGAGATATACAAAATCTCCAGTTGTTTACAGAGGAGATGACGCTGTTCAGCATTTTTTGACGAGTGAGGAATATATTAAGGAAAAACTAAGTCACATAGAACCCTTGATGATGAATTAAGAAAGTGAAAGAACTTTTCAAAATGCAACTCATTGTTATATCTGCAATCAACCTTTCACAAACTTAATTAAATGTAGGATTTACAGACTCTAGCAGTTCCAGTGGGTCATATGCTTTGAATCCATTCAACTTTCAACATTTTAACTTAAGTCAGATAGCATTAAAGCTGAACCAGGTTCCTGTTGGTGGAAACGTTATGCAGTTAAATTTTGCACCTACCAGTCGCACCATATTACCTTCTTTTACTAGTATGTTTGAAGTTACAAATAAATGGATGCGTGATAGTGGCATTGATCTCTCCAGAAATGATGTTTCAGGAGGAACTGCTTTATACTGTTGGGATATTGAAGCAAACTTTAGTGATGAAGGACAGTATTTAAACTTAGTGAAGCAGGGGACTTGCTCATTAGAAGTAATGTTCAGCAAACCACTACCAAAGGCAACAACTTGTGTTGTTTATGCTGAATTTCAGCTTACTTTGAAGTAAATTTAGAGCTACATATCATTTTACAATGAATGCAGATCAACTAGAGTGTGCAATAAAGTTTGAAATTGAGATGAGAAAGAAGATATGTGGGGTTTTCGCTTCTAATGAAATCAGCTACATTCACCTTCAACCATCGACTGGATTTATTGCAAATACAGATGTTAAGCAGCTACCGGGAAAACATTGGGTAGCATTTTACTATAATGAAAATAAAGTGTTGGAAATATTCGATTCTTTCGGATATACCCTTAGTCAACTTTCAGTTTACTTTAATGCATTTATGACTAGATACACATTTACTTCAGCAAACAAAATGCAATTGCAAAGTGAAAAAACACTTGTATGTGGACAATATTGTCTGTTTTACCTCATGTCTCGTTCAAGAGGAACGTAAAATCCGATGCCTCGTGTAGAGAGTGTGTCACGCTCTCTGCACGTTAAGAACCCTGCAACAACTCTATGAGGGGTCCGTAGGTGGCCTGTTGCAAGGCTAAATTTCTGTTCCTACCCAACATACCCTCGTTTTCCCTTGGCAGTCCAAATTTCCCGACCTGCAACCCAGTTGACCTGTATTACCGGACCTACCTATTGTATTTATTGTTAATTTGTTCTCGTCCTGAATATGCATGAAATATTTGCCACTGGACGTTAAGCAACCAACAATCAATCAATCGTTCAAGAGGAATTTCCATGGAACAATAAAAGATGTATTCAGTGATAGATATTATTTAAATGATCAATTTGTTTATGATTTCATTAATGAAAGATTTAACTGTTGTATGACTTCTGTAAATGTTGCTCTTCAATCATGTATTTGTCAACAAAATTTTAAATAAAAATACTTACTTATGATTATTTCATCATTTCTTTTCATCAGACTGGAAAAAAAAGAATATATATATATATATATAAGAATTCAGGGTTTATTTACATTATCAGTTCATGAAAAATATTCAAAGAGAATGGTTGACTGGTGGGATAAAGAAAGCTTACTTAAGTTTAAAAAGTCTGGAAAAACAGTCTACACTAAAAATCTTCTTCAAAATGCTGAAGGCATGTTTCAGATACCCCTCCAGAATATTTTACTGTTATGGTGTATGGCAACCCATTTATGACGACATGAAGAAATCCATTAAAAATATAGAATTCTATAAAGGTTTACCAAACATGGAGACTATTAATGAATGGGTGCCTTAGGACGTCATAAGATTTTAATCTTCGATGACTTGATGATGGCTGCTGAAAATTCAATAGAACTACTTCATTTAATGACAATTGGTTGTCATCATTTCTCAGTTAGTGTCATTCATATACGTCACAACTGTTTTAATAAAGGAAAAGTTATGAGAAGTGCTTCCTTAAACTGTCATTACTTCATTTTATTTCGAAATTATAGAGATCAACTACAGGTTCAAGTTTTAGGAAAACAAATTTTCCAGGAAAATTGAAATATTTCATGGATGCTTACCACAGGGCGACATTAGTCGAGTTTCGTCCAATAATTATTGACTTAGACCCTCACACAGACAAAACATATCAGTTGACTACTAATCGAGGAGTTGGACAGACACCCATTGTTTATAAACCTTTAGAATGAGTAATAAAACATATTTAGTACAGTTTTGATAGATATTTCGAATAACCAAATAATCCAAGTTATCAAAATACTAACTAAAGTACAGCTGCAAGAGATAATTGAAATAATTTATAATGTTGTTCAAGGGTGTGCTCAGTTTCAGATTCAGATAAAATCCCACTAAACAAGCACAAGCAGTTCATTCGTAAAATTCTCTCGAAACAGACAACACTTCAACATAAAAACTGTTGCTGCTTAAAATTAGAAAAATATTACCCATTTTCTTGAAAGCTTATCTACATTATGTCTCGTGAACTAATGTTCATTCCAAAGTTAAGATATGAACAACTGATTAAACATGAAAAAGATGAAACAAGTGAAGAATTAGGAAGATCTATAATTCCTTTAGATAAAAACAGTGAAGAAGTGCAATCAAATGATCAAAGTAAGAAATCTGAGGCATCACCAATCAAACTCAACCAAACTAGCTTAAATCAATCACCATCAAAACATAAACGAAAAATTAGAATGGTGGAGGAAGTCATATTTGCTAATGCCACCAGAAAAATGTTAAAATTATACAAGAAAAGGAAAAACTTACCAAAAGAAAAGTGGTTATCCTTCACATATAATTCCTTGAGTATCCTTCCACATTTATCTACTTGAATGATATGCCTCACTAATCCTGCAAAGCACTCTGAAAAGAAGATTATGATGTCATCAAAATGGAATGCTAATGACTCAAATGAGGTATATAAATATGAAATTGATGTATCATTCATTTTCTCAAGATGACTAGCTAACTTTAACATGGCGCAGGCTTTCATTCAATATGTTTTAAAGCAGGAAGAAAATAAACATTTAGAAAACCAAATTCAATCTCTGAGATTTACTGCTGAAGCAAAGGCAATAATTTTAGCTTTAAAATTTATTGCTACTTCAGACAAATCTAAATTTATAATATGTTCTGATTCACTTTCATGCTTACAAGCTATACAATATACTAAAATTAAAAACCCGATAATTCTCAAGATTTTATATGTAATGAGGAATTTAAAAATTCTTCATAAAGAAATAATTTTTCTATGGGTTCCGAGTCATGTTGGAATCCATGGAAACACGGTTGTAGACGAAGAAGCAAAAAATGCCCTGGATGATCCCTTATCTAACTGTGATATACCTTATACCGATTTTAGATCTAATATTAGAGAATATGTTTTTAATATATTGGAAAATGAATGGAGTAAAAAGGTTGATAATAAATTACATGAAATTAAACCTAAATTAGGTAAACCTTTTAATACTTTTATGTGCAGAAAAGATCAGTGTGTTTTTCTAGATGCCGTATTGGTCATACTAGAATAACACATGAATATCTTCTGAAAATGAAGAAGAACCACAATGTATAACTTGCAACTGCAAGTATACTATTAAACATTGTTTTAATCAATTGTATTGACTTTGCTGATATTCGTAAGAAGCATTTCAATGTCAATAATATGTATGATTTATTTGATAGTGTTCCAATTACAAATATTGTTTCATTTTTAAAAGAAGTTGGAATATATCATAAAATATAAAAATGCTGTATGAATTGAAAATGATTTTAATTTTATCACCTTATCTTAGTGTTGTTTTTATTTGTAAATAAACAATTTTGCTTTAGACTTGAGTTTTAGTATATTGAAGGACCTTTTGTCCGATTTTAAAGATATACTTAAAATTGTTAAATGTTCGAATTAGCTCTCGCCGCGATATAGCCTTTTGCGCTAAGGCGGCGTAAAGCAAACACCAATCAATCAATCAATCAACCTTTTAATGAGGATGTATAATAGAAGGAAAATGTTTAACCTTTAGACAATTTATAATGTAGATTCATAAAAGTGTACCTTGCATTATGTTTTGATAAATATGTTCTATGCATTGATTATATTTCTCACCCCAAGGGTGACTGGGGAATAGAAGTATGGTCACCATTGGTCTTCCTCCGACCGGCGGTAAAACCCTCGTCAAAGTGGGGCGTCCGTTGGCTGTGCGGGATGTATGTATTTGCAGCCACGTCCGGTCAGAATGGGATGCCTCGTGTAAAAGAGTGCCACGCTCTTTGCACGTTAAGAACCCTTGCAACAACTCTTTGAGGGGTCCGTAGGTGATCTGTTGCAAGGCTAAATTTCTGTCCCTATCCAATATACCCTCATTTCCCGTGGCAGTCTAAATTTCTCCGACCTCAATCCCAGACGCCTCTATTACCGAACCTACCTATTGTATTTATTGTTAATTTGTTCTCGTCCTGAATATGCATGAAAAATTTGCCACTGGACGTTAAGCAACCAACAATCAATCAATCAATGATAATATTTCTTCTTTATTTTCATTTCAGAATGTTGATACTACTCCTGGATTATTTCAGCAATAACTGTTATAGCAGGTACAACTTACTTTCCTATTAGTTTAAAAAAAACATTTCATCAGTTATTGTGCTATCAATTACACAATGACAAAAAACTAACATGGGTTGTCTGTTCTATCAAACTATCATGACCAAAGATATATATTAAGTAACGCATTACCAAGTTCCTTTGCTTAGATACCTCATTGACTTAATTCAATAAATGGTAATCAGCTTAAGCCTATCCAAGAACATATAAAAGATCATGTAACATCTGAAAGTGAATTATAAGTTGTAGTATGTGGCGATTTAGGGCCTGAGATAGCGATTAGATGGTCATGTATAATCTTAAATTATGTCTGTTGGTTATTTTAGTCTTTGGATTGCTGTCTCATAGGCCTTAAAACCTCACACCTCCCTTTATTCATGAATATACTCTATTATAGAAAAGCACTCGAAAATTCAATGTTAAAGACTCCGTTTCCTGGTTCCTGAATGCTGACCTGTTTTCAACTTATTTGATCGAAACTAAAAATATTTCAATAAAATACACCTCATGCCAAACTAATATAAATGTTTAGCTTTTAAGATCTACTAACTCTATCGTTGATCTTTTGATAGTGTGTTTGATCGCTTGACAGTCAAATCATGATTTATTGTAAAATCTCCCCACTTTAAAAACATACGAAGATGTCGTATGATTGCCAATGAGAAAACTTTCCACAAGAGATAACAATGATGTGGATGTGGATGTAAACAACTATAGCTTATTGTACTGCCTTCAACGATATGTCTCGGAAGAATCGAAAATGGGCCTCAGAAAATGGTTTTAAATTTTCCTCATCTAAAACGGTTGGGATGCATTTCTGTAACAAAAGGAAATTGCATCTTGATCCAGAACTCACTTTATATGGAAACCCAATTAAAATGGTTGATGAAACCAAATTTCTAGGGTTAGTTTTGATAAAATTAACCTTTCTCCCCATATCAAAATGTTAAAATCAAGATGTTTAAAAGCATTAGATATTTTAAAAGTTGTCGGCAGCACCGACTGGGGTGCTGATCGCAACATTTTACTTAATTTATATAGATCTATAGTAAGATCCAAACTAGATTATGGCTCTATAGTGTATGGCTCTGCCCGGAAGTCCTACATACAGATTCTCGATGCTGTGCATCACCAGGGTTTGCGTCTCTGTCTTGGCGCCTTTAAAACTTCACCAGTTGAGAGTCTGTATGTAGAGGCTGATGAGCATTCACTTTCTAACAGACGTTTGAAGCTTGGACTTCAATATGCTGTCAAACTAAAAGCCTATTCAGATAATCCTGCCTACAGCTGTGTTTTTAATCCAATTTATGAAGATATTTTTGCAAAACATGAAAACAAAATTCCTCCGTTAGGTATACGTTTAAAACCACATTTACCTAATTTTGATTTGAAATCTGTTGCTCAAGTTGAAACTTGCAAATGTCCTCCCCATGGGAACTTCCCAAACCAAAATGATATTTGATCTCCGTAAACACAATAAAATGAAACAAATCCTCTTTAATTCAGCAACACTATGCTGAAATTAAAGCCAATTATTCAGATTTTTCAACTGTCTATACTGATGGATCAAAAGATTGTGACAGAGTTGCATCTGCTGCTGTCTTCAGGGACAGAGCTGCATCCATCTTTACTGCTGAGGCAGAAGCAATAATTTTGGCTTTGAAATTCATTGCTTCTTCAGGAAATCAAATTTATTATATGTTCTGATTCACTTTCATGCTTACAAGCTATACAAAATACTAAAATTAAAAACCCAACAGTTCTAAAATTTTATATGTAATGAGGAATTTAAAATTCTACTTAAAGAAATAATATTTCTATGGGTACCGAGTCATGTTGGAATCCATGGAAACAGCTGTAGACCATGAGGCAAAGAATGCCCTGGGTGACACTTTATCTAACTGTAATATACCATATACCGATTTTAAATCTTATATTAGAGAATATGTTTTAATATTTTGAAAATGAATGGGGTAAAAGAGTAACAAATTACATGAAATTAAACCTAATTTAGGTAAACCCTTTAATAATATTATGTGCAGAAAAGATCAATGTGTAATTTCTAGATGCCGAATGGGTCATACTAGAGTGACACACGAGTATCTTTAAAAATGAAGATGAACCACAATGTGTACCTTGCAACTGCAAGTATACTATTAAAACATGTTTTAATTAATTGTATTGACTTTGCTGATATTCGTAAGAAGCATTTCAATGTCAATAATATGTATGATTTATTTAATAATGTTCCATTTACAAATATTGTTTCATTCTTAAAAGAAATTGGAATATATTATAAAATATAAAAATGTTGTTATATTTAAAACGATTTGAATTTTTATCACGTAGCTTAGTGTTGATTTTTATTTTGTAAATAATTAATTTGCTTTAGTCTAGAATTTTAGTTTATTAAAAGACCTTTTGTCTGATTTCACAAATATACCTTGAATTGTTATAATATTCGAATTAGCTGTCGCCGCGATATAGCCTTATAGGAGATAATGCTTATGCGGCGTAAAGCAAACAACAATCAATCAATCAATCAACGATAAGCAACTTTCATTACATATATATTAAGCTATAAATGGTCCCGACATTTCAAAATTTAAAGCAATTCAAATGAGAAACTCAATGGCCTGATTTATGTTAAAACAATACATGGAAAAAACAAATGTGACAGACAGCAAACAATAACCACCAAGTAATTAGAGGCCACGGACTTGTGATAGACACATTCATAATGTTACAGGTTAATCATGTTTTCGAGCACCCAACCCTCCCATAATCAGGAACATTGTTGAAATAGCGCAACATAAGAACAAATTGTAAAACTCAGCTAGTAAGGGCTCGACTCAAAAGATTAGCACGGAGCAAGAAAACAACTAACAAAAAGACACTGCGTTCTCATGGCTAGTTCAAAGCTTATTACCCCAAGGGTGACTGGGGAATAGAAGTATGGTCACCATTGGTCTTAATCCGACCGGGGTAAAACCCTCGTCAAAGTGGGGCGTCTGTTTGTCTGTTTGGCTGTGCGGAATGAACAAATTTGCAGCCACGTCCGGTCAGAATAGGGACGTTAAATCCGATGCCTCGTGTAAAGAGAGTGCCACGCTCTTTGAACGTTAAGAACCCTTGCAACAACTCTTTGAGGGGTCCGTAGGTGACCTGTTGCAAGGCTAAATTTCTGCCATATCCAATATACCCTCATTTCCCGTGGCAGTCTTAATTTCTCCGACCTCATTCCCAGACGCCTCTATTACAGAACCTACCTATTGTATTTATTGTTAATTTGTTCTCGTCCTGAATATGCATGAAATATTTGCCATTGAACGTTAAGCAACCAACAATCAATCAATCAAAGCTAATTACAGTTAATGGATAAATACTGTTGGTCCCAATTAAAACACAAATCAGTACAAATCCAATTATCAACCAAAGTGAGATTCAGTCTTTCATCCAAAAAGCTTGCAAAGCTAAAGCTTTACTTAGATGGTCTGTCAGTACTGAGATCGTCGATAATTACGTGAGTAGCTATTTGCTTCCAGGAGCCTGAAATTTTCACCTTTGAAAATATTCAACATTGGAACTATTTAACACTCCCTATTCTCTTATTCTTTTATGAAATAAATTGTTGGATTTTAAATCTATACATATTTGTTTCTGAAGGAAATGAAAAAAAAGATGATTGTTTTCTTTTCAAAGTTGAGGCTGATGAACACTCACTCTCAACAGACGTTTGAAGCTTGGACTTCAATACGCTGTCAAGCTAAAACATATCCAGAAAATCATGTTTATGAAGATATATTTTCAAAACATGAAAATAAAATTCCTCCAATAGGCATTCGTTTAAAACCACATTTTACCACTTTTGATTTAAAATCTGTTGCACAAGTTGAAACTTGCAAATGCCCTCCATGGGAACTTCCAAAACCGAAAATGATATTTGCTCGCCGTAAATACAAAAAAAAAAAAAAACGGAAACAAACCCTCTTTTAATTCAACGACATTTTGCTGAAATTAAGACAAATTATTCAGATTTTTCAACTGTTTATACAGATGGATCGAAGGATGGTAACCGAGTTGCATCTGCTGCTGTCTTTGGAGACAGAGCTGCGACTCTCCGTTTGTCATCTGCCGCATTCATATTTACTGCTGAAGCAAAGGCAATAATTTTGGCTTTGAAATTTATTGCTACTTCAGACAAATCCAAATTTATTATATGTTCTGATTCAGTTTCATGCTTTCAAGCTATACAACATACTAAAATTAAAACCCGATAATTCTCAAGAAGATGGTAAACCGCAAACTTGAGGTGCCAAAATTTGTACGCCATATCCGGATTTCGACAATTAATGTCTCTTCAGTGATGTTTGGAATCGAAACGGTGTTTGGAAGGCCATATAATTTACCTCAATTTAGGATAGACTCTTGAATTTTAAAGAGTCGAAATAGGATGAACGGATCATATAAACCCGAAGGAAAATATAATACAAGCCCAAACGAAAAATATAAACAAGTCTAAATTGAAAACAACGTTCAAACCTATGATTGCGTTGGATAAAACCGCAATTTTATACGTGTGCATGTAAAACAAATTTCTTGTTAGAGGGTCTAAATACAGCACAAACAACATTTTCCAAAAGACCAAAAAGTGAAAAGTATATTTTAACAAAACGCACTTGACTAACAGGTCGAACAACTGATGTTCTTAAACCCTGCTGACTGCCATTGACGATTGCCAAATAAATTGATCACGGGATGTAACATGGATCTTAATTATTAATTTAATACCAAACAGAAAACAATAAACTTGCGGAAAAGATGGTATACCGCAAACATGAGGTGCAAAATTTGTACACCATATCCGGATTTCGACAATTAATGTCTCTTCAGTGATGTTAGGAATCGAAAAGGTATTTGGAAGGCCATATAATTTACCTCAATTTAGGATAGACTCCTGAATTTTGAAAGAGTCTAAATAGGATGAACGGATCATATAAACCCGAAGGCAAATATAATACAAGCCCTAACGAAAAAATATAAACAAGTCTAAATTGAAAACAACGTTCAAACCTATGATTGCGTTGGATAAAAACGGAATTTTTATACGTGTGCATGCAAAACAAATTTCTTGGTAGAGGGGTCTAAATACAGCACAAACAACATTTTCCAAAAGACCAAATGAGTGAAAAAGTATATTTTAACAAAACGCATTTGACTAGCAGGTCGAACAACTGATGTTCTTAAACCCTGCTGACTGCCATTGGCGATTGCCAAATAAACGGATCACAAGATGTAACAAAATAGATCTTATTATTAATTTATTACCAAACAGAAAACAATATATATATATATATTTAAAAAAATTAAATACATAATTAAAAATAGTTAATAAATAAAAATATGAGAATACCAAAAAGTAAATAAACACATTACACACTTAGCAATTTTAGTTTTGAATTATGCAACTTGTAGCACATATTTCTAGTTAACGTTTCTAGTTCTTCTATTTGGAGCTTGCTTTCACTGAATATCTGTGTGAAGTTTGTACAGTCTACAATAAGGACTGTGATTATATGTCTATCTATAAATATAAAAAGAAGATGTAGTATGATTGCCAATGAGACAACTCTTAACAAGAGACCAAATGACACCGAAATAAACAACTATAGGTCACCGTACGGCCTTCAACAATGAGCAAAGCCCATTCCGCATAGTCAGCTATAAAAGGCCCTGAAATGACAAATGTAAAACAATTCAAACGAGAAAACTAACGGCCTAATTTATGTACAAAAAATTAACGAAAACAAATATGTAACACATCAGCAAACGACAACCACTGAAATACAAGCTCCCGACTTGGGACAGACACAAACATACATAATGTTCCGGGGTTAAACATGTTAGCAGGATCCCCCTCCCTAACCTGGGACAGTGGTGTAACGGTACAACATAAGAACGAACTATAAAAATCAGTTGAAAAAGGCATTACTCATCAGATGGATACAAATAGAAATACATCTAACAAAACACAGAGTGGACGTGTCCGAGCACTTGTACATCCCAACAACAAAAGACACTAAGTACAGATCTGAGAGTACTCGCAGTTACTGACAGCTAGTTCAAAGCCAATAACAACTAATAAAAACATCATGCATCTAAGACTAAATTATCAATCATTACACATCCAACATCCAATGGATTTAGTGTAAAGACGTCATACACAATCAGAGAAAACATGACCTTGTGCAATGCCAAGATACAGGTACCGACAGATTGTAGATCCATGAAAGTGCATATGTATATAACAATAATATTTAGCTTATTTTTAATCTACTGATAACAAAATCAATATTAATACCAATAAAACAATATTCAAAGATCTAATTACAGTGTTGAATTGGTAACCTTTTAGAATAAGTTTATTTAAAGGATCAATAAGTTTACCAGGATCGTTTCTAAATTTCCGGGCACGGTAAACAACATGTCCGTAAAATTAGGATGTTCTATCCCGTTTGAAATAAGTTTTCTACAGGTACAACCAAACTTCAAAACCAAATCTTTATATCTATGGAAGAATTTAGTAAAGGTTTTAAGTAATTTGTGGTAACGAAATCCCTGACTTAATAATTTACCAGTAATACATAGATTACGTTCATTAAAATCCAAAAGTCACAACAGACACGGGCATAGCGAGCGAGTTGTGATATATAAATACCGTAAAACGGTGCCAAAGGAACATCACCGTCCAATAAAGGAAAATTAACAATAGGGAACAAAAAATCGTCCCTTTTGTCGTAAAATCTAGTGTAGAGTAAAACTGAAGTATCTAAATCTAGGAAAGGACAGTTATTACCGTTTACATTTGATTTATTTAAAGTAAGTTCCTTTGGGTAAATTTAAGCAGTATATTTAGAAAATTATAAAAGTCTCTTTCCATTTCCCTTTTCGATGAATTTGGTTATATAAATTTTAATTGGCGTAAAAGTTTCTTTTCTTGTCTCACTTAACGCTGAGCAGGTAGTAAGCAAATGCGGAAGGTCTTCTGGTTCTTGATTACACAATTGACATGTTGAAGCAATTTCATATCTACTAAATTTATGTCGGTCAGCTTGTAGGGTATATGTTCTTGTCATCATTCTACTTTTGATAATACCTTTCCGAACATCTACAATTGTAAGTTGCAATGTGGAGTAGGAGATGTGCGGCTTTCAGTTTTAATAAACTAGCATGAAATGAAAGCAAACATATATATTCATACGTGATGGTAAACTTGAACAACATTTTAATCCGAAGGTCGAATCGTGTTCGCGTAGGAAAAGTTTTTAATAAGTTTGTCAATTTCTCTAACACATGAGAGCTGAAATAAAATACCTTGAGACATATTCAATCGCTGTCTCAAAGAACAGCCACATCAGCAATATATCTACTACTAGGAGCAATTCCAATTGAAGGAGAACTACACAAGTGGCAATTGTCTATGCTCTACTCTCTATTATGGGCCAAAAATCAAACTATTCAAGATCTCTATGATAACGGTTCAGTAGATAGTAATAGCGCGGTACATTATAGGTTGCATTTCTGTAAATATCAACAATGCAATTTCCCATAGGAACTCCTTTCACGGCTAAAACTGTACCACTTTTACTATGAAGTTTTGAAAAAATATATCCTGGAATGGAAAGTTCATATGCACTACTATTTTTTCAAAGGTCAAAATATAGGCTGTGCGGCATATTTTCAACGTTTATATGCCCCGAACTTCTAAGAGTTTAAACTTACATTAAATTTCTATACTACCCCAACCTTGACTTAAGGATTTCCACAGACTTCAACTTGATCACTATGAATATGTATATTTACTGGTAACATTCCCAAGTTATGTCTCTATGCGATGAAACATATAGATCATATCCGGGAACCAGTACGTAAACAAAATTAATTGTCTATGAATATTCTATATCTCCCAAAAGAGGCGTGGTTTGAAAACAGCTGTATTTACAAAGTGCAACCTATACTCACATTTATTCCAATAGAAAACTTTCTAAAACACTTTTCTCACAACAATACTTATATCTCAGAATTATAGCCTGAAAGAAATCACTGCATATACTCTAAGTTTTCTTTTACAGTACATTTTATACCCCACCCTGTATCAATTTTTTACAGAATTTGAAAACAAGACTTTAATTATTGCAAGCTTACCCTATGAGCATGTTTGCTGACATGAACTGTCTAGAACCTGTTTGAAACTATTTTGATAACAAATTGAAAGCATTTCAGAACACTATAAATGTAATATTTAGCAGCTAATCATTCCAACATTCAAGATTATATAAAGTGTCCAATCCTGCCTCTGTCTCCAGTCCACATCTTACTGTATGCCTATTTGTCAATGAAAGTTCACAATTACTGCCTCAAATGGTCAGTTAAGAAATCTTGTCACAACAGTATCATCTCTTACCATATATCTAACATAATTTAGCTAATATATGAACTAGAAGTGTTTAAACAAAGCCATATTTGCAAAAGTTGTATGAATGAAGATATCAGTCTGATGTATGAATTCACTAAAAGTTTTATAGAAATGACTGCTAACATCTGATTTTGCATAACTTCCAAGTACAGTTATTGGTTTCTATACAAAAGACCTTTAAAATAATAAAGTCATAGCATTTACAAGTTAAATTATTTGTTTTATGACCCAGGGGTAGGCATTTTCTCTGTTTTTGCCCTGGGGCCTCAAATTTTCTAAATTATTCTGCTGTTTCTAGCAACATGGAATATTTAGTGCATATTTAGGATAGAACACACTATTGTAAGTTTTATTGAGGTATTTTGTATTTCTAGCTTGTATTTTTTATGCCATGATCACAAAAAGCACATTTAGGTGCTACGGCTTACTTTTGGGTTATCGACAGAATAAAACACCCCACCAATAATATTCAGGAAGGATCTATGAGTTTCAATGACTGCGAAGAGTAAATTTAAGCACTTCTAAACAATTTAAATTACTAATATGCACATATAATGAATTTATTTTGCATTCAGGGCTTTAACTAAACTATGCATACTGTAAACTGTGAATTTATGCTGAGTCATCATAGTTAAGGCCCAGGATTTTCTCAATCTTCATGAAATATTTATAAAACTTCATATTTGAGTTAATTTCATTAAAATCTCTGAGATAAACCAGATTTGGTGAAATTCTGTATATTCCCTTTTTTTTACCCAATATAGGTTGCATTTCTGTAAATATCAACAATGCAATTTCCCATAGGAACTCCTTTCACGGCTAAAACTGTACCACTTTTACTATGAAGTTTTGAAAAAATATATCCTGGAATGGAAAGTTCATATGCACTACTATTTTTTTCAAAGGTCAAAATATAGGGCTGTGCGGCATATTTTCAACGTTTATATGCCCCGAACTTCTAAGAGTTTAAACTTACATTAAATTTCTATACTACCCCAACCTTGACTTAAGGATTTCCACAGACTTCAACTTGATCACTATGAATATGTATATTTACTGGTAACATTCCCAAGTTATGTCTCTATGAGATGAAACATATAGATCATATCCGGGAACCAGTACGTAAACAAAATTAATTGTCTATGAATATTCTATATCTCCCCAAAAGAGGCGTGGTTTGAAAACAGCTGTATTTACAAAGTGCAACCTATAGTATATTTTGTCTTTTCTTTGTTTTAGGCAATTCGTGAACGTGTAAAATTCGTTTTCATGAATTTAGAATATTGGGATTATGGATTCAAATCGTAATCTCGGATTTTATAATTTGTTACAAAACTAACCATTTTATTTTAATTTTGCTATCATCATGAAAACAATAATTTATAGATAGAAACTTAAATAGCAAAAACGATCAGCAAGTCAAGATCTACAAATAATTTTACATGGCAAACATCGTCAATCGAATCGTTCTTGGAGTTATTGCTCATTACTGACGATTTTTCCCATCTTTTTTGTGTTTTAGTCTATTATCTTGAAAACTTTAAAAGATAGATATACACATTAAATTACAAAAATGATCACCGAGACAAGGACTACAAATAAGTTTGATTTTGTCGAAATGGTAAGTAGACACTTTATAGCAGTGATTGTCTTCAACTGATTTTGTTTGTTTGTGCTTTGGGCAAAAATAAAGAAGATATAGCGATACTGTAAACAGAAAAAAAGTGATAAAAGTTAATGCCCTTTGTTAGCAATTGTTTTGAAATTTTGTTTTTAATCTATTTTGAAATTTTATTTAGTTACAGTAGACAACCAGACACAAAAGGACAATAATTTGAATCAATTTGAAAATACTTTCCCGGTCAATCGCCAAGGAACATCAATATTAACAATGCCTAGCTCCTGGGAAAAACGTTTACCTGTTAACGACCAAGGAACATTAGTTCTCACCAAAAATACTCAGACTCCATTTCTTTTTTCCGTTGAAGATGAAAAGGGACATTACCGAATCTGTGTGAAAATTGAAAAAGATCAAGTAAGTTTCATAAAATGCATTGGAGACCAAGATGAGGTACTTTCATCCGTAAGAAAGAAAAGAAGTGGAATTGAAGACGGCAAGATTTCATACTGGTTCAGTTATGATAGAGATAATTTAGTTCTAAAGTATGGTAATGGGTACTGAATGGAAGAGACCACTATCCTTGTTCATGATTTGTTGCAGGGAATCAAACCACAGGAAGGAAAGAAAATAAGAGAAAATCTTTATCCATACTTCAATGCAGAGGACAAGAAATTTGTGAGAAAATACGAACTTCTAGATTTTGTTAAATATGGTATGTATGTTAGATTGAAACTCAAAAGTAAACTCTATATGTTCATATATAGAGCACACATTTATCTATAAAATAACAAACAATGAAAATATATCATTTTCTGATTTGAGCGAGAGCGTTAATTGGCTTGAAAGTGTAATAAATGACATCACAATGTAATATGTTCTGATAGAAACAATTTATATTTCTTGAAAATAAAGTTAATAAGCATCTGGCAAAATTGATTAATATGACTATATGTAAAAGTCTTTGACAATATTTTAGAAAAACAGTTTTTTTTCAAAGTTAACTGGTTGGTTCCATGCTTTCATGAGTTCATAATTCTCACTTTCTGACGCCGTTACGTAATAAAATAAATGATGCCGTCTCCATGACTTGTCTGTACAGTAAGGAATATCTGTCTTCCACCTACCGCAGCGACAGTTTCATTCTTTTTATCTCATTTAACAGTATAAATGCTTACCCTTCCGGAGAACCTGAGTTCACCCCGCGTTTTTAACGGTTTGTGTTGCTCAGTCCTTAGTTTTTTTTCTAGATTTGGCGATGGTGTATATTATCCGTCAAAATGAGTGTTTTTATTATGGTTATGGTTGATGTCTTGATGATCGGAACAGTTCTTTTTAAGCTGAGAAAGGACATATTATATATTTCAATCAAAACAAAAAGTCACTCGAAGGTCACTCAATATTGATGAATCTTAGCGTTCATTAAAACTTGCAGTAGGAACAAAACAGTCCTACGCAGTACATCCTTCGGAACTCTATGAAATTACTTGTTAAGCGCAACATAGCTAAAGTAGTGTCAATTTATACACTATTCCTTGGTACCTACCATTGCATCTACACGTGTTTTGTACAAACATACATTTATGCTTGAGAAGTATAAAGGCATATATGTAAAACAACACACAAAATCTTGGTAGAAACAGTGATCTCTAATTTTTTGTCATTTTGTAATTAGGTGCCTGCAGATCTTTTATGTTCTATGTTAAAATATTTTAGACTCGGGGGATTAACATCTTGACCAAGTGTGTTATCCACTTGCCTATTGTTGAAGACCCGTCGTTGTTGACCTTTAGATGTATTGTGTTTTTTTTTCGGGGGTAGGCTGGAAGGGTTATATGTTTAAACACTGGAGGTTAAACAAGAAACAATCAATAAATATATATTTAAAGAAACGGCGAATAAAATGTATACATTAAAAAAATAACGTAGATTTTAGCACAATTTAATTCCCTTCTTTTCCTTTCCAGGTGGCGCATTAGGAGTTAAAGAGGAATTGGTCGAATTTGAAAAAGACCCGTTCATTACAAATATTTCTCCATTGGTCATGGATAGCTCAAAAGTCAATCTATTTCATCTGGACGAAGGCAATTACATCTTCTCAGCTAGTCTTCCTGTTGCGTGCAGAGAGTTATATGAAAATATAAAAGGATGTTGTTTAAACTATTCACAAGATGTCACTGGAGTGTTGCTATCAGATGCAATTCGATACAGCATAGAAACCAAAGGATGCATTCGGAATAAAAGATTAGAAGAAAAAGCAAGTGGGTTCGGGAAGAGAGATATAAAAGGGACATATCTCCGCATTACTCTTGGCCAACGTTTAGGGAAATCCCCTGGAGTACCATACGTTTTAGAAATATGGCCTAAAGGCCATTACAGTCCAGTTCACAATCATGGAAACGCAAATGCCATCATTAAAGTTCATTACATTTCATGATTTACAATAAAGACATATGTACTACAGATGCTAAGATGGAATACAAAAGTCGCTTTTTAAGTTAGAGTGACAACATTTTATACAGTGCACGAGACATTTCTCTTTTTACCCATTACAAAACGTTTATGAAAATTACACCATTCTTGTTTAGATGCAAACGAACAAAGGTACTCTACCAAGTATTCCAAACTTTTCTTGCGTTCCGCAATACATAGAACATAGCTATTCTGGCTAGTTGTACACTTCTGGCTGCATTACTATGAAAATATTATACCAGGACATTGAAATTAATCAATAAAAGGTGCATAATCATTATTGTACATAAAATGAGCATGTTTAGCCTGTCTGCCCTTTGAAAATATGACAATATTAATTTTGACTGTATTAACTGTAACTGTAAGTAACAGGTTTCCCAATTAAAATAAATTGAAATCAAGACAAACTGCAATTCAGCAGCAGATACACCAAAATGAGTGTCATTTGCAAATAATAAGAAATATAATTTGAAATAAACATCCATGTCATCATTATCAAATAATAATGGCATGTTGCATATATCGCTTAAACAATTATAAGCATGTCAGATCATTGAGGAAAATGAAAGAGAGTCGACAGGTTTTCACCATGTCCCACACCAGTGTTTGATGCCAAAAACTTTTCAATAAGAACAATTTTTAACCCTGTCACACACCAGTGATTGGTGCAAAAAATCTGTGCAATTAGAACCATCTCTTAAACTACTAAAATGATCTGATAGATTCTCATTAGAGTTATTTGTCCTTGATAACGGTGTGGGTCCAATTAAAGAGTTTTCGTCCATTATGTTGAAAACTATCAAATTTAGACCAAAACTGTATTCAGCGCCAATGATCAACAGTATAAAATATACAAAATTATCAATATCACTGCACTATCAGGTGATTCCAGAAAATCGTTACTGCACTTAATTGTCTTTTTTGTAATTTTATGCGACTGTCATACAAGTGAGAGGTTTAGCTAGTTAAAAAACAGGTTTAATCCACCATTTTCTACACAAGAAAAGGAAATGCCTGTACCAAGTCAGGAATATGACAGTTGTTTTCCATTCGTTGATGTGTTTGAGCTTTTGATTTTGCCATTTGTTAAGGGACTTTTCGTTTTGAATTTTCCTTGGAGTTCGGTATTTTTGTTATTTTACGTTTTACAGATTATTCGGTTTTTTTTGGTGCCATGGCGTTGTCAGTTTTCTTCGACTTATAAGTTTTGAATGCCTCCATGGTATCTTATACAGTACATATTCGATTAATGTGAAATGAAAATGAAACTTTATAAATTTGGTGCGTCAGAAGCACTTTTCGATATTTAGATTTACCAGGAACGCTCAAATACAAATATTTAAATGACAAGGATGTATAAAACCCTGCATACGTAATGGGCTACATGAACAAAGCCTAAAAAGAATAACCAAATTAATCTAAGGTCAACTTTGCCTGCGGAAAAAGTATAATTGATAGACAGAAACTGCAAATAGTAAAGCTGATCAGAATATTTTCTTGGTCTTTCGGTTTATGATTGCCCCGTTGGTATCTGCTCCTCATTTAAACATCATTCCATCTGTACATTATTTCTAGTTTATTAAGTTGTCTTTGTATACACCTTCAGATGAAGTAGGCCTTAACCACATCTTCTTATTTATACTTAACGTCTGCTTTTGCTTAGGCCATTATATATTTGTAATACCCAACGATTTCAAATTTTGAGTTTTCAATACTAATGGTATCGGGAATTCCTGATGAATATTATTGACGAATCTCGAATTTTGTGCATGATAAAAGAGAAAAAACACAAAAAGAAACAACCAAAGATCTCAAGAAAATCATTATAGGAAACAGAAGCTCTGGAATAACGTATCAACGTTTACATTTAAGACATCAACATTCGAAATAATCAGTGAGAGAACATGATCTATGTAGCGGTAAAAGAAGTTGAGAAGGATATTTCTAGCTCCTTTTATTCTTTATAAGAGATTTCTTCCTGATAATCATATCCTACATTTGTTATTCTAATTTACCTATTCTAACAACTATATTTTAGTATTTTATATAGATGTATCATAACTTAGTTTTTACTATAAGACGTGTTAGAAAAGTAAGTCTTCTGCAGTCGCTAAAACGAATACGAATACCACTCCAACCTATAGAAGGGACCATCCAATCTGAAATTGCACAGATACTCCTTCGTTATATTTAACTGTATAAGTGTGTTTGATGCTGCATAGATGTATGTTCTTACAAATGCATTTCACACAACAAAGGTGAAACAATACCAATATGAATATTTTGTGCACTTTTATACTCTTTTCTTTATCCAAAATTATTACTAGCATACATGCAATAGAGTTATCTCCTATTTTAAACAATTATTTTCAAATCATGGTGACTGGGGAATAGAAGTATGGTCACCATTGGTCTTCCTCCGACCGGCAGTAAAACCCTTGCTAAAGTGGGGCGTCCGTTTGGCTGTGCGGGATGTACAAATTTGCAGCCACGTCCGGTCAGAATGGGGACGTTAAATCCGATGCCTCGTGTAAAGAGAGTGCCACGCTCTTTGCACGTTAAGAACCCTTGCAACAACTCTTTGAGGGGTCAGTAGGTGACCTGTTGCAAGGCTAAATTTCTGTCCCTATCCAATATACCCTCATTTCCCGTGGCAGTCTAAATTTTCCGACCTTAATCCCGGAAGCCCTATTACAGAACCTACCTATTGTATTTATTATTAATTTGTTCTCGTCCTGAACATGCATGAACTATTTGCCACTGGACGTTAAGCAACCAACAATCAATCAATCAATCAAATCATGTATATTCGTTAAAAGAACTAATCAATTAAAAGAGGTGTTGCATATTAGAAAAACTATCACTGATATATTCTTTTCTGATCAGTTGAGTCCCCTCAGAATTCATCAAAGTACAGAGAAGTCTGTATCATTCCCTTATCAACACTACATATATGTATATATTACAAAAGACAGGAGGCAAACGTCATGAATATTTACAAATTCACCAAAATAGATATCAAAAGTCAAGTCACCATACGTCAAACAGCAATGGAAACAAACTGATCAATATAAAAATAAAGAGATGTGATATGACTGTCAATGAGACAACTGTCCACCAAAGTTCAAAGGAAGTGGATGTTAGCGATGATAGGCAACCGAAGGCCTTCAACAATGAGAAAACCCATACCACATAGTCAGCTATAAATTAAAAGGCCCGAAATCACACATTTATAGTCGGCTACAAACGGCCGCGACATAAAAAAAATGAAACAATTCGATTGAGAAAAACTAACGGCCTAATTTATAACAAAACAATTTACGAAAAACAAATATGACAGACATTAACCAACAACAACCACTGATTTACAGGGTCCTGGGTTCGGACAAGCACATAATGAAGTGGCGGGGTTAAACATGTTTGTGAACGCTCAACCCTTCCCTAACCTGGGACAGTGGTGTAACAACACAACATAAGAACAAACTATAAAATCAGTTGAAAAAGGCTTAACTCATGTTTTATGTGCTCTGCGTATTATGTATGAATTTAATTACTTCTCGTAAATGTCTGAATATATAGTTGGAATTTAAAACTTTGAACTATTTTTATACAGTTTTCATCTTAAGAATCAGTAACTGGGGAAAACAAGGTTCAATTTGGAGTCATCTATCTTATAGCAGAATGAATTACAAATTACAGGCAATAAAGCATATACAACGATATATTGATATATTGATTGATTGGTATTTAACGCCACTTTCAGCTCTATTGTGCTTTTACTTGGCGTCAGTTTTTTTGCGGAGGAAGCTGGATAGAACCATCGACCTTTGGTAGGAAAACTGACAATCCTAGTCATAACAGATTATTATGCAGATCATGGAAACTATTATTGATGAAATTCGGTTCCTTTTCTGAACGACCGCGTAATCAGTCCATGGAAGATTTGTTCTACAGATTGTTAATTTGCATGTTATGTTAAAAGTACATGCAAATACCACTATGCATGCAATACATGTACACATGTTAATTACCATGTACATGTGTCCATATGATTGAAAAATCCACAACAAGTACCATTTACATTTTCAATAATTGAAGCAAAATAAATTATTGAACTCAACAGCGCTAGACTAACCATCAATAATGACAAACAGCAGAGAACACTCACTTTGTTATGTAGATATCGATTGCTCCAAATGGGAAATAACAGAGCTGCCGTTTTCTGAAGACACAACATCAACGTTAACAGAATAGAAACAAAGTGGAAACAATATTTAAGTTCTATAGCAGTGCAATACACAACGCATTTTGGATAATCAAAAATGTAAAACGACGTCAGTGTTTCGCTATAATCAAAATTATAGTAGTCTTGTTGGTGAGCAATGTATGTAGGAACAGACATTAAGATTGCACCTAAAGAGTTCGATACAGGTAAAGCCGACAAAATAATTGTCACTGGTGATCTGTTGTCCTTTTGTAGGAAGAAAAATAGAGCTAAGGAATTTACTACCATTACCTCGCTTGCTATTGCTAGTTGTGAATATGCGATTATTCTGTTTGGTATATTGTAAACTGTATTGAAACCACGGCGACACTGAGCGGTAACTTCTAAACAGACAGTTTTTGAAGTAAACTCGATAATAGAATCATACCAGATATACTCCGTACCCACTGCTATTTCATTAGGTCCATCCAGATAGAGGTGTGAAAGAAATTGATTGAAACAGGACTGCTGCTTGGTGGCAAAATACAATTGTATGTTGGAAGAATATGTTGAAAATACAACTCCTTTAAAAAAAGTGGTTCTTATCTGACGTAAAGCTTCCCAAAGGTAGTTTTATGTTTATTTGATTTGTGAAGAATAGAAATTTCCAACACGCAGTTAAGTTTTTAAGAAAGAAGCTAATATCATTATTATGGAGGAAATCATTCTTTGTTTCAACAAACTGCATAAACCGTGCCGTGCAGTAGTTTGATTCATCAGTAAAATATAGCCCGACATCGGAAAAGTACGGGAATATTTTGTTAGTCTTGTAAGTAATGTTGTAAGTAACTTTCGGATCACAGAACAATTTTTGAAATAAAACTTCGTTCGTACAGTTACGAAACAAATCTTGTATATCTTGTACTGAGACCACTCGAAAGAAAAAATCTCTCAATGTTTGTAAACGATGAAAACATTTACTACTGATTTCTTTAGCAATCAAATTTGAATCGTTAAAATGAATTAAAACCGATGCCTTTGATTTATGTAGAGGGTACACCACTCCTCCGGTAGATGGCTTTAAAAACTCTTTCATATTCTTAAATTCACAAGTTGTCTGATTTCCATATTCTGCAAATAAAAAAAAATACATGTATTTCAAGTTAAACGATGTTATAAATTGCCATAGATTAAAATTACAGTTAGAATTATGTTTTAACAGCTAATAATTACATAACATGTCTGTTTCATTATAATACCTTATTTTGATTGGCTAACAACAATCTCGCGTCATTCTGAAATTAACCTTCATTTCAATATGAAATGTAACATGCATGATGACACGAGCACAATAAAGTGCGCATCTAAATAACAAAAAAAAAAAAAACGTGATAGGAATCGTGTTTTCATAATCCTAGCAAATAGATGTAATTATAGTATTGAATGCTTCTTTAAGTAATTCGATAGGGTTGTAAAAGAGTTGACCGTGCGCACACTTTTGTACTTCGGTCAACGCTTTTACACCCAATAAATCTACAAAAGAAGCATTTAAATCCTTAATAGATTCTAGCACTTCTGAAGACAGATAACAAAGTTGCGTATTCAAATATTCAGGCATTATAATTAAGGATGGTCAAAGTTATGTGGTGGAGTTAGATAATCGAGTGTTATAAAATTGAAATTGATAATGGATAAGGTGATCGAGCACGATATTTGATAAGTCTACTAAAAGATATTAATAATAATAATAAAAATAGCATGTGATTATGAATTTATAAAACATAGATAATTATAGGTTGAGTAAGAATAGGATATCTCTTGATATCAACTCGAGTTATTTAATTTCTATATAATAATAAACGAGCCTTCGGCGAGTTTATTATTACTATTTAAATTAAATAACGAGAGTGATATCAAGCGATATTCAATTCTCACAAGTTGTTAAACCTATTTCTTTTATGGTAAACACTATCATTGTGTTAAATTAAAAATTCCTCGAATTGTTGATCTAGTCTTTTGCACATTTCAGTATAACGTCATATGTCCTTTTCTGGTGTCAAACATTAACATCAGACATTTTAAGACTTTTTGTACGCTTTAGAATGTAATCAAATTTGATAAAAAGAAGATTGTCAGGTAAAAGTGTGACTGTGTTGTATATTATTGAAGAAATCACATATGTCCGTTGCCATGGACGAAATGTACATCGTCTTGACCTTTGAAAGTCATCAATGATCTAACGAATAGCCAATGAAAATGCCATAATATCGTCTTAGCTTGATAGAATCGACTTCATATAAATCAATAACTATAACGATACTGTAAGCAATGGCAACCAATTGTTACATGTCATCCCTTTCAATTAAAGCAGTTTTATTATGTTATATTTTTGAAGGATCTACGGGATGTTTAAATCAGACTGGTATCATTATCTTCCTAAAACAAGATTTTGTCATCTTGTACTGTTTCGGTTATGGTTTGTTTATATTTTTTCGTTTTTTTTTTTGCTCGAACAGTTCGATCGATATGTCAGACCGTTGAACGCTTTAATTAATTGGCATAGTTTAGAATTAGAATTTAACAACTATAGATTCTAACAGGTCTGAAGAAGGCGATGGCTCATGGGTCAATCAAGTGGTACGCTTTCTATTTCGCTTGATGGATACGCTCTGCTTGAGTATACTATTCTTGGAACATCCGGTGCTTTCCGCAGTGGATCTTGGGTGCTAATTTTGGGGACGAGGTGCATTATACTTGCAGCTCGCTTTCAGCATTAGCGCTTGACCCCGGCTCGCCACGGAAACACAGCATCGCCCTTGTAGGCACTCCGAGGTGGGTGGATGACGAGGATAGTGAATCTTTCTCCTTTCATATGGCAAACAAAACCAAACTTCTCAATCAGCTTCAACAAAAAAAGAAAATGTGATGACTCTGCGCCCTGTCAGGAAGATGATAGTTGGCCCCGATTTATTGTAATAAAAGGAACAGATGAAAACCAGTTTCAAAAATATCTCCTTTTGTAATTCATAAACACATTCAAAGCATTGCTGGTACAGTTAAAAAGTTTCAAAAATGAGATCAGGAATTTGTTGGTTGAATGTTCCAACAAAAGTCAATCAACAAATTTGCTGACTATGACAAAAATTACAGACTTTTCTGTTTCTGCCTCTCCTCACAATAGTTTGAACAGTTGCAAAGGAATCATTCGAGACAGAAGTCAATATCTAGGTGATCTTACCGTGGAAGAAATTAGCGATGAATTATCAAACCAAGGTGTATCTGATGTTGTTAGATTTCAAATTAAAAGAATGGAAATATAACCAAATTAAATACATATCTTTTGACCTTTAAAACTCCAACTCCTCCTCATCTATTTCTTTAGGTTGCTTCGGAATCAGAGTTGACAGATTCATCCCTAACCCAATACGATGCTTCACCTGTCAAAAGTTTGGTCATGGAACCAAACAATGTCGTGGTACGCAGAGATGCTTCAAGTGTTCTGACGAAGGACACGAGGAACAACCTGTAGCTCTGAATCCTCTAAATGTGTAAACTGTGGTGAATCCATTTTCATCATCTAGGGTCTGCCCTGTTTATCTTAAAGAAAAAATATTATTAAAATTAAAACAGAAAGAAACATCAGTTACCCAGAGGCTAAACAGATAGCTTCTGTTTCGAATGATCCTCCAGTTTCGAACAAACCATCGTACGCCAGCAAAGTTGGCCGCTCATTCAGTCATGAGAATACACAAACTCGCATGACATGGCCAATTGATGCTGAAACTTTTACAATGCTGCCTGTTCAATTAGAAACTTCCGATAAATTAATTATTCCAAGAAAATCAAACCCTTCTAAAACCAGTACTCAGTCAACTCAATCTTCCTTACAGAGCTCAATATCATCACCTTCTAAAAATGGAAAAAAGAAATCAAGTAAGTCAGATGCGGTTGTATCAGACAGTTGGGGCACTGGATCGGTCTGGGATCTTCCCGATAATTCATTGGTCTTAAATAGTCACACTACATCTGCGTCTAATAAAGCGTCTACTAGTTCGTCTTCTGCTTCTCGTACAAAGTCGACAAAAGCTCCTTCTCCAGAACAGAAGGGCGTCTCCAAAACGCCAGCAAATGCATCCTCTCAGAAGTCTTCTGAAAGGAGGTCGCGGGTAGAGGTCGAGGCGGAGTAACATCAGCTACGTCTAAACACAGAGATCAAGGACTCTCCTCACAAAATAGATTTACCATACTGGATGACGAATCAGAAATGGACTGCGAAAGTGTTGTGCCACCCGAAAGATCACAATCTCAGGGTGATCGAAGTAAAAATGCTGGCAAACTCGATAGCATTCGTCCTCTTATTCAAAAACCATGACAGATATCATTCAATGGAATTGCCGAGGTCTTAAAATTAATCTTCTTGAGTTAACGCTTCTAGTTCAGACTTTTATACCTATTGCATTTTGTCTTCAAGAAACTCATTTAAAAGAAAAGGATAATGTATCTTTAAAAGGATACAACATTTATAGCACATTTTCTAAGGAAGACGAACGTGCTGCAGGCGGATCAACCATTTTGTGAAGGACAACGTCATTCATAGCACAGTCCAACTCACCACAGATCTGCAGGCAGTTGCAATTCGTTTATCATTAGATAAAACAATTACATTATGTTCTATATATATTCCACCTAATTCAAATATAGATAAAGCTAAACTCAAAACCTTACTGATCAGTTACCTTCACCTTTTATACTTATGGGAGACTTTAATGCCCACAATCCCTTGTGGGAAGCAAGTCTCATAATGACAAAGGTAAGATCATTGAAGACTTTGTCTCTCAAGAAGGGTTATGCATTTTCAATGATGGATCTAATACTTATCTTCACCCTGGAAATGGGTCTTATTCTGCTATTGATATCACTATTTGCGACCCGTCTCTTCTTCTGGATTATTCATGGCGTGTCCATGATGATCTTTGTGAAGTGATCACTTCCAATAATACTTGAACATCTTTTCACTTCTGCTCAACAGAGTTCCACGTTGGAAACTGGACAAGGCGGACTGGCCCTTGTTTGAGAATCTCTGTCGAGCGGAACTTCAATCAAAGATGTTTGAGATTGTAGAAGATCAATTTTAACTTTTAATACAGTTTTAACATCAATTGCTGACAGAACAATTCCTAAGACCTCGGCAAATCCAAAACATCCCAGCAAACCATGGTTTGATGATGCCTGTGATCAAGCCATAGATGACCGTAAACAATCTGAAAGACGATTCTATCAACATCCTACGTCGGAAAATTTAAGTAATTTCCGTATTTTTCGCGCTAAGGCACGACGGACTTGCAGGCAAGCACGACGAACGTCTTGGAAAAATTTATCTCGGGAATAACATCTCGCACTCCGATGACAAAAGTATGGAACATGATACAAAGATTAAAGGTAAAATTCTAGAGCCACGGTAAAACATTTGAAACATGGCACTGATTTATTAACATCTGAAAAGATATTGCCAATAAGCTTGGTGAAACTTTTGCGAAATCTTCTTCTTCTAACAACTACAGGAAGATTTTAAAAAGTTAAGAAGCAAAAAGAAAAATAAAGTTGAATTTTAAATCGAAAATGGTGAAAATTATAATAAACTCTTTTCTCTGGAAGAACTTAAGACATCTCTGTCCAAGGCCCATGATACAGCTTGTGGACCTGATAATATTCACTACCAACTTTTGAAACACTTGCCAGATTCCTCGCTTGAAGCTCTTTTGCAACTCATGAATAACATCTGGGAATCTGGTGGCTTACCATCAATCTGGAAGCTTGCAATCGTCGTGCCTATTCCAAAACCAAGTAAAGATCACACGGATCCTATTAACTATCGACCAATTGCTCTTACCAGTTGTGTCTGTAAAACATTAGAACGGATGGTCAATGATCGCCTAGTTTGGTTCCTGGAATCAAATGGGCTTTTAGCCAATATCCAGTGTGGATTCCGACAAGGCCGCAGTACTCTTGATCATCTAGTTCGATTCGAGTCATTTATCCGTAATGGTTTTGCGAAAAATGAACACGTGGTGTCAGTCTTTTCGATCTTGAAAAGGCGTATGACACCACATGGAAGTATGGTATTTTAAAGATCTTTTGATATGGGGTTGAAAGGCAATATGCCAAATTTTATTTCAAATTTTCTGTCTAACAGACAATTTAATGTTAGAGTAAATTCAACCATGTCTGATCTGTATGATCAAGAGATGGGTGTCCCTCAGGGGAGTATTTTATCTGTTACATTATTTAGTCTTAAAATTAATAGCCTTGTTGAAGTTTTGAAAAGTAATATTGAAGGTTCATTGTATGTTGATGATTTTTTAATCTGTTACAGAGGCAAAAATATGAATAACATTGAAAGACAATTACAATTATGTCTTGGAAGAATTGAAAAATGGGCTTCGGAAAATGGTTTTAAATTTTCTACTTCAAAAACGGTTGGGATGCATTTTTGTAACAAAAGGAAATTGCATCTTGGTCCAGAACTCATTTTATATGGAAACCCAATTAAAATGGTTGATGAAACCAAATTTCTTGGGCTAGTTTTTGATAAAAAGTTAACCTTTCTACCCCATATCAAAATGTTAAAATCGAGATGCTTAAAAGCATTAGATATTTTAAAGGTTGTTGGCAGCACTGACTGGGGTGCTGATCGCAACATTTTACTTAGTTTATACAGATCTATAGTTAGATCTAAACTAGATTATGGTTCAATAGTGTATGGCTCTGCAAGGAAGTCCTACATACAGATTCTCGATGCTGTGCATCACCAGGGTTTGCGTTTATGTCTTGGTGCCTTTAAAACCTCACCCGTTGAGAGTCTGTATGTAGAGGCTGACGAGCACTCACTCTCAACAGACGCTTGAAGCTTGGACTTCAATACGCTGTCAAGCTTAAAGCATATCCAGAAAATCCTGCCTACAACTGTGTTTTTAATCCAATTTATGAAGATATATATGCAAAACATGAAAATAAAATTCCTCCATTAGGCATCCGTTTAAAACCACACTTAACCACATTTGATTTAAAATCTCTTGCACAAGTTGAAACTTGCAAATGCCCTCCATGGGATTTTAATTTTTATCACCCGAAGACGGATAAAAAGTTGCATTCTTTAACTATGTATTGGTGTCTAATTGTTTAAATTTATGTGAAATCTTCAAGCGGTGTACACAAGTACAAATTATACCCTTTGTTTTGGCAATCTTTTCAAGTATGTCGCCACCTTTTAGCAGTTATATGTGGTATTTCCATAATTATATATTTCTGTGTTATCAGAGTTATAATATTTATCAACCATTTAAATAAGCAACTATACATTTTATGCCATATTGGATGAAATATTAATAATTCCCCATTCATACATTATTAATTCACACAGTTGTCGTCGCGAGTATTAAACTGTCTTTAGATACTCTTTCAATCAGGGTTATATTAATGTTTCAATCGATACGTAAATACTCTTTCAATCAGAGTTATATTATCAACCAATCAATAATGAAATATTCTTTCAAGAAGGGTTGAACTAATGTTTTAATCAATACTGAAATATTAAAATATATTTGACCATCGCGACTTTTTATGTAGATATTTCGGAAATGAAAAATAGTGAATGAGCGTTTCCTCATTAGAACAACAAAAACAAATTGTAAAATCTGCTGGTAAAAAGTATAACAAAATACAAAACTCCACACGGCAAATTCAAAAGGGAAATTTATAATAACTGTTGAAGACCGTACATTGACCTATAATGGTTGAAATTTATAAATTTTGACTTGGATGGAGAGTTGTCTCATTGGCACTCATACCACATCTTCTTATATCTATAAAATCAAACATTTTCATTCTCTTTTTTACTATCAATCAACGGAACACGTGAACAACTGTCATATCCCTGAGATTGGTACAGACATTTTGACATGACTCATCAGAACAGTATTTAGTAACAAAACAAAAATCAAAAGATAAAAAATAAAATAGAATACAGATTAAGAGTAAACTCAATTGCTTTATGAAAATTAGTGACAAATCTAAACTCGTAAATAAACCATGTTCTCTTAAATTTTGCATTTCTTATATGTTCAACAAAGAGGAGATAAACGATCAAAATAGATCTTATCGGAATATGCAAGTTCATTAGAATTATATATCATACACTCTACTGAAATAAGGTTACACACTGATTATATATCATACAGTCTACTGAAATACATATTACACATTCATTATATATCTAGTCTACTGAAATACATATTACACACTCATTATATATCTAGTCTACTGAAATACATATTACACACTCATTATATATCTAGTCTACTGAAATACATATTACTCATTATATATCTAGTCTACTGAAATACATATTACACATTCATTATATATCTAGTCTACTGAAATACATATTACACACTCATCATATATCTAGTCTACTGAAATACATATTACACACTCATTATATATCTAGTCTACTGAAATACATATTACACACTCATTATATATCTAGTCTACTGAAATACATATTACACACTCATTATATATCTAGTCTACTGAAATACATATTACACACTCATTATATATCTAGTCTACTGAAATACATATTACACACTCATTATATATCTAGTCTACTGAAATACTAGTTACACACTCATCATATATTTCATACAGTCTACTGCAATACAGGTTACAATATCTTACCGTCAACAAACGGGTGCGAATTTATACATCCTGCATTACCAAACAGACGCCCCACTTTGTCAAGGGTTTTACGGCTAGTCGGAAGAAGACCAAGAATGACCATTTTTTTATTTCCAAGTTACGTTTGCTGGTTTTAATCTCGAAGTGTGCAGATATAAAGATCTATTATAGTGCAATTTCAAAACATATGGTGATATGCTGGCTAAATTGTCATTCAAATAATCGTTTCAAGAAAAATATGCATCTAGATGTCACCATGCAAATAATTTATCACTAATTGAAAAGCGTCGAAACGATAACAAGTTCGACGTTTTACATTCCTATTAAAAGTCGCTTTGATATTTCAGTCTATAGTCATGATAGTTAGAGTTCAATATAAATATTGATTATTTGATTGTTGTTTGCTAAACGTCCAGTGGCGAATATTTCATTCATTTTCAGGACGAGAACAAATAATAATAAATACAATAGGAAGGTTATGAAATAGAGGTTGTCCGGAATGAAAGTCGGGGGACTGCCAATGAAAAAGAGGTTATATTGGATATAGACAGAAATTTTGTCTTGCAACAGGTTAACAAACCAACCCCTCAAAGAATTGTTACAAGGTTTTTTAACATGCACAGAGCGTGGAAATCTTTCTCGGCAAGAGGCATCGGATTTAACATCCCCATTCTAACTGGATATGATTGCGTACTTGTACATCCCGCACAGCCAAACGGACGCCCCTCTTTAACTAGGGTTTTACTGCCGGATAGTTAGACTTGTAGTGACCATATTTCTATTCCCTTTTGGGTCAATATAAAGAAATGTCGCTACTGATTTAAGAATATGTTAATGATTTATAGTAAAAAAGAAATTGGTATGTTTGAACAAAAAAAAAATAGGACATACGGTCATAAAAGGTCTTATTTTGTTTATTCAATTGCCATGAATACAGTGATTAGTCATATTTTTTTCTCATATAGAAACAGAAGATCAGAACTTCTATGTTACTGCCGTTTAAGGATTCACTGTATGCGTTGTCATTTTCACCGTGTTTTTTCTGGGGGAGGGGGCGAGGGGCGAATCAATCAGTTTGTTTTGCACATAGTTGTCAAAACGGCAGATCGTAACTTCGCGAAGACTGATGCAGATTGTACAGTTATTGTGAAGCAAGAAGTTGCTGTAAATTAACCCGGACTATAAATTGATGATATGTGAAACATTTTATCAATTAGTTTGTAAATATTAAGGCGCTTATCTTTAGTTGGAGGTCTCAAGCGATGGTTCTACAAACTACGGGGGAAATCGGATTCGTCTATTCTCAAAGACACGATATTGTTATGAACAATATGAATTTTGGGTTTTGGTTTTATTTAGCGTGTTTGCTTTTTCAATGATTAGCTATATATATGATAAATATGTCATACATATAATTTTTTTTTAAACTCAACAATTTCAATGCGTCCGTCATGCAAGTGACAGGTTTAGCTGGCTATAAAACCAGGTTAAATCCATCATTTTCTACATAAGGAGTCATACAAGTGAGAGGTTTAGCTAGCTATGAAACCAGGATTACTCCACCATTTTTCTACATAAGGGAATGTCTGTACCAAGTCAGGAGTGTGACAGTTGTTTTCCATTCGGATGTGTTTGAGCATTTGATGTTGCCATTTTATAAAGGACTTTCCGTTTTGAATTTCCCTTGGAGTTCGGTATTTTTGTTAATTTACTTTTATCCGAGGCGCTTTTACAAATTAACCTTCTGTGGAAACGGTGAAAGCCGACGGTTTTAAAGACTAGGATGCATAAGAACCGAAAGATTTGAACAGCTATTTGACCAAGAAAGGACCTAAAAAAATAGCAAAATTCATCTTAGGTTAATTTTGCCAGAGGTATTGAAACCTTAGTTACTTATCAACTTCTGATTTTAGAACGGACAATTTCAGAAAAGTTTATTGTGTTCGTAACGAAGTTATGACTACTGTGCGGTTGATACCATCCGGAACTGATAATCCACCGGAAGCGTTACCGAACGTGTTCAAGGTGCAATACAATAATATACAAGTAACGTTACGTCTGACTACTTACCTGATATGGATCTTACCGAGTCGTTAGACGGGTAAGAAAATGTTTCGTTCTTAAATGATATAGTGTTGCCTGCTTCCTTCTCAGACATGTTGAATACTGTAGTGTTGTCTGCTTTCTTCTCAAACATGTTAAATGATGTAAATTTGTCTGTTTGCTTCTCAGACATGTTGAATACTGTAGTGTTGTCTGCTTTCTTCTCAAACATGTTAAATGATGTAGTGTTGTCTGCTTTGTTTTCAAACATGATAATTGATTTAGTGTCGTCTGTTACCTTCTCAAAGATGTTAAATAATGTCATGTTGTCTGTTTCCTTCTCAAACATGTTGAATAGTGTATTGTTATCTGCTTCCTTTTCAAACATGTTAAATGATGTAGAGTTGTTCGTTTCCTTCTCAAACATATTAATTGATAAAGTGTTGTCTGTTTCCTTCTCAAACATGTTAGATAATGTAGTGTTGTCTGTTTCCTTCTCAAACATGTTAGATAATGTAGTGTTGTCTGTTTCCTTCTCAAACATGTTAGATAATGTAGTGTTGTCTGTTTCCTTCTCGAACATGTTAAATAATGTAGTGGTGTCTGCTTCCTTCTCAAACATGTTATATGATGTAGTTTTCTTTGTTTCATTCAAAGCTATTGAACAGATTAATAGGCTCAGTACAGGCAGAAATTTCACCATTTTATATCTGTCTAAATGTCCATTTATTTTGTCGTCTTTAAGGTTGAGTCTGTGTCCTTATCCGATCTAACCGTTTAATAAAATCATTTCCTCGTTAATTATATTTCCTCATTAATTATTTACATCTTTAAAATATCCGATAGATTTTGTCATGTACCGAGTTTACCAACACTCAATAGAGCAATTATTGACCTCTGGTTCATGCTTTTACTTATTTATGTAATTTTCGACCTAAGTTTGAAATTTTCCCTTGACACCCTTTATCTAAAGATCGTTAAAGTTTCTACACAACAATTTCAATAATTAAGATATCATCGCCGCGGAGAGACTCTTTGTATAAACAGTCCTGAAAATGAAATTTACTTAATAAAAGTCGAAGTCCTCGCGAATCCAAAATCATTTACTTTCATTTTTTTTTCTATCGCTTATACGCGTAATCGTCTCCGGCTTTCGAGAGGGACAGTCATTTTGTTACTTTAACAATAGAGCGCTTTCTTTTCAGAAAATAGCGGCAAAAGGGGAGGTCTAGCAGTTTAAGATGCAAATGTTTTTTAAAATATTCATCCATTTGGTTTCTCTTATTAAAAACCAGAAACATGATATTGTATTAGCTACACAGACTTCGTTCTCGTTCACATAAAACACTGGTATCATATTACAATGAAGAAGTGGGATAGAGTTAAATCAACAAACCGACCGTGCAAGATCCACATTGGTAGTCAAGGTCGTTAGAAACCACCCTCGCCAAATCAACAAATGATAATCAAATGGTCTACCTAAGCAAAAAGGCTTTAGCGCGATGAGAACTAATTCAAATAGTTGAACAATTAAGGTACTGTTGTGTTTAAAAAATCAGGCACTGTCCTGCAAAATACCTACGTGTATCGCAAAATTACTTATTTACAAAAAAAGTCATCACAAAGACTAATCGACAAAAAAAAAAATGAAATAATTTAAAGCTGTTTCCGCTTTATTAGGTTTTGGAATGTATTTTTGTTCATTTTTTAAATTATTTTTTTGGAGCTGGAATTCTATTTAAAAAGTTGTACATAATATTCACTTTCAAATGCAAATTTAATGTATCTATCCTCCATTTCTTACTCAAAACTTTTCTTATATATTACAAATAAATTCTCTAATATTCTGCGTGGCATTTCACATTTAGATTCCTAGTAAATCATGGCATTGCTTGCTACTTGTATGACTTGGCACCCATAGAAATAAAAAAAATCTTGAGAATATTCAAATTCCTCGCTATGTAAAAGCTTTTAGAATTGAAAGGTTTCTAACTCTGTAATTCTTAGAACAAGGAAGAGAGTCGAGTACATATAATAAATGTTTATTTGTCTGTATAAGAAATACACTAAAAAGCCAAGACTTTTATTTGCTTCTGTAGTAAAGATTGATGCACTCGGATGTTAGCCAATAATTGCAACTTTCTGAAAGGACAGCAGGAGATTACATTATATCTCCATCCTTTGATCCATAAGTATAAACAGTTGAAAAGTCGGATTTGTGCGGTTTTATTTAACCATAATGTTGCTGAATTAAAAGAAAGGTTAAGCCTTGTCTTATTTACATGGATTATATAGCTTTTCGTTTGGAAGTTTGCATGGAGTGCATTTACAAGTATGAACTGAAGCATCTGAATAAAAGTTATTCAGATGTGCTTGTAAACGAATTTCTAATGGAGGAATTTTATTTTCATGTCTTAAAAATGTCTTTATAAATGGGATTTATACAACATTAGTCTGTTATTCAACTTTTGCATATGATTGCAATTATCACGTTTAGAATAGCTCTTATAGAAAATTATATCAAAACCCTCAAGTTTCCAAAATTAAACTTCTCTTGCTTAGTTATGAACCCAAAACTTGTATATCTTGAACATAATACATTGGAAGAGAAAATCTCTCAATATTTGTAACCGATGGGAACATTTCGATCTTACTTTAAAGTCAATTTGAGTTGTATAATTACATTTGATTCGCGTAAAATGCGGTATAATATCTTGTAAGATTGAGCATGGAAACATGGAATGTGTCAAGTGAAAAAAAGAAAGTCCCGCACCATGCGGACTTCAGCTGAACTGTAAACAAAAAAGTGTACTAGTTCAGCGACATTGAACGTCACACTAAACTCCGAAACATATAAAAGAACCCAAATTTAAAAAAAAAAAAAAACATACGAAACTTACAAAAGGCCAGAGGCGCCTGACTTGGGACAGGCGCAAAAATTCAGCGGGGTTAAACATGTTTTGTGAGATCCCAACCCTTTCCTATACCTCTAGCCAATGTAGAATAAGCAAACACTCATCAATACGCACAGTAAAATGCATTTGGTCTTTTGTTGAGAGATGTCTCATTGGCAATTACACCACATCCTTTATCTTTTATTGTAAGGTACTCATTTTGGTCAAACATCATTTTCAGACGATACACGTGTATTATCCTAGAATGCCCGATACAACATCTTGTCATAAAACAATGATCTTATTTGCATAATATTCAAATTTCTTATTACGTAAAGGATTGTTAAATTTAAATGGTTTTAATCTTGTATTGCTTAAAACAATAATATGAGTCGGAAACATATGATAAATGTTGATCTGACTGAATAAAATTTTATTGATTCCCTCTTTGTATTTTCATTAGAATTCTGTATTTATATTGTACTTTGTTAACTGCTATAGACTCTAGCACTTCCGCATAACAAAAGTTGCATTCTTTAGCTATGTATTTGTATATGATCGTTTCAGGGTGTTTGAAAGTGTGAAACAGTGTACACAAGTACCCATTCTACCATTTCTTTGTGTCAACATAGATATGTATGTCGCCACCTTTTAGCAGTTATGTGTGGTATTTCCACAACTGTATATCCCTGTGATACCAGACTCATAAAAATCAAAGAACTGTATATCCCTGAAATACCAGACTCATAGGAATCTGATGTTCAGTAGTTGTCGTTTTTTGATGTGGTTCATAAGTGTTTCTCGTTTCTCGTTTTTTATATAGATAAGACCGTTTGTTTTCCCGTTTGAATGGTTTTACACTAGTAATTTTGGGGCCCTTTATAACTAACTGTGCGGTGTGAGTCAAGGCTCCGTGTTGAAGACCGTACTTTGACCTATAATGGTTTTACTTTTATAAATTGTGACTTGGATGGAGAGTTGTCTCATTGGCACTCGTACCAAATCTTCTTATATCTTTCATAATCTGTATCAACCATTTGATAAACAAATATACAATTACAGAGTCTGACTCTCTTCGTGCACAGTTCTTTTAATGACTTTAGTTATTCCCCATTCATACATTAATGATTCATGCAAACTGTCTCCAGATTCTCGTCAAATCAGGGCTATAAAGTTCAAATCATTGCTGAAATATTATTTCAATCAGGGGTAAATTAATGTTTCAATTAACACATTTATACTGAAATAAATATTTTGCCACTGTTTGACTTTTAATGTAGATATTTCTCAAATGTCATTCCCTTACAGAAATGAAAAATGGTAACAAAGCGTTTCAAAAACAAATTGTAAAATTAGGTGATCTAAGACAAGATTCATCAGAAAACAATTCAGTAATAAAACCAATATCAAAAGAACAAACAAAAAATCCGATTTAAGAGTTAACTCAATAACTTAATGCTAATTCAATGACAGGGTTAAACTCGTAAATAAAGCATATAAAAATAAAGAGCTGTGATATGATTTCCAATGAGACAATCCACCAATTTCAAATAAAAAGCATGATCTTGAAAAAAATTCAATCTCTATATTGTCAAGATAGAGGAGTTAAACGATCGAAATGTATCATATCAAAATAGGCAAACCCATCTGAGGTCAACAAGAGAGAATGAGAACCTTTCTTTCGAGAATTTGAAGACATGCATGTTACGAATTCAGTTCAAGCTAACGATTCGGTACATAAACATCCTTGGATTTCAAATTTTTGGCTTTAAGGGTGAATGTTAATCCTGCAAATGCTTTAAATGCATACAATTAATAAATGTTATTTTTTCGATATTTGTATTTGAGATAAACAAGTGATTGTTTAAATTAACAGAAATTGTGTATGAATAATTAAGTCATTTACTGATAGAAAATAGTTTAAGGTCAATAAAAACTTTGCCTTGATCAACGGTTTTTGTTTCGTGTTAGGATTGTCAACAAATTGAGTTCTAATTATGTCATGAAATAGAAATTGGGTTGTTCAATAGATCTTTGTACCTATCGGAGATCATAGATATGTAACAAGTATCATTGACAGCAACGTTGGATTACTTTCGGTTTGATAATAAGTTTCAAAGAATATTATACCGGGCCTTCGCTTCCAAAATGCACTCATGATAATAAAGTGTTTAGTATGCAGTACAGTATGGAATGTTTTTATCCCTTGTGTAAACAAAACTCATGAAAGATACCAGGCTTATAATCTTGTACGATTACGCAAATTTTGTTTTTCTAAGAGAGTCAGTGGCGCTCGAATCCACAGTCCGAATGCCAAATAAAATACAAAGCTGTAGAGCTTAAACAAACGGAAAATTAAGAAAAGTTGAGCCAAAAAAAGGCTACGACAATTTTAACCCTTTACGTACAAATATGTAAAAGTTGCACAAAAATCATATAAAGAATAAAAATACTTCAAATATTTTATTTCAACTCCGTAAAGGAGATTATTATAGGTTGACAACACATTTATTTTCTTATAATGATAAATACAGGGATAACAGTAATTCCCAAAAATTATGAACACTACAACAGGCCGTACCAACACACTCATGACACTACTGCCGACTCCTAAATTACACACACAAACAAAGATAAAAAAAAAAAAACACGGAACAATATCTGATCCATAAATATTCACATGGAACACATAATAAGTTTTGATTGTATCTTTCTGAGTGTATTGCATGGCAATACATATTCCCCTACCGGTTAAAAAATCATTGAACTTGAACAAAATGCTTACTAATTCTGATATCAGAAATATAATGCAAATAAGAATAACTATTATTGTCGAAATTTGGTTCCTTTTCTGAACGACTGCATTGCCAGTCCATGAAAGATTCCTTCTCAGTGTTGTCAATTTGCATGAAATGTAAATAGTACATGCAGCTACAACTGCACACGCTAGACATATGCAGATATTAGATATTAGGTACATATACATGTATGTATGTAAAAAATAAGGAGTAAATAAGGAATTTTCACAACACTTACCATTTACATTCTCATAATAGAATGCGATATTGAGTATTGGACTAAACAGAGCGAGGCTAAAAAATAATATAAACAAAACATCAGAGCACTAACTTTGTTTGTAAGATATCGTTTGCTCCACATTGGAAATAAGAGAGCTGATGTTTTTAGTAGACACAATAGCGATGTGATTAGAACGGAAATCAAGTGGAAACAATGTTTGATATTTGCCAGAAAGATATAAACGGCACATTGTGGATAGTTAAAATAAAAAACAAACGCTAGTGGCATTGTGTCACTATAATGTATATGGTGGTAGTACATAAGAAACGAATGCAGGGACAGATATAAGGATTGCACCTAAAGTGTCCGATAAAGCTAAGGCTGATAAAATTACTGTCACTGGAGATCTGTTGTTCTTCTGAATGAATAAATATAAAACGAAGGCGTTTACTGCTATTACTTCGCCTACAATCACTACTCGTGAGTATGCAATTGCTTTGTCTGGTATTTCGACAACTGCTTCATGACCATTAAGACATCCAGGTCGAACTTCTAAACAATTAGTTTACGAGGTAAATTCAATAATGTAATCAAGCCCGAGAAAGTACCACCCCGCTGTTTTTCCAGTAAAGTCATCCAGATAGTTGTATGAAAAAAAATGTTCTATACAGGAGTGTTGCTTAGATGAAATGTAAAAAGCTCTTTTAGAAGAAAATGATGAGAATAAAATCCCTTCGAAAAAAAGCCTCTGATCTGAACTGAAGCTGCCAACAGGCAGTTTTTATGTTCAGTTGGTTTGTGAAGTACATAAATTTCCAGCATGAAGTTATGTTTCTAAGGAAGAAGTTAATGTCATTATTATTAAGCGAATGATTTTTTCTTTCAATGAAGCTTTTAAAATGAGCAGTGCAGTGGATCAAATCGTCTGTAAAATATATCCCTACATCGGAAAAGTACGGAAATACTTTGTGTTCATTATATCTAATGTTGTAGGTTACTATTGGATCACAGAACAATTTTCGAAATAAAACTTCGTTTGTACAGTTACGAAACAAGTTCTGTATATCGTTGACTGAGACCAATTGAAAGAAAAAATCTCTCAATGTTAGTAAACTATGAGAACATTTTCTATTGGTCGTTATTTCTACACCTATCATATTTAAATCATTGAAATTTATCAAAACAGATTCCTTTGATTTATTTAGAGGGTATATCATTCCAAAAGCAGATGACAGTACAATATCCTCCAGATTTGTTGATTCACAAGTTGTCTGATTTTTACATTCTGGAATGAAAAAAATTTTTTTTTCAGGTTTTATAGTATTTAAATATTAAAGCATAAGTATTTTGATTGATTGAATGTTGAGTGCTTAGCGCTTAGTGACAAATGTTCAAAACGAGAACTAATAAACAATAAATAATTAATAGAGACATTCCGGGAAGATCGAGGTTTGAACTTCTACTGGAAAATGAGATAATGTCGGATAGCGACAGAAATTTACATGAAAATGACCAAACAATTTATTGTTCGGACTTTTCAGATGATGGTACGATCAAAATTGCCGTTAAAGTTTAATTTTGGTTTACAGTTTGTGGTGTCCTGTGCTATCGTTAATTGGAAATGTCCGTTGTTATTCTGCGGGTTACATGTTGTAATGTACTATTATGTTATTTATGTATGGATTTCTTTGTGTTGAGTGTTCTTGCGTTTGTTTGTACTGGATTCCTGTCACGTCATTTCAGCGATATTTTTTAACATTGCCATATAAGCGGGAGGTTTGGGTAGCCATAAAACCAGGTTCAACCCACCATATTTTTCTTGAAATGTCCTGTACCAAGTTAGGAATATTGCAGTTGTTATCAAATAGTCCGTTCCTATGTATGTTGTTGTTTGTTTTTGTTGCATTTCAGTGTTTCAGTTGTTCCGTTTTTATTCTCTTATAGTTGATGTGTTTCCCTCGGTTTAGTTTGTAACCCGGATTTGTTTTCTCTTAATCGATTTGTGACTTTTGAACAGCGGTATACTACTGTTGCCTTTATTTACTGGTGAAAAACGAAAGATCATATGAAATGATATAAAACGAAATGATAATCATCATAATCAAGCGAAACATACACAACCGCTTACGGAGATTTTGTCGTTTACGCGTGTTTACTGTTGTCATTTACACATGTCTACTGTTGTGTACGTTCACTTCATCCAATTCTCAGTTAACCATAGCTTGACTTACATTGTGATGATAATTCAATTTAGAAAGGGAATGGTTAAAAGATGGACACAACAGACGTTCTATATGTTTTGTACACTATGTGCTAACTATTACCATACCATAGACAAAATCAACATGAACTATAGTGTATTCCTTGCTTGATTACGATAAATTATTTTCGTATTAGTGCTGTTCTCAGGTAATGAATATACGAATTTCCAACAAAAGTGCAGATTGGAATAGTATTGGATTTACAACCATGACTAATTGATAATCTATTGAACCAAAATCAAAGTAAAAGTGATAAGTAAACGTAAATAACCGAAAATATTTTATCATTGTAAATCATTCAACATCTTCTTATTTCCATATGGATTTTCAATAAATTCTCTAAATAGCTTTGACCCTGAGGATTAACTGCGTTATGGAAATATAACAGTCGTTGACTTCTTTCGTTTTGTCAGTTAAGACCTTGAAAAACGTCCAATTAGCTGTGCGGCATATTTAACGTAGGAGCCACAGGGCGGATCCAGCCATTTAAAAAGGGGTTCCCAACCCAGGATAAAGGGGGTTCCAACCATATGTCCCCATTCAAATACATTGATCGTCCAAAGAAGGTGGGTTCCAACCCCGGAACAACACCCCTGGATCCGCCACTTAGCCAGTTCCTGGTGAAATGCTGACATTTAATGCAATGCAATCTACAGGGCGAATTTCACGATCTTTGCACAGCAAAGAAACTTTTATATACTCTGTTAGGGTGTGCCTGATGAAATGTAAAATGTGTATTCCTTTCTAAAATACCCATACTTTGCATTCTTCATCATTGTCGGCTATTCCTGCCGAACATATTGAATTAGTTCTAAATTGCCACTGGATGTGAAGCAAACAATCGATATATCAGTCGGATTAACTTTTAGCATGCAATGATTATATGATATGACATATAACTTTTATTATTGAGATGGATGACACGATTTTGGGATGCTGGAAAAAAGGTACAAAATGATAATGTGGGATATAGGCGTAAACAAATAGGTATGTCGGATAAAGGGGTAAAAGTGGGGTCTGGTTTAAAAAGGAAGAAAAATGGGAAGTCAGAAAAAATACAAAAAGCGGGATTTAAGACATGAGCACACCTTGTCATCCTCGTGTAAGTTCTGGAAAAAATGTAGGTAAACATCATACATTAAAACACAATAATTAAATGACATAAAAATAGCATCTTATTATTTACCTGATATAGGTCCTTTCGAATCCGAAGACCAGTGAAAAAGGTTGCATTCTTAAATGATGCATTGTTGTCTTTTTCGTCCAAAGCGTTTGAACATATAATTGCGGTCAAATCAATTATTACGAGAAGGTTTTAACTCTTTTCAGATGTGTATACATGTTCATTTATCTTTTGTCTATATTCTAAGCTCATCTGCACGTTTTATAAGAGTAACAATCTCTGATGAATTATTATTTATTCATGTAATTTTGCGACCGAAAATTTCCCTTGACACTTTTAAATGAGGTTGTTGAAAAGTTTCTACTCAAAATTTTTAATCATTAAAAACAAACGTTTCTTATCAATAATTTTAATGATTAAACAGCATCGCTACTGGCATATGTTTCATATTTGACACTACTAGAAATGTGATTCTATTCCACCGACACCATTTAAATGAAAGCAATGTCATTTATTAATGAGCAACCAATACTGTCATTTGACTGTGTTTGTTGGTGTTATATAGACGCCTTCTGATACCTTCATCTCTCAGTATAAAAATTTCTATCGTTTACATAAATGCTTTACAATATCTAGTTACCCATACTACTTGCCATTTTCAGTCTGCTATTTTTATCATCGAGTTATTGCTTTTTTTCATTTTGAAGTTTAAAACTTTCTACTCAATAAATTTGATGATTAAAATATCATCGCCGCGTTTTCAAATATATATATATATATATAGAGATATTCTTTGAAATTCCTCCTACAAAATAGCGAAGAAAATTTGTGTAGAGTAGATTGATTGATGATGATTTTTATGCCGCATTAGTGCAAAACTCCTATCAAATATCCTAACAAAAGGTAGTTTAAAACTATCAGACAAAATGTCTCTTCATCCATTACAACTTTAGTTTAAATTGAAACTACTTATTTAGTTGTTGTCCATTCGTTTAATGTGTTTAAGCATTTTATTTTGCCATTTGATTAGGGACTTTCCGTTTGGGTTTTCCTCGGAGCTCGGTATTTTGTTGGTTTACTTTTACATATAAATTTACCAATAAGATAACAAGATACAATTTTAGAAACTTATACATCAAATTGATATTATGGAATCCTTTACAGTTTATTTACATTAAAATTGTTCTAATATAGGAATTCAATACTTATTTAATTGAATAATTGCAATCACAATGTATACATCATTAATGAAAAGATACTCGTATGTTACTCTAGAATGATTGATTGGTTGTTGGTTGTTTAACTTCCAGTAGCAAGTATTCCATGCATGTTCAGGACGAGAACAAATTGACAATACATAAGAAGGTAAATCATGTTACAGAGGCCGTCCGTGATAAAGGTCACAGAAATCTGGACTGCCACTAGCAAATGAGGATATTGACTGAAAATTGGCCTTGCAACAGGCCACCTACGGAACCCTTGAATAGTTATTGCAAGGTTTCGTAACGTGCAGAAAGCGCTTCTTTTGATGATACGGCATCTACAAATAACACACTGATCTTTCTTGTATATAACGTATTTAAAAGGTTTGCCTACATTTGGTTTCATTTTATGTAATTTGTTGTTGTTCTTTTTACCCCATGCATTTTCCATATCGTAAAAACATATTCTACAATATTCGATATAAAATCATTATATGGTTTTCACATATCTTTCACATGTCTTTAGGCGCGTTTTATTTAACTCTTGGTCTACAACTTTCTTAGCTTAGCTGTATTTGGCAAAACCATTCGGATTGTTTAGTCTTCATACCATAAACTAACTTTAAGGCCCATGAGAGCTACTGCCAATCATCATTTGGCGTCCGTCTGTTGTTGACCACAAGAATAACTCGGTGATAGAAATATGGTCACTCCTGGTCTTCTACCGAATGGCAATAAAACCTTTAACCAAAATGGGGCGTCTGCTTGGCTCTGTGGGATGTACAGGTACGCAGCTAAGTCTGATCACAATGGAGACGTTTAATCTGATGCCTTTTGTAAAGAGAGTGCCATGCCCTCTGCACATCAACCTATGGTCTGCTGCATGGCACAACTTATGACCCTATTTAACATGCCCTCAATTTCTAATGTCAATCAACATTTTCGAACATTCTGAACGTCTTATATTACAGGACCTTCCTTTTGAATTTATTGTTAACGTGTTCTCATCCTGAACATGCATAAAATGCTTTCCACTGAAAGTAAAGCAACCAACAATCAATAAAACATTAATACTATCTGAATATAAAGTGTTCCTTGTGATTGTCAACCACACATGAAAACTGGATCTTCCTTCAATGTACTGGATACCAAAATTACATACATGTACGTGTCCTTACAAACAACATTTTATTCATGGTGTTTGCAAAGAGCTCGAGGAAACATTTTTCTAAAACATAAATTCGATCAGTAATGTGAAATCTGGGATTCAGATTTACTGTCAACTACCTACTCTAGATGTCGTCTGAATTAGATGTTGAACCTGAACATTCTAAAGATATGTTCGAGTACCTCGAGTCTAAGTAACTTTCCCTTGCAAACGTAAACCCACATTTCATTTTCTACCTTTCCTCAATTTTAACTTGATAAAACAGATCATACTTCTATGTCCCGCACTACCAAACGGACGCCTCACTTTGGCATGGGTTTTACTTTCTGGTCGGAAGAAGATTTAAGTGACCTTATTTCTATTCCCCAGTCAGCCTATGTGGGATGTCTCAGAAAATATATCACACAGGAGCTATATAGCTTATATGATGCATACATAAAGTAATAGCTGCCGTGTAACAGACAGCAGTGGAATGGGAGTGTTACACCAACAAGTGGTCAAACCATTCTAAGATAGATACATGTACTCTATGTACTGCCGTATAGATCTCACAGTGCATGAATGATTATCTAGTTTTACCTATTGACACCATAAAGTACTTTACATATACAGACAGTTAAGTGGTCTAAATTTCACCGGCAACGATAACAGATTTTATTTATTTCTGTATTGTGAAAACTGCATTAATAAATATTGTACCAAGTCAATAAGATTTAGTAGCAAATACCAGCTCACAAACGTTATAGTAACCTTTTCTCGAAAACAGAAGAGGATTACAAAGAGGAACACCTATAGTAACCTTTTCTCGAAAACAGAAGATAATTACAAAGAGTAACACCCACTCTTCAATCCAGTTAAAATCCTCAAATCCCTTCAATTTTCAATTTTGTAAAGACATTTGTAAAACTGAAACGTACCGGTACCCAAACCGATCGATTACAACAATTATCCAGTTGGATAGTGCTTGGGCATCAATAAGAATTTAACAAATTAGAAATCGGTTATTCGGGTAGGGAAAAACCGAGTAAACGACAAATTTTCATACAGTGATCCATTAAATATGCATCCCGCTGCAAATGTTTGCACCTGTCCTAAGTCAGGAATCTGATGTACAGTAGTTGTCGTTTGTTTATGTAATTTATACGTGTTTCTCGTTTCTCGTTTTTATATATACTAGACCGTTGGTTTTACCGTTTGAATGGTTTTACACTAGTACTTTTGGGGCCCTTTATAGCTTGTTGTTCGGTGTGAGCCAAGGCTCCGTGTTGAAGGCCGTACATTGACCTATAATGGTTTACATTTATAAATTGTTATTTGGATGGAGAGTTGTCTCATTGGCACTCACACCACATCTTCCTATATCTATGTGTGTTTTATTAATAGAAAAGTGAAAATGCATTTTAACAAATAGAGATTGTAGGCAAACGTCAATGAAGTAGTAACCCAAAGCCAAATTAGGAATCAGAAGCTACACATTTGTATACTACTGCTGCCTTTACTTTTAAACTATAACCAGTATTTTAATTTGATTCTTTTTATTCTTAGTAAAATTTTAAGTTAATGTTAAGAAATATTCTTGGTATACATTCAATACTGTTCAGTACCCTTTCACGGGTAAAAAGGGTGATCATAGACTAAACAAATCTCAGTTTACTGCTGCAAGAGACTTGTGTGAACAGTATTGATTGATTGTTATTTGCTTAACGTTCAGTATCAACTATTTCTTTTGATTTTACTGCCGTCGGAAGAAGACAAAAGTGACCATGTTTCTATTGCGAAATGAATAGTTCAGAAACTTACGACAGTTGATCAGTGAAAATCAACGAAAAACTGAATACTATTGAAAATATATTTTTGGTCTTTTAAGAGTTGTTCAGATCAAAATGACAGTTTAGGATTTAAATTCGTTTATTAGTGTACTAGTTTTGCGAATTATTTATCGTATTTCATTACTTCTTTTATATGTCAGAGTTCATAGTAATATTTCAACTAGAGGCTCAAAGGGTATTTATCGATCACCTACATGTAGGTCCATGTGCATATTCAACAATAAACACTCTCCAGCATTGTAGACTAGAATAGAATGCAGGACAAAAATCTCTTGTTTGTTGATTATGGTCTTACTGATATTTTATTATGTTTACTTTCTATCTGTCTTCTTTACTTTTATCTAAAACACAAAGAAAAGGTAAAAAAGTCATTTAAGGCGACCCATAAAGAGTATACTAAGTTTATCGGCAAAATTTGACTTGTTTGAACAACTTGCATTGTAGATCATTTTGTTATCTTTCATACTTTTCAAGATACTAGCCAAAACACGACACATTGGCAAACATCGTCATTAAAGAGCAAGAATTCCAATTACAAGTCAACTAACGATTGTGATCAGGTGAGTTATTTGTAGATCTTTTCTTGTTGATCATTTGTGCTATTTAAAGTGTCTATCCATCTATTATAGCTTTTAAGATAATAGGCAAAAACACTAACCATTGTAAAATTGTAATTAAAATGAAAAAACTCCAGTAATGAGTCGATTAACTATGTCAGCCCTGTTGACTTATTTGTAAATTTTGTCTTTCTGATTAATTTTGCAATTTAAAGTGTCTTTCTATCTATTATATTTTTCAAGATAATAGGCAAAAACACCAAAAATTGGTAAACAAACTTCATTACATACCAATAACTTAATAACGAGTGGACTGACAATTCAGCCAATAGACTTATTGATAAATCATTAACTGTCAAGATGAAGAAAAGGAATAAAAGCCCTGTTTATTGATATTTTTTATTTTTCTATGTATTGTGTGCGATTTTGTCCCATGTACATTTACTCCATATCCTTTTATTTTCTATTGCTGATCAATTTATCCTTAAAGTTTCTATCTATCTTTAGTCGTTTTAAGATATACGACAAAAGCGCAAAACAATGGTAAAAATCGTTATAAAATTGGCAATAACTCTACTACCAAATATACTAAGAAGTCTTCTGACGATTTTGGCCATTTGACGAATTGGTAGATCTTGTCTTGCTGATCATGTTTGCTATTTCAAGTTTCTCTGAAGATTTCTGCCTTTTTCATACTTTCTATATTTATAACGCTTTTCAAGAAAATAGATAAAACACATATTTTACACCTATGTTCTATTTGTAGCATGATGTACATCTTGGTAGGCAGGCAGGATCACCAGATACGTTTTTGTAAACTGCATTCCTAATTGATGAGTTTGGCCAAGTTTTGTCTTACTTCGGCCCAGTTATTTCGAGAAGATTTTTGTAAAAGTAAACTGACGACGCTGGTCTCCCAAGTGATGAAAAATGGACCAGGTGAGCTAACAACAATTATTCATCATTCCAGATACAGATAGTTAGAAAATAGGTAGACCTGAACTTTTATTTCAAATAATTCTATTTTCTTTTAGCTAAATACATTGCAAGAAACAAATAATAAAACACATTATAACATATATAAAGTGATATCACGTTGATTGCTTTTATTCGGTGTGTCTATATTTAAATAATTGTATCTTTAATATTTATTAATGACATTTAAAACAATTGGTAAGTATCAAATATAAACTGCTATTACATCATCATTCTTTCAATTTTATTCTCGTAAATCTTTACTAATGATAAAATTATAAAATAGTTAAAAGTAATTGAAAATACCAAAAGAGACAAGAATACATACATACAGTTGTTCGATTTCTTTTCTTTTCTAAAATTTAAAGTCAACACGTTCTATTAAACTTTCAATATGTATACAAAACTTATCTTCAACATCTTGTTATTTTTCTTAAGCCTATAAACACTTTCTGTCGCAATTTCCTACTCATTACTATATAAACTATAAAGTTCAAAGAAAACCCAACTATCAAAATGAGGTCTACAAATGGTCTAATAAAATTTATCAATGGATGATAATAATTGCCATAAGAAAAATAAAAACTCAATAAGTAACTTATTATCAAAATAATGTAAGCTAATTCAGATATCACATATATTATTCAGATAAGGACTAGATAGAAATTCGATTCCTTTTCTGAACGAACGCATTATCAGTCCATGGCAGATTACTTCTCAAGATTGTCAATTAACATGATATGTAAATAGTACATACAACTACGAGGTTAACTACTAGATAAACATACATGTAAGTATGTAAATAATAATCTCTATATTTAGAATTTCTACAACAACTGCCAGTAACATCCTCAAAATAGAAAACAAGATTGATTATTGGACTAAACAGAGTGATGCTAAAAATAAAATAAAAAGCAAGTAAGAGCGCTCATTTTGGTACTAAGATATCGCTTGCTCCAAATGGGAAATAGAAGAGCTACTGTATTCTGTAGACACAGCACCAAAGTCATTAGAACAGTAATAAAGTGGAATAAATATTTCACCTCTAGAACAGTGGCATACACAACGCATTTTGGATATTTAAACATGTAAATAAACAGGGCTTTATCTATATTTGCAATATGATGGTAAATTTGTTGATATACAATAAAAAGGGAGAGCCATAAGGATTCCACTTATAGTGTCCGATACAGATAAGGCTGACAAAATTATTGTCACTGGTGTTCTGTTGTTTTTGAATGAATAGATATAGAGCGAATGCATTTACTACTATAACTTCGCCTGCTATAACTACTTGTGCATATGCTATATTTCTGTCCGGTATATTGAACTTTACATAACCATAAAGGCACCCAGACCAAATTTCTAAACAGTTGTTTTCAGAGGTAAATTCTATAAGATAATCAATCCACAGGTAGTCCCCTTCCGTTGTTTTTCATAGACTCCATCCAGATGGCTGTATGAAAGAAATCTGTACAAGAATGCTGCTTGGATGAAAGAAAAAATATCTATCGGTTGAATATGATGAAAATCAATCACATGGAATAAAATATTCTTATCCGAGTTCAAGCTTCCCGAAGACAATTTTGTGATCACTTGATTTGTGAAGTACAAAATGTCCAACAAGAAGTTAAGTTTCTAAGGAAAACACTGATGTCATTATTATTCAGCAAATTGTTCTTTGTTTCAACGACACTTTTAAACTGTCCTGTGCAGTAGGTTGAATGGTCTGTAAAATATATTCCTACATTGGATAAGTACGGAAATACTGTATTTGCAATGTAACTGATGTAGTAGGTTTCTAACCGATTGCAGAACAGCTTTCGAAATACAATATTCTTCGTAACATTATGTTACAGTTTTGAATATCTTGGACAGTGATCCATTGAATATAAACATCTGCCAATTTACGTAAACTTCGAGAATATTTTCTTACTGATTTCAGTGGTTATCCAATTGAGTCGTGAAATTTTATTACGAACATTTCCTTTGACTTATGCAGAGGATATATTATTCCAAGAGTAGATGGCTTGATATTCTCCTCTAGATTTGTAAATTCACAAGTTGTCTGATTTTCCTATTCTGGAATTGAGAAAATATATTACATGTTTAATAGTAAAATAAATATTCAGGCATAATTATTAGTAGTAAGATTTCAATAAACAATATAAAAATAACATTAATATATACTAAAGCATTGCTTCAAATAAGATAACACTTATCCAACATAGGGGTTAGAAGGACACAAAATATCAATGCTGGTATCTATGACGAGTTTATATAAAAGTATTATAATTATTCTTAGGTATCAGATGTACGAAAACTCGGTATCACTTATATGTATACATTATATCTTTCTATTCGTATACACTATACTCATTAGTGACGCTCGGATGAAAAGGTTTAGAAAGTCCAAAGTACATACGAATTTGAAAAGCATTGTAAAACCAATATTCCGGACAGCTAAATTTATCTATTCCTGGGGTAAAACATCCAAAGTTGACCATTTGAATTAAGAATTACTTTGCACATCCCTTGGATCTTATAGGTCTTCGTTTATTGAGGATTATATGCATCACTGGATTTCAATATCTGGGCTTTAAGTGGATCAAAATATATATATATATATATAAAATGTAGCCACCAATCTAAGAATCTGTGAATGTTTTATGATAACAATAATTGGCGTATTTGATTAAAAAATATAAGATTTTCGGTCACTGGTGGTCTTATTATTTTCAGATTGAAATGCAGCGAATATTTATATCTTTATCATATAGAAACAGGATATACAAATTCTTTTCTGTGTTATAGTCGTTTAAGGATTCATTGTATGTTGTTTTTTTTCGCGTATCAATCAATGGGTTTTGCACACAGTTGTCCAAACGGCAGATCGTAACTTCGAGAAGATTACTGTATATTGTACAGTTATTGTGAAGCAATACATTGTTGTGAATTAACCTGGACTATAAATTGATGATACGTGACACACTTTATTAATTTTGTTTTCTCAATGATTAGCTATATAAATGATAGCTATGTCATACATATAAAAACAAATTAGAACAAAACTTTATAATTTCAAAGCGTCCGAGGCACTTTTGCGGATTAATCTTCATTCGAAACGGTCATTGTCGAAAGTCTGAAAGCCAAGGACATGAAGGATAAGAATCGAAACATTTGAACAGTTTTTAACCAAGACATGACATCAAAAATAGCAAAATACATTTAAGGTCAACTTTGCCAGAGGAATTGAATCCTTAGTTTCTTATCAACTGCAAAATTTACAAACGGACAAATTTAGAAGTTTTTTATTAATTGTGTCTGTATCGAAGTTCTGACAACTGAACTGATAATACCATCCGGGACTGATAATCCACCGGAAGCGGTACATATCCAGTGCAATGTGCAATGCAATAACATACAAGTAGGTTACGTCTTATTTCTTACCTGATATAAATCTTATCGAGTCGTTAGACGGATAAGAATATGTTTTGTTCTTTAATGATATAGTGTTGTCTGCTTCCTTCTCAAACATGTTAGATAATGTAGTGTTGTCTGTTTCCTTCTCAAACGTGTTAATAGATGTGAATTTGTCTGTTTCCGTCGCAAACATGTTAAATGATGTAGTGTTGTCTGTTTCCTTCTCGAATATGTTAAATACTGTAGTGTTGTCTGTTTCCTTCTCAAACATGTTAACGGATGTATAGTTGTCTGTTTCCTTCGCAAACATGTACGGAAATATTGTGTTGTTTGTTTCCTTCTCAAACTTGTTAGATAATGTAGTGTTGTCAGTTTCATTCAAACTTAACGAACATATTAATAGAATAAGTACGGGCAGAAATTTCACCATTTTATATCTGTCTAAATGTCCATTTATACAGTTGGCCTTAAGGTTGGTTCTGTGTCCTTCCTCGATCTATCCGTTTTATAAGTGTCACATTTCCTCATTAATTATTTATATCTTTAAAATATCCAGATTGATTTTTCACATACCGTTTTACCAATACTTAAAAGAGAAATCATTGACCTCTGGCTCATATCTTTACTTATTTTTGTAATTTTCGACCTAAGTTTAAAAATTTCCCTTGACACCCTTTATCTATAAAAGATCGTTTTAAGTTTCAACTCAACAATTTCAATAATAAATATATCATCACCTCCGAGAGACTTGATGTACAAACAGTCCTAGAAATGTAATTCACTAAACAGAGGTCAAAGTCCTCGCGAATCCAAAATCATTTACTTTCAATGTCTTTTTCTATCGCTTATAAGTATCATGGTTTTCGATAGGGACATTCATCGTGTTACTATAACAGTAGAGCGCCGTCTTTTTTTCAAAATGGAGGAACGTTTCGGCAGTTTTGGATGCAAATGTAATAATCCTTTTGCATGAATTAAAACCAAGAATGTGTCCATAGTACACAAATGCCCCACTCGCACTATCATTTTCTATTTTCAGTGGACCGTGAAATTGAGGTCAAAACTCTAATTTGGTATTAAAATTAGACAGATAATAGCAGAAGGAACATGTTTCAAGTTGATTGGATTTCAATTTCATCAAAAGCTACTTTGACCAAAAACTTTAACCTGAAGCGGGACAGACGGACGGACGCACAGACAAAACATAATTCCCCAGGTGGGGCATAAAAATCACAAAATATTCATCCGGATGGTTTCTCTCATGAACAAATCAGAAACACTGATATTGTTTTAATTGTACAGACTTCGTTCTCGTTCACAGGTAACACTTGTATTATATTAAAATGAAGAATGGGAAAGAGTAAAATCCACATAGGTTTCTATTTAAAAGGTTTTAACTCTGTAATTCTTAAAACAAAAAGTGAGTCGAGTACATATAATAAATGTGTATCTGTCTGTATAAGAAATACATTTAAAAGCAAAGACTTTTATTTGCTTCTGTTGTAAAGATTGATGCACTCGGGTGTTAGCCGATAGTTGCAACTGTCTGTAAAAAGACAGCAGGAGATGACATTATGTCTCCATCCTTTGATCCATAAGTATAAACAGTGGAAAAGTCGGATTTGTGCGATTTTATTTCAGCATAATCTTGCTAAATCGAAGGAAAGGTTAAACCTTGCCGTATTTACACGGATTATATATCTCTTTGGTTTGAAAGTTTGCATGGAGGGCATTTACAAGTATGAACTGAAGCATAGGATCTAAATAAAAGTTATTCAGATGTGCTTTTACACGAATTTCTAATGGATGAATTTTATTTTCATGTCTACAAAATGTCTTTATAAATGGGATTTATACAACATTAGTCTGATATGAAACTTTTGCATACGATTGCAATTATTCCGTTTAGTATTGCTCTTACAGACAGATATCTCAAAACCCTCAAGTTTCCAAAATTAAACTTCTCTTGCACAGTTATGAACCCAAAATTTGTATTTCTTGAACTAATCCATTGGAAGAGAAAGTCTCTCAACTCCTGTAACCGACTGGGACATTTCCATCTTACTTTAAAGACAATTCGAATTGAATAATTACATTTGATTCAGTAAAATGCGATATAATATCTTGTAAGATTGAGCATGGAAACATGGAATGTGTGAAGTGAAAAGAGAAAGTTCTGCACCAGGCGGACTTTAGCTGACCTTCAAACAAAAATGAGTACTAGTTCAGCGACAATGGACGTTACACTAAAGTCCAAAATATATAAAGGAACCAAGATTTGAAAAAAAAATATACGAGACTTACGGCGGGTTAAACATGTTTTGTGAGATCCCAACCTCCCTATACCTCTAGCCAATGTAGAATAAACAAACACCCATCAATAAACACAGTAACACGGCATTTGGTGTTTTGTGGAGCGATGTCTCATTTGCAATTACGCTACACCCTTTATTTTTATTGTAGATGCAAGGTTCTCATTTTGGTCGAACTTCATTTTCAGACGACACATGTGTGTTTTCCTAGAATGCCCGATACAACATCTTGTCATAACAAAATGATCTCATTTGCATAATATTCAAAGTCCTTATTACGTAAAGGATTGCTTAATTCAACGGGTTTTAATTTTGTATTGCTTAAAACAAGAATGTGAGTCGGAAACATATGATAAATGTTGATCTGACTGAATAAGTTTTATTGACTTCCCTTTTGTATTTTCCTTGGAATTCTGTATTTGTATTATACTTTGCTACCTGCTATAGATTCTAGCGCTTCCGAAGACGCATAACAAGAGTTGCATTCTATAGCTATGTATTTGTGTCTGATGGTTTTAGGGTGTTTGAAAGTTTGAATCAGTGTACACCAGTTCCCATTCTACAATTTCTTTGTGTCAACATGAATTTGTATGTCACAACCATTTAGCAGTTATACAACAAAAGCGCAACACAATGGTAAAATCATCATAAAATGGACAATAACTCTACTAAGAAGTCTTCTGACGATTTCGGCCATTTGACGAATCGTAGATCTTGTCTTGCTGATAATTTTTCTATTACAAGTTTCTCTGAAGATTTCTGCTCTTTTCATACTCTCTATATTTATAACGCTTTTCAATATAATAGACATAGCACCTATTGTACCCCTGTGTTCTATTTTTAGCCATGTTGACCATCTTGGTAGGCAGGCAGGGTCACCAGATATTTTTTGGAAACTGCTTTCCTAATTGATGAGTGTGGCTAAGTTTGGTCTTACTATGGCCCAGTTGTTTCCGAGGAGAACATTTTTTGTAAAAGTCAACGGACGACTACGGACTATTCTTTTCTAATGATAACATTGTAAAATAGTTAAAGGTATTTGTAATATGAAATACCAAAAGAGAAAAGAATATATACCTACAGTTGTTAGATATTTTTTCACATCTAAAATTTAAAGTAAACACGTTCTATCAAACTTTCAATATTTATACAAAACTTGTCTTCAACATCTTGTAATTTTCTTAAGCCTATCAACACTTTCTGTCGCAATTTCCTACTCATTACGATATAAACTACAAAGTTCAAAGAAACCCAATAATCAAAATGAGGTCTACAAATGGTCTCATCGAATTTATCAATTGACTATAAAATTTGCTATGAGAAAATAAAAATACAATAAGAAACTTATAATCATAATAATGTAAGCTAATTCAGATAACACAAATATTATGCAGATAAGAACTACTATTATTGTTGAAATTCGGTTCCTTTTCTGAACGTACGCATTATCAGTCCATGGCAAATTACTTCTCAAGATTGTCAATTTGCATGATATGTAAATAGTACATACAACTACGAGTGTACATGCTATACATGTGCAGAGGTTAACTACTAGGTACATATACATGTAAGTATGTAAATAATAATCTCCATATTTGGAATTTCTACAACAACTGCCAGTAACATCCTCAAAATAGAAAACAAGATTGATTATTGGACTAAACAGAGTAATGCTAAAATTAAAATAAGCAAACAAGTTAGAGCGCTCATTTTGCTACTAAGATATCGCCTGCTCCAAATGGGAAATAAAAGAGCTACTGTTTTCTGTAGACACAGCACCAAAGTCATTAGAACAGAAATAAAGTGAAACAAATATTTTACATCTAAAACAGTGCCATACACAGCGCATTGTGGATATTTAAACATGTAAATAAGCAGGTCTGCGTCCATATATGCAATATGATGGTAATCTTGTTGATATACAATGAAAACAGGGAGAGCCATAAGGATTGCAGTTATAGTGTCCGATACAGCTAAGGCGGATAAAATGATCGTCACTGGCGTTCTGTTGTCCTTTTGAATGAATAGATATACAGCGAATGCGTTTACTACTATTACTTCGCCTGCTATAACTACTTGTGAATATGCTATTTTTCTGTCCGGTATATCGAACATTACATTACCATTAAGGCACCCAGGCCAAATTTCTAAACAGTTGTTTTCAGAGGTAAATTCTATAAGATAATCAATCCAGAGATAGTCCCCATCCATTGTATTTCCTTCGAATCCGTCCAGATAGCTGTATGAAAGAAACTGGTCTGTACAAGAATGCTTCTTGGATGAAAGAAAAATGTTCTTTCGGTTGAATATGATGACAAATCAATCAACTGGAATAAAATATTCTTATCTGAGCTCTCCGAAGACAATTTTGTGATCACTTGATTTGTGAAGTATAAAAATTTCCAACAGGAAGTTCTGTTCCTAAGGAAAAGTTCATATCATTATTATTCAGCAAATTGTTCTTTGTTTCAACTACACTTTTAAACTGTCCTGTGCAGTAGGTTGAATCGTCTGTAAAATATATTCCTACATCGGAAAAGTACGGAAATACTGTATTTGCAATGTAACTGATGTTGTAAGTTTCTAACCGATTGCAGAACAGCTTTCGAAATACAATATTGCTCGTAAAGTTATGAAACAGTTTTGAATATCTTGGACAGTGATCCATTGAAAATAAAAATCTGCCAATTTATGTAAACTTCGAGAATATTTTTTTACTGATTTCAATGGCAATCAAATTGGAGTCATTAAATTTTATCACGAACATTTCCTTTGACTTATGCAGTGGATATATTATTCCAAGAGTAGATGGCTTTATATTCTCTTCTAGATTTGTAAATTCACAAGTTGTCTGATTTTCATATTCTGGAATTAAGAACATATATTAAATGTTTAATAGTATAGTAAATATTCAGGCATAAGTATTAGTTGTAAGGTTACAATAAAAGGCATTATCTATTAATATGATAAAAACATTGATTAGAGCATTGCATCAATAGATATAAGAAGATGTGGTATGAGTGCCAATGAGACAACTCTCCATCCAAGTCAAAATTTATAAAAGTAAACCATTATAGGTCAAAGTACGGTCTTCAACACAGAGCCTTGGCTCACACCGAACAACAAGCCATAAAGGGCCCAGAAAATTACTAGTGTAAAACCATTCAAACGGGAAAACCAACAGTCTAATCTATATAAAAAACGAGAAACGAGAAACACTTATGAACCACATCAACAAACGACAACTACTGAACATCAGATTCCTGACTTAGGACAGGTGCAAACAATTGCAGCGGGTTTAAACGTTTTAATGGTACCAAACCTTCACTCTTATCTGAAACAATAGTGTAACATCACAACATAGAAAGACACACTATAAAATATCAATTGAAAGTATGATAATACTAATACAACTAAGGGATTAAATGGCCACTTAGTGTTATAATTATACATAGGTATTAGATGTACGAAAACTCGGTATCACTTCTATGTATACATTTAATAGCTCATAAGTAAATGATCATGTACTGACATGATTTATAACATATCTTTCTTTTCGTATACAAAAGATTCATCAGTGACACTCGGATTAAAAAATCTAAAAAGGCCAAATTACGTACGAATGTGAAGAGCATTGTAGAACCAAAATTCCGAAAGGTTTTGCAAAATACAGCTAAAATTGTCTATTCCTGGGTTAGAACATGCAAAGTTGACCTTAGTTGAATTAAGCATCACTTTGTACATTCCTTTTAATCTTATAGCTCCTCATCTATCAAGGATTTTATGCATCACTGGCTTTCAATATCTGGGTTTAAGTGGCTTGAAGATTCACCAAATTTAAAAAGCGTTATTGTCATTATTAGTATATGGAAAGATTGATTGATTGATTGATGATTGCTTTAAGCCGCATCAGCACAAAAAGGCTATATCGCGGCGAGAGCTATTTTAAATATTATAACAAAACATGTTTTTAAAATCAGACAAAAGTCTTTCAATTTACTAAAACTTTAGACTAAAGCGAAAATACTTATTTACAAATAAAAATATATCAATAAGATAACATGATAAAACTCAAAATCATTTTAAACTAATACAACAAATTTTGGAATGTATTCCAATTTCTTTTAAAAATGAAACAATTATTTCGACTGGAATATTATTAAATAAATCATACATATTATTTAAATTAATTTTTTTCCCGGATATCGGAAAAGTCGAAACATTCAATTAAAATATGTTTAATTGTATACTTGCAATCGCAAGGTATACATACTGGTTGAATTTCATTTTTAAAAGATATTCGTGTGTTATTCTAGCATGACCAATACGGCATCTAGAAATAACACACTGATCTTTCCTGCTTATACATTTGTTTAAAGGTTTGCATAATGTTGGTTTTAATTTCAAGCATTTTTTCATATATTTAAAACATATTCTCTTATATTAGATTTAAAATCAGTATATGGTATTTCACATTTAGATATTGGGTCGTTTAGGGCATTCTTTGCTTCCTGATCTACAACTGTGTTTCCGTGAATGCCGGTATGACTTGGCACCCATAGAAATATAATTTCTTTATTGAGAATTTTCAAATTTCTCATTACGTAAAGAATTTTAGAATTAACGGGTTTTTAATTTTGGTATTTTGTATTGCTTGAAGACATGATAGCGAATCAGAACATATAATAAACTTTGATTTGTCAGAAGTAGCAATAAACTGCAAGGCCAGAATTATCGCCTTAGCTTCTGCAGTAAAGATGGATACAGAGGAAGTATATGAAAAGAAGTCATGATAGTTAGAGCTAAATATGAAAAAAAACTGTAGCCACCAATCTAAAAATCTATGAATGTTTTAAAATATAAATAATTGGCATATTTGAATAAAACAAATAAGATGTTCGGTCACTAGTGGTCTTATTATTTTTATATTGAAATGCAGCAATTATTTTATACTTTATCATATAGAAACAGGATATGAAAATTCTTCTCTGTGTATCTGCCGTTTAAGGATTTACTGTATTTTTTTTTTTTTTTGGCGTAAAATGTGTTTTGCAAACAGCTATCAAAATTGCAGATCATAATTTCGAGAAGATTGATACAGATTTTACAATTATTATGATTCAAGAAGTTATTTTAAATGCACCCAAACTATAAATTAATAATATGTGACAAACCTTATCAATCAGATTTTAAGTATCAAGGCGCTAATCTTCAGATTGAAGTCTCAAATGAGGGTTGTGTAAAAGGTGGGGGGAAGTCGGAATTGTTATGTACAATATACATTTTGGTTTAATTGGCTTGTTCGTTTTCTCAATGAATAGTTATGTATATGATAGATGTCATACATATGAAGAAAAATGAAAACAACACTTTATTATTCCCATACGTCCGAAACGCTTTTATGGATAAATCTTCACCAAGAACGCTCAATGCCGAATGTTTGAAAGCTAAAGATGAGCAAGAACCGAAACAATTGAGGAGCTATCTGACCAAAAAGGGACACAAAATAATAGCAAAATCCGTATTAGGTCAACTTTGCATAAGGGAGTTGAAACCTTAGTTTCTTATCAATTTCTAAATTTGTAAACGGACAATTTTAGAAAGGTTTGTCATTAATCATGTCGTCAGTACCGAAGTACTGACTACTGAGATGATAATACCGTCGGCGACTGACAGTCCATCAGTAGCGGTATCTACCAAGTGCAAGGTGCAATGCAATTACATACAAATAACGTTACGTCTTAATAGAGATTTCTATTAAAATGACATTACTCGACATAACCAACGTATCTGACCGTATCTCGGCCTATTGCATTGAAGGACGATGGAGGGCAGCATAGAATGCATTTATTTTGGCTCGTTGAATACACATACTTTGTTGGAAAAATGCTATTTAAAAAATAGCACAATCTGCTATTTTAATTCTTTACATATTTTGTTATTAGATTTGGGATGATTTTATTGACAACAAACTTTCAAGGAATAATTAATTCAGTTACCTGTAATCAAATGCACCGATCATTACTTCGTCATTTCACTTGACCCATATGTATCTCTCAAAGGGTCAATTCTTAAAGCTACTAAATCAAAATTAAATTTGAAAAATAATAATAATGGAATCTGAAGCGAGATGATATTCTCACTTTTGATTTATTTCAAACACACCGGAATGCAAAAGGTGTACACGACTTGCTTCTTCAATTTTTAGCATACTAATGATAGTTCTATAATTTATTTCAAGATACTTTTGTCAGAGGTAGAAATTCAGATCACTGTTGCATCTTTCTGCTAGTACTTTGTCACCTTTCCGTAGAATTTTATCAAATGGAATTTATGAGGACGCATCTTCCAAGACAAAATATGATTACACTTTACTGAATCTGTTTTACTTTGTTTTTCTGAAATGTTTTGCGTTTAACTTATGCAAATATGTATGAAAAACGGACATGTACGTAATATTTGATTGAAGTGTTGTTAAGTGAGATGATCATTTTAGTTTTATGACCAACTTATGATAGATAGCGAGGAGATTTTATATTTACTGTATGTGCATCCGCCCGTTCTTACGTTCCGTTCAAAATATAAAACTATTAAAATTATATACCAAATTAGAGTTTGACTCGGATTAAGTGGTGCACTGAACATTAGAATATGAGCATGTTAAGGGCACTGTGTCTTAAGGCCACATATTCTTGTTGTAAATGTTTTGATTAATACATGTACATGCATATGTATCTTCAATATTCAAAACTGCCTCTTTGGTCTTATGGTTGTGTGCTCGATTTGACAGTAACCCAAGGGTGACCGGGGATTAGAAATATGGTAACTATTGGTCTTGTTCCGACCGGCAGTTAAACCATTGCTAAAGTGGGGCGTCACGTCCGGTCATAGTGGGGACGTTAAATCCGATGCCTCTTGAAGAGAGAATGCCACGCACTCTGCGCACGTTAAATATGCATGCAATATTTGCCACTGGACGTTAAGCAACCAACTATCAATCAATCGACAGTAGCGTAACTTGAATTTTATTTTTAGTGAAGTAAATGATTTGAATCTTGGCAGTCAAAGCCTCAACTTGGTTAAAAGACGTTAATGCCAGTAGGAGTGGACAGTTGGCCACAGACCACAATTAAATTCTCTATTAGTTCTTTATAACGTTTCGTTTCATTAAAA